>CM053402.1:54857889-54902084 GCA_028644305.1 Xerus rutilus
TGGCTTGGTGTCAGCCAGGTGAGGTGGCATACACCTGTAATCCTAGCTGCTCAGGGGGCTAAGGCAGGAGAATTGCAAATTTGAGGGCAACTTGGGCAACTTAGTGAGATCCTATCTCAAAATCAAATTTTAAAAAAGGGTTGGAAGCCGGGCGCAGTGGCTCATGCCTGTAATTCCAGCACTTTGGAAGGCTGAGACAGGAGAATTACGAGTTCAAAGCCAGCCTCGGCAACGGCAAGGCACTAAGCAACTCAGTGAGACCCTGTCTCTACATAAAACATAAAATAGGGCTGGGGATGTGGCTCAGTGGTCGAGTACCCCTGAGTTCAATCCCCAGTACCAAAAAAAAAAAAGGGCTAGAGATGTATCTTAGTAGTAGAGCCTCCATGGATTCAATCCCCAGTATCACCCCATCCCACTCCCCAAAAAGATGGTGCATCACGTGAACCAATGAACATATGACACACAGAAGCACACATTTGAAGATATTTCTTCTATGATTAAAGGATTATCTGTTGCTTTATTCTCTGTGGCAGAGAAAGACAAAATATCCTTGGAGTGCTGAATTATATGACAGTATAATTTAAAAAAAAAAAAAGACCTGTAATCCCAGTGGTTCAGGAAGCTAAGGTAGGAGAATCACAAGTTCAAAGCCTGCCTCAGTAATCTGGTGAGACCTTATCAAAAAATAAAAAGGGCTGGGGAAGTGGCTCAGTGGTTGAGTACCCCTGAGTTCAATCCCTGGTACCAAAAAAAATTTTTTTTAATTTTTAGAAAGGTTCTGTGTTTTTTCATTTAGATTACTGTCTTCAAGCCTAAATATAATTCAAAGGCCCTGTGACAAATAATCTTCTAGTTTGGAAATTAACTTCAAGTTTGGAAATTAACTTCCCACCACTGTAACTAATATCTGAGATAAATCAACTTGAAAAGAGGAAAGCTTTGTTTTGTTTCAGAGGTTTCAATCCATGGTTGCTGGTCCTGTTGCTTTGGGCCTATGGCAGAAAATTATATACATGGCAAGAATATGTGGTGGACGAGACCTATGAACCTCATAACAACCAGAAAGCAGAGAGAAGAGGGGTATAAGGTCCCAATATCCCCTTCAAGGGCACAGTCCCAGTGACCTAACGTATTCCCACTAGGCCCATCTCCTAAAGGTTCTGCTACCTTGCAGTAGTGCTACAGACTAGCAACCAAGCCTTTAACACATGGACTTTTGGGGCACATTCAAGATCCAAGACGGGTGCAGTGGTGCACACCTGTAATCCCAGCACTTTGGGAGGCTGAGACAGGAGAATCATGAGATCAGAGCCAGCCTTAGCAACAGTGGCGAGGCACTAAGCAACTCAGTGAGACCCTGTCTCTACATAAAACACAAAATAGGGCTCAGTGGTCGTGTGCCCCTGAGTTTAATCCTCAGTACCAAAAATAAATAAAGATCCAAACTACAGTAAGCTCCTGACAAAAAGGTTTTGACTGTTTGGTAGAAAAGAGACCTCCGACAGATTTGTCCAATCAAGAGTGAGGCTGGGGACTGGGGTTGTGGCGCAGTGGTAGCGTGCTCGCCTAGCACACGTGAGGCACTGGGTTCGATCCTCAGCACCACATAAAAAAATAAAATAAAGATATTCTGTCCACCTACAACCAAAAAAATAAATATTTTAAAAAAAAAAAAAAGAGTGAGGCTGTAGGTCAGGGATAGAGCTCCTGCTTAGCCCTGGTTCAATCCCTAATACAGGAAGTGGGAGGGGTCATGACACCAAATTTGTCCAGTCACACCAACAACAAATCTTATTAGATCTTACTGTCCCTTTACCTGTCCTTTGTGGGTTTATTTTTTCCCTTGGTACCAGGGATTGAACTCAGGGGTACTCAACCACTGAGCCACATCCCCAGCCCTATTTTGTGTTTTATTTAGAGACAGTGTCTCTCTGAGTTGCTTAGCACCTCGTCTCATCATTGCTGAGGCTGGCTTTGAACTCGCAATTCTCCCAAAGTGCTGGGATTACAGGCATGTGCCACCGTTCCCAGCTCCTTGTGTTCTTTTGACTGCCACCAAAGCTTTTTGTTCTTAAACTGAGCCTCCTAATAACCCCACATGTATCTACATCCTCCTTCTATCCTGCTAAATGAGTGGGCAGATCTGGGCTTGCCTCTTCCAGAGACCTCCATCCTGAGCAGCTGAGTCATCCCTTTTGCTGGATTCTTTATTCTCCCCACCCTCAAATACTTTTCAAAAGCCCTTTTCGGGGCTGGGATTGTGGCGCAGTGGTAGCGTGCTCGCCTAGCATGCGTGAGGCACTGGGTTCGATCCTCAGCACCACATAAAAATAAAGATATTCTGTCCACCTACAACTAAAAAAATAAACATTTAAAAAAAAAAAAGCCCTTTTCTACTTTCTTCTGAGAACTATCTTACTCCTGCCCAACTATTCATCCTATACCTATTTCCACACTCTTCTTAGATGTGTGGTGGAAGCTTCAGAAACTTATACACGTACTGTGAAATACCAAAAGTTAAGAAACCCCACAATAAAATGTAGATGAGAGATTTCCCCTCCATGCCTTGAGAGTCAACACATGGAGTAGGTCCTGTGAATCACTAAGCATAGGAACAAAATTATTTGTATGGATGGCTGAACTAGCCTGAAACTCTTCAGTTCCATTGTCCTAAAGGGTGAGCACTGAGAGGCAAGGAAAAGTTTGCATGCTTCAGGAAAAGAAACTGAGTTTCCTCTTCTGTGTAAAACAGTACTGCATTTTGCAGAGACTTTGAGTCATTAAATGGATAAAGGGAAAGAGGTGGTACCCAGAAATATACCTTCTGAGAGCTGGTGTATCTGTCCTTTTTTTCCCTAGGTACTTGGAAGTTCTGGTAAAACATACATATGTTTGGCTTCTTGTCATTACTGTTCATGTCCTGCATTTGCCTTCTCAGTACTACGGAAGAGTGACAGCCTATTGGTAAGGATGGAAAAGGCTCTTGCCACTGTAATTAGGTTAGGAGAGAAATTGCTAGCCCTTATTTCATGGTTTAAGAGTTGCATATAATGGGAATTTTTTTTTCTTCAGTACTGGGGATTGAACTCAGAAGTGCTTTACCACTGAGCTACACCCCCAGCCCTTTTTGAGATAGGGTCTTGCTAAATTGCCCAGAATGGGCATGAATTGGAATCCTACTATCTTAGTCTCACAGGTAGCTGGGATTACCATGCCCAGCTACTAAGTGGCAATTTTACTGTATTGAAACAAATAAGTTAATTGCCTTGACTTCAGTGATTTCTTTTGGATTTAGCCTCCCAAAATGTCCGTTATAGAACTACATTGGTTGCTTGCTTTTTTATCTGAAAGGTCACAGATGCAGCTTTGGGGAGGATAGGAAGGCAGTCCTGGAAGTTGGCACTGGGGAAGTGGATGATCCAATAAAAATTGAAGCTAAATTGGATGTTGGTAACTTGTATATATATCCCCAACTCCAGCCATGAGGTATATCTTCCTCCTGCCTGTAAAACAGCCTGATGCTATACTCAACCTTCACATGGGACAGGAATGCCTTTGTCTGTCCCTCTCAGTCTTTGCTGATTTCAGAGTCCAGAGCATCAAGCAAGAACAGGACATATTCACACACTCCTTATGCCCTCCTGAGAGAAGGTCACTATTTCTCAAGTCTTCCTGAAGATAATGGAATCCACCCCATTCTTCCCTTTCTTTTACACTGTTAACTTCTTAAACATCTTGGGAACTAGATGCCAAGTTGGGTGTCCCATTGTGCAAGAGGCCACATTTATAGCTCATATGCCATAAGTATATGTCACCTATAAAATGACAGGATTGAACAAGAACCTCTTCAAGATCTTAAGCTCTTAAGCTGTGTTTTATGACAAAAGATCCAACTGCATTATCTCCCAGAGTAGCGGACAGGCTAGTATGTGCCAGTTTTGCCACTGCTCCCCCCTGACCCTCAATCCTGCCCCTGAAATATAACAGTGGTTAAGTGAATAGACTATAGGTTCTGAGCATATGGTTAAAATGGAGTTAATACCTGTCCTCATAAGTGGCTGTCAGATAAATTAGATAATCTGTGAGAAGCACTGAGCAACATAGTGGTACTTCAAGGAATAGCCATTGCCATGACAGCTTTCTAAAAACAAGGAAGAACCTAACAGAAATCACAGCAAACTTCCTCTTCCTTTCATGTGATGGTAGTGAGAGGTAGACTGGCCAACCGTGGCCTTGCTTGTTCCTAATATGTCTGTATGTTGTTTTGTGTTCCAGTGTAAGCATCTCTTGGCAGTTTATCTTAGTCAGGTTATGAGGACCTGTCAGCAGTTAAGAGTGTCTGACAAGCAACTGACAGACATGTTATTGATAGACAAGAAACAAGAAGCATAAAAAGTACAGGTGGAATATCATTATCTTTCAAAATAGAAGTCCCATCAAGAAATGCATTCAACCTGTCATGGTTCTCAAGGAAAAGAGATGAAATGGATCTTCCAGAGACTTCTTGTTACTCTCCCTTTTCATTCTGGATTGCAGGAGGAAATCTGGGTTGGACTGTGGGCTAGGGAGGGTGTATATATATGGTTTAGAGCCTTGTGATGTCTTCTCATGAAAAACCTGAACCAGCCTCTGATCCACTTGGGCAAAAAATGTCCCGGGGCTGGGATTGTAGCTCAGCGGTAGAGCGCTTGCCTCGCATGCGTGAGGCCCTGGGTTCGATCCTCAGCACCACATACAAAGCAATAAAATAAAGACATTGTATCCATCTACAACTAAAAAAAATATTTTAAAAAAAAAATGTCCCTGGGTGGAATCAAACATTATAGCCTGAAATAAAGTCTAATACCATGCTGTGTCCACAATTCGTTTCTTAAGTGACTGAATTAGCAGTAATTCCTAAAGGGTTATGATAGCTGGTCAAACTGAGTAAAAGCAAGTTTAGATCAACAAGTATTGGTTCTTTCCTGGGGTCCAGAAAATTACTCAGCAACAATAAAAGATCAGAGCAGAGAAACAGCTAAACAACATTAACTATGAAAAGACTTGAGCTGGGGCTGTGGCTCAGTGGTAGAGCGCTTGCCTCACATGCGTGAGTCACTGGGTTCGATCCTCAGCACCACATACAAACAAATAAATAAAATAAAGATATTGCATTCATCTACAACTAAAAAAATATTAAAAAAAAAAAAAAACTATGAAGAGACTCTCAGGTTCTGGTTTCAGTAACCTTCAGATATCCGTGGCTTTGGTGCCAAAGCAGCTTAAGTAGACTGTATTGTTAGTGATGCAGCCTCTAGAACAAGGACAGAGCTGGGGCTTTATAACAGGACAAATGAAAGAACAGACTAAAATTCATGTCCTGGAAAGAAGCTACAAATAGGGGCTGGGGCTATAGCTCAGTGGCAGAGCACTTGCCTAGCATGTGTGAGGCACTGGGTTCGATCCTTAGCATCACATATAAATAAACACATAAAATAAAGGCATGCTGTCCATCTACAACTACAAAAAAAATTTAAGAAAAAAAAAAGCTACAAATACCACTAAGGATTTTAAGTCTGAAGAATAAAAGACAGATTTTACAAGGGTGGGGATGGATAGGAGACTCAGATGGACTCCAAGAGAGAACCAAGGAGTAACAATAGGATGAGGATGAAAACAAGACTAGCTTCAGCCCAAGACAAGAATTTCTTAATAAGTAAAACAAATAAATACTTAATAATAATACAAATAAATACATAATAACAGAAGAGGATTGGAGAGGGACAGGAATTGCTGGTCTCTGCAGGGGTTCATCAACCTGCAGTATTCTTGTGGAAAGAAAAGCAATGGACAAACAGGTAAAATAGATGGTTTTCTAGCCCAGGACACCCCCTAATCCTTGGGCCCCCTAAACACAAGGTGCTAGTGAATGAATGCTGGGTGAAAGCCCAAGGCCCAAGTTGCAGTGCTGTTGTGGTTGGCAGAGCCCCATTATGTTGTGGTGTAGGAAAAAAAAAATCTACCAAGACTTTTGCTACTTCAGAAATGGACTGAGCATTAGCCTGTCCTTATAAAGCAGCCTTCAGAGTGTAGATAGTAGATGTACCTGTGTGCAAGGCAATGCAGCATCCTAAGCTTGTTTTTTAAACAAAAGTTTTATTTCACTGAATATACATACACAATTATATAATTTTGCTTAGGAAAATTCTCACACTCTTGGGTTCCAACAGTTTCGCCAAACTTGAACTTAGGAAAAGTAAAACTCCGTACTTAACTCTAAAAGGGGGAATCCATTAGAGGAGGGAATCCTGTTTCTCCAGCTTCTTCCTCTAGAGTTGTATATGGAAGAGATATGTTACTTGGTGATGATTCTACTTGAGAATTTAGGAGATTAATACAGCAGTTTCTTGATTAAAGAATTACATTTTTAGTTTTCTTGGTAGCCTTTCTGGGAACAAGATTACATTAGTACAGCCAACTTTTATTCTTCCATTGCCTTTAAGTTAAAAAGTATTTGCATTAAAATAGTTCACAGTGTTTCACAGTAAAAGAGTTTCAGTCATTTTCTACCATGAATGAGGCAGACTTAAAAACAAGTCTTTTAGCATCCATTCAAGTCATCAGCATCATCCACACAATAAGAACAGCCAAACAATCTTAAATACATTTGTTGATCCTTGGAGTCTACTAATGACTTATACATATTAGCTAGATATGTGGTAACTCCAAACAAGTGCTCAGAAAAGACAGCCTATATGCTTGTGAGGTGTAGCTATCTTTCACAGTGAGAATCAGCCAACTGTGTCCTGTCCCTTTCTTTATTGTGGATTTGTACCTTCTCCAAGAGGCCAGAGTCTAGGTCATAAGCCCACACTGAGTGCAGGCTGTGGCCCATCCTGCGCATTTCCACTCTTGACATCTGACTGGCAGAGAACATACCTGGAGATGATTTTGTGAAAAGTATAACGGAAGTCTCGGTTCCGATAGGCATAAACAATGGGGTTGACCACTGAATTGGCATGTGACAGGAGAATGGCCATGTTTATTGCCCACTTGGGCTTGTCCTTAGCCTGGGCTGGCTGAAAAAGAGTGAAACAGTTGATGACATGTACTGGTAGCCAACACAGAGCAAAAATCCCCACAATCATAGCCAGTGACTTGGCAGCATGAATCTCCCGCTGGAGGGTAGTCCTTGAGTGGTCCATCAGCTCCATGTGCTGAAGCTGCCTGCAGGCCACCATGAAGATTTTGATGTAGATCACCAGCATTATGAGCAGTGGAGGCAGGACACATCCAAAGAAGTTGAAATATACCATGTAGCTCATGGGGACCACATTCTCAAAGAGACACTTCACAAGGCAGCAGCTTTCATTCATGGTTCCATCCCAGGGCTCTGTGCAATTGGTGGCACTGTCTTTACTGTTCCACCCCAGGAATGGAGTCAATCCGATGCCAAAGGCAAGGACCCAGAGCACAGCAATGACCCCTCTTGCTCGGGTCCCAGTGACCAAACTCTTATACCTGTTCAAAGAAACATCATCAGTTATGGTCAGTTTATAGTATTCTGCAACCAAAGCCCAAGAGCCCTGCTTTTATTCCATGGCCCTTCTACCCTAACAACCTGTCAGGTTCACCCACCAGAGCACCATGGCCAGTACTCAACACTGGAGACACAAGCAAGTATAAGCAGAACTTGTTAGTATGATTTTCATTCTTGAACTAATAACTCATTTCTATTTAGTGAAAAAGGACAATGACAATGACAAGAGGCATAGATGCCTTTAAGGGGTACTTTGTAATGACCTCAGTACCAACCTTTGGTCTATCTTCTATAAGGTGCTGCTCTAGGTAGTTGAGATAACACTAGTGAAGAGAAGAGAGATCCCTGCTAAATGTTAAGGGACCTACATTCTAGCAGGGGAAACAATTAACAAATAATATGGAGATGGATGTAGTATAAAAAATGAAAAAGCAGAATGAGGAAGGTTAGGGTGGCAGGGACACAAGTTTTCAAGAGGTTGATCAAAGGAAGCTTCATTGATCAGATGACACTTAAACACAGGCATAGGGAAATGAACACTGGAGCCCCTGGGATGGAACCATGAATGAAAGCTGCTGCCTTGTTCTTGCAGCTCTAAGCAAGAATCTCTCTTTTCCCACAAATAACAGGAAGTTTGCTTCAGACAATGGGCAGAATCATTTCTGAGTATCTCTATAAATTACTGGCAAAGAAAAGTTCCAACATCCTTTCTATAGAGAACTGCTAGCAGCAGATCTGATAAAAATTCAGAAATACTAGAAACTGGCCCATAATGCCTATGTAATGTTTAAATTGTACTCCATTTAATGCATTAACTAAATGAAATAAAATTTTTCTGTAACCTCTTGGGAGGGAGGAAAGTAGAAACTAACTTGATTCATGGTATTTTAAGACATGTCTATGAGAAGTGTCCAACTTACTTTGCCTGCAGGACAAAGTTCACTCCTCACCATGGCCCACAGAGCCCTTTAGGCCTTAGTGCCACCTCTGCAGTGCCTGCCTTTCCTGACTGATGGTTCCTTTCTGAATAGTGCTGTCCTCAACAACAGCCAAAAGACTTATTCTTTCAATGGTCACCTCCTTTCCTAGTCATCTCTTAGGTAAAGGTGGCTACTTCACTCTAGCCCCAGACACACACTTGTAATAGAGCCTGTTTATCTGTTACATGTGTTTTCCCTCAATCAGAATTCCCTCCTAAGGACTGGGACCATGTTCCTTTGTACTGGGATTCCCTGGACCTAACACAGTGCCTGGTACACAGTAGTTTCTTAATGAAATGGTCATTATGAATACATTCATTATCTGCAAGATTCTGCTTACTAGTAATGCTTGCTACTAGAGTATCTTGGCCTCATACTTTGTGTGTGTGGGTGTGTGTGTGTGTGTGTGTGTGTGTGTCTAGGAATTAAACTTGAGCCACATCCCCAGCCCTTTTTATTTTTTGAGACAGGGTCTCACTAGGTTGTATAGGGCTTTGCTAATTGCTGAGGCTGGCCTCGAACTTGTGATCCTCCTGCCTTGGCCTCCTGGTTGCTGGGATTATAGGCCTGAACCACCACCCCCTGGTACCTTGTAATTCACAGTGATCTCTGATCTTTTCTATTCCCTGTGAGGTCATCTCTCAGCAATAACCAGCTCATCTGTGGGGCCTTTACTATAGATGACCTGCTGGGCTCGGTTGCTTACTAAATTTTTCTTGGCCAATAAATCTGTTTCCAAGCCTTTCTGCTTCCCTCTTTATTCAGGAATTTAAAGCCTTCCTTTAAAAAAATGTGATTCCTTGCCATGCCTCACCAAAAATGTGAAAAAAACAACTAGTCCCTGTAGGATAACAGGGAAACTTAAAGCCAAGCACTTAGAATCACAGGATCCATTCCATGAGGCGGCCTACTCCACAGCCCTACCTTTTGCAAGACCCAACTATAATGAGTTGAACACAGCTGATTACAAGTCAGCCCTGGCAGATGGATTCTATTTGGGATATACAAATTATGGCACTTCCATTCTCTTGTTGGTGATTGGTCTGGGGTGGATAGTGAGATGGTTTTGACCAATGAGACTGAAGACATAAGTCTGCTATGAAAAGCCTGAAAAGTCTGCATAGAAGTCTGCTATGAAAAGCTTTTATTCCCTAATAAAAGAAAAAAGACACATGAAAGGAGCCCTAACTCCATACCCATCTCTTTCTACTTCTGATGTCCTTGTGGGGGGGTGCCATGCCCAGAGCTGCAGCATCTATCTTGTGATCATGAGGCACAAGCCTGAAGACAAAGTAGAAGGAAGAGCCCAGCTCTTGAGGACATCTTTCAATGACTACACCAACCCCAGAAACGTCATGGATCCACATTCTTGTTTTAAGAGATAATTAAATATCTTGATTTCTTACACCACTGTTAGGTACTCAGTTACCTGCAGCCCAAAGCATACTAACTGGAGAGGACTTTTTTTTTTTATTTTTTCTAGGCCAACCCTTTTTATTTCACAAATGAAACTGACATACAAAGTCTTTGAATGTAATAAGCCAGTACGAAACAAAGACCAGAAGCTAAGCCCATACTCCCAGGCCTGTGTTCTTGACACTACATCATGCTGCCTCTTATTTTTATATTCAAGTGATATTAGATACAGGGTAGCCAATACAAAGAGGGCTAATGGGGGTAGCTTCCCAATAGAATCCAACAGGAATTCACCCACATCTGAACTCAAAACTGCTGTATCCTGCACATGTGAAGAACTACTTTTATGTCAAATTGTCTTGGGTAAGGAAAGAAAACAGATTCCATCAGGTGAGAGTTGGCCACAGCTTTCTCAGTGAAACCTCATCACGACCTCTCTTCCCTATTGGTTCATTATTTCATTCACAGAATCCCTCCTTGGTACCAAACACCTTGCTAGGCACTGGAAACCTAATCTCTGCCCTCCTGAAACACAAACTAATGGAAGAAACAGGAAATAAACAAGTAAGCATACAAATATGTCATTATGAATTGGGATGGGTTTAAGCACACCCAAATGAACAGGATGCAATGATAGAAAAACAAGGAGACCCTTATATAGGTTGTCTGGAAAGGCTGTTCTTTTTTTTTTTTTTTTTTAATATTTTTTAGTTGTTGATGGACACAATGTCTTTATTTTATTGCTTTGTATGTGGTGCTGAGAATCGAACTCAGGGCCTCACGCATGCGAGGCAAGCGCTCTACCGCTGAGCTACAATCCCAGCCCTGGAAAGGCTGTTCTTAAAGCCAAAAGTTAATGGATGACAAGGACTAAAAATTCTGGAAAGTAGAGAGAACACTCCAGGCAGAATAGCACATGCCAAGGCTTTCAAACAAGAATGTTCCCTCAAGGCCATGCATGGTGGCGCACACCTGTAATCCCAGCGGCTCCGGAGGCTGAGGCAGGAGGATCACAAGTTCAAAGCTAGCCTCAGCAAAGGTGAGGCACTAAGCAACTCAGTGAGACCCTGTCTCTAAATAAAATACAAAATAGGGCTGGGGATGTGGCTCAATTGTCGAGTGTCCCTGAGTTCAATCCTTGGTACCAAAAAAGAAAAAGAAAAGGGTGAGATGCAAGGAGATTAAGGTCAAGAAAATAGTGGATGTTAGTAAACTGCTCCATAGAACAAATAAGATGCATAAAAAGGGACAGATTATTAGAGAAGCTAGGACTGTAAGAAGTCGGAGGAGGTAGAGTCCAGGGCACATGTGGAGAGACACAGTCACAACTGTGGCAGAAGGAAGGAAGAGAACACGGCCTATACAGAGTGGGTGGAGGTTTGGTGGTATCAGGATAGGGGCAGCATCTCCTTTGAGAGCTGCTATCACCTCAGAGAAGTATGAACAAAGTCAGCTGAGGGAGAAAGAGAAGGAGGCTAGGATGCCAGGGTTGTCATCCCAGGTAGTGGGAAAAAGAACCTTCTAGAAAAATGTAGGGGGGTACCTTTGTGGTCTTAATGGTGGTACAGCTCTTATGGTTGCCAAGGCACAGGCTGGGACCATGGGAGTGGAACTGACGAAGAGGGAAGGACTGAGGAAGTGAAGGAAAACACACTAGGGTGCAGGATGCTTGAGTTGGGTGGGTGGTGAAGTCTCCAGGAATGGTAACTGCCATAGAGACTGACAAAGAACACAAAGGCAGAGGATAGCAGCAGTACGTTTGGACAACAGGAACTTCAAAAGTGGGGGTCTTCTGTGGGGATCGCAGGAGTGGAAAAAATACTCTGGAAAAGGGGAGTGGAGGGAAATGAGAGCTGCAGCCCAAGTCCCCACCTGAGGTCCAGAGAGTAAGTGGCAGTAAGGGAAGCAGTATTCTATTTTTTTAATTTATTTTTTGGCACTGGAGATTGAACTCAGGGGCACTCGACCACTGAGCCACATTCCCAGCCCTATTTTGTGTTTTATGTAGAGACAGGGTCTCACTGAGTTGCTTAGCGCCTCACCATTGCTGAGGCTGGCTTTGAACTCACGATTCTCCTGTCTCAGCCTCCCAAAGTGCTGGGATTACAAGCTTGAGCCACCGCGCCCAGCTAGGGAAGCAGTATTCTTGGGGCAACAACAGGTCTTGGTAGTGGACAGACTGTGGTGGAAACTTCACAGAGGTGGTCCTTAGGCAGCAAACAGAGATACATGTTCTTTATTCTGCTGGAGAACATGACCAAATTTCATGGACACTGCCTCCACAGGAAAAAGGTTTAAGCTCTAAAGACAAGACTGTTAGCCACTGGACCTCCAGCTCTATGATGGCAGAACAGTTGGTTCTCCATGGGACACACAGGCACAGAGAAGGGGATTGGGATGCTATAGAAAACAGGCCATTCCCTCCGCACTTCACGCAATGCTGGGAGGTTATCCCAGACATCTCCAGACATCTCTGGTACTCTGCATGGTCTCATCCCCCACTTCCAGCTGTGCTCTGTTCTCTCCCTGAATGCCTGACTCCCTCGCAAGCCCCTGTCCCTGTGGGCTCCACACTTCATTCCTTGTGCACCAGTGGCTCTTTCACATCTATGTGTGTGTGTCTGTCTCCCCAAAACATTGCTGAAACACATGGGCCAGACCCTGTTCCCTGGCCATGTGCCAGTCACTGTTTCGCTGCAGAGGGCGCTGAGCACAACAGTGAGGCCAGGAAGCAGGACAGCTGCCTGAGAGTAAATGACAGGAGACAAATGAGTGAATGCAGAAAACACAGGCAGCTTTATTATTCCAAACAAGACATGCACAAGCCCAGTTTTTGTGGGCCCCCATTTAGGGGTGTTCCAGGGAAGTCCACACCCTGGGAAATAGCTGTGCCCCTCCACTGAGCATGGAGCTGTGCTGGAATCTGTCCATCTCCTTATAAGGAGCTCATTAGCTAAGGAGATTGATAGAAAAACAGTCACATGGAGGGAATCAACAAAAGGGAACAGTGTGAACACTGAGGTTATATAACAAAGGGGAACCACGCAGGGCTGCATAACAAGTGCTGGCCTACTTGGGGGTGGGGGGCAGGTTCCTCCTGCTCTGGCTCAAACCAGGCCAACTTCTCAGCCTTAGAGACCAATCCCCAGCTGTAGGAGGGCTCCTAGTTTAGAGCCCCACAGGTAGCTACCCAGGACAATAACATTGAGCTTGGACAGTATAGCTAGGGGCTGCACAGAGCCCAGCACCCACTTCCCCTTTAGAAATGTTGGTTCAATAACCCACCTGCAGGCTGCAGCTGCAAACTGTAATGCAGATAGAATAGGTACAAAAGCACTTTATAAATGCAAACTGCTAAGTAAACACACGCTGGGTTCTAGCACAGCTTAAAGCTGTGGAGAGATTTTTTTTTCTGTATGTTTGATCTTGCTCACAAGTTTCATTCCTCTGTAAATACAAACATTCCTGTTACAAAGCAATACATACATACTTAGAAAATTTCATTTTCTCTAAAACCGCACACAAGTAGCAAGACATGAAAAATGAGGTTAGGGCAGTCCAGTCAAAACTGACACAATTTTGTAACTATAGCACTGACGAAGTCACTTGGGCAAGTGGCTGACACCATGCATAGTAAAAATTTGCCAGACAAATCTAATGGACATCCTGACAAAACTTATGAGAGCAAGGCAGAGGGGTGCCATGACGATGCAGATGAAGGAGGAGTTTGAACCAGAGGACTCTTACTAAGTTGGGCACTGAGGCAATTCAGCCTGCCATGGCCAAGACCCAGGCAGGCTGGGGTGTGGCTTTCTGTGGAAGGGATGCCAACTACAAGCAATGTTTTAATTCTCCTTGTTCCTGGGGGCCCCCAGGGGCACCTGCTGCACAAGGGTCAAACAGCTTTTTCCCTTCCTACTAAAGACTAATTCTCACTATTCTACCTCCTCTGCCTAGGCAAAATCATACATGAACCAAGCCAAACATCCTTCCTCTATTTACCTACCAAATATGAACTCATTCGCAATACAAAAATGTATCTGGAAGCAGAGCAGTTTAGACTGAAGTACATCACTGTGCTCCCGAGTCCCCTATGATTGCCCTAAGCACCCTCATCCCATGTACCCACCACATAACTCTCTTCCCAGCTGAACAAGCTACACAGTAGTCGACTCTGTTGCTCACCTTTGTGTCCAAGACACCTAACCTAGTGACAAGCAAATGCTGACAAAAAGCCTGAGTTTATGAGGAAGGACGAGAATTCTGCCTCCTCTTTAAAGGGGTAATTGGTCTTTTTTGTTTATTTTTAGTTGTAGATGAACACATCTACACAACTAGGCAAGCGCTTGTCCACTAAGCTACAACTCCAGCCCCCAGAATTCTGGGTTTTGTGTGTGTGTGTGTGTGTGTGTGTGTGTGTGTGTGTAACATCCATTTAGTTAGTAGGTCTAATTAAAGCAAGGCCTTGGGTCTTTGACCATGGTTCAAGCTCCACCTTACAGATTACAAGCAGCTATCTGTAAAAGAGGAGACATTTCCTTGAGTAATTGCTTCTCATTTTTCACATTTCCCATGGAGCCAAACTAAAAAGTTTTTAAAAAGTATTCACGGGCTAGCATGCACAAGACCCTGCAAAAATTAAATATATTTTTTAAAAATATTCATGAACAGAAAAAGAAATAGGAAATTTGAATAGCACTATATCTATTAAAGAAATAGGTGTGTGTGTGTGTGTCACGCTGGGGATCAAACCCAGGGCCATGTGCATACTAGGCAAGCGCTCTACCAACTGAGCTATATATCCCCAGCCAAAGAAGTAGAATTATTAATTAAAACTGTTCACACACACACACACACACACACACACACAAACCTTAAGACCCTGAAGATATATGTCACTAATGAATTCTAGCAAATGTTTAAGGAACAGGGGGCTGGGGATATAGCTCAGCTGGTAGAGTGCTTGCCTTGTATGGGTTCAATCCCCAGCACCACAAAAAAAAAGTTTAAGAAACAGCTGGGCATGGTGGCACAGTCCAGAAATCCCAGCTACTCAGGAGGCTAGGTGGGAGGATCCTAAATTCAAGCCCACCTGGACAACTTAGCAAGACCCTGTCTCAAAAAAAGAAAAAAAAGTTTAAGGAGCCAGGTGCGGTGGCGCAGGCCTGTAACCCCAGCACTTTGGGAGGCTGAGACAGGAGAATTGAGAGTTCAAAGCCAACCTCAGCAACGGCAAGGCACTAAGCAACTCAGTGAGACCCTGTCTCTAAATAAAACACAAAGCCAGGTGCGGTAGCTCATGCCTGTAATCCCAGCACTTTGGGAGGCTGAGACAGGAAGATCATGAGTTCAAAGCCAGCCTCAACAACGGCGAGGTGCTAAGCAACTCAGTGAGACCCTGTCTCTACATAAAACACAAAATAGGGTTGGGGATGTGGCTCAGTGGTTGAGTGCCCCTGAGTTCAATCCCCAGTACCAAAAAAAAAAAAAAAATTAAAATTAAAATAAAATAAAATAAAACACAAAATAGGGCTGGGGATGTGGCTTGGTGGTCAAGTACCCCTGGGTTCAATCCCCAGTACCAAAAAAATAAAAAGTTTAATAAACAAATAAAACTATTCTTATATAAAAAGAGCAAATGCTATTTCTATTGTACTACATGAAGCTCAGATCTAGGTATGGAAAGAAGGCTCCTCTTCACCACTTGTGGGACATATTGAGGGCAGTCTGCCTTGTCTCTGTAGATGACCACTGCTGTAGCCAATGGCCAGTTGGAGAACAGCACAAAGCCCGCCCACACACAAAAGAAACAGGGTGTGGCTGGTCACCAGAGCTTCCATTCAGCTGAGTTCTTCCCAGGAGGGCAGGGCCCTCAGCTCCCCTGGCTTCCCGAGGGCTGCTCATCAATTTAGATATATCTGAATCCAGTGGTGGACCTGGCTGGGTCTGAGCAGAGATCCAATGCTGCATGAAAAGGTGGTTGGGAGAGATGCCATTTGTCCTTCATAGTCAGAAAGGATGAGGAATGTAGTAGCAGAATAGAAAGTTGGCAGCGCTCCCCACCAGCTCCCCATAAGAGGCAGTGATCCAGGCAGCTGCCACTGAAGCAGCCAGTTGATAATGAGGGAAGGGACAGGACTAGGTCTTCCAGAGCTCCCATTTGGGACTGGTTTTTGGTAAGTCTCACATGCTGTTCTCAAATAATTGGTGGGACTCATAGAAAGCACAGGGTTGTTGGGTGAAGTGAGCAGCCCCTGCAAAAGTATCAGTACATGAAACCAGGTCAGAGAAGAAAAAGACAACCTGTCCTCTGCCCCAGAAAGTGCCCTCCTAAGGCTGCAGTTAAAACACACTGCTTCAGATAATGACATTGTCAAACATATCAAGTTCCATAAAGCATGATGTCAAAGGACATCAGGAGGCCAGTATGTCCCATTACTAGTGATGTTACTTGGATCACTTGTTTTATGTGGTATCTGACAGATTTGACCATTGTAACTATTTCTCCTCTTTTAATTAAAGGCAGTATCTTGTGGTACTTTTTTTTTTTTTTTTTTTTGGTCCCAGGGATTGAACTCACGGGCACTCGACCACTGAGCTACATTTCCAGCCCTATTTTGTGTTTTATGTAGAGACAGGGTCAAACTGAGTTGCTTAGCACCTCACTGTTGCTGAGGCTGGCTTTGAATTCGCAATTCTCCTGTCTCAGCCTCCCAAAGTGCTGGGATTACAGGTGTGCTCCACCACACCCGGCTTGTGGTACATTTTGAAACTGTAACTGTCTTAGTCCCCATCAAACTTTCACCCATGAGTTTTGACATCTGTCAATGATTCTTGCCTGAATCAGCTATTACTATTATAGTTTCCCAAATGGTGATTTGCATAATTCAGTCATACCTCCTCACTAACCATACAACATTCTATTGTAGCAAAAGTTTTTCCAGCACTTTTTTTTTTTAATCTAGCTGTTTATTGCAAGGAGAAACTATATTCCAGCAGAATGAGGATACCTACCCAAATCTTGGTTTATAAATACCATTCTCCACTATATGGAACCAGGGCTCTTTAAAATTTGAGCCTGGAATACCTTTCTGTATCAGAAAATAAGGAAGTGCTCAAAAATGGATGAGAACACTTAAGCAGAAGTGAACTTGAAGTGTTCTCAATAGCCAAATTTGATAATCTAATTGAGTAATAGGAATGGATTATAATTATTGAATGAAAGTAAAATTCCATAAGTCCATACTGATATTTTTAAAAATTATAAAAGGGCAAGGAAATGGTAAAACTCTACAGAAGAATGAAAACTGACTCCAGGTGTGGTGATGCATACCTGTAATCCCAGCAAACCAGGAGGATCACGAGTTCAAGGCCAGCCTCAGCAACTTAGTCAGGCCCTAAACAACTTTAGTGAGACGTTATATAAAAATAAAAATGTCTGGGGCTGGGATTATGGCGCAGTGGTAGCGTGCTCGCCTAGCATGCATAAGGCACTGGGTTCGATCCTCAGCACCACATAAAAATAAAATAAAGATATTCTGTCACCTACAACTAAAAAATAAACATTTAAAAAAAAATGTCTGAGGATGTAACTCAATGGTAAAGCACCCCTGGCTTCAATCCCCAGTACCAAATAAAAAGAAGGAAGAAGAAGAAGGAGGAGGAGGAGGAGGAGGAGGAGGAGAAGGAGAAGAAGAGGAGTTGTCGAGGCTAGCCTTGAATTTGTGATCCTCCTGCCTCAGACTCCTGAGTTGCTAGGATTACAGACCCATATGCACCACCCTGCCCAGCTAAAATGTTATTGTCTTAAAAGACCAAAAAGAAAACAACTCAGGAACTGTTTTGGATTAAAGAAAATTAAACATATTAAATGCAAACATGACCTTTCACTGGAACCTGGACAAAAAACAGAGAAAAAACTACAAAGAATATGATTGGGATAAATGAGGATATCTGACTATGGACTGTGGTATCTGTTAAAATTCCTGAATGTGATAATTTTGTGTGTGTGAGAGAGAGACAGTCAGACAGAGAGAGGGAAAGCAAATGTAGCAAAATGTTCACAATCTGTAAATTTAAGTGAAAGGTACAGTTGGTCTTCTATAGCACAGGTTCTACACTGAAAATATTCAGAAAAAGAAAACTGCACACCTCTAATCCCAACACATTCAGTACCAAGGAAGTGCAATCAAGTTTTGTTTTTTGTTTTTTGTTTTGGTGCTGGAGATTGAACTCAGGGGCACTCAACCATTGAGCCACATCCCCAGCCCTATTTTGTGTTTTATGTAGAGACAGGGTCTCACTGAGTTTCTTAGTGCCTCGCTGTTGCTGAGGCTGGCTTTGAACTCATGATTCTCCTGTCTCAGCCTCCCAAAGTGCAGGGATTACAGGCGTGCGCCACCGCGCCCGGCAGCAATCAAGTTTTCACTCGAGAAAGACAGCAGCTCCATGAAGAGTGGACTAATAGGTCAAGTGAGAATACAGACAGCCCCGATAGAAAGGAGACTGGTATCCTAGAATAGGGCAGAGGTAGAGATGAGACCAAGGAGAAATGTATAGAGGTCGGGTAAAAGAGGCCAACAGGACCTGGTTCTGTAATGTCTTTGAATAAAGCTTTATAAATTCCCTACATTAAAAATTAATAACAATAAGATTCAGTAGTGATGTTGAAATTAGCAATGGAAATTGAGATGGCATATAGAGAAAGCTGCCTTGGGAAATCTGAGGACAGGGACTGGAACACCCACAGGTGACAAACCAAAGAAGGTGAGATAGAGAGGTGGGGCAGGAAGGAGCTGGCACAGGAGCCCAGCAGGCAGGGGTGATAAGCAAAGCTGGACTCCACGAAGCAGGAAGAGCTGAGTCCAGAGCCAAGGGGAGGACAGACCAGCCCCAAACTCCCCAAGACTCGCCACCTATATAGTATCTCTCAAACCACAGTACCTAAAACACAACCTAAGCCACACTTTTCCAGAAAGTTCCTATCTTCAGGATGGCACCATCCAGCTGCCCAGAAATCAAGGAGTCACCCTAGACTCTTCCTTCTCCATTAGTCCAACATCCATTGGAGTCACCAAGTCCTCTTGAACCTGTTTCCCATGCTCCCTGTCTTCCAGCCAGAAGTGCTCCACTCAATATGTGGTATCACTTAGACCCACTCACCAGTCCCTTGGGCTGAATGATCACTTAGAATGATCTACAGTGGCAGATCTCACACCAATACATTCCCACTCAGCTTGGCCCTGACCCACATGTTTTTTAGGGCTTGTTCACTGATTGTGGTCCCAGGGTGCATCTTCACTTCTCAGCACTTTCCTCTCCTGATTTCTTGGCTGGCTAAGTGTCTTCACCTAGGGCCTCTCTGTTCCCAATTCAGCCAGACCCCTTGCCTGACATCAAATATCTCCTTTCCTTCTTGCCTGGAAGACAACTGGCTTCCCTTATAATCTTGTCCCCTCCAACCCACCCTTCCAGCTGTCCACCAGAGTGACTTTTAGAATGCAACCTGATCACGCCAAACTACTGATTATAATTCTACATTGACCTTCGAGGTCTCAGCTAATTATCACTCCTCATAAATGCACATTTAAGTGACAATGAGCCGGCGGATGGTGCCTGTAATTCCAGCACTTTGGGAAGCTGAGACAGGAGAAGTGAGAGTTCAAGGCCAGCCTCAGCCTCAGCAATGGCAAGGTGCTAAGCAACTCAGTGAGACACTGTCTCTAAATAAAACACAAAATAGGGCTTGGGATGTGGCTCAGTGGTTGCCTACCCCTGAGTTCAATCCCAGTACCCAAAAAGAAAAAAGAAAAAAGAAAGACCAGCCAAGGAGAGGAGGTATCCATCCGTTAAGAATCTCAGAAAGAAAGAACAGGGAGAAAAAAAATGAACAAAAGAAACTATAGTTTTGAAAGTTGAAAGGTGATGACAGACCTAAGTCTTCAGATTGAAAAGGTCCACTAACAATACCATCCTCGATGAAGGAGAAAAACCAAAAGCAATATTTAGACCCAACCTCATGAAATTTAAGAACACTAAGCAAATGCAAATGATCCCAGAGGCTTACAGATAGAAAACACAAATTACAAATAAGAATCATATACACTTCAGATTCCTGAGCGACGCTGAGTGTTAGAGCAATGCCTTCAGACTTCTGAGGGAAAAGTTTCTGAACCATATCCAAACAACCAAGCAAGTGAGAGGAATACAAACATTTTTGACACGTAAGACGCCAGAAACAATCTCAAGACACCAGAAATAATCTCTCATGTCCTCAAAAGGCCACCTAAGGATATGTACACAAACAAACAAATATGGACTCCTAGAAAGAGGGAAGAAAATAATAGAGCCACTCCAAGGTACAATGAAGGAAGTCAAACAACTGTGAACCTAGCACACTGCAAAGGCATGCTGACACGCAGCAATGAGGATGATTAAGAAGTCTGGATGAAGCCAGGCGTGGTGGTGCATGCCTATAATACCAGCACTTTGGGAGGCTGAGACAGGAGAATCGCTAGTTCAAAGCCAGCCTCAGCAACGGCGAGGCATTAAGCAGCTCAGTGAGACCCTGTCTCTAAATAAAACACAAAATAAGCCGGGCACGGTGGCTCAAGCCTGTAATCCCAGCACTTAGGGAGGCTGAGACAGGAGAATCGCGAGTTCAAAGCCAGCCTCAGCAATGTCGAGGTGCTAAGCAACTCAGGGAGACCCTGTCTCTACATAAAACACAAAATAGGGCTGGGGATGTGGCTCAGTGGTTGAGTACCCCTGAGTTCAATCCCCGATACCAAAAAAAAAAAAAAAAAAAGAAGTCTGGATGATCCCAAGGGTGTGGGAAGGCATATTTCCTCCTTCAACTTTCTTTATTCCAAACGGGAAATTCATGACATAAATTTGAAGCACATTAAAATGTGGCATAATTTTAAGCAACGGATAGCATCTAAAAATAGAACTCATGTGACCTGGACATTAGAACTGTCTCCTTGAAAAGCATGGGTATAGTGGCAGGACTGCATTTCCTACTCAATCATACTGTTCTGGGGTGAATAAGATACACACAAATATATACGCTATTTATCAATTTCCAATTTTCAGATACTCCATATAAAGTTCAGGAAATCTGATTAGAGAATAAATGTAAATGGTATAAACCTTGACAACATAAAAGCAACAGCAAAACATGAATATGTTCATACACAATTTGTATAGAAGTCATCGTAAGAAACAGCAGTTGCCTCTGACAGGCAAGTTGGGGAGCCAGAGATCAGAGATGGGCGACAACTTTCCACAGTTTACCTGCATGCATAGTTTCAATTGCTTTACAAAAGCATGAGTTGCATCTTTGAAAGTAAACCCTCTCTTAGGCAGGCAACATGCTAAAGGTAATAGAATAGGTGATGGAAACCAGGAGACGAGAAATGGAAGGAATGGTAGTGGCACAATATTCCTCAAGGGATATTATTTACAATTGGTGGAACTAGAAATACAGGCTGAAATGTCTCCAGGGAAAAAATCAAAATATAACACAAATTGAAAGGAATCCAATAGCTTGCGTGAGCCCTAGTCCTCACATGGCAGGGAGTCAACAGATTCTGCATAAGGATGGCAGCACAGAACCAAGTGTCAGTGACGAAGCAACCCTGGAGGAAATGCTAACAGAATGGCCTGGGGGGTGATCCCAGCAGAGGGGCTAGTGACTGTCCACGGAAGAAGAAACTTTTGCTTTCCCTTTTGTACCCTTCCTCCTTCTGAAGGTCTACCTCTGAGCTCACTGGTTGATTTCTAACTCAAAGAAGAAAAAACAAAAGCAAAAACAAACACCCAACTCTTTCACTGATGCACAGGCACCTTCAGGACAAAATTCCAGCAAGTGTGCAGGCCCTAGTTCACCTGCCTGTTCCACCCCCTCTGCTCTATCACCCAGCCCTGACTCCCTGGCTCATCTGCACCTCTGACCATAGAGCTCTCACCTCTGCTCCTTTGCACTTCCACTCCCAGCTCCAAATGCCCTTCCTCCCATGCTTCTCACCCCCACAACTTATGAATCAACCCTCTAGAAAAAGTGCTCCATCTGCCTCAGCCTTGATAGAGTTATTTGTGAGTTTGTTCTCAACTTGAATTCTGTCCAAGAAGGCACACTTGCTATTTGCCATTAAGTTCTTATTGCCAATAGCGGTGTCTCCAGTCTTTTAGCCTCAGAGGCCAACACGGTATCATATGAATGCCTTCAGGGGAGAATAACCACTTCAAAGCCCAGTTCCCGAAAGTCAGTGATGAGTCTGAAGCAACAGGAAAGGCTGGGCCAGAGGGCTGGGCTGTCACTCTCATTTTGTGAGATGTCATGCACACCAGCCCACGTATAGTTTTCTGTTTCCTCAATTGGCCATATACTCTTCCGTTATAGTCTTCTGTGTAATATAGAAAGGGCCCCCATCACAAGTCTGGTGGCCTTGTTCACCTACACTAGCAAGGACCACAAATTACAGGGATGTTCTTAAATGGCCCTGGTGTTTGGAGTCTTCCCTTGCAGCTAGGTAAGGGCTCCTGGAAGACAGGCTCTTCCACTCCTGGCTTCTGTATGACCCCAGGCTAAAAATAACTCTGAACCTCAGTCTCCTCATCTGTGAAGTATCTACCCTCACAGAGTTGCCATAAAGATTACCTTAGATATGTAAGTGCCTGCCCACATAAAAAGCTTCAAAATGGTGACTACTGTTCAAGATATTAAATATCCCAATATCCAGGATAGCTGAAGACATACTTCTCCATATCTGTTTCAGCAAAGTACACCCAAGCTGCAATCACAAGCTGAAGACTGCATAAGTAAGGTATGAGATTAAGTTCTGCCAGTGCCCCATAAGGTGAGACCCTAAGCACATGGTCACTGAAAATGCAGATTACATGTCTTATAGAAATGTTGCTTCCTTTTGTTCCCTCACACAAGCTCTTTTTCCACATAATCAAACAGTATCCACGCTATTCAGAATCAGATAGAGATGTTCATCTGAGGCACAAAGTCAGGTGCTGTCTCCCTGGCAGGGCAGCCCAGCTAGCCCCCTCTAGGCATAAAGCAGCCTCAAGCTATCACACTCTGGGGGCAGCTGTTCCCAGGGCAGATCCCATAGTGGCCAGGAGGACCCTCCTCCCATCCCTTGGGGGATCCTGTCACAGACCAAGTGCTTGCCAACTCCACCTCCATATCTCCATGCCCAGCAGTTCCCATGTGCTCTTCATGGCCATCCAGCTAGGTTAGGCCTGGCTCTACCCCTAGTCAACAGATAGGACTTTCTTTGAGGTACCCTCCAGACCCTGATTCCAACCTGATTCCAAGACCTGGGCCAGACCTGGGCTTCTGTCCAGGGATGTGTATGCCCAGCAGGGAACCAACATACCCAGAAGCAAACTTCCTGCCACCTCAGACAGGCTTCAGGTCCCCTCAGCAATAAACATGGCCTCAGACAAGAGCCAACTATGACAACTGCTGCTGGTTTTAAGGTTGTTGTTCAAGGCTGGGAGATAGAGTTGAGAGGATTGTGATAACAATGGGTGATAAGTTACAGCAAAGCAACACCCAGTTCCTCCTGAAGCCTGTATTGCCTGCATTGCAAGGAAGAGCCAGGACCTGAGGGCTGTGCCTGAGGGTTCACAGCCACCTGCCCTCAGCCTAGCCCTCTGGCCCACGGCCCCTGCTGGCTTGCCTAGCTGTCCCAGGGCATCTCTCAGCCTCGTGTCACTGTGTCCTTGGAGTGTGAGGGATCCTCTCAGAAGACGATTTCCCTTTAATTCTTCATTAAAACTTATTGGACCAAGCCGGGCGCGGTGGCACACGCCTGTAATCCCAGCACTTTGGGAGGCTGAGACAGGAGAATCGCGAGTTCAAAGCCAGCCTCAGCAATGGCGAGGCGCTAAGCAACTCAGTGAGACCCTGTCTCTACATAAAACACAAAATAGGGCTGGGGATGTGGCTCAGTGGTTGAGTGCCCCTGAGTTCAATCCCCAGTACCAAAAAAAACACAACTTATTGGACCAACCAGACTAAATGGCACACATCCCAGCTACTTAGGGGGTGAGGCTTATGTGTTTGAGACCAGCCTGGGCAACATAGTAAGACCCCTTTTACAAAAAAAAACCAAAACACATTGCATCAGCTCTTCTTCTGACATCTTATCACTAGAGAGCTCTGGCCATCTTAGACCCTCCCTTCTTGTATCCTTTTTAGGACTGTCTCCCCACACCTGTCCCAGCTGTTCCCTTGGCCATGAGATACTCTGATGCAGCTTTCACCCAGTCACTTGTGTGTATATTCACCCACAATGTGGATCTATACCTTGTACCAGGCATGGTACTGAGTGCCAGGTCCTGGAATATGAGATAAAGCTCCTGCCCCACAGTCTTACACTCTATGTGGACAGAGACCACAACTAAGTAAAGACATAATTTATCAGGATAATTAATTAAGGGTAAAGAAAGCCTCCAGATGAGAGAGGGAGGAAAGGTAGAGCAAAGCTGGGGTTGAAGAGAGAACTCAAGATGTGACAGTGTATAGGATGGGGTGATAGATGCTGGGCTATTCAGATGTCACCCTATATGCCCACTGTAGCACTTTAAGGAGGACAATGATATGATCAGACTTACCTCTTAAATCATCCTCTCCAGCAGTTGTATGGAGAACAGTTACAGGTGCAGGAGGAGAGGAAGTGGGGGCTTCCCTGGGGCCCAGCAGGAGCTGGGGAGGGTCTAGCAAGAACTGCCAGGAAGGCACATGCAATGAGGTCCAGGAGGTAACCCCAAGATTTGGCCAAAAGGGGGATGGTGCATGGGTAACCTGACAAGAGCAATCAGTTGTACCATGGTGACAACAGAAGTAGAATGGAAGCAAAGGAACACACTAAGAAGTAGAGTTTGTGGTCCAGGGAGAGTGATTTAAACCTTCTATGTTGATGGGTGGTTTCCTGGGGCTAGTCTAACAAAGTACCACAAATTTGTTGGCTTAGAACAACAGAAGTTGATACTGTACCAGTTCTGGAGGCCAGAAGTCAGAGTGCTGACAGGCCACACTCTCCAAAGGTTCTAGGGGAGGGTTTGTCCTGTGCCTTTTCCAGCTCCTGATGGCTGCCCCTATGTTCCTTTGCTGTGGCCACATGACTATAATCTCTCCCTCTATCTTCCAACAGCCTTCTCTGCATGTCTATCTTGTAAGGTACAACAGCAGGCAGAGATTAATATGCAATAAACCCCTCCTCTCTCAAGAGCCATATAAGGCAATATTCTTTTTTTTTCTTCCCCCCTTTTTCCATATACAGGCATATTCTCAGATTCTGGAGATTAAAATATGCATATATCTTTGGGAGGGTCCACCATTCAACTACTATAATGAAGATTATCTGGAAAAGAAAGATAACACCCCTGGGCATGGTGGTACATGCCTGTAATTCCAGCTTCTCAGGAGGCTGAGGCAGGAGGATCACAGGTTTAAGGCCAGCCTGGCATCTCTGTATGAAAATTAAAAAATAAAAGCCAGGCCAGGCACGGTGGCGTATGCCTGTAATCCCAGCACTTTGGGAGCTGAGCCAGGACAATCGCGAGTTCAAAGCCAGGCTCAGCAACAGCGAGGCGCTAAGCAATTCAGTGAGGCCGTTTCTAAATAAAACACAAAATAGGGCTGGGAATGCAGCTCAGTGGTCGAGTACCCCTGAGTTGAATCCCCGGTATCAAAAAAAATTAAATAAATAAAATAAAATAAAAAGGGCTGAGGGTGTAGCTCAGTGGTAGAGCCCTCTGACTTCAATTTCCAGTTCTGGAGGAGGAGAAGGAATTATAACATTGAAGCAAGAGAAAGTAGGTATACCAAGGAGGGGAGTCCTTGAGAAGGATGGAGGGGTAAGACCGAGAGCTGCACATTTTCCTTCCTGTTTTATTTTTAAATAACTCTAAAGGGGGTGGTATGAGGGATTGAAACCAAGGGTGCTCAACCACTGAGCCACAGCCCCAACCCCTTTTTTTAATTTTTTATTTTTTAATTTTGAGAAAGGGTCTCACTAGGTTCCTTATAGCCTTGCTAAATTGCTGGGGCTGGCTTTGAACCTGTGATCCTCCTGCCTCAGCCTCCCAAACCACTGAGATTACAAGCATGCACCACCGTGCCCAGCATTTCTAAAAGTGTACTTTATGGCATGGGAATTTATAGCTCAATTTTTAAAATTTTTGAAAACATTTTCAAAATCCTCTGCCAACTAAGTGGAGGCCACATTTTCACACGAGGTAAAGTCTTGCTAAGAAGTCTTTAATACCTACTTCCCAGATAGGACATATGAACACTGAGGAAAAAGCCTCAGTGTGGCAGAGGGCAGGAATGATGACAGGGTCAGGGCCCAGGGACAGAGCAGACAAACATGCCCCTTTCTGTTCTGTTGACTAAGTCAATCAACCAAACACTCCCTGCAAAAAAACACTCCTTCAACTCCAGCCTTCAGTACTACTGAAGCCTCCACCACTGCAAAAAAGGAAACTGAGTCTTCAGAGAGACCAGGAAATGCCTCCAGTTAGAATAAATCAGACAGATACCCCCAAGCTCGGCTGTGGGTGTGGCATGAAGGGGAATAGGGTTAGATTAGAGAGGAGGAAGTGCTCCTGCCAGAAGCAAAACCAGCATGAGGATGAAGGGAAAGCCAGGGCCACTGTGGGCAGAGACACACGCCCTCCTCCTACAGCCCAGGAGCTCAGCCTCATGAGCCACTCCATTACTGCCTACATCTAATGGCTTCCCTGGACTGGACCCCCTCACCAGATCAATGTCAGAAGCCCTCTACGTATTAAACTAGAGGAAGCTGACCACCTTCTTCTAGTTGTGGACATCCCTCACTCTGAAGGCAAAGGACAGGACATGATGTGAGCAGACATTCCTTTTCTTTTTTTTTAAATATATTTTTAGTTGTTGATAGACCTTTTTATTTTATTCCTTCATTTATATGTGGTCTGAGAAAAGAACCTAGTACCGCACACATGCTAGGCAAGCGTCCTACTGAGCCATAACCCCAATCCCATCAGTCCTTTTTTATAAGTCAGGCCAAAGGGGTCATTTTTTTTAAAATATTTATTTTTTAGTTGTAGGTGGACAGAATATCTTTATTTTATTTTTATGTGGTGCTGAGGATTGAACCCAGTGCCTCTCGCGTGCTAGGCGAGCACGCTACCATTGCGCCACAACCCCAGCCCCAAAGGGGTCATTTTTGTGTCTAGCATCACCTCAGGGCTCTCTTTTCCTCCTGCACTGTTAGCTCTTTCATGTTAGCAAACATCTTAGCTACCAAGTAGCAAGTAGGAACCTTATACCCACAGCCTTATAGCACAGATTGCTTCCAAGTCTGTGGATCTATGGAGCCAGTGACACAAGGACAAATCCCAGAACTGTTTCTGCCCAAGGAAGAGGTGTGCCTACAACTTTGGTTTTTACTCCCTGGGACCTTCTTACTGCTCGGTGTCATACAGAAGACACTTTCTCCCAAATAGGACTCTTCTGAAATGACTGCCACCTGTAGCTCCATAACCCCAAGGAGTTCCCCAAAGCCAAGTCAAAAATTGGGATGACCAGCATCCAGCCTGTGTACATTAGACAAAGAGGAGTCTCAAGCCTCTCAACTCTAGAAGGGTTCTCAAACTTCAGTGGAACTAGAAGATCCTGGTTAGATATCAATCCCAGAATCTCACATACACCCACCACAGAGATTCTTATTCACTAGGGCCCCACCTGGCCTCATAATCTGTATTGAGCCAAAGTCTCACTACATTGCTCAGTATGGTCTCCAACTCTTGGCTTCCAGTAATCCTCTTGCCTCAGCCTCCCAGGTAGCTGAGACTATAGGTACATGTGCTATATAATCTGGTTCAATATAATCTGTATTTTCTACCTGCTCACAGGGAGCCATGCTCTGGACAGCTGAAACAGCAGAGGGCAGAAGGCCTGCCTCAAACTCCAGCTCTCAGGAGAGCTCAGGGAAGTGTGAAGACCCAGGTACACCTCTCAACCCACCAAGCTGGATGCCAGGGTTATGGACAGTGCAGGGCCTTGTCACCTCTTTCGGATCTCTGAGCTCTGTGGGTGGGCCAGGAGTGAGCCTTCTAGGAGACTCCACTCAGCATTCCTCAATCCCTCCACCTCATCTCATCTTCATGCCCTTAGCATAGGAGAAGTCAGGGGCCTGTGATTCACATGGTGCCTTTCCCCTTAAGACATCCACACCCATTCTTTTCAAGACCCCACCTAGCACAAATGAGGACAAGCACTATAACAGATTTAAACTGTTATAGAACTTCCTGCTGCATCCATGTGGCACTAGAGATTCTTGTAGTAACTCCTGGTTGAGCTGGGGTGTCTCTGAGTCTCTGCCAAGAGCAAGCTCAAGGAGCTTCTCTTAGATAGGGGGCGTGTGACTGCCCTGCTGTATCTGAAAAGTCTAAAAGGCTATAAACTACCCATTATGAGAACAAAGGGCCTCCTAAGAGAGAAGAGAATACTGTGCCACCCAAGTCCTGGGCTCTGTCACACCTGATAGAATGCATGAAGCCTCCTGTTCAGATGCCAAGGGCTCCAGCACATGAAACAGCCCAGACATGTACATCAGGGGCCAAGCAGGAGGTTCCTGTTCCCTTTGGGACCCAGGACACAACCCACTGGGATCAGGCTGAACATTTATGTCCACTAAAAAGGTTTCTGGGAGCATTTTCCTGCTTAATTCCCACAAACACATTTCCTTTACAACAACCAGTTTACTACAGGCAAAATCCTCCTCCAGACATAGAATACTTTTCTTCTTATTTCTCAAATACTGGTGCCACACACAGCCCTGCGAGACAGCCCGATGGCATAGGTAAGAACACAATGCCAGTTCTGAGTTCAAGTACTGGCTCTGACACTCACTTCCTATGCACCATCCTGAGCGAGAATCTCAATTTTCCTGAACCACCATCCCCCTCATCTACAAGATGTAGGTGGCAGTACCTGTCCACTAGAATTACTTAAAGGATTAAAGGATATACATTTAATATAAACTGCCTGGCATATAGCTGGCACTCAATAAATGAGTTCCTTCCTTTCCTTCCCTACTCTTATAACTTAGTTTCCCTGGACAAGCTCCAAATCTAAAGAAATCCCAAGTTCACTTCATGCCGAAGGGGCCAGGTAGGAAAGACAGACTACTTTTAACAAACCTTCAATGTTGAATTCATCAGCTGCAACTAGGAATCTACTCCCCAGAACCCTACATTTTCTCAATGTGGAAAAAGGGAGAATTGATTTAAGCATATTCAGAGAAAGTGTACACAGGTATATATTCCGAAGTTTTCTCAAATCCTGGAAGCGCTTCTCAGAAGCTGCTCCGACGGGGCAATGGGGTATAAACGAGATTGTACAACAGCATGGAAACTCTGGCTGCTTGCTTGGTGAACCAGTAAGCACTGTAACTTTTTTTTTTTGGCAACAGGGATTGAACTCAGGGATACTCGACCACTGAGCCACATCCCCAGCCCTATTTTTTGCTTTCTGTAGAGACAGGGTCTCAATGAGTTGCTTAGCGCCTCGCCATTGTGAGGCTGCCTTTGAACTGGGGATTCTCCTGTCTCAGTCTCCCAAAGTGCTGGGATTACAGGCGTGCGCCACCGCGCCCATCGGTAACTCTTTTTTAAAGCATACGGAGGTGATTTAAGTTACCATTAAACATGCGGGGACAAGGGCTGGGGTTGTGGCGCAGTGGTAGCGCGCCTAGCATGCGTGAGGCACTGGGTTCGATCCTCAGCACCACATAAAAATAAAATAAAGATATTCTGTCCACCTACAACTAAAAAATAAATATTAAAAAAAAAAAAAAAAAACATGCGGGGACAAGTGTCCATACCGTTCCCCAAAGTTACCAGGCACCTTCCGCTTGGATCTGCCCCTGGCCGCCTTAGTTCATAACAGACACTTTGTGAAACTGGGCCGTGAGTAGTGTCCATTCCGACAGAGCGAACTGCTAGCGTTCAATTGCTTCGCCCTTGGCTGAAACTTCCCCGACCCCCAGCACTCAAAGGGCCACATGTGGCCGCTGCCCTGGATGCGTTGTCCTGCTCTGTGGCAGCTGCTCTCGCGAACACAGCTGCGGCGGGTGAGGAGCGACGGGAGGAAACAGCCTTAACCGCAGGGGTGGAGCTGCAATCACCAAACCTCCCAGCGCCGGGGTTTCCACGAGCCCGCTGGGGCACCTCGCCCGGCGCCGCACTTCCGGAACCCCTAGAGTTGTCCCTACACAGATCTCCTTAGAGGGGCGCGCGCATATGGGACGCCTCGGAGGAGCAGAGACTGCCAAGGTCTTTCTCTGGAGCACCGACAGGGTCTCGCCAGCCCAGGCACACATGTCTCTGAGGATGGCGGGTCTCCTCCAAGCTGGGAACTTCGAGCGTCCCGTGCGTCCTCAACCAGGCCAATCGGGGATACCTGAAGGCCGGACCTAGGTCCTGGAGATGGCTCCCACATCAGAGGATTTAAGGGGGCCCCGGGATCGAAAGATGCCACGCGCCTCACCTGAGCGGGACGCGGATGGCCAGATACCTGTCGACGGCCACGGCTAGGAGGCTGAAGATAGAGCTTTGAGTGAGCACAAGCACAAAACAGGCGAGAAAGAGGCAGCTGTGGAAGTCAGTGCAGAAGCCCAGGCTGATGGTGATGGCAAAGGGAATGGCGAACAGCCCCACGGCCACGTCGGCTGCCGCCAGGGACACCAGAAAGTAGTTGGTGGGAGTCTGCAGCGCGCTTGACGTGCCCACAGCCGCGCATACCAGCACGTTGCCGGCCACCGACAGCGCGGCGATGGCTAGCTCCAGAGCCACGTAGAGCGCGTCCAGCGTCTCCAGAGGCATGGCCGGGCCAGCCGGGCCCCGGGTGTCGCCTACCAGGGCCGTGCCGGGCGCGGGACAGCCGCGTGAGCCCAGCCGGGTACGGCTGGAGCGCCAGACCGCGCCTCCCCTAGCCGCGTCTAAGCCTCCTAGCTTGAGCTCTCCCGTGGCGGGCACAGGAGACGGGACTTCGGGCAGGCGGCGGCTACTATTGGCCAGACTGCCCGCCCGTCCTGTAGCACCGCCCCCTCGTCCCTCCCTACTCGGAGCCTGGCTAAGGCGGCTCCCGGACGGCAACCCCGGGTGTCCGTGTAGTGGCGAATATCTAACAAAAACTAGTTCTCCAGCTTTCCTTCAGGTCGGCATAAGTGTCCCGAGTAGTCTCACCGCCTTCCAGCGTGGGTGATGCAGCGCAGAGCCCAGGCAATTCCTGGGGTTGGCACCGCACTCTGCCCCGGGACGCACGCAACCCCGGGGAGTTCGCTGCAAAAAGGACACTCCTAGAGCCACTGCACCGCCTGGCAGTGAGGTCTTGAAGCCTTTGGGTACTCCCCCACCGGAACCTGCACAAGCCTGGGTAGGCAGAGCTCCCCTTACAAACTGGAAGAGATCCCTCAGGGATTAAGGGAGGCTGCCGCGCCGGCAGATTCAGCTTCTGTGGCCTATTGGGGCCATTAGTTCGCACCTGAACTGTACCATCAGGCCACAGCATGTGGCTGCAAGGATCCCTTTGGGGTACTGGTGCCCCTGCCACCCACCTCCGCAGCGCAAGTCTCAGCCGCTCTCGCACTTTTCCGCCCTCCCTGCTGCTTCCTGGCGCTACTCTGAACACTGCTGGGACAACAACCTGTCTTCCACTTAATGACATGCTCCATGTCCTCTGCTTCCTTATCACCTCCTTAAAATGCTAGTGTTCCTTGGGCCCTCTTTTTATCCTTCACACCCTGGACGGACCTGGATCAGCTTCCAGCCCTTACACCTTTAACTCCCAAACCTCTCACCTGGAACTCTATCCACCCTTGAGTGCCAAATATGCCTACTGTAGGACTCTCCAGGACAGCCTAGTGCTCCCAAATTTAACAGTCCAAATCCACCAGGCTCCTTTTCAACCCTCCCCCAAACCTGTGCTGCCTCTTCTTTCTGGAATTCAGTAATTGGCTCTGTCACTCTCACCCACCCCAAGAAGTATGCTGACGCCCTAGTTTTCACTCTCTGCCACCTCCAGATGACTAGCAGTGTCACTGATCCTTGCTTCTCTCCATTCCCAAAGTCGTGGAAATCTCCCCTAGATCTCCCCTATTCCCCCATCCCCCTCTCTCTCTCTGCCCAGATCCTCTCTGCTCCATCTGCTTCTGCAGTCCTCACAAACACCATTCTTCTAGAATACACCTGGTTGTGCCATTCTCCCACCAAAAAGCCACTGCCATGGGTCACCAGACAGAATGGTTAAGGACATTGTCTGGCAACAAGAACAAGATGATTGGAAAATACTGTTAAGCAAAAAACAAAGCATTAGGGTAATAAAGAGTACAGAATAGTTACACAGTTCTGTGAATATACCAAAAACGTTGAATTGTACTCTTTAAATGGATGGATTATATGGTAAACAAATTATATATCAGTGTAGCTGCCTGCCCCCCCATACACCCCAACAGGCATAAATGGTAATGACAAACACAACAAAATCTCCAGAGCACTCACAGTAGCTGTTCTATATTATTTTAGGGTTTTTTTCTATTTTCTTTCTATAATGAAAAAAAGCACTATTTCTAAAGAATTCTTATGCACTTTTACATTTTAAATATGCAGTTTTTAAATACACATTGCATGCCCTGGTCATCTGAGTTCCAACAGCACCTGCTGCACCTGCCAAGTTCCCATAGCACTTGACACAAACTCTGCCACATAGATGATAAACTGATGTCAGAGAGATCAGGTAACTTGTCTAAGGGCACTTCCTTGGAGGGTGGGAAAGGGAGGAGTTTCCTGGAATGATGGCTTTTGCGGAGTAGATAAGATTTAGTAGTGGACTGGTGGCAGTGGGCAGGTATGGGGTGGGAGCCATGTGGGGCAAAGATAGCGGAAGGGGCTGAGGTTGTGGCTCACTGGCAGAGCGCTTGACTCACACGTGTGAGGCACTGGGTTCGATCCTCAGCACCACATAAAAATAAGTAAACAAAATAAAGAAACACTGTGTCCATGCATAACTAAAAAAAAATGTTTAAAAAAAAAGATAGGGGAAGGGGCTTTCTCAATGACAGCCATGACCAGAAGAGTAGAAAAAAGGAGGTCTGGCCAGGCGCAGAGGCACGTGTCTCTAATCCCAGCACTTTGGGAGGCTGAGACAGGAGAATCTCGAGTTCAAAGCCAGCCTCAGCAACAGCGAGGCACTAAGCAACTCAGTGAGACCTTGTCTCTACATAAAACACAAAATAGGGCTGGGGATGTGGCTCAGTGGTCAAGTTCCCCTGAGTTCAATCCCTGGTACCAAAAAAAAAAAAAAAGGAGGCCAGAAAAGGCTTTTGCCAATAGGATGGAGTGTCTTGTGCTGGAGGTGTGGGAATGCCAGCCCCAGGAGGTTTCTGGGCAAGGTGTGATGACCCAAACATGGTCTGACAGGAGCAAATGGAGGGTTGGCCGAGGGAGAGGAGGTGCTGGACAGAGGCCAGCTGATTGCTGTGAGTGGTTTCTACACACCCTGTAGCCTTCAGGCCTTGAGTTCATCTCCAGAATTTTCTATGCCTAGAATTCTCGCTTCCCCTTTCTAGAGCCCAACCTTCTTCAGGAAACTTTCCCAGAATCATTTGAGTAGGAAGAGTCTCTTTTTATTTTTTTATTTTTTATTTTAGTTGTTGATGGATACAATGTCTTTATTTTATTGCTTTGTATGTGGTGCTTTGTATGATCGAACCCAGGGCCTCACACATGCGAGGCAAGCGCTCTACCGCTGAGCTACAATCCCAGCCCGTAGGAAGAGTCTCTTAATGCAGGGCTGTGCCCTGTCTTTCTGTGTTGCAGTCCACTGAGTTCCGTGTTATCAGTGCCACTCACTAGCACAGCATCTCTCCTCTCTGTCCCCTCCCCACCCAGGCCCCGCCTAGCACACCCTTTGACTCAGGCAACTGCCTTCCCTTCTCCACAAGGTTTATGGGAAATGAGTTTTCCTGACTCCATCAACCCTGAGTCTAGAACTCATAATAGGATTTGAACTGGGCTTACTGAGTCCATGGGGGTGGCAGAAATAGTAATAGAAAATTATTGTTCAGGAACCACAAGGAGTCATGGGGGTTAGTCTTGAAAACAACTTGGGTGCCATAGAGCCCAGGTCTCCGCAGCAAAAAAACTAGGTTTGGTTCCCAGCTCTGCTGTTGGCCTTGGACAAGAAAGTTAATCTTTCTAAGCCATCATTTCTTATGCATAAGGTAGAGGTAACAATACTTACTTCACAAGTGGCAAGCTAAAAGGGGCAGGAGGAGCCATCTGCCATCTGACCACCTATAGGTTTCAGACTCCTTGAAAACCATTGCAGTGATGGAACATTTGGAGAACTTGGTACTAGAGCCCTAGACCAAAGTGGGTCTTTGGTAAAAGTGAAAGAAAGGGTATGTTTTATAAACCTATTTGGACCTCTTCCAGACTGCTAGCACTTATCCTCTCATTTCACATCCTTGTCTCATCTTACCTCAGTTGTCAAAGCAGAATTCAGGTGACATCCAGAAGATCCCAGAGTAGGTCCAGCACACTGAAATGTCATAAAAGACCCAGGCTCTGTCTTTCTGCTCTGCCATCTTTAATAGCTTTCACAAAAAGACTTCCACAGCTTCAATGATCATTTGCTAAAATGCAACCTCATTCAAAGCAGAAGGAGCAAAGTCATAGATCATATACTACCCTAAAACAATCATGAGTACAGAGAAATGAATTGATCATGCCCGGTTTAGTCCAAATGTGGTTTATTCCACAGGGAACAGGAAAGGGGCCTACTTTCCCAAATATGTTACCATCTGAATAAACTTGAGGCTCTATAAATAAAGAGGAATGGAGCACCATGAACATTGTCCTTCAGTATCTGTTTGAGTTCTCCACCAAATTTCTCAAGCATTTCTGGAAATCAATACAGGCTTCCAGAACAAGTTACTATACCTCAACTTTCTACTTCTGTCTGACATCTAAGGTTTTATTCCTGGTTCAAGCTTGGAATGAACACTTTTTTTCCTTTAGACAAAGCCTAATCCTGGAGACTTCTTTACTTCTAGTCAGTGAATTTATGCAGGATCAGTCCTGCCAAATCAAATGCAGCTCTGTGCCCTAAAGATGGACAAAGTAGGAAAATACAAGTCAAGGTAGACTCCACCCCACTTGTATAAACCCACAAATTCCAAACTCTGATTGATTTTGAGTTCTCCAACTAAAACACTTTGTCTTTGTGTGTGTGTGTGTGTGTGTGGTGGTGGTGCTGGAGACTGAACCCAGGGCCTTGTGCATGCAAGGCAAGCACTCCACCAACTGAACTATATCCCCAACCCCTTTGTCTTTTATTTCTTCTGTACTGACTTTCCTAGGGCCCATGAGCAATGTTCACAAAATAATGGACCCATAATTAATACTGTTGCCACATGTATTATTTCAGAAGGAAATTATTTCAGAAGGAAATTATTTCAGAAGGAAAATGAGTAGCAGACAGTGCACCTCCATTTCCTCAAATGTGTACTGGGAATGAAAGCTAAAATAAGAGCCAAATTATATGATAAATATAGAAGCACATTAAGAAGTATTCATTCTATACTAATAATACTATACTAATAATAGTATAAAATTATATGCCAACAAATTAAATTATCTAGATGAAATGGACAAATTACCATAAAGATACCAATTGCCAAAACTAACTCAAGAAGAAATAGAAAAGCCAGGCACAGTGGTGCACACCTGTAATCCCAGCACTTTGGGAGGCTGAGACAGGAGAATCATGAGTTCAAAGCCAGCCTCAGCAATGGCGAGGCGCTAAGCAACTCAGTGAGACCCTAACTCTAAATAAAACACAAAATAGGGCTGTGGATGTGGCTTAGTGGTCGAGTACCCCTGAGTTCACTATCCAGTACCAAAAAAACAAAAAAAAGAACAGGCATAAAGATTAAAAAAAAAAAAAGAACAGGCATAAAGATCAATGGAGGGCTGGCTCAGAGTTGTGGCTCAGTGGTAGAGCACTTGCGTAGCATGTGTGAGGCACTGAGTTGCATTCTCAGCACCACATATAAATAAATGAATAAATTAAAGGTCCATCAACATCTAAAAAATATTTTTTAAAAAAATCAAAAGATCAATAGAAGCTGGGCATGGTGGCCCATGCCTCTAATCCCAGAAACTGAGGAGGCTGAAGCAGAAGGATTGCAAGTTGGAGGCTAGCCTTGGCAAATTAGTGAGACCTTGTCTCAAAATTTACAAAATAAAAATAAAAACGGGCTGGGGATGCAGCTAAGTGGTAAAATGCTCTTGGGCACAATTCCCAGTTGAAGGAGAGAGAGAGAGAGGGAAAGAGAGAGAACTCAATGGAATAGAATTGAGAATCCATACATAAACCCTTATACTTATGGCCCACTGATATTTTTTTTTATAGCTTTATTTTTATTTTTATGTGGTGCTGAGGATTGAACCTAGTGCCTCCCGCGTGCTAGGTGAGCATGCTACCACTGCGCCATAACCCCAGCCCGGCCCACTGATATTTTACAAGAGTTCCTTGATACTCTAATTGGGAAAAGAAAAATCGGTTCAACAAATAGTCTTGGGACTTGAGTATCTACAAACAAAAGATTGAAGGTGAATCCCTGCCTCCCACCATATATAAAAATGAACACAAAATGGATAAAATACCCAGTCATATGAGCTAAAACTATAAAAAACTTAGAAGAAAACACAGATGTTAATCTTTGTGTTCTTAAACTAGGCAACAATTTCTTAACTATAAGACTCAGACCCCTAGCAATCAATAAAAACTAGATAAGTGGGACTTCATCAAAATGAAAAGGTTTTGTACATCAAAGGGCACTATCAAGAGAGCAAAAATATGAGGCTGAGACAGGAGAATCGCGAGTTCAAAGCCAGCCTCAGCAATGGTGAGGCACTAAGCAACTCAGTGAGACTCTGTTTCTAATAAAACATAAAACAGGGCTAGGGATGTGGCTTAGTGGTCCAGTGCCCCTGAGTTAATCTCTGGTACCAAAACAAAAAAAAAAGAATTCTTATAATTTGATAAAAAGACAATCTAATTTTTTAAAAAGACAAAGGATTTGAAAAAACAGGTCACTTAGTTTATAATTTGATCTTGTGTAGAGAGGTAATGTACAAATGAAGGAGAGGAAATGAGGTGGCCCAAGTCAGGGCACCATCCAGGCCCCAGGCAGTCTGACTGCTCTCTCTTTTGTCACCAGTGAGTCTCCTACCCATCCAGTCTCTTCTCTGGGAAGCTTAATTTCCAACAAATGCTTAAGTTACGATCCCATTATCACTATGTCCCTGTCTCTGGAGACTTCTGTAGTTGCTTCCTTTGAAATGATGCACTTGTTTCTGTAGCTAATTTCAGAGACCCCAGGTAGAAAATGTCACTTTCCTCCAGTGTGGTCTGCAAAACACATCAGCTAAGGAAGATGAAAAGCCATGAAAAGATTTTAGAATCCATTAATCATTACAACCATTACTTCATTGTTCCCTTGAGAAATGTGGGACATTACCTCAAGCCAACTGTTCATTATTGTCACTATCAAGAATAAGGAGCTTGTGGCAGCACCAATGTGTGGCTCTCCAACAGTAATTCCTTCTCCTTGGTTGCTAACAAAACCCCAGTGTTGTTCCTGGAATTGGTAGTAATACACCCACTGTAAAGGATGAATCATAATTGCTCTAAGCCAATTAGTCCATTTCCCCTTTGCCAGTGATTTGCCTAAGGATGGGCATGTAACTATTTCTGGCCAATGGAATATAAGGAGAATTATGCTGCAAGGTTTGGACCTTGCTCCTCTCTTTCAGGACACCGTTATGTGAAAATGTAGTACCTAAAGCTATGACAGTCTTTTAAAATCATGAGATGACAAATATCAGGTGAAAACTAACTTACTAAAGGTGATGAGGCAAGATGGAACAAAGAACCTGTGTCCCTGATCACATCTTTGAACAGCTCGACTAACCCCAAAAACATCTCTCTTGACCTCTTGTTCAATAACCCTACAAACATCTCTATGGAATATGCTACTGTTGGTTATGTTTTCTGGGACTTGAAAGGAGGCATCCTATAGGATTCAGAGCAACCTAAATATTTGAGTCCTACTGTAAAATAAATAAATACATTTTAAAAATAAAAATAAATAATAAATATTTGAGTCAAAGATATCTTAGTTCCTGTGCCATCCACTTAGAACCTCATGGAAGAGAACAATGCCCGTGTGGGTGCTCAGAAAACAACACCTCAAAGCTGGCACTCTGACATACTGAGAGACCTTAGAACCTACCTCAGAATAAGATCCTTCTGACTTTCCTTTGTTTCCCCTCTTCCCAGCACAGGGAGAACCTTGCTGCAAAGTCTCTTTTTCTACCTGATGAGATATACCAAGAGAGAAACAGTTGCTTTCAGTCTTAAATTTCATTAACCAGAGAAGACTAAACTCATTGCAGGAAGAAAGACTGGAGTCTGTTAACACACCGGGACAGACTTTTGTCATACTCCACTGTCCTCTATTTTGGCCCCATAGAGAATCACAAACGATTGTTCTGCAGGCCCAGCAGACTTTGTCCCAGGCCATTTTCTGTTTGTCAAGCCCACTGAGTTCCTCTAAAAATCATTTACTATAACTATAAAAATTGTCTATATTCTGCATTCTTCCCCTCCCCTATAGAAAAAGAAGTTTCTTAACCATGTTGGGCTGGTGGGTAATTACACTATGCATTTGCCTCTGTGCACGTAATAAATTTGTATGTCTTTTCTCCAATTAATCTGTCTTTGTCCTTTTGTTCCAGAGAAACTTCAGAGGGCAAAGGCAAAATTTCCCTTTGTCCCTATAGCTGGGATCCAGTGACCTAGTCTCCAGAACAGGGCCAGCCCTCCCTCTGTGACTGGGATTATTGCTTTACCTCTTTGAACCTTTGTTTCCTCAATTATGAAACGAGAAAGCTGAATCCAATGAACTTTGAGATCTCTTTCTACTCTAACCTCCTGTTTATCAGTGTCCAGAACAGAAATCCTAAATGCTTTTATCAGTCACCGGAAACCCAACAGAATATAGCCAAAGGCCACACCTCCTCCGACTTCCAGGTGTGGGCAGGCCAGGAATGAGCCTTCACTCAGCTCAGTCTCTGCTCTTCCCAGCATCTTGGGGAATAGCTCTAATTTGGGGGAAGATACAAAAATAATCAAAGGAGAATTGCCCCCCATTTAAGAGTAAAATGTATAAAGTTGGACACAGTGACATGTGCCTGTAGTCCTAGCTACTCAGAAGGCTGAGGTAGGAAGATCTCCTAAACCTAGGAATTCGAGGCTAGCCTGAGCTACCAATATGAACCTATGGTCTTCAGAATATTAGGCAAGTGTTCTAACACTGAGCTACATCCACATCTCTTTTTATTTTTAGACAGGGTCCAAGTTTCCCAGGTTGGTCTCGAATTTGCAATCCTCCTGCCTCAGCCTCCCAAAATAATGAAGAATACAGGCATGCACCATTGAGCCTGGCATCTTTTAACTTCATGATATTTTTTATTATATGAAAGTTTTCTATTTTTATGTAGTTAACCATATCCATCCATCCATCTCTTCCATTCATGGTTTTGGAGTCTCAAATCTTGAGAATAAGAATATTATTTACCTTGCCTTGGCACCAAAAAAAAAGTCATTGTCCCTACTTCCTGAGTTGACTCCTCTCCCTGTGAGTTGGAAACACATCCTTGCTCGGATGTAAAGTCCTCACATGTAGCTTGGCACTTCTGGCCTCTGTATTCTGATTCACAAATCTGTTGTGTTTTCTCCCTCTCCCTCTCTCTCTCTCTCCCTCTCTCTCTCTCTCTCTTTCCCCTACCCTCTCTCCCTCTTTCCCTTCCTCTTCCCTCTCTATTTTTTTTGGGGTACCGGGGATTAAACTCAGGGGTACTCAACCACTGAGCCACATCTCCAGCTCTATTTTTTGTGTTTTATGTAGAGACAGGGTGTCACTGTGTTGTTTAGCGCCTCACCATTGCTGAGACTGGCTTTGAACTCGCAATTCTCCTGTCTCAGCCTCCCAAAGTGCTAGGATTATAGGCATGTGCCACTGTGCCCGGCTTACTGTGTGTTTTGATATCTAGCAGAGTGCATCCTTCATTATTCTCCCAAAATTTCTCAGCTTCCTTCTTCCTGGCAAACTTAAACTCATTGTCAATTTTTAAACAAGCGCAGTCAGGCCGGCCCGTGCTGAACAAACACTCAGGTGAATATTATGGAGTTTAGCAGACAGTATTTTCTCTAAATGGAAAAATCTGGACACTTTAATGATAGTTTTGAGATTTGGCACTTGAGACTGAGGTCAGGAAAATAACCATAATGCCTGGGACCTGCTGTTTGTGAGTGAGTTGGGGTGTTGCTGAACCTGGAGCTAAGCTAAGTGCCCACCGTGCCTGCTCCACCCGAAGCAAATCACTACCCTTGGGAATACAAATGTCTCCATGTTAGACCTGACATGGAAAATGAGTAAGCAAAGTTCTTCCTGAAAGGCACCCGAGAGCAGGCCTCAAGCTGGGTCACCTTACCTTAAGTATGAAAATCTCTCTTGTTACCACCTGCCCTGATTCCTCTGCCCAGTAGAGCCCTAGCAGGAGACACATTATAGGCCAATGCTGTGACCTCGGGCCAACTGGGTGGCTACCAGGCCATAGGACAATCTCAGGTTGCCTAAATTGACATTTTGTTTTAACCATTTTAGCCTTTTCTCTTTTTTTGTACTGGGATTGAACCCAGGGCCTTGTGCATACTTAAGCATGAACTCTACTACTAAGCTACACTACAGCTGCCTCATTGTAACTATTTTTAAGTGTAAGTTTGGTGTTATTGACATTGTTGCACAGCCAATACCACCAACCATCTCCAGAACTCTTCATCTTGCAAAACTGAAACACATTAGACATTAACTCCCCATTCCCCCTTCCTCCACCCTCTGGCAAACACCATTCCACTTTCTCATCTAAGTGGAATTACACAAATCTTTGTCCTTTTGCGTCTGACTTATTTTACTCAGCATAATGTTTCCAAGGTTCATCTGCAGTTCAGCTGGGAACATATCTCAGTGGTGGAGTGCATGCCTAGCACGCACAGGCCCTGGGTTCCATCCTCAGTCCTGCCACAACAACAACAAAATCCGTATTGTAGTATATTGCAGAATTCCCTTCCTTATTAGAGCTGAGCCATATTCCATCACATTGACAGACCATGTTTCAATTATCCATCTGTCCAAGGACACAGTTGCTTTCACCCTTTGGCTACTGTGAACAGTGCTATGATGGATGTGGGTGTGCACCAAGCTGACTTGTTTTTAAAAATGGGGTCTTGCTATGTTGGCCAGGTTGGTCTCAAACTGATAGACTTAAGAGAACCTTCCACCTCAGCTTCCCAAGGAATTGGGATTGCAGGTACTCACAGGCTCAACATGACTTTTGAGACAGAATGGAAGGAGGTAAGTGCCCTGATCTTTGGCCATCTCCAGAAGGAAGGGCCATCCCCAACCAGGCCAGTCCCCCACAAACTGAGCAGAGAACGACATGTTTAGTCTCTTCTTTGATGAGCACATTAACAACCTTGGCTCATCTTGACATCCATCCCATGGTTTGTGGGCTTTCCTGGGGGTCCCAATTGCCTGATATCTTTTTTTTTTTTTAATATTTTTTTAGTTGTAGATGGACACAATACCTTTATTTATTTATTTTATGTGGTGCTGAGGATCGAACCCAGTGCCTCACACATACGAGGCAAGTGCTCTACCACTGAGCCACAACCTCAGCCCTTGCCTGATATCTTGAGAAAATGCTCCTGGCTTTCCTGATATAGGCTGGATCTGCCTTGTATTCTTTTTTTTGGTGGTACTGGGGATTGAACTCAGGGCCTTGTGCATGTAAGGCAAGCACTCTACCAACTGAGCTATATCCCCAGCCCCCAGCCCCCACGTTGTATTCTTTTTTTTTTTTTTTTGCACCTGTGATTGAACTTGGGCATTCGATCACTGAGCCACATCCCCAGCCCTATTTTGTGTTTTATGCAGAGACAGGGTCTCACTGAGTTGCTTAGCGCCTCGCCATTGCTGACGCTGGCTTTGAACTCGCGATTCTCTTGTCTCAGCTTCCCAAAGTGCTGAGATTACAGGTGTGTGGTCCCTACCTTGTATTCTAACCACTGTGATCCCTTTAGGGTTTAAAACATTCTCGACTCTGACCCTAATGTCCACCTCTTCTTAAACACCAAATTTCTACCAGGCCAAAGGGAATTTGTAGTTATGTCATTAGAAAATCCCCCACGTAAGTATCTTTTCTGCATGTTCCCTCCATCCTCTTGCTCTTACAGAGGCTGGGTTCTCCTGTAACTCTCTCAAGAGGTAACTGTGGTGTTCCTCTCCCTACTTTTCCAGAATATTCCTCCTCTTTCCTTCCATAACAATTCAGTCTCTCAGAAACCCTGCCTTCATGCTATGCCACTCTTGAACTTGCTTGGAAGGTAACCTACTGACATTCCTCCAGTGTCCCCACTTTTTGGAAGGTTTCTTACCTTCCTCACACTCTCTCACCAGATACTCCAGTGGTCATTGTAGATGGTTTCAACAATGTCATTTAATGAATGTTCTGATTACCAACTCTTCCTCCATAACTATTTTTCTCTCCAGCTCACCAGAACCACCCATACCCTGGTTATTGTGCCTTTGAATGCTGTCCAAAGGATTGTCACCATCAGTAATTGTGCTGTCTCCAGAATTTTCGCTTCAGGTGGCACATCTCCAAACAGCACCTCTCATCTTGCCAGCCCATTTCCTCTACCATATTCTCCTATCCCAGCTAGCTGACCTTCAGCCATGTGCCCTTATACAGCTGTACCTGCTGTGAAAATAAAGACTGATGTTCATCTCTGGTTGGTAAATGGCCACTGCCCCAGTATCTCCCTCCCTATGATCAGCCTCCAGGAGGCCATGTGGGTTTTCACAGCCTGTCCTACTACAGTGTGTGTGTGTGTGTGTGTGTGTGTGTGTGTGTGTGCCCTCCCACTCAAGACCCTTGCTCCTTCCAGCACACCCCTTCCATCTTCCCCTCATAGCCTCAAGATTGTTCCCCACAACCTTGCAAATGTGCCCTAATTCTTCCACCCTTTAACAAAAAGAAAGAAGAAAAGAAAATGAAATACCCTCCCTATTCCTATATCCCTTTCTGGTGCCTTTTCCATTTCTCTATTCCCCTTTTCAGTAAAACTCCATCCAAGTGAGGTCCTCCCTTGGCCTCCACTTCCTTCTTTCATATTCTATCTTCTACCACTTGCCGGTCTCAGTCCCCACCCAGTGCTGACACCATCTTTTTTTTTTATCTTTTAAAATTTTTATATTATTTTATTTTTTGCAGTTGTAGATGGACAGAATGCCTTTTTTATTTGTTTATTTTTATGTGGTGCTAAGGATTGAACCCAGTGCCTCACACATGCTGAGCAAGCACTCCACCACTGAGCTACAGCCCCAGACCCTGACACCATCTTATAAAGTCACTAGTAACACAGATCTGGCCGAAGGCAAAGGCAATAGCCATTCTTAGGCCTCTCCTTAACCTCTCACATTGTCTGCCATTCTGGCTTCCAAGACCCCCAGTCACCCCCTGCCTTCCCTGCCTTCCTGTCTGGCCTCAGCCTTTTCCAGTAAGATCCCAGAGCCCAATCATTACACAGTTTTCCTTTTTCCCCCTGGACTCTACAGTTTTGTATTTCCCTATCTGCTCAGCTTCTCCACTTGGATGTAGAAAATCCATTTGCTATGCTTAAATATATTTTGTCCCCATCAAAACTCATGTTGAGGTTTGATCCACAATGTGACAGTGCTGAAAGGTGGTAGGGCTTTTAGGTGGGATTAATTCCTTTCTCTCAAGCCTGGATTAATTCTCAAGGAAATGCATTAGCTCTTGAGGGAGAAGGTTGTTATAAACTAAGTCGGGTACCTCCCCTCATTCTCTCACATATGTTTCTCTTTGCAGGTGGCTGCTTGACCTTCTGCTGTCAAATTAAACAGCCAGCCGGGCGCGGTGGCTCACGCTTGTAATCCCAGCACTTAGGGAGGCTGAGACAGGAGAATCGCGAGTTCAAAGCCAGCCTCAGCAACAGCGAGGCGCTATGCAACTCAGTGAGACCCTGTCTCTACATAAAACACAAAATAGGGCTGGGG
>CM053402.1:54902584-54977624 GCA_028644305.1 Xerus rutilus
TTGCTATGGTTGGGGTTCTGGGAATCAGGGGGGCTTTCATCATCATGATCCTCATCCTGAGATTCTTCCTCCTCTATATTACCTATTGCAGGGGTTTTAGGGGCGCGGCTGCGGGTAACCGGAAAGGTAAGGAGTGGTGTTTTGGCCTTTGGTAATGGGTCCTGGGGTGGACTTTGAATCTTAGTTTTAATGAGGGGTGTTGTCAAAGGGGATGTGATCTGTTTTTGGGTGGGACCCAGGGTGGAGAGTTCAGCCTTGAGGGCTTGGATCTCTTTAATAAGTTGGAGGCATTCTCGTTTTTGTTGTAAGATTTTCTTTAGAGACGAGACCTCCTGAGTAACATCTATTTTAGCTTGTTTGAGGGGATCAAATGGACAGCTAGTAAGATTGGAAGAGGGAGAGCCAAGATTATGAAGTGCTGGAGCGGTCAAGCGCCAGGAATCATTGTTATTATGGTAATGAGCCGCAGCTTCTTTTAATATTTCCCGGTCCTCGGAGCCTAGGCGATCCGAGCAAAAGGTTAATGAGGGATAAATGTTGGAGATCCCCTCTCTTTTTGTTAAATCTATTTTATCATCTGAGGGTTCTTTGTTTTTAGAGGGCTGAGGGGATTCTTCTGAGAGGTCTATGACGATTGAAGGACAGGCGGAGGGGGGACGGGAATTTTCTTTAAGGATTTCTTCCCCTGTCTTAATAACCTCAGTAATATCAGGGTCCTTAGAATGAACTTTTAGAATGTCGTGGATCAAATTCCAATAAGAAAACGCCGTGACGGGAACCTTCTCAGGGCCAAAGGTGCTATAAAAGTCCTGCAAGTCATCTCCTACTCGTTCCCAGCGTTTTTGATTAATAGTTCCTTCTAGGGGGAGCCAGGGGCAGGTTACATGAATAAACTCGAAAAAATGTCTAAGATCCTTTCTTTTAACCCTTATTCCTCGCGCCCTGAGGGACATCTTGAAACCATCAAGGAACATCTCATGTGTACTTAAGGCATTCCCCATTCTCGATCAACTGGACGGCTCTCTGAGCGAATCCCTCCCTTATGAAAGTCTCTGGGACGTAAAACTCTGTTTTTGGTCGTCTTGAATCTTTTACTAATTCAAACGATTTAGAGTTTTTCTCACCAGAAACGGATGTCTATTACTCAGGAGGGAAGGGATCAAAAGGGCCAACAACAATCGAGCGAGCAAGGGGTGAAATGTTCTGTAATCTTGTTTGTGAAAAATTCGTCCACCTACCTTTACTCAGATCTGTCCCACGGCGGGCAGGACCGTGGCGATCTAATGCCGAGCCATCATCCGTGGGTCCTCGCGGCGACTCTTGGGGGTGCCTGGCCAGGGCTTCCTCGGCGGACGTTCTCTTTGGGGGCTCCCAAATGCCCGACGTTGGGCGCCAACCTGCCCCGACCCGCGGGGCAACAACGGGGACACGCGGGAACCACCTAAGAGAATGAAACAAACAAGGGGCGCGAAAGAACGGAGGCAAGACAGGATTCTGATCAAACCTCCGAATTTTAATTAAGAACAGGGGTATATATGTATGCTCAGGAGGGGAGGGGAGGGGAAGGAGCTGTCGCAGGATGATTGGTCAGTGCAAACAGGTGGTATCGAAAAAGGGGAGGCTCATTGCTTTGGCGCCCACGGGTTTTTCGGCGCTCCTGCTTAACCAGGAAGTGACTCAGGGCTTTTTGCTCCCAACACATCTTAACCTCCTTCTCTGGCATTTCTTCTACTGTGTTGTCAATGAATTCTATTATTGGAGCATCTTGGTTTGTTTGAGGTTATTTGTTCCCTTGTTTTTTCATGTTGTTTGTGCATTTACTCATTTAGCAGTGTGGATCTGAGGCAGTACAGTTTCTAACCTGTAGACTTATAGTGTCCCTGAAGATTTCCAATACCTCACCTTTAAGGGGAAGACAAAAAATAAGGCACCCAATGCAAACAATATATAGCCTTAAACCAAGTAGCTTCAACTAAGATGTCTATAGTTTTGTCACAATAAACAGAAATGACGTTTCAATATTGCCTACAATATAAACAGTAAATTTGCACAAGGGTTGACAATTTCAAATGGTGAAAAAAGAGAGAACATAAGTGGTGTAGGATGTGATGTTTATGAGGAAGGAGGAGAAAAGATAGAAGTAAAAAAGTATAGAAAGGGCTGCAGTTGTGGCTCAGTGGTATAGTGCTTGCCTATCATGCATGAGGCCCTGGGTTTGATTCTCAGCACTGCATATAAATAAACGAAGAAATTAAAGGCCTTCAACAACTAAAAATATATTTTAAAAAATTATAGGAAGAGTGAAAGAAGGATTAATAGAGGTTGGCTTTAGCAGGAGAAAAGAGAGAGAATCCAGGGGAACAGAAAAGAGAGAGGAAAAATATATAATACACTATTCATACATACCAGTCCTCAATGAACTGATGCATGAAAAATACTTGGTTTCAAAAATGGTAGAAATGTGAGAGGAAAATAAGAAAAAGAAAAAGGAGAAAAAAGAGACCTCGAAGAAAAACTGAAGAATTATTTCCATTGGAATTCAAAACTTTCTCAGCCTCTCTTCTCAGTACTTAGGTGAGGTTGCCTGGAGTATGATGCTTGCTCCACCCTCTGGATGGGTGGGGTTGCTAGGGTGATAGGGTTAATAATGGAGGTGGAACTCCTGGAGGCGAGGTGTAGGCTTAGATATGCTCCACTCTCTTTGTTTTTTTTTTTTTTAAATATTTTTCTAGTTGTAGATGGACACAATGTCTTTATTTTATTGCTTTTGTATGTGGTGCTGAGGATCGAACCCAGGGCCTCACACATGCAAGGCAAGCGCTCTACCGCTGAACTACAATCCCAGCCCTGCTCCACTCTCTTTGCTGGGCGCCAATTGGTCTGGAGATTTTACGTCAGTGTACTTCCAGCACCCAGGAATTGCTGGTCCACTCAGCCAAATCTTTTTTTTTTTTTTTTTGGTATTAAGGATTGAACTCAGGGGCACTTGACCACTGAGCCACATCCCCAGCCCTATTTTGTGTTTTACCTAGAAACAGTCCCACTTAGTTGCTTAGTGCCTCACGGTTGCTGAGGCTGGCTTTGAACTAGTGATTCTTCTGTCTCAGCCTCCCTAAGTGCTGGGATTACAGATGTGCACCACCACGCCTGGCTTAGCTAAATCTTTTTTTTTTTTTTTTTTTTTTTTAAATATTTATTTTTTAGTTGTAGGTGAACACAATATCTTTATTTTTTTATTTTTATGTGGTGCTGAGGATCGAACCCAGTGCCTCCCGCGTGCTAGGTGAGCACGCTACCACTGCGCCATAACCCCAGCCCTTAGCTAAATCTTTTTAAGGCATATATATATATGGGTTTCACTGAGTTGCTTAGCGCCTCGCCATTGCTGAGGCTGGCTTTGAACTCAGGATTCTCCTATCTCAACCTCTCAAAGTACTGGGATTACAGGCGTGTGCCACCGTGTGGCTAAGGCATATTTTTTATAATCTAGAAATGTTGCACTGAAGTTTTGGTAGGACAGGTGAGTTAAATTAGACTGGGAAGTTTAGAGATTTTACTTGGAAAAATATTGTATCATTTCATTCATGATACTACAAATAACAGCAGAAAAGAAAAATGGAAAAATGAAAGGAGGTCAGGTTTCAAGTTGCTCCCCAGAATCTTTCCCACTTACCATCAAGCTGGAGAATGCAGGAAACAATTTTTCACAAGACTGACCACAGCCCTGAATCCAGGCTAGAAGTTAAGATGTTTCTTCCCCAGAGTTCAGTGATGAATTTCAAGTTGAAAGGAGGATAATTGGCAGCTGGATGGTTCCATCAATTAATCAAAAATTATTTATACAGCAATAGCAACTGTTGCTCATCAGGTTGAGGCATTGTGAGTAAAAAAACAAAACAAAACTGTGTGTTCCACCCTCATGGGGCTCAGAGTAAAGTATAACTAAACAGCCCAAGAATCCCAGCCCTTCTCAGAGAAAGGTGAGCCCTCTATGGAATGATGAGGCATAGGATAAGTAGGGTCCCCATGAATTGTTCAGTCTTCTAGGAAGTAGAGACCACAGTGAATACTGTGTGCATCAGGCCTCACTGGAATCCTCCTACCTGATGCCTCATTTAATACAATCACTTCATGGATCTTCCTGGGTTGGGTGTTTCCCTCCACTATTGCTATGGTTTGAATGTGTCTCCCAAAAGTTCATGTATTAGGAACTTAAACCCCCAAATCCATATGTTAGAGGTATTTGGAGGTGGGACCTTTGAGAGGTAATTACATGAGGTCATGAGGATGGGCCCCACAGATGACATTAGTGGCCTTGTAAGAGAGAGCTAAGCTAACACATTTGCTGTGTCTCACCATGTGATGTCCTTTGCCAGAAGCCCCTCACCAGATGCAGGGACTATGCTCTCAGACTCCCTAACCTCTAGAACTATGAGCTAAATAAGCCTCTATAAATTATTCAGTTTGTGGTATTTTGTTATAGTAACAGAAACTAAGACAACTTCATGAGGTGTCTGGGGTCAGAGAAGTTAAAGAAAATATCCTGGGCATCAGTGCTAATGAGGAGGTCACTTCTAACTCAGGTACACTTACTTTTAAAGTGTGTATGCTAAGACCCCAGTTACAGAATGTCCACGAAATATACTGGAGACATGTAGGGGTCCAGGTCCATAGGACAGGAACTGCCCTGATGAGTTTCATCGATGTAAGATATAGAAAAGGTCATTTACAACTGCTGAGACACTGATTACCCATAAAATGCCCTCATGCATATGTATGAGTGGGTATGTACAAGCATGTGTGTGGGTGCACATGTGTGCATAGACTAAATAGCTGGAAACAGTTCAAGTAATCAGATGTTGGGCAAATAAGACTTGGGATCACCCAGTTTCTGCTTTTGCCTCACAGCCCTAGAAGGAAGGTGGCTGCTGTTTCTGGTTGGCTGGATGATAAGCCCTTATCAGATGATGCTAGTCTGAGAAGCAGCAGAGGCCACTGGGAGAAAAAGGCTGGGACAGTGGAACTTCTCTGGGAGGAGGGAGACATGACAACTAAGTGTCCAGCTCCTCTTGTCCTGTGTGCTAGGCTGGGAGCCTAAGACACTAAACTGAATGGTGGCTTCCAGGTGATGTCAGAAGGGCCACTTGTCACCTGCTGAGTTGGCACACACAGTGCCTTACTATCAGCAGACACTGGCATCCTGTGTCATTTAAAATTTATATTCACTTTGTTCTTTCAATCTTGGCACAAACTCCCTTCTGTTTAGCACCCCTTGTATACAGTTTCCAGGGCCTTGGTTGGCATTTGGTCACATGTTTAACACTAAACACATCATGTGCACATATGCACAGCCTGGCAGCATCCAGTGAGGGCCCTGAAGGATGATCTTCACAGGAACTGTTATTACAGCAAGACAACTGTGGATGGGAGGAAGCAGAGGAGCCCTCTGGGACCCAGTCCCTTGTGTTATGTTCTTGGAATACCTGGAAACTGCAGTGGAGACTGTGACAACAAGGAACATGTACATGGGATGCTGGTTTGAAGCAGACTCAATGTAAATTGGCAGTTTGAAAGAATACTAATGATAAGTGTCACTGGGGAGGGGCTGGGATTATGGCGCAGTGGTAGCGTGCTCGCCTAGCACGCATAAGGCACTGGGTTCGATCCTCAGCACCACATAAAAGTAAAATAAAGATATTCTGTCACCTACAACTAAAAAATAAACTTTAAAAAAAAATAAGTGTCACTGAGGAAAAAATAATCAGACAGAAACAAAATATATTTATTAGAAATATTACAATCACACATCTTACACTTTCATGTTAATACATCTATGTTAGCATGTCATGTCCTGATAGTGCTTGGTATAATCTAATGTGCTCTTTATAGAAACTGGGCCATGGATGTATCAAATGCAGTTAAAATAAGTGAGCTACTCAGGATGTTATGGGTTCAGCAAAACTCCAACCTGAGTCAGAGGACTGAAATGGCCACTGAGAAAGGGCAAAAAGTATTAAAAATACTTTTACAAAAGGCTGTGAGGTCTTATTTTTTACAGCATCTCAAAATGGCACTCAAAATGTGGAATGGTAAGAACTAACTTCTGGGTTTGGTAGGTGGGCTTGTCTCTAAGGAAGTGAGTTTTCCATCTTCACAAGCCAGTGACATGTCCACCCCTCCATGAGGAAAAAGGAAAGCAGAGATTGAGAACTGACATTTGTTGGTGGTAGGGAAGAGAACACTACAGATATCTGTTCTTGTGAGATGGCTAATCACTTTGGTTACTTTATTTATTTGTTTATTTTTTGAGATGGCGTCTTGCTATGTTGCTATATTGTTCAGGCTGGCCTCAAACTTTACAACTCAACTTATCCTCTTGCCTGGGCCTCCCAAGTAGCTGGTACTACTGGTGGCTGCCACCATAACCAGCAGGACATTTTTGTCTTCCACCTATGGCATCTGGTTTGGATGATTTCTACAAAAGCTGCACATCAACAACAGAATAAAGTACAAAAACAGAAGACCAACATTTATTTTGAGGTATGAAGGACCTAGGAGAAAAGGTTCCTCACAATGCTGTCCTGGGGAACAGAGGCCCTATGACCAGTGAGCTAAGAAGCAATCCAGGAAGTAACACAGTGCAGAGAATTGCAGACTTCTCTTTATATCTTAAACAACTTCTCAGCATTTTGTACTTTGCAGCTTTTATGTAAAAATTATACATTAAAAATTCTTCTGTAGAACCACCAAATAATTTTAAATTAAGTACCAGCTAAGGGGAGATGGAAGAAACATGGCTATTACGGCCTCTAAAATCCTCAAGACAGAGAACTGGAAATAGTATAATTTGCTGAGAACTAAAGAAAACAAAAGATGCTACTTAATTTTCTTAGTTTACCAATTTTTCTCTGAACTCTCCCAAACCCTGCATCTCCACACTCAGCTTACCTCTCTAGCAGTAAGGGAACCTCCTTGAGTTATAAGAACAAACTGCACGCGGCCTTTCTTTCATAGGACATCCCCCCTTCTTTATTGATAAAGAAGGGATGAGTGTGGCCAGTCATGGGTAATATGGGATCCTATTGGAGAAGTGTTGGTACAATCCCCACCTGAAGGAGGGAAACTGCAATGTATCTGGCATCACTACACACAGCTCTGCTTGGCCCAGAGCTCTTTTGAAATCCTTTACACATCATCACTGCAAATAGAGTGCCAATCAGGCTAACCACCTCTCTGTGAATCCCAAGACCTCAACTGCTTGTCCCATACAAAACCCTGGTATAATCCCAGCTTAGACACAACTACCCACAGCTCAACCCAACTACTTGGGATAGTACATCTATCTCTCCACTTTGATGGTGGGCAAAGCAGAAGTTTGGAAATAATGAAGAAGAACCAGTTATGTCAGCTGCAATGTTAATACAGGTGCAGGAAGCAGCACAAGTAATGACTTTCATTTGGATACATTCAGTTGAAGGAGCAAGTTCAAATTGTTACAGTTGAACATCAAGTTTCCATTTGAAAACAAAGAGCTAGTTAAAGTAATTAATGCTGGTCCCCAAACAACTGCTTGGGAGCACACTGCATTGCTGTGGGGCCACAAAGAGTCCCAGAGGACTTTGAATGTACATCTCTGCACCCATTCCAGATATTCTGACTCACTGATCCAGGTAGGTTTGGCCTGTGGTTTCCAGAAGCTCCCCAGGGGATTTGCATGAGTCACAGCTGAGAACTACAGACAAGACTGGGAGGCAGAAGCTCCAGCCCCACACTGGACACAACCGTTTGAGAATCAGGGCTGGTCCCGCCCAGCAGGGCCCAGCTGTCACTCCAAAAAAGCTAACCTAGAGGAGGGGAATGAGTCCATACCACTTCCAGGACAGGGAATGGACTTGCAGCCTCTGCAACCTATCCCTGAATGAGCAGGTCGGAACAGCAATCAGGATTCACTTTAAATAATTATGACAGTAACTAATTCTGGAGGACTTAATGTAAAACCACCTTTTGTCAGAGGGGTACTAACAGCTATTTGGCACTTCAAACAGCAAGTAATGGACATTTACACATTTACCTTGACTTTCTGTGTGATTGACACCCTCATTTGCTATAGAATGCATATTTATTTGCCCAAGTAGAACACCAAAGAGCCACCAGATGGATACCTGGACTGGGCACCTTGGCAGGTCCCTGCCTCTACTTAGGGTAACCAACAGGATATTAGGGGAAATGCATTTCTCTGTTCAGTTTTATATGAAGCCATCAATGCCCACACCCAAGGGCTTCTTTTTGTCATGTAAACGTAAAAGGCCTAGTGAAGTCCCAAAGACTAAGTCTGCCTGGAGTTGGAATATTGTTTAGATTGGCTGTCTGTCCAGAATCCAGTGGGAAATACATCCTCAGCCTGTTTGTGCAAAACTATAAAGACCACAACATATACAACATTTTACACACACATTTCACACACATAGGTGACTGTCAAGTTCTTCATGTGTGACAAATGTGCATGGGTATGAATAGGAGTGTGAATAAATGGGATAGAAGGCGCTGTGGACAATGACTGTGGTTTCCCTTTCAGCCTGTAAACCATCCACTGCACACACTTCCTGTTGTGAGACACCTCAGGGGGACCTTCAACAAGGCACAGTGGGCTCCTCTGCATATCAAAGACTCAAATAGTTGAGTTCTACAGGGCCAAAGTGTTTCCAAGGTTGCTCTGAAGCAAACATTTCTTTGTTTTTTGAGTTTTGTGGGATGTTGTTATTTTGTGGGGAGGTTGATAAGGGCAGTTTTTATGCAGGCAAAAGCCAGGATTTTTAAGTTAAAAAAAAAAAAGACTGGTTTGGAGGTGTTGTACCTCATAAATCTCTGTGCAGATTGCTTATCAAGTCACCAAGTCATCAAGTCACTGGTGATGTCCTGGGTTCTTTCTCACAGAAATGTGCCTGTGGGATCTTGGTTTGGAAGAAGGAAGGCTATGCTCTTATAGAAACTTCCCATGGAAAAGCAAAGATTCTCCAACTTGTACTCCAAATGCATTTGCATTTGTGATAGGGACACTGCAGAATCCAGCTCTATTTCTTCTTCGAGTGTTGGTCAACTCAGTTTGAGCCTTTCTTAGAAATCCAGGAGGCTGGGCGGTGGGCAGAGCAAGATTGGTGGCAACCAGATGCTTCCAGGACAAACTGAAGGTGGTGGCAGTTGATGCTTTTGGGCTCTGAGGTTTATGTCTCAAAGTACTTGTAGATCTGGGCCACATATTGCATCACGCTCTGCCAGTCAGGCCGGTCAGTGTACAGCATCTCACTGAGTTCCTTCAGGGAAAAGGAAAGAGGAGAAGTCACAAGAGAAACATCATAGACCCCTTCCCACTAAGGGACTAATATCCAGGTCATGGCTTTTACTGCCTGAAAACTCTCCACCTACACAAAGATGTAGATAAACAGATGGTGCTAAACATGCTAAGTTAAAAAAGATTTTTCATCCTATTTATTCAGGTTCCTATTAAATTCCCTTTTAAAAGAAGCAAGGTATGATCTCTTGTTGCTTTTGTTTTTAAACATGATAGCATTAAGAAAGATTTGCAACCGGGTGTGGTGGCACTCGCCTGTAATCCCAGCAATTTGGGAGGCTGAGACAAGAGAATTGCAAGTTCAAAGCCAGTCTCAGCAATGGCAAGGTGTTAAGCAACTTGGTGAGACCCTGTCTCTACATAAAACACAAAATAGGGCTGGGGATATGGCTCAGTGGTGGAGTGCCTCTGAGTTCAATTTCTAGTACCAAAAAAAAAAAAAAAATTAAGTCAAGTTTGCAATCTTGGAAAATACTTAGTCATGACACATTGTTGCAGTTGTATATTGCTAAGTTAAATTTGCTATTATTCTGTTTAGGACTTTTGCATCTATATTCATGGCAGAAAATTTTCAGTAATTCTCTCTTCTTCTTCTTTTTTTTTTTTAAATATTTTTTAGTTGTGAATGGACACAATGTCTTTATTTTATTGCTTTGTATGTGGTGCTGAGGATCGAATCCAGGGCCTCACGCATGCGAGGCAAGCGCTCTGCTGCTGAGCCTCAGCCCCAGCCCTAATTCTCTCTTCTTATAATGTCTTTGTCAGATTTTATTAGCTTTTATCAGTTGTATCAGTGTACAATTGGCCTCATGAAAAGTTAGAAAGTGTTTCTTATTCCTCTATACCGTAAAAGAGTTCACATAAAACTTGTATTATTTCTTCTTTAATTTTTTTGAGAGAGAGAGTGAGATGATGTGAGTGATGTGGGTTTGAACTCTGGACCTCACATATGCAAGGCAAGAACTCTACCACTAAGCTACATCTCCAGCCCTTTTGATTTTTATTTTTTAATTATTTTTATTTATTTATTTTTAAAAATTTTATTATTATTATTATTATTATTATACCAAAGATTGAATTTAGCACAAAGCAACTCAGTCAGACTCTGTCTCTAAAACACAAAATAGGGCTGGGGCTCAGTGGTGGAGTACCCCTGAGTTCAATCCCCAGTACCAAAAAAAGAGATTTGCAAACAGATAATCTCAGCCATAAGTTTGCTATCAGAAAATGGTTTCTGGGACTGGGTATGTGGCTCAGTGGTAGAGTGCTTGTCTAGCACATGTGAGGCACTGGGTTCGATCCTCAGCACCACACAAAAATAAATAAAGTTTTTTTTTTTTTTAAAGGTTTCTACTTTCCTTAATGACTGGCAAATATAAGTAAATTAGTATATAACTTCCTAGGCTTCCATAGCAGTGGACGATGCTATCGTGTACTCTCTGCTTCTTCACTGGACTTTTTCATATGCCATTCCTCACACTGCTGGGTTGTTTTGCTGGCTCCCACTGTGGTAGATGCACCCTATCTAAGGGGACTACTGTCCACAGTTGACAAGACATGTAGTTTATGTTAACTTCTTCACTGTTCCAGATTTTACAATAAGTATCTCTGTGCAGGATTGTTTCCTTCTGTTGAATTCATTACTTAAGAGAAATTCGTAAGAACAGAGTTGAGCCAATTTAAACCATTTATTTTGCTAGCATTAATACTACAATTTAATGTGTGGGGTTTTCGTTGTTGTTGTTGTTTATTGCATTAATTTAGTAAATTTCTTGCATTTACATATTTACTTTTGCTAATTTCTTCCTCTTTTTGGGGGAGGGTACCAGGGATTGAACTCAGGGGTACTCAACCACTGAGCCACATCCCCAGCCCTATTTTTGTGTTTATTTAGAGACAGGGTCTCACTGAGTTGCTTAGCCATTGCTGAGGTTGGCCTTGAACTCACGATTCTCTTATCTCAGCCTCCCAAAGTGCTGGGATTACAGGCATGCACCACTGAGCCTGGCTAACTTCTTCCTTTTATTTTAAAAATTTCATTTATTTATTTTTGCTATTTTTTCAATGAGCAAGTTAATACAGAGGCTATAAAGTGACAGGTAAGAGGGCTGGGCATCCTGCAGGGCACTCAATCAAGCTTTTTGAAAATATGTGCCACTGAACTTGTTTAATAATTAACTTTGGGTCTGAATTTATATTCTTTTGTGGTCACAGGAGAACCTTGATGGAAAGCCAGAAGCAAAGATGCAATGGAAAAAATAAGGCTGAACTGAGCACATCTGTTTCTGGGCGGTGACACAAACAGCTGAGGTTGTTAATAAGCCATTTATCCTCTGATTCAACAACATCTAAATATATTTTACCCACTTTGCTTCCTGTTTATGCTAAAAATGATCAGCATATCATTCATTATTCATTGAGAAGGGGTCAAAAAGGAGTTTAAGTGGAACAATCTACACAGATACGCCTAGAACAATTTTAAAAGAAAGAACATTTCCCCAGATTACAAGGATTAGAAAGACTCTTTCCATCTGGGCATGGTAGAGCATGACTGTAAAATCTCAGCTACTCCAGAGGCTGAGGCAGGAGAATCATAAGTCTGAGGCCAGCCTTGGCAACTTAGTGAGACTTTGTCTCAAAAAATAAAAAGGGGCTGGAGATGTAATTCAGTGGTAAGAGTGTCCTGAGTTCAATCCCCAATACCAGAAAAAATCAAAACCAAAATCAAAAACATGATCAAGAAAGGAAAAAATATTTGATAAAAACTATTTAAAAATTTATAAAAATTATAAAATTTATAAAAATTAAAAACTGCTCTGGCCGGATGCGGTGGCTCAAGCCTGTAATCCCAGCACTTAGGGAGGCTGAGACAGGAGAATTGCGAGTTCAAAGCCAGCCTCAGCAACGGCGAGGTGCTAAGCAACTCAGTGAGACCCTGTCTCTACATAAAACACAAAATAGGGCTGTGGATGTGGCTCAGTGGTCGAGTACCCCTGAGTTCAATCCCCAGTGCCAAACAAAATAAAACAAAACAAACCAAAAAAACTGCTCTGAGAAAGATACTGTTAGGAGAATTAAAAGTTACAGCTTGGGAAAAATAGCTGAAAATCACATGTGATAGGAACCTTTTATACAGAATATTAAAAAATTTTTTAAATCCAATAATAAGAAAGCAATCTGATTTAGAAATGGGCAAAAGAATTGAATAGACACTAAACCAAAGAAGATACATGGCTGGTAAACAGCATATGGAAAAAAGCTCAACATAATTTGCCAGTAGAGAAATGCCAATTAAAACAAGATAGCTGGGCGTGGTAGCACACACCTGTAATCCCAGCACTTTGGGAGGCTGAGACAGGACAATCACAGGGTACTCCCCTACCTCTCCCTGGCCCCCACCCTGCACATTCCCCACAGGGGATTATATCCAGGGGCACTGAGCTACATCCCCAGCCCTTTTTATTTATTTATTTTTGGTGCTAGGGATTGAATTCAGGGGTACTTGACCACTGAGCCACATCCCCAGCCCTATTTTGTATTTTATGTAGAGACAGGGTCTCATGAGTTGCTTAGTGCCTTACCGTTGCCAAGGCTGGCTTTGAATTTGTGATTCTCCTGTCTCAGCCTCCCCAAGTGCTAGGATTACAGGTGTGTGCCACTGTGTCAGGCTCTAAGGTCTTTTTTTGAACATGATCCAATGTTAGGGTTTGAAGCTATCTGTCTTACAAGAGCCAGACTCCATGGTATCGGACCTATGATGTTTTAACTAGAATTTTTTTTTCAACTAGTGGTGCAAAAATTTATCAAAGTGTTGTATATTTGGGCTGAGGATATAGCTCAGTTGGTAGAGTGCTTGCCTCACATGCCCAAGGCCCTGGTTCAATCCCCAGTACCATACACACACACACACAAATCGAAGAAATTTGTGAAGCAAAATGACTACAGAATCCCTCTAGATGTTTATAATTGCTTATAACCTTTAAAATAATAATTTTCATTATGATTAATACAAAATATTAATTTGTGATTTAATGGGTTATTATAAAGCAAATACTATGTATAATTACCAATGAGATCAAAAACAGGCCCCTTCCCTTTCAAAATCTGCCTTGACAGGTTGCCATGTGGGTCTTTCAGAATTTTTTTGCCACATTAATCTAGCAAGAAGAAAACTTCTACTATTCCTATGAAGCTAATTCTGATTTTAAGATATAGAGATTAAGTACACTTTATAATTGATACTTCAGTGCTGATACAAAGAAATGATTCTTCAATGAAGCAGATACTATGGGATAGTTTCCTATGGGATAAGAATGTAATTTATGGAATGCTGAAGACAAATAAAGTGGAAGAGAAAAAGTTTTAGCCAGAATAAAAATTAATTTGATTTAAAAAATAATGACTAAGCTAGGCGCAGTGGCGCATGCCTATAACCCCAAGTGGCTTGGGAGGTTGAGGCAAGAGGATGACAAGTTCAAAGCCAGCCTCAGCAAAAGTGAGGCACTATGCAAATCAGTGAGACCCTGTCTCTAAATAAAATACAAAAAAATGCTGGGAATATGGCTCAGTGTTCAACTGCTCCTGAGTTCAATCCCCAGTACCAAAACAAATAAACAAATAAGTAATAATGATGACTACGATTTTCCTTAATAATTTGGTGTTGATGAACTTATAATTAATGTTAGAAATGCACTAAAGTTTCCTATTTCATTCATTGAATAACATATAGTTTGTTCATCACAATCTGTAACCTAGAATTGTTCTAAGAACTTTTTAATTTAGTTAATAACAAAGATATTTGTGTACCCATGTTCATGGAAGCAAAAACCTGGAAGCAACCCTAGTGTCCAAGGGATGAATGGATGAGTAAAGGTGTGTAATATACATACAATTAGGATACTATTCAGCCTTTAAAAGGAAGGAAATTTGAATATGGATGAACTCTGAGGACATTATACTATGTTAAGTAAACGAGCTGGAAGGACAAATACTGTATGAAAAATGGTTATGTGTGACAAGTACCACTTATATAAGGTACCTGAAATAGGTAAATTCATAGAGATAGGAAATAGAATGGTGTTTGCCTGGCTCGCGTTAATGTTTAACAGGCACAGGGCTTCAGTACAAGATGAAAAGAGATGGAGAGAATGTGATGGTTGCACAACAATGTGAATATACTTAACACCACTTAAAAATGAATAAAATGGCAAAACTGATGTGTATTTTACCATAATAAAAACCAAAAGATATCATTTATTGACTTCAACGGTTATACTACATGTTTAAAAAGACAGTTGGAGGGGCTGGGATTATGGCGCAGTGGTAGCGTGCTCGCCTAGCGCGCATAAGGCACTGGGTTTGATCCTCAGCACCACATAAAAATAAAATAAAGATATTCTGTCACCTACAACTAAAAAATAAACATTAAAAAAAATAAAATAAAAAGACAGTTGGAAAAAAAGTAAGGCTTCTTGCTCTTGGGAGATTATAGACTTGTGGGGGTGGCAGGAATGGAAATATGCCATACAATCAGATGAATCATCATATAATAGGGCATGGGGATATCAAACTATGAATAAATTGTGCTTTAAGAGCCCATAAGGTAGACAGGGCTATCACAGAAGCAGGGTTACCCAGTGGTGATGGGCACTGGCTCTGGAGCCCACCTGCCTGGCTTTGATTCTTGCATTTGACACTCATTAGCCATGTGATCTTTTATTAACTGCAGGTGCCCCTGTCCCATTTGCCCAGTGTATCTACCTCACAGGACTTCTGTGAGGGTTCAGGGAGGTCAATACATGGAAAAATTCTAGAATTCTGTGTGGTTCATAGTAAATACGAGAAAAATGTGTGTGTGCATATGTGTGTGCATGCCTAATTAAGCTCAAAGTAACTACTGAAGCACACATGAAGTTTACACCAGAGAAGGCTCAGTCATGCCTAAGGTGTGTATTTTAAATCCTGAGTTGTGATGATATTATTCCACTGGGGCCCGGGAGAACATGGTCTGTGTGACTATCCTGTTGGCTGCTCTGGCTCACTTGGTGAGCAACCCCCTCATGGGCTAAATGAATAATGAAGCAATGTCCCCCCACCAAGCCACAGACACATCAGCAAGAGAACACATGTTACAGCGGTTCTGTGGTAATGACAATGATGCCACATATCCTCTCTTACATAATGCTTTTTGTTTTTGGTACTGGAGATTGAACTCAGGGGCACTTGACCACTGAGCCATATCCGCAGCCCTATTTTTTTGTGTTTTATGTAGAGACAAGGTCTCACTGAGTCGCTTAGCATCTCGCCATTGATGAGGCTGGCTTTGAACTCGCGATTCTCCTGTCTCGGCCTCCCTAAGTGCTGGGATTACAGGCTTGTGCCGCCGCGCCTGGCTTAAGACTTTTTTTTTTTTTTTTTTTGGTGGTGCTGGGATTGAACGCAGGGCCTTGTGCATGCAAGGCAAGTACTCTATCAACTGAACCATGCTTTTTGTAAGGAGTTGCTCACCCATGTGATGTGGCAAGATAAAACTCTCATTACACAGTGGCTGCAGAGGAATGCTGTCTAAAATTTGGGGGACACTGTAGATTCACTTTGTAAAGATCTCATCCTTGTTAATCTGCTATACCCAGAAATTAAGCTGTACTTAATGATGTAAGTATACATGAAAATTCTTCCTGCATAATCTAACAATAGAATTTGATCAAAGACGGGATTAATTATGATTGTCACTTCTGGTTGGGTGTAGTTTTAAAAGTGTTGAAGGAGCATCTAATTATTAACCTGACTCTGTTTTGCTTCTCTCTGACCTGTCCTTTTCTGAGTTGCTCATTCCTTCAGTTTATTTTAAATTCCAGGATCACAGGGGCTGATAAAAATTCTGAAGACTAGCTGGGAGTGGTGGTGCATGCCTGTAATCCTAGCACTTTGGGAGGCTGAGACAAGAGAATTGCCAAGTTCAAAGCCAGCAATGGTGAGGGTCTAAGTAACTCAGTGAGACCCTATCTGTAAATGAAACACAAAATAGTGCTGGGGATGTGGCTCAGTGGTTGAGTGCCCCTGAGTTCAATCCCCAGTACCAAAAAAAAAAAAAACCAAAAAAAAAATTCTGAGAACTAAATGAAGACTGTTCCCTAAGTAGTGGCAATTTCCTTGAGACCAATAAGATTCTGGATGACCAGGCCCAAGATAATGATCAACAAGATTGTGACTTAACTGGGACTGCCTTTGTTCTTTCACAGCTATATAATCTCAAGGTAGCTATCGATTCCCTGAAGCCAGCCCTAAGCTCTGTCTTCCCAGTGTGGCCACACTGAAATTGAAGTTCTCTTCTTGTTTCACCATCGATTTCTCTACCTGCTTTGTTTTGTTTTTTGAGGAGGGATGAGTGGCTAAATCTAATCTGTTGGGACCCCCAGAGTTGCGCTTTTGCTCTGGGACTCTGGTAATGGTGTTGAGTATAACTCAATACATGGCTTTTAGTCCATATCAAGATACTGGAGAGCAGAGGCTGCGAGTGTAGCTCAGTGATAGTGTGTGTGTCTAGCCTTCTCAAGGGCCTGGGTTCAATTCCTAGCATAAATAAGATATTTAAAATCAAATTTAAGAAATTTCTACATTGCTGTATAAACTGGTTAAATTGCTAAAAACATTCCTGAATGCTTTCAGGATTAGTTGTGTTGGCAGCAACTTACAACTGTCTGTACAAATGAAATTGCTGGCTCTGACAACTAGGTCAACAAAATTATCTCATTTATGTCCCAGGTCACCAATTTCTACAGTGCATTAGATGAAAATTAAGAAAAACTAGCAAATTTTAAAAGAAGCAAATATTAACTACAATGCTAGAAAAAAATTTTCTTTGTATAATTAATTTCTTAACATGTTCTCATTATTTCTGGTCCTTAGTAAACTGTTTGTACTTGTTAATTGGTACTTGATTGTCCCACCATTTCCAAAGACAGTTTAAATCAGATTCCTCTGACTTCATCATGGTCAGATGTGTAGGGCCCCTTATTCCCTTTTAATTTCTTTGGATTTAAATGCACATGATAGGGATATTTGTTTTCTTAAAGGTTTAAAAGAATTTGGGTTCACTGGGACTCTTTAATTTTTTTTTTTTTTTTTTTTGGTACTGGGAATTGAACTCAGGGGCATTTGACTACTGAGCCATATCCCTAGCCCTATTTTTTTTTTTTTTTTTGGTACTGGGGATTGAACTCAGGGGCACTCGACCACTGAGCCACATCCCCAGCCCTATTTTGTGTTTTATATAGAGACAGGGTCTCACTGAGTCGCTTAGAGCCTCGCCGTTGCTGAGGCTGGCTTTGAACTCACGATTCTCCTGTCTCAGCCTCCCTAAGTGCTGGGATTACAGGCTTGCATCACCGTGCCCGGCTCCTAGCCCTATTTTATGTTTTATTTAGAGACAGGGTCTCACTGAATAGCTTAGTGCCTTGCTGTTGCTGAGGCTGGCTTTTAACTCACGATTCTCCTGTCTCATCTTCCCCAAGTGCTGGGATTATAGGCGTGCACTACCACACCCGGCTGCACTGGGACTCTTGTGTGTCTATGACTACATTTTAAAGTATGAATTCAATTTCTTTAATAGTTAAAGTTCTATTTTTGAATAGGTTTTGTAGAAATATTTGGATTTAATTTTAGAAATATTTTGGCATTTCTCTGGAAATTTCTGTTTCACAATTTGTACTGGTATAACATTGTTCGTATGAGTAAGATTTCTATGATAGCTATACCTGCACTTTTTCATTTCTCGGATTCCTCCTGTCCTCTGAGGGTTATGAAATTACATTTCACTGTTATAACAGCTTATATTTTCCTGATCACTAATGAGATTGAACATCTTAAATAGTTAGTGGCAATTAATTCATGATCCTGTTCTGTGAGTTGTGTATTCTAGACTTTGATAGTATTTTTAAAAACTTTTTTAGTTGTTGATGGGCCTTTACTTTTTTATTTTTACTTTTTGGTACTAGGGATTGAACTCAGGGGTACTTGACCACTAAGTCACATCCCCAACTCTATTGTGTTTTATGTAGAGACAGAGTATCACCGAATTGCTCAGTGCCTCGCTGTTGCTGAGGCTAGCTTTGAACTCGCAATTCTCCAGTCTCAGCCTCCAAAAGTGCTGGAATTACAGGTGTGCACCACTGTGCCCAGCTTATTTTTGTTTGTTTATATGTGGTGCTGAGAATCAAACCCAGTGCCTCATACATGCTAGGCAAGCATTCTACCACTGAGCCATAACCCCAGCCCCTAGACTTTGATAATTTTCAGTGGGTTGTTGTTCATTACTTGTCAGCTGGAATTTTTTAAAAAATATTTTTTAAGTTGTCAATTGACCTTTATTTTATTTATTTAAATGTGATGCTGAGAATCGAACCCGGTGCCTCACACATGCTAGGCAAGTGCTCTACCACTAAGCCACAACCCCACCCCTAGATGGAATTTATTATAGATGATCAGTCTTGTATTTGCATTTATTGTAGTTTCATTACAATATTTTATTCATCCTGTGAGATTTATTAAGAATCATGGGCTCTTGTCTTCATCATTCTGGAAAATTTTCAGGTACCCAATATTAAAATATTGTCTCTATTCCATTATTTTTATCCTCTTCTTCAGGAATTTCCACTGGATGTGGGATATGGAAATAGACTGATTTTATCTTCCATGTCTCTTAAGCTCTGTGACAAGACAGTACTAGTTGGTTAACCTAACAGTCATTCCCAACCTCTCTCTCCCTTGTAGGCTTCCCCTTCCCTCTAAAGAGGCTGGAAAAGGTTATATGCTGATTTTCTCAAAAGACCTTGCAGTCAGAGTGGTCATATAATAGTACTGTCAGTGAACTGGAGGGACCTTAGGAAGCCTTTTGCTTTCTTTATCAAAGGAGAAAGATATGAAGGACTTGCTCTATTCCTTCTCTCTTCTCCTTTTCCTGCAGGTGGGAATAATGTCTGGAGTTTGGTAGTCACATTAAACCACGGAGAAATATGGGAACAGAAATCCAACAGATAGATTGTGGAGTGTAGTGAAGCGACATTCTAGGTCTTTTTTTTTTTTCTTTTCTTTTGGTACTGAGGATTGAACTTAGGGGTACTCAACCACTGAGCCACATCCCCAGCCCTATTTTGTATTTTATTTAGAGACAGGGTCTCACTGAGTTGCTGAGTGCCTTGCTGTTGCGGAGGCTGGCTTTGAACTCACGATTCTCCTGTCTCAGCCTCCCAAAGTGCTGGGATTACAGGTGTGCACCACTGTGCCCAGCCATTCTAAGTCTTTGATTAAGACATTGAACATTAAACTAAACTTGAAACTACTTTTGAACTTCTCATTAAAATAAAAAAAATCTTTTATTATTTTAAGCAACTGTTAGTTGGGTTTTCCGTTTCTTGAAGCTGAATGCACACTGATAAAAGCCCCTTATTATGTTTTCCATTTTTAAATGTTTTATATTTTGAGTAATCTCCTTATATTTATTTTCCAGTTCAGTAGTTCTTTCTTTTGTGTACCTAATCAGTTTGGCAACTCATGCCATTGTGTTTGTAGAAGCTTTACTTGATTATTTTTCCAAAACTCTTTTTTATAGTATCGAAGTCCTTCCTTATAGTTTCTATTCCTCCTTTTGTCTCTTTAATACATTTAAATGTATTTGATGTAAAGTCTTTCATTATTATCTCCAGTTCTGGTAGATAATCTTCTTGGCTCATTATATCTACTGACTAGCTTAATTGGTAACTTTCTTGAGTGATCTGGATAATTTGGAATTTTGACTTGGGAGCCTATTACTAGTAGCCATTGTATTACCAGGAGCTTCCTGCATCAAAGAATAGAAGCCAAGGGCTTTACGCTACACAAATACAAATTTGGACTCTAAAGTCAACTGGCCCTTTTTTTTTCTTTTTTTCTTTTTTTTTTTTTTTTTTGGGTACCAGGGATTGAACTCAGGGGCACTCAACCACTGAGCCACATCCCCAGCCCCATTTTGTGTTTTTTATGTAGAGACAAGGTCTCACTGAGTTGCTTAGCGCCTCGCCATTGCTGAGGCTGGCTTTGAACTCGCGATTCTCCTGTCTCAGCCTCCCTAAGTGCTGGGATTACAAGCGTGAGCCACCGCGCCCGGCTCCTTTTTTTTTTCTTACAAGAGATTTTTTTTCCCTCCCACAAAATACCCAAGGTGGAGATAAACTTCCTCATCACTTTTCTGAATGATGCAAGTGTAGCTTTTAAAATTTCCACTTCTGGGCTGGGATTGTAGCTCAGTGGTACAGTTCTTGCCTCGCATGCATGAGGCACTGGGTTCAATCCTCAGCACCACATAAAAATACATAAAATAAAGATATCATGTCCACGTACAACCAAACAAAATTTAAAAAACATTTCAACTTTTGCTAAGAAGAGTATGCTGTGAGACTTGGTTTTATGCAGGGATCTCAGTACTAGTGCTTTGATTACAGGAGCTTAGGTACTTGTCTCTTGTTCCTGTGATTAATAAAGCGTGTAGCCACTAGGGCCTATTAGGTATCTATATAAGCCCTATATCACCATCCCCATCTCTCTCTTTTAAAATTTTTAAAAATTTATTTATTCTACTTAGGTATACATGATAGCAGAATGCATTCTGATTCATTGTACACAGATGGAGCACAACTTTTCATTTCTCTGGTTGTACGTGATGTAGAATCACATCATATATGCAGTCATACACGAAGCTAGGGCTATGATGTCCATCTCATTCCACCATCTTTACTGTCCCCATGCTCCCTCCCCCACTCCCCTTTGACCAAAGTTCCTCCATTCTTCCTGTGTCCTCTCCCTCATTATGGATCAGCATCCACTTATCAGAGAGACCATTTGGCATTTGGTTTTTTGGGATTGGCTTACTTCACTTGGCATGATATTCTCCAACTCCATCCATTTACCTGCAAATGCCATAATTTTATTCTCTTTTATTGCTGAGTAATAGTTCATTGTGTATATGTACCACAGTTTCTTTATCCATTCATCTATTGAAGGGCATCTAGGTTGGTTCCACAGTTTAGCTATTGTGAATTGAGCTGCTATAAACATTGAAGTGGCACTGTAGTATGCTGTTTTTAAGTCCTTTGGGTATAGACTGAGGAGTGGGACAGCTGGGTCAAATGGTGGTTCCATTCCAAGTTTTCTAAGGAATCTCCATACTGCTTTCCAGACTGGTTGTACACCATCCCCATCTATGACCCCTAGGGTTGCTGTGGTCTCAGGTTATGCCTTATGGCTCTGGTTTTTATTTTTTAAATTTATAGCATCTCTTTATTTTCTTTCTTTTTTTTTTGGTACTGGAGATTGAACTCAGGGGCACTCGACCACTGCGCCACATCTCCAGCCCTATTTTGTGTTTTATGTAGAGACAGGGTCTCACTGAGTTGCTTAGTGCCTCACCATTGTTGAGGCTGGCCTTGAACTCACAATTCTCCTGTCTCAGCCTCCCAAAGTGCTGGGATTACAGGCATGGGCCACCATGCTCAGCTATTTTTTTTTTTTTTTTTTTGTACTGGGGATTGAACTCAGGGGCACTCGACCACTGAGCCACATCCCCAGCCCTTTTTTGTGTTTTATGTAGAGACAGGGTCTCACTGTGTTGCTTAGTGCCTCGCCATTGCTGAGGCTGGCTTTGAACTCGCGATCCTCCTGTCTCAGCCTCCCTAAGTGCTGGGATTACAGGCGTGAGCCACCGCACCCGGCTCCATGCTCAGCTATTTTTTATTCTTTCCTGAAAGTTTGGCTATGTATCAACATTTTTAAAAATGGTATTTTATTTGGATTTCTAGGTGATTTGGATAAGGGGGCTTTAATGATAATTTATCCCACTGTATTTCTTTTTTTTAAAAATACTTATTTTTTAGTTGTAGGTAGACAGAATATCTTTATTTTTACATGGTGCTGAGGATCAAACCCAGTGCCTCAGGTGTGCTAGGTGGGCATGCTACCACTGCGCCACAACCCCAGCCCTATCCCACTGTATTTCTAGAACTGAAATTTATCCAGTGAAATCTTTTTGTTTTGTTTTGTGGGTTTTGTTTTGTTTTTTTTGGTACTGGGGATTGAACTCAGGGGTACTTGACTACTGAGCCACATCGCCAGCCCTATTTTGTGTTTTATTTAGAAACAGGGTCTCACTGAGTTGCTTAGTACCTAGCCATTGCTGAGGCTAGCTTTGAACTTGCAATTCTCCTGTCTCAGCCTCCCAAAGTGCTGGGATTACAGGGGTGCACCACCACGGCTGGCCACAGTGAAATCTTAATTTAAAAAACACTAAATTATATGTGATCAGACCAACTGGATAACTTTGTATTAGAGATCATGAATAACAGACCTTTTGCAAATAGATTTCAGTGTTCTATAAGAAAGTGTTTAGTACACTTTCTCATATATGTAGAATAAAGTATCAAAAGGATACAAAATACAAAAAGTATCAATAGGATACTTACCAAGCTGGGTTTGATTCCTACACTTTCAGCTGCTTCAAATGCCAATAAGAGATTTCTCTTCTAAGTTAAAAAGACAAAGAGGCTGGAATCATCAACTTAAAAAAATAGTTTTTGCTACAAAAGAATGTAACTTGACATTCCCCTATAGATTATTTATTATTATAAGACAAATAATAGTAAGTTAAATATGCAAACAATGGTCTTAGTTTAAGGATTAACATGTTATAATTGCATTGAAAATAACATTAACATCTATCAAAGATAAATTTTTGTTACTTAGGAAATTTTCAGCTTTGTCAAGATTTATGACACATCTGTTATATAACAAAGGTGTTCAATCATTCTGTTGTATCAAAGAAAATTATCAAAGCCAGGCACAGTGGCACAAGCCTGTAATCCCAGCACTTAGAGAGGCTGAGACAGGAGAATTGTGAGTTCAAAGCCAGCCTCAGCAACGGTGAGGTGCTAAGTAACTCAGTGAGACCCTGTCTCTACATAAAACACAAAATAGGGCTGGGGATGTGGCTCAATGATTGAGTGCCCCTGAGTTCAATCCCCGGTACTAAAAAATAAATAAATAAAACAATTATCAGTTATATTTACACATAGTAACAAGGACCCTTTCTTCATCCTGGTCCTTGGAAGACCATTTCTTCTTTTCTTTTTTTTTTGGTACTGGAGATTGAACTCAGGGGCACTCGATCACTGAGCCACATCCTCAGCCCTATTTTGTGCTTTATGTAGAGACAGGGTCTCACTCAGTTGCTTAGTGTCTCGCAGTTGCTGAGGCTGGCTGCCTTTGAGCTCACAATTCTCCTGTCTCAGCCTCCCTAAGTGCTGGGATTACAGGCTTGTGCTACCGTGCCCGGCTTTTTTTTTTTTTTTTTTATGTGGTGCTGAGGATTGAAACCAGGGCGTTGTGCACGCAAGACAAGCACTCTACCAACTGAGCTATATCCCCCACCCAGGAAGACCACTTCTTTTTTTTTTTTTGGTACTGGAGATTGAACTCAGGGGCACTCGACCACTGCGCCACATCTCCAGCTCTATTTTGTGTTTTATGTAGAGACAGGGTCTCACTGAGTTGCTTAGTGCCTCGCCGTTGCTGAGGCTGGCTTTGAACTCGCGATTCTCCTGTCTCAGCCTCCCTAAGTGCTGGGATTACAAGCGTGAGCCACCGCGCCCGGCTGGAAGACCACTTCTTAATTTCTCTCTTTATTTCTTCTGATGATTACCTCGATATCTCTGTAATAGGCTAACATATTCTAAAATGGAGTTTTATGTACTGACTTCCTTACAAGACAAAAGAAAATCTTAGGTACCATGCATCTCTCTCTTCATAGATAATTTTAGTTCCTTTACTATTATTAGCTGTGCTTGTAATTTTTAACAATATCTTCAATTTCTTGTTCCATTGATCATGGACAGAGCTTCCTAATTCCACTTTGTATGACAAAGAGTAGTCTCCCTGTCTTCCTTCCACCCTGTCTAGTCGTACATTTAACTTGTTAAAACTTAGAATTATCTACTTCCTTTTCTAATAGCACATTAAAGTCTTCTGTGCTCTCTAGAATGATTCTGAAAGCTGAAAACAACAAATAGCATTTACATTGAAGCAAGCTATGATTATACTTCCTTCTCTATAGTTCCAAACTCATGATCCTCTGCTACTCAAGAAATGTTTCAAGGCGAGTGTGGTAGCACATGTCTGTAATCCCAGCAACTCAGAAGGCTCAGGCAGGAGGATCTCAAATCTCAAGTTCAAGGACAGCCCTGGTAATTTAGCAAGACCCTCAGCAACTTAGGAAGACTCTGTTCAAAATTAAAAAAAAAAAAAAAAAAAAAAAAGCCAGGAGTAGTGGCACCTGCCTGTAATCCCAGGATTTTGGGAGACTGAGACAGGAGAATTGAAAGTTCAAGCCAATCTCAGCAGTGGTGAGGAACTAAGTAACTCTGTGGGTAACCCCTGTCTCTAAATAAACACAAAATAGGCCTGGGGATGTGGCTGAGTTGTCAAAAGCCCCTGAGTTCAATCCCCAGTACCCAGTAAACAAACAAACAAACAAACAATAAAGACTTGATATATAAATCAGTGGTAAAGTGCCCTCAGATTCAATCCCCAGAACAACAGCAATAACACATTCATTTCAAGAGGATTTTCCTCTTCATTACTGTACCCACTGATCAAATCATACCACATTTTAGTCTGCTCCAGATTTGGATCTTTCTTCAAAAGTTTGTTTTTTTCCTACAGTTTCTGCTTATCTTGGACTTTTCTTGGTGGGAGAAGAACTTCATGACTCTTTATCATCTGGTTTCTTACTTATTTTGGCGAAAGCTTAAAGTTTACAATATTCTCCTTGTGGTCCAGAATTTCCATTCTAACATGGAGGTGCTGCCTCGTGGACCATGACTTCTCTGCATAGCTTCTCATTTTCTCCTTTTCCATATACTCAAGCTATTAAACATATTATTCAACAAAAGCCTTTAGCCCAGAGCCCTCCAGAACCTCATATGAATTTTTGGATTATACTCTAGTCTTACTAGAATACATTATTAGGTCTTCTTCTAAAGGAAGAATGTGGGGGAAAAACATTTTCTGGATGCAATCACATGTGAAAATGTCTCTTATCTACCATCACACTTGGTTAACAGTTTGACTGGACAAAAAATTCTACACTGAAAATAATTTTTCCTTAGAAAATTAATAGTGCTGTTCCATAATCTCTCAGTCCTAGTTTTTTAGCTTCTTTCTGAAACTCTTCCTGGCTATTCTCTAATGTTTCTTTGGAGAGATGAACTTAAGAATCATGGTCATGTTTCTAAACCTCCATAATTCATTTCAAAGCCATTAGGATTTATTAAAATTTAAAATTGGTATATTAAATATTATTGAGAGAAAAATGTTCCACTACCTATTCATGTTCTTTTCTTTTTTCATTTTCTTTGTTGTGTTTTTGCAGTGCTGGGGATTGAACTTCAGAGTTCACACGTGGTAGGCAAACACTCTAACACTAAACTATATTTTAGAGACATAGTCTCATTAAGTTGCTGAGGCTGGCCTCAAACTTATAATCCTCCTGCTTCAGCCTTCCATGTGGCTAGGATTACAGGCATGTGTGACTATTCTTGGTTGTTTTATGTTCTTTGGTAGAAATTCACAATTTTATATATTTAGATATTATACATAGCCACATTTGGTAGTAGAGACCTGTAGTCCTATGTACTTGGGAGGTTAAAGCAGAAAGATGGCTTGAGTCTAGGAGTTAAAGGTCCTGGGCAACATAACAAGATCCTGACTCAAAATAAAATACAAAGGGCTTGGCCGGGTGTGGTGGCACTCGCCTGTAAGCCCAGCACTTTGGGAGGCTGAGAGAGGAGAATTGAAAGTTCAAAGCCAGCCTCAGCAACGGTGAGGCACGAAGCAACTCAGTGAGACCGTGTCTCTAAAAATAAAACACAAAATAGGGCTGGGGATGTGGCTCAGTGGTAAAGGACCCCTGAGTTCCAACCCTAGTACTGGAAAAAAAAGATTTTATACATAATTTTATACTCTATATTCCATATTCCCCATAGGTTTCACTCTGCCTGAGACTAAAGGGTTTGCCCTGACACTAAAACCAACTCTGATTGAGAAACCTAGTGAGAGAGAAGACCCTCTCTAGCTGGTGGTTGAGGCTTTCAGAAGCTGTAATCTTGGCCAAGATGCCAACTCTTTTCTTTAAAATTAAGAAGAAGCCGGGCGCGGTGGCTCAAGCCTGTAATCCCAGCACTTAGGGAGGCTGAGACAGGAGAATTGCGAGTTCAAAGCCAGCCTCAGCAATGGCGAGGCGCTAAGCAATTCAGTGAGACCCTGTCTCTATATAAAAACACAAAACAGGGGTGGGGATGTGGCTCAGTGGTCAAGTACCCCTGAGTTCAATCCCTAGTATCAAATAAAATAAAATAAAATAAAATAAAATAAAATAAAATAAAATAAAATAAAATTAAGAAGAATTAATCAGTTGGACTGGAAATCTTACACTTGCTTCTATAACACTATTCTGCTAAGTGGGGCACTGTGCATTGGTTCCCACCTTCAGTGCAGCCCAAATCTGTGGAAGCACTCTCCTATGTTGGTGCTAATGAGGTGTTTGTCCATACTGTAAAGTTATTTTGGTTAGAATAGTAAAAGGCTCTGTAAGCCTGTTTTTAGGTGACCATCACTCCTGGAAGTCAAGTACAAACATTTTTATGGCTTTTAAGATGTACTGTCAAATTGCTTTCCAAAATGTTATACCAATTTCCTGTTCTAGCAATAGTGCCCATTTCTGGTACCCTTACCTGGATAGAATATTAAGACTTCTAAAAGGCTCTGACAAATGTGTCAGGCTTACTAAGATATTTTTTAATTTGTATTCTTGGATTACTAGTAAGGTCTAAGATGAAGGCATTTCTCTTTCTCTCTCTCTCTCTTTCTTTCTTTCTTTCTTTTTTTTTTGGTACTGAGGATTGAATTGAAGGGCATTTAACCACAGAGCCACATCCTCAGCCCTTTTTTGTATTTTATTTAGAGACAGGGTCTCACTGAGTTGCTTAGGGCCTCACTGAGTTGCTGAGGCTGGCTTTGAACTCATGATCCTCCTGCCTCAGCCTCCTGAACCACTGGGATTACAGGCTAGGTGAAGGCATTTCTAACCAAAGGTTTTATAGGGAATTCTCAAGGCCCTCTAGTGTGATTTGCATGAAGCCAATTGTGTTTCTTGGTAAGGATTGAGATGAGAAGCTGAAAAAATCTGCTAAGGATTGGACTTCATAGTGTAATCATACATTCAGTAGATATCTGTGCCTGGTATCAATATCCTAACATCTATTCAAATTCTATAAATACCCCCCATGGGATATATCAACATAATTAGGAATACCCCCTGTAGTTCTAGAAGAGAACAGGATGACTCAGCAGTGACTTACTTTCTCTTGACTGTTCAGCTCATGGTATGGGATGTGGGCAGGCAAGTAGGTATGGAGCAGAGCACAGAAGGCCAGGCCATCACTCCAGCTGCTGCTGAAATTGGTGATGTCAATGTTCTACAGCAGGGGAAAAAACAGTATTAAATTCCCAAACCATGCAATGTAAGCCAGGCGCCTGTAATCCCAGCATTTTGGGAGGCTGAGACAGGAGAATCATGAGTTCAAAGCCAGCCTCAGCAATAACAAGGTGCTAAGCAACTCAGTGAGATCCTGTCTCTACGTAAAACACAAAATAGGGCTGGGGATGTGGCTCAGTGGTCAAAAACCCCTGAGTTCAATCCCTGGTACCAAAACAAAACAAAACAAAACAAAACACTGTGCAATGTCAAAGAATACAAAGGAGACTGTTCAGACAGGAATCTAACTTTGGGTTTTTGGTAAGGCAACATAGGAATAAACTACCCCAAATTGCTGGGAGTACATTTGATTTTGGCACCTGGAAAGGCTTTGTATGGTTCCAATTCTTTCACAGAATAGCAGGAAAAGAAGGTGTAAATATTCAAAACAGTATGACATTCTGGTTGTCATTCAGGAGTCATCCCACTGATTAGCTTTGTATATCTCAGTACTTCCCAGATGTATGTGGCCAAGGGAGAATCATCATCAACATTATCACCATTGTGTATAACACAATCAACAAGAAGCAGGCCAAGATCAAACAAAAACATCATAAAGCCCCAAATGACTGGTCTGTCAGCTCGTCCTGCTTCCTCATCTGGAGAGCCTCTTCAGTGGGGAGAGAACCCTTCAGGCTCAACAGTACTTCTGGGAGCACACCAAACAGTGGGGATCACATGGGGAAAATGGGACTCTTCCTTCCACCCAGGCAAGGCTCCTGGTGGCTGCTTGGTATATAGTTATAAAGAAGCTAAAATCTAACTTTGAAGAGCCTCCCAGGCAGGTTCCCTAGGCTTGCAGCTCAAGGGGACCTCCACCTAACAGATCTTCAGATCTTCCCTGCTTATCCTTACAGGGTTATCTTCCCTGGATTCACAAAGCTTATCCCAGATGTGATGTCAGGTCCTAAGGACTGTGAATGCTTTCATGATTAGGTGGTTCAATGCAGTGGCTACTCAAATGTATTGAAATAGCTCACAAGGCGGGCCTGCATAGGATTGCAGAAGTGGGGCCCACTAGAGGCTTGGGGTTTTTTTTTTTTTTGGTACTGGAGATTGAACTCAGGGGCACTTGACCACTGAGCCACATCCCCAGCCCTATTTTTGTGTTCTATTTAGAGACAGGGTCTCACTGAGTTGCTTAGCATCTCGCCGTTGCTGAGGCTGGCTTTGAACATGTGATTCTCCTGTCTCAGCCTCCCAAAGTGCAGGGATTGCAGGTGTGCACCACTGCGCCCGGCAAGGCTTGGGTTTTATATCTGTGTTCTGAGCAGCCTGGAGGTGATAAAAGAAATTGGGCAAGTGCAGGACTCCTTGCAATCTCCTCACAGTTGCTGGGGCTTGGAGGAGGAAGGGAGGCCCTCTTGCTTTTACTCAGAGCACCCTGTCCTGGGAGAAAGGGGAGTCAGGAAACCTGGCAAAGATTTTGAAGAGGGGTGATGGTCTCTGACTTCTTGTAATGGAGCGGATGTTGATGGCTCCTCTTTCTCTCTGCCCAAAGGGCCAAATGTAACACTACAACCAGCAGATCTTTGACTGCCTGGTGGGGTTTTTTTAGAGTGTTTCTATCAGAGGCAACTGGCAGCTTAAAAAAACAGGAAGACAAGTAGAACATGGCACTTTGGGAGGCTGAGACAGGAGAATTGCGAGTTCAGAGCCAGCCTCAGCAATGGCGAGGCGCTAAGCAACTCAGTGGGACCCTATCTGTAAATAAAACACAAAATAGGACTGAGGATATGGCTCAGTGATTGAGCACCCCTGAGTTCAATCCCTGGTACAAAAAAAAAAGAAGTAGAACACGGCACGAAGTTAAGTTGGAATAGGAAAGGGAGACTTCATGGAATGGAATTCTTCTCAAAGTGTGTAGAGAAGTTTTAGAGAATACACATAGGTGGAAATGTGTAATAAAATTGAGTACAATGTTTCCTGTGAAGTTTCCTTGGAAGGAAATGGTCTATGATCTCATTTGGGTTTTTATCTAGATTTTTCCAGTGTTAGTTTGAGCTAGCCTGGCCCTCGGCCACAAGGTTGGTCAAATGCCTCACTTGGTGGGTAATGAAATTGAGGGTGGAAGAGGTGGTGTGACATGTCACACATGTGCCTTGCCTGAAGAGCAGAGACACCAAGAATCCACACCCTGCCTTTCTATCAAACCTCCTCTTGCCTCTAGCCAAAGTCCAAGATGATTCTGTTGGGCCCTAGACCTTTACCTCAAAGCATAGGCTGTCAGCAAGACAACTGTTCTTGAGTCTATTTTGCAATTACATTCACCCAGGGAAGGATATTTGGTTGAAAGCAACACACTACCATTATATTGCCTCTCTATTCTGATTTTCATGACTCAAGCACAACCAACTTGTAACAATTGCTAAGCATCAGTGTTACTTAGAAACCAAAAATGCTTTGGCTTTATACTTTCAGAAGAGGTTTGTATGTTTAAAGAGTAGAGGGGAAAAAATGGGCTGGGTGTTGGGGGAATGACCTGTTTAACCCACTTAGATTCAAGCATTCAAACTACATATCACCCTGGAAAGGGGAACTTAGGGGGAAGGACAAGGCCAACCTTGGGGAATGGCTCTTACCAAAATCAAATTCCTTTCTTTTTTTTCTTTGCCATGCACAGGTCACCTGAGACCTCATCTCCAACCCATCTCTCATATGCCTGTGACTTGGAGGAGGGAGAGCCAGGATGTATTTCCAGAGGCCACACGCTTATGTCTATTATTTAAGATGGTCTCTACAGCATCTTTGCAAACAGAAGCAAGCACCATAGCAGACCTGCAAGTGTTCCTTCTGCAAGGCAACACAGACCTACACCATTTTATTTCCAACAGAAGGCCACATTTTAAACAGGAAGTTGAAGTTCAGTGATCAAGATGAAAGTTCTTTAAGTCTCAAGCTCTAAAAATGCTGGGGGTGGTATTTGTCAAATGCCTACAATGTGCCTGTCATCATGTACTTTGTCATTTAATTCTCAGAACTGCCGTAAGTAGGGTCATGCCCATTTTATAGATAAGAAAACTGCAGCAAAAAGAAATACTAGTGCCAGAGTCAAGATCAAAGGCCAGTTCCATGTGACTACAAAGCACATGTATTGTTTGCTATGGGACACTGTTAGCCAGGGAAGGAAGAAGTGTGTGTGTGTGTTGGGGGGTTGAGGCAGAATGACCTGAGCATAGAATTCAACACCATTTGCAATACTGGAAACAGACCCTGCACTTCTTGGATTCACATCTAGGGCAAGAGTAAATAAAAATGCTGAGGTGAGAGAAAGATTCTAGAAGGAGTCAAGGGTGAAACTTTGATTCCTTCATTCTTTTTTTTTTTTTTTTTTTTAAATTTTTTTTTTTTTTTTTTAGCTGTAGATGGACATAATGTCTTTATTTTATTGCTTTGTATGTGGTGCTGAGGATCGAACCCAGGGCCTCACGCATGCGAGGCAAGCGCTCTACCGCTGAGCTACAATCCCAGCCCTCATTCTTATAAGTTAGTAAACTAGAACCACATTTTCTGTCACCAGGCTATTGATCACTAAGAATAGGCTCTGGGGTGAACAGCATCACTCTTCTAGCACTAGTGAATGTTACCATGCTGAGGAACTTATATATCCCAAATGGGCCAGATTCTCCCTTCCTCTTCCAATTTAATTTATACTTAAAACTTTTAAAATTTGCTAAATCTTTTTGCCTTTTTTTTGGCGGGGGGAGGGTGAGATGTTTACCGGGAATTGAACCCAGGGGCACTTAACCACTGAGCCACATCCTGAGCCCTTCTGTGTATTTTATTTAGAGAGGGTCTCATTGAGTTGCTCAGGTCCTCACTGAGTTGCTGAGGCTGGCTTTGAACTTGTGATCTTCTTGCCTCAGTCTCCTAAGTGGCTGGGATTATAGGTGTGTGCCACTGTGCCCAGCTGCTAAATCTTTCTCTTTCTAAAACATAAGAACATTTAATACACATGTATCTTGTGTCAATTATCATATGTTAAACAAAAATTATGGGGGCCATTGATTTGGACTCAGCACTTATACTAGGTCCCAGTGGATCAGACAAACCAAAATGGAGTCACACATGCTAAATAGTCCATCATCAAACTGAAACCTTTAATGAAATAGATTCCAAGACACAGCAGTTTTTCCTGAAAATAGGAGATTCCAGCCTATCTGAGTCAGCATAGTAAGGAAATCACCCTCTGCTTTCCTCCTCACAAACAAATAAGCTGACGCAACATGATGTTAATATGTGTTTTTTGTTTATACTGTTTTGTTTTCTTATTTCCACCTTATAAAACCCATGATTTTGCCAGCAGGAGCTCTCACTGTTTTGTAGCATGAATGCTGCTTTGATCAATGAACTGAGAATAAAAACCAATTAGATTTATAACTAATTATAATTTTCTCTTTCAAAAGAAAACAATATGAAATACCATTTTCTTTCATCAGCACAATCTTCAGAAGCATTTTGAGAGGACAAAAGATGGATCCAAAGATGTGCTGAAGCCATTCATCTCACAAAATCAAGAAAGTGTCTGGTATATTAGTTAACAGAATCCCACTTAAGAATAGTTATTGAGGGGCTGGGATTGTGGCTCGGCGGTAGAGCGCTTGCCTCGCATGCGTGAGGCACTGGGTTCGATCCTCAGCACCACATACAAAATACATAAATAAATAAATAAATAAAAGTTTAAAAAAAGAGATACGTATCTTTAAAAAAAAAGAATAGTTATTGATATATCACTATAAATTAATAATAAGTTGAGACTAAAATTTCATGAAATCAAACTCATGATTGAAAAATCAAACAAAATTACCTGTCACCTCAGAGACACAGGATGCTCTCGAATAGATTACGGCCTGCAGGTCTCTCTGGAAGGTTGAGACATGTTTTATCTATTATTTACTTATTTATTTATTGTGTGTTGGGGATTAAACCCAGGGCTGGGGATGTAGCTCACTGGTAAAGCATTTGCCTATCATGTGCAAAGCGCTGGGTTCCATGCCCAGGATCATCAAAAAGAAAAAAGAAAAAAAAAAGGAAGAAAAATCAGAAATATTTTAATGCAAGACACACTTCAACAATAAATAAGACTGCACAAAAATCACACAAAAAAAGGGAGGAAGTATCTCACCTTTTAAAATAAGTATTATTATGGGAATTCCAAATTAGGCAATCAAATCCCACGTCTGGGTCAGGAAATGTTTTTCTTATGCGTAAACTGTATTCTCCATGTTTAAGACTTCTTTTAAAAAAATATTTTTAGTTGTTTATTTAGTTTTTTATGTGGTGCTGGGGAACAAACCCAGCGCCTCACATGTGCAAGGCAAGTGCTCTACCATTGAGCCAACCTCAGCCCATTTAAGACTTTTTACTGTTCTGACACTGGCAGAGATGGAGGACAATCAGCTATGATTTATATTATTAGACTCATTTTAAGAACACTACACCATCAAATAAAAACCTACCCTTTTTAAAAAAATTTTTTTTAGTTATAGATGGACACAATATCTTTATTTTTATATGGTGCTGAGGATTGAACCCAGTGCCTCACACATGCTAGGCAAGTGCTCTACCACTGAGCTACAGCCCTAACCCCAAACCTTACCCTTTTTATTGCAGATTGGAACAACCTCAATTCTTATTCCCTGAATGCCACTTGAAATGGTCTCTAATTGCATTTGAGTGGCAAGAGTGTCAACAATTCCACACTTGGCTCACTAAATACCTTAAAATGTGTGTATACATTCTCAATTCAAATGAGAGGATGACTGTTAGCCTGCAAGCACCATGCACTTCTCAGGTGGTTGCTTTTGTTGCAATTATCACAAAAGTGGTTTTGTTACCAAACATTGAGGCATATTTCTGCGTGCCATAAGGTATATTTTTGTGAATGAGGAGTTAGCTGATGTGGTGTGACACAATTTGGTCATTTTCATGTTTGTTTTTTTTTTACATGAATGTAAGATGAATCACAGAAAATAGGTGAGTTGGTGTATGCTTCATTATATGCTTTCCCCTCACTTCACTCTGAAAGAGCCACACTGCTTACATTACTGCTCCTTTGTGGACCTTCTAGAGACTACTGTAAGCTGTGTGGTATGTGGGACTCCTACCAGCAGAACTGAGATAAGGCCAAGCAGTCTAAGAATGGGAGAGAGAGGGAGCTGTCTTTGAAGACCCTGGCTTCATGGGGCTACCCCATTTTGTATGCATGTGTGGTGGGGGGTAGAGTTTGAACCCAGAGGTGCTTTGCCACTGAGCTATACCCCTAACCCTTTTTATTTATTCTTTAAATTTTGAGACAGGGTCTCACTAAGTTGAACAGCTGGCCTCTAACTTTGCAATCCTCCTGTCTCAGCCTCCTGAGTCACCACTGCTCCTAGATTGGCCTGGTCTTTTTGATTGAAGCAGTCTCAGAAGTAAAAGAGGTAGTATTACAAGCGTATTCGACAGTTATATTTCCAGGAGCACTTAGAAGAAATGTTGTAAAAGAATTTTGTCCCTTTTGGAGCTGCAAAATCATTTGAGAAAAATGAATACACTGAATCATACATGAGAAGTTAAACTTCTAACTTTAGCAAATATCCAAGACTGCCTCTTGAGTTGGTTGAGTGTGATCACAGTTCCAGAAGGATAAATGCAGAGGTAGTGCTTTTTCTTTTTGGTATTGATCTGGTTTTTGACAGATTTGTTATATGCAATAACTTGTAGGTACTTGTTGTATTTTGGTAATATTTTGATAGATGTCAACCTAGGGGTTTGGTCCTATAGTTTTCTACATGTTCACTGACTTGGTCAAAGAAACTGGGAAGGATAATAAAAAACAAATTCATAGATTCAGGATCTAAAAATATTTCAATAAACAAAAAATAGGAATCAGATTAAATGAGATGACATTTAACTTGATTCTTCTTCATCTTTTGTGTATTTCCAATTTTTCTATAATGACAATGTATTATTTTACAGCAAGGAAAAAATAATACAATTACTAAAAATAGTAACAAAATGCACATAGACAAAACAGGCCAATGTGGATTCCAAGGTAATGAATTTATAAAAGTCCTATTAATTGTAGAATTTTGGGTAAAATAAATTGTGGGAGAATGCCCTCTCACCCTTATTTTTTCAAAATTTGAGGAAGAAGTAAAGACTGGGTTACAGATGAGAGAAGGCAGATATAATTAAAGACTTGCTAGGTTTGGGGATTTATCAGTGTTGGAGTGCTTACCTAGCATGCACTAGGCCTTTGGTTCAATCCCAGCGTCTGGCCATTCCCCCGCGCACACACACACTAGAGGGGATGGGGCACACAGCTCAAAGGTAGAATGCATGCTTAGCTTGCTTGTGGAGGAAATAACATTTGAGATTTCCAAGGCCAGAATATAAAAGGCCTTGAAGCTTCTATCCAAAACTCTTGGAATGCTCTCTCTAGGACTTCTGTAGCTTCTGAGGTATGTGGAAATCCATGGAGAAAGCCTGGCTAGCCCCCAACTATTCAAGCCTCTAGCTATTTGAGGCTCCAGATACCAAGGAACAGAGAGGAGTCACACCTGAATTGCAGATTTGTAGTGGTGGTGACCTCACACTATTGTTATTCTAATCCACTAAGTTTTGGGGTAGTTTGTTATCCAGATGTAGATAAGCAAAACAACTTCACATTACTTTTCTGACATCTGCTACAAAGGGGAGAATCATCTCTCTATAACAGTGGAAACCAATCTTTTGTCCCTAAAGAAGATAACCTGGGCTTCCATTGGAATTTCTATCCACCTTTTCATCTTATTCATAATATTGCTTTAATTATTTATTTCTCTATTTAAGATTTTATATTTGGGCTTTATCTCCCAAATCAAATCTGATAAGTGCTGGGATTACAGGTGTGCGCCACTGCATCTGGCTAAACCTTCTTATTCTATTTCAGAAAGTGGCTGTGGGGCTGGGCACAGTGGCGCACGCCTGTAATCCCAGCACTTTCCTCGGAGGCTGAGACAGGAGAATCGTGAATTCAAAGCCAGCCTCAGCAATGGCGAGGCACTAAGCAACCCAATGAGACTCTATCTCTAAATAGGGTTGGGGATGTGGCTCCGTGGTCGAGTACCCCTGAGTTCAATCCCTGGTACCAAAAAAAAAAAGGCTTTCACACCAGAAGAGTGGTTGAGACTTGTGATGGTTAATTAATCATAGGTGTCAGCTTGACTGGATTCAGGACTATCTAAAGGACTGGTAAAGGGTGACTTTTGAGTGTATCTGTCAGTGTTTCTAGAGGAGACCTTGTGTGAATGAAGAAGACTCACCCTCATTGTGGGCAGGCACCATCCAATTGGCTGGGGAATCAGAACAAAAAAGGCAGAGAAAAGAATTTTCTTTCTCTTCTGTAGCCAAGATTCTCTGGGGCATCCTTTCTCATCCTTCTGCCTTCTGCTTGGAATGACACCGTGAGAAGGCCCTTGCCATCCTCTTGCCTACTGAGTAGCTGGGATTGCGTCTTGTGCCACGGCATGGACTACTTGGTCTAATTCAACTGCAAGCTCTGGATCCTGCTGTCCAATAACTCTTGACCCATCTGGCTGGATCCACATCCATGTTGGCACCCCCTATCCCAATTCCTAACAGAAGCCCAACTGACAGGGCTGGCCCTACACAGCCAACATTGGCAAAGGAAGATGAAATGTCATGATTGAGCACAACTTTGGTTCTTCTACAGTGTCCTGTGAACAGATCTTTTCCATACTCCTCACTCTGGGAATCAAGTGATTCTTTGCTAGGAACCCTTAGGTTCAAACTGTTAGGTCGGGCCAGGGTCCAGGATGTTCAATTAGGGGAACCGGTCAGCAGCTGCAGAATGGAACGGCCAGCCAGACACTGAGGCCACCAGTAGACATGTCTCCTATCAATCAGTGGGTTTTCCTGACCTATCCAGGAAGGACTCTGGTCTTCTCTTCCTGCCCCCAAGCCCTCCCTTCCTGACTGGGCTTTCTTGAAATTCTTTGTGCACCGGAGCCCCAGCGCCCACACTCTGATGGACGGGAGGATTCGGCCCGAGAGAGTGTATTTTCAATAAAGCCTTGCCGAGAGGCTTTAATTCATCTTCTTCTGGTCATCTAGTCTTTACACAAACCATATATCAGGCCTCTGGATAAACCATTTTTGGAATTTTCTTCCTCAACTTTCCTTTTCTACCTTTCTGTTGAGTTGAGTCTCTTTTTGTTAAGTTTCTTCTTTTTTTTTTTCTAAAAAAGGCATGGTTATTGGCAGCTCTGCTGGTTCCACTCATCCTAGAATCACCCAAACACTCACTTTTCAGGCTGACTTGTCTGTTAGCAACCATAACACCCTAAATTCTTCTCCTGAGAGTTTATCTATATCCATCAGTTCCCCAAGAAAAATATTAAGGAAACCTTATTATGAACCATATGCACTAAATGATTCAACTCTCTAACTCAATCTATAGTCCTTATGTTCATAATTGCAGTTATCAAACTTATTGAGATTCTCTACTTGTAAGATGCTGAGGGATATACAAATAACGAAGCAGGGCAAAATACACTTGAGCCTGCAAAGTGCCACATGCCTATAATCCCAGGGACCTGGAAGGCTAAATCAAGAGAATCACACATTCAAGGCAAGCCTCAATAACTTAGTGAAGCCCCAAGCAACTCAGTGAGATCTTGTCTAAAAATTAAAAATTAAAAAAAAAAAAGGCAGGGAATATAGCTCAGTGGTAAAGCCCTGGGTTCAATTCTCAGTACCTACAAACAAAACAAAACAAAACAAGACACTTAAGTCTGGCATTTGAAAGAGGAATGATGGTTTCAAAGAATGAATAAGTTGCTAGTAGGATTTACCACATAGTTCTGGGATTCAGGAGACAAAAGTCTGGGCTCTCCTGTCTTTATTAAGATGATAATCAGATTTAATTAAGCCTTGGAACACCAAAATGTTAATTACTCTAAAGAAGAAGAAACTAACTGAAATTATGAACATCTCCACAACTCCTCCTCCATCATGAAAGCAGCTGTTTGACTGACTTTAGGAAAATGACTCAACTTTTCTAGCCTTTAGTTTCCTCATCTCTCAAATTAAGTTGCTGGATTATATCAATGGTTTGGAAACGATTAGTCATGGGACCTGTACTTCCATCTAAGTTTCTGCAGAAGATCCCCCCCCCCCCGCCCCCTGCAGTGGAGTTTGAAAACCACAAAATTCAACGATCTTTTCTTTTGCCTCTTTTCACATATATTCTATTTTGCACTGGCCTGTACAATAGCCACTAATTAATTAACATTAAATACAATTAAATATTCAGTTTCCCAGTCCCACTAGCCATCTCTTATGTGCTCAATAGCCACATGCGGCCTGCGGCTACTGGATTAAACAGCATAGATATTTAACATTCTGAAAGTTCTACAAGACCATGCTGTCTTCCATTTATACAAACTTGTGTATGTGTGTGCATGTGTGTGTGTATGTAGAAATATCTTCTATTTTATACAAATGGTAGCATGTTTTGTATCCTTACCAAGCTATACAGGGAGAGTTCCTTTCACTACATATAAGAAAACAATTATAATGAGATTAATAAGTCAGACAGCAAGTGGTAAATACTGGTTCTGTCACTTACTAGTGGGTGCTGTGAGCAATTACGTGACCTCTTTATGCCTTAGTTTCTGTATCCTTTAGATGGATATGCACACTTTAGTATGGTTGGGAATCTACTTGCCACCACTGCCTTAAAAACCCTTAAGGACCCTAGAACCAACTGAATTAGACCCATACTGCTAGCCTGTATGAAAAGACATGTGTTAAAATAATCTAGCAAGTTTTAGAAAACAACATGATTTTGCTCACATCATGATGCTCTAGAACTCCAAGTTTTTTTTTTGTTTGGCACTGGCTATTGAACTCAGGGGTACTAGACCACTGAGCCACATTCCCAGCCCAATACTGTGTTTTTATTTAGAGACAAGGTCTCACTGAGTTGTTGAGCGCTTCACCAGTTGCTGAGGCTGGCTTTGAACTCGCGATTCTCCTGTCTCAGCCTCCCAAAGTGCTGGGATTACAAGCGTGCGCCACCGCGCCTGGCTCTAGAGTTCCAAATTGAGTATTTTTAGTAAGAAAAAAATATTTAAAGGAAGTCCTTTTATATTTTTGGATGTGCTTGCTAAGAAAATTATATATAACTGAAGAATTCTAAGAAATTCTATTCCAAGGCCAACTTTAATTTATATTTGACAAATAACCTTCAACCCAAATTCAATCTCCCATCCTTAGAAAGACTGAATTCAGTCTCTGAAACCTTAAGACTCTCTGGCTAGATGACTTCTTTTTTTCGCCAAATGAGCATTTCATGAGTTAAGAAAATGGAAAAAATGTTCAGTGCAGATTCACTTGGTGCTGTTATTATTATTCACTTACATGGTCTCCTGGGGGATGGAGAAGGAACAGTAGCAAGTATCAAAGTCTCCTTTTTCTTCATGAAGGCAAGATAATGGCTATTGGTGTTTGATAGTATCATATGCCAATATCAGCTGACAGCATACTTTACCCCAGGAGGCCCCTGCCCCAGGACAACTGGTCCACAGGAGAAAAGATGCCTATGGTGCTTTAAATCAACTATTTCCTAGTAGGAGGAAACATTTTTTCATTTTATTTTGAAGATCCGATTTTTGCTTCCTGAAGTTGGTACCGCATCCAACATTTCTATACACATGAAAAATGTGTATACTGGCAACTTTTTTAAAATTTATTTTTAATTGTTACAAAAACATTGTACACATTCATGATGGTATGTGATGTTTAGATACATGTATACACTATATATGTTCAAATCAGGATAAGCATATTTATTTCCTCAAATGTTTATCATTCCTTTGTGGTGGAAACATTCAAAATCCTTTCTTTCAGCTTTTTTAAATATATGGTGACAACATCCACCATAAGGCCTTCACCAGAGCTGAGCTGATGCTAGTGCTATGCCCCAAACTTCCAGAACTGTGAGCTAAATAAACGTCTTTTCTTTATAAAACACCACCCTCACATTATTTCATCATAGTGATGATGTACCAGTACACCACCTGGTGACAACCGCCTGTTGACCCGGCCCATGCATGGAGCTCTCCTTCCATCTGCCCCAGAAAGTGTCCCTGGCAAGAGCAATTGAACCTAGGCTCTGCCTCCAATTCTGACTTCCAACCCAAATAGGGCCAACTAAACTCTTTCTCATTAATGCAATTTGGCTTTGTAACAATATGTATTTTTTATTGGCTTGGAAAAGACCTATTTCCTCTGCTCAAATTTGGCAAAAATTGACTTCAGCTTTAAATCTCACAACTATCCCACAAGGTCTCTCAACTTCTCAGGCAAGACCACCTCTGCATGTTCACCTTTTAAATCCGCACATCTTTCCATGCAGCTGGTAGGTGATTGGAAATCAGAAAAATGAAACCAGTAAGCATACTAAAAAAGAAAATAAGATAAAAGGAATAACATAAAATATATACTAATAGCCACAAGACAATGTGAATTATCCAAACTTTCAGATTACCTACAAAGCTAGACTAATTATAAGAAATACATCAGAGCTGGGCGCAGTGGTGCATGCCTGTAATCCCAGCACTTTGGGAGGCTAAGACAGGAGAATCGTGAGTTCAAAGCCAGCCTCAGCAATGGCAAGATGCTAAGCAACGTAGTGTGACCTTGTCTTTAAATAAAACACAAAATAGGGCTGGGGATGTGGCTCAGTGGTTGAGTACCCCTAAGTTCAATCCCTGGTACCAAAAAAAAAACAACCCCCAAAAAACAAACAAACAAAAAACCCATCGGGGTTGGAGATGTAGTTCAGTGGTTGAGTGTTCTCCTAACATAAGCAAGTCCCTGGATTCAATTTCCAGTGCCACAAAAACAATAACAATAATAACAACAAAGATAAACCTAAAATATATGACTAAGAAAGAGTGAAAATAAAGGAAGTACAAATATATCACACAAATAAGCTAAACATAAACAGGAATAGCAAAAATTGGTATCCTAAAATGTAAACTTCTAGCTCAAGAGGATTAACTGAAATAAAAAGCAAAACCTACTAAGAAGATATAAAAACTAGGAACCTTTAAGTTTGGTTAAAAATATTTAAGGTCAAAACTTAGAAATCAGCTGGGCGTGGTGGCACACGCCTGTAATCCCAGCACTTTGGGAGGCTGAGACAGGAGAATCATGAGTTTAAATCCAGCCTCAGCAATTTAGGTACTAAACAAACAACTGAGGTACTAAACAAACAACTCAGTGAGACCCTGTCTCTAAATACAATACAAAATAGGGCTGGGGATGTGACTCAGTGGTCAAGTACACGTGAGTTCAATCCCCGGTACCCAAAGGAAAAACAAAACAAAACAAAACTTAGAAATCAAAGATTTTGACAAAACAAAACAAAACAAAAAAACCCACAATCAGAGTTGAGAGACTTCAATGCATCTCTCAGAATTCAACAGATCAATGGGACACACAGTGAAGGGACATGCTCCACTCCTGAATGAGGCTCAGGTGCATTCAAGAACAGAGCTTTATGACTGTACAACTGAGAAGTCTTTTCAAGGATGTTCACTGGAAAAAGAGAACATTTAGTCCCAAGGGAAATTTAAGTCTTTGCTTTTAGAGAATACAAAATTGGCCTGGAACTTCCAAATGAGAGGTTTCCCAACTGCCTTCCAAGTTAATAAAAAAACAAAAGAAAGAAAGAAAAAAGAAAATCAGTTTTTACTGACCATTTTGAGCATCAGAACATAAAATTTTTCCTTGATACTGGGGATTGAACTCAGGGGTGCTTAAGTCATATCCTAGCCTTATTTTGTATTTTATTTAGAGACAGGGTCATGCTGAGTTGCTTAGGGCCATACTAATTTGCTGAGGTTGGCTTTGAACTTAAGATCCTCAGTCTTAGGAGCTGCTGGGATTATAGGCTTGTGCCACCATGCCTGGCAACATTTTCTTCCATTAAGAATTTATTTATTTTGGTACTGGGGATTGAACTCAGGGGCACTCGACCACTGAGACACATCCTCAACCCTATTTTGTGTTTTATGTAGAGACAGGGTCTCACTGAGTTGCTTAGTGCCTTGCCGTTGCTGAGGCTGGCTTTGAACTCATGATTCTCCTGTCTCAATCTTCCTAAGTGCTGGGATTACAGGCTTGCACCACCGCGCCCAGCTTCCATTAAGAATTTATTTTAAAAAAAAAGAATTTATTGCTAGCCTGGTGGTGCACACCTGTAATCCCAGCAGCTCAGGAGGCTGAGGCAGGAGGATTGGGGAGTTCAAAGCCAGCCTCGGCAAAAGCAAGGTGCTAATAAGCAACTCAGTGAGACCCTGTCTCTAAATAAAACACAAAATAGGGTTGAGGATGTGGATCAGTGGTTGAGTGCCCTGAGTTCAATCCCCAGTACCCCCTCCAAAAAAAAAAAAAAGAAAGAAAGAAAAAGAATTTCTTGTCACCAATTGTACTACAGAAGGCAGTGTTGTGTTATGGCTTGGATCTAGACTGTCCCCCAAAGGCTCATGTGTTGAAGGTATGGTCCCCCATGCAGCAATGTTCAGAGGTGGAACTTTTGGGAACTGATTGGATCATGAGGGATTAATCCATGAATGAATTTACAGCTGAATGGACTGCTGGGAGGTGGCTGAGATTATGAGGTAAGATTTAGTTGAAGGAGTGGGTCCCTGGGGGTATGCTCTTGGGGAGTATGTCCTGTCACCAGCCCTTTCCTCTTACTCTTTGCTTCCTGGCTGCCATGAGGTGAGCAGCTTTCCTCTGCTGTTTTGCCTCACTTTAGGCCCAAAGCAATGGATTCAGCCACCATGAATTGAAATCTCTGAGCCTATAAGCCAAAATAAATCTTTACTCCTTTAAGTTGTTTTTCTCAGGTGTTTTGTCACAGTAACAAAAGTTGACTAACACAGGCAGTAAAGTAACTAACCAAGCAGCAAGTATTTATCCATCCCTTTATTACTAACAGGGTAAAAATATAATATCTTTGGTTGTAGCAGTGGTACATGCCTGTATTTCCAGCTACTTGGGAAGCTAAGGAGGAAGATCCCCAAGTTTAAGACCAGCCTCAGCAACTTAGTGAAACACTGTCTCAAATTAAAAAAAAAAGGGAAGTGAGTGGGAGAGAGCTGGAGATGTAGCTCAGTGGTAAAATACCTCTGGGTTTAATTATCATTATCAAGCAAAATCAATCAATAAGATATACCTTGACCAAGTTGTGGTTTTGCTCCCATATAAGAATGTTTCACCTCTAGGAATCTATCTAATTGTTAATTACATAAATGAGTTTGAAAGGACCAGACTAAAGCCATTTTGTGACTCTAGGCCTCTTGTCCAGAGCCCTAGGTCCCCCACCCAGTTACTGGAAGTTGCAACACAACGGCACCCCTCCCTGGCGCCAAAAAGTGGTTCTGCAACTTGAGTCAGCTAATCAGAAGGCCAGGCAAAGAGCTCATTGTAGCCAGACCTATCAGTCTAAAGGCCCACTGACCACCCAGTGACTTCACCCATCCCCATCCAATCCTACTGCTGTTCCTCCTGCGTGCATTTTCCCTTACCCAATTATATAATGCCAAGGCATGTACTCCCCTGTTTGCGATTGTAATCCATAAAAATCCCTGCTCCCCTAGACTTGGGGCCGTGCTTCCTAACCTGCTGCGTCTGTGTGGGTTGGCAGACCCTACTCGAGTTTGAATTAAAGACCCTTTTGTGATTACATCGGAATCGAACTCCTGGTGGTCTCTGGTGGTCTCGAGTCTGGGCATTACAAGTTCAAAGGGAAGAAATCATGGATAGCTCATAAATGCCACCAAATAATTTAATATCATTCTTTTTTTTTTGGTACTGGGGATTGAACTCAGGGGTACTCGACCACTGAGCCACATCTCCAGCCCTATTTTGTGTTTTATTTTATTTTAGGGTCTCACTGAGTTATTATTATTATTTTTTTTTAATATTTATTTTTTAGTTGTAGGCAGGCAGAATATCTTTATTTTATTTTTATGTGGTGCTGAGGATCGAACCCAGTGCCTCACGCGTGCTAGGCGAGCACGCTACCACTGCGCCATAACCCCAGCCCCTGAGGCTGGCTTTGAACTTGCAATTCTCCTGTCTCAGCCTCCCAAAGTGCTGGGATTACAGGTGTGCGCCAGTGTGCCTAGCTTAATATCATTCTTATTCTGGATTAAGGAAAAAAAAACAAACCAAAACTCTCAGTAAACTAAAAAATAGATACAAGTTCCTTTAGCTGACATGTATTTACCAGAAAACAATCCAAAAATCATAATTAAAGGTGAGATATTATTAATGAAAAATGAGACAAGATTATCTACCATCAATAGTATTATTTAATATTGTTCTGGACTTTCATGAATGCAATAAAACAGAAAAAGTACAAGAGGTATAAATATTAAAAAGAAACAAAATTATCATTTGTAATAGTTTATCTAGAAAAGTCTAGAAAGTCAGTAAGTATAATCAAAAATAAAATGTATAAAGGTATAAAAATCATCATAATAAGCCGGGCGTGGTGGCGTAAGCCTGTAATCCCAGCACTTAGGGAGGCTGAGACTGGAGAATCGCGAGTTCAAAGCCAGCCTCAGCAACGGCGAGGCACTAAGCAACTCAGTGAGACCCAGTCTCTACATAAAACACAAAATAGGGCTGGAGATGTGGCTTAGTGGTCAAGTACCCCTGAGTTCAATCCCCTGTGCCAAAAAATAAAAATAAAAACAAAAACAAAAAAACAAACACAATTATGAGAGAATAGGAAGATAGGAAGAATGGGAGAGGGTGAGAATTGAAAAAAGAGATCTCTTCATTTCTCTTAACAGGACGTCGTGACATAATAACTAAAAACAAATCCAGAAATAGAAGTTTTGAGCATGCTCCTTTAGCAATGCAGAAGTAAAGCCCACAGAACTGTCTGGATGACATGACAGTGTTTGATTCTAGGGAGTGGGAAACAGACCTCTCAAGACAGGCTGGCTGCTTGCTCCTAAGGGCCTTTCAGACCTTATTATGGGCATGTATAACTTAGATGAAAATAAAAACTAAAACTAAACCCAAAAGATCTCTCACAAATTTTGAGGAATAAAGATGACCACAAAAATAGAAAAACATACAAAGCAACTACACTAGTAATTCAGAAGAACTATAAAACTATTAACAAACTGATAAAAGGTGCTATATTTCTATTAGTAATGAGAAGTTATAAGAAATGTCATTATTTTGTCCCAGACTGAAAAAAATAAAAAGAGTATGTCTATTTAGGATTTGAGAAGGTATAATATCCTACATCAAGTTACAGAAGTATAAATGCAATAATTTTATAGGAGAAAAATTTGGTAATATGGATCAAAATGGAAAGTGCAATATCCCCCTTCACAAAGCAAATTCACTTCTAGGAATTTATTTTATTTTTTATTTTTTATTTATTTTTTATTTTTTTTTAAATATTTTTTAGTTCTAGGTGGACACAATATCTTTATTGATTTATTTTTATGTGGTGCTGAGGATCGAACCCAGTGCCTCACGCATGCGAGGCAAGCGCTCTACCACTGAGCCACAATCCCAGCCCCTAGGAATTTATTTTATAAAAACTTAGAAATGTTTCACAAGTATTTAACAAAGGCTCAGAAAAAGGCATGACAAATAATATTTATCATCATAATTTTTAAAAATTTTGGTAAAATTCATGTAACACAAAATTTGCCATTTTAAATTAAAGTAAGCTGGGTGCGGTGGCACAAGTCTGCAATCCCAGCACTTAGGGAGGCTGAGATGGGAGAATCACAAGTTCAAAGCCAGCCTCAGCAACAGTGAGGCTCTAAGCAACTCAGTGAGACCCTGTCTCTACATAAAACACAAAATAGGGCTGGGGATGTGGCTCAGTGGTCGAGTGTCCCTGAGTTCAATCTCTAGTACCAAAAAAAAAAAAAATTAGTTTAAAGTATACAATTCAGTGGCTTTTATATTCATAATGCTGTGCAACCATTACCACTACCTAGCTGCAGAACATTTTCATCACCCCACAGGGATATCCTTCCTGTACCTATTAAGCAGTCACTGTAGTTTGTCTTCTCCCTTCTCCTCAACCTCTAGCAATCACTAGTTTGCCTTCTGTTTTTATGGGTTTTCTTATTCTGGATCTTTCCTATAAATGGAATCATACAAAATGTGGCCTTTGTATCTGGCTTCTTTCACTCGGCATGTCTTCAAGGCACATTCACATTTTAGTACGTGTCAATATTTCACTCCTGTTACGGCTAATTAAAAGTTCAGGTTCTATGATTGCTAGGAGGACTTAAAGGACTCAGTAGAGTCATAGCTATTCAATTATAGCTATTCACAGATTTATTAAAAGGAAAGGATACAAAGCAAAATCAGCAAAGGGAAAAGACATGGGGAGTGAAATCCAGAGGAAACCAGGCACAAGCTTCCAAGAATTTTCTCCCAGGGGAGTCATTCAAGTTAATTCTCCCAGCAATGATCTGTGAGAACATGTATGAAATGTGGCCTACCAGGGAAGTTCACTAGTGACTCAGAACCCAGGGTTTTTACTGGGGGCTGGTCACGTAGGCCCCCTCTGCCTACTATATGCCACGCTCCAGGCACCCAAAAGGAAAGCAAGTGTTTAGCATAAACTAGTTTTTGCAAAAATAGTTTAGGCAAAGCAAGCCACTCTTACCAATTAGGGTAGTAGAAACTCTCCTGAAATCCAGGTTCCTAGATGCCAGCCAAAGAATAGTCTGGGCCTACTATGTTCACTCTTTTTATTTTAATACTTTTATTTTATTTATTATTATTTTTTTATGTGGTGCTAAGGATCAAACACAGTGCTTCATACGTGCAAGGTGAGCTCTCTACCACTGAGCCACAATCCCAGCCCCTACTCTTTTATTCACAGTGGCAAAAACATGGTTGTCAACAGTACCTTAGTTTTATGTGGTATTACAGAATACTGTTTCAGTTTATTTCCAACATTTCTGGGGAAGGGACTACTGTACCCAGCTTAGATTGTCATGGTTGCTGCTTTGGAGTTCATGTAGATGAAGGAAGGAGCCCTTCCCCATCTGCTGCACAATCAGACAGGTCTTTCTGTGTCCTTTGATGGTTTTGTTCTGAAAGTTGTTTTATGACTTGAGGTTTCATACATATGGGCATGCACACACAACTGAGAGTGAGAGAGAATGCTCCAAAGTGTGCAGGCTCACAAGAGAAAACCAAATGGAAGGATGAGTAAACAGAAGAGGGCTTTGAGTCCATCACAACTTGGGCAATGAATGTCTTTTTGTCTTAGCTGGGTAGGTGGCATGTTCTTGTAAACCCAGAGGCTTGGGAGTCTGAGGCAGGAGGATTAAAAGTTTGAGGCCAGCCTGGGTAACTTAGTGAGACCCTGCCTCAAAATAAAATAAAAGGCTGAGGATGTAGCTCAATGGTAGAGTGCTCCTGGATTCAACCCTAGTACCACAACAAACAAACAACATCAAGCAAGAAAGTCTTAATTTCCAACAAATTCTACTATTGCCTCAGATTGTAACACGAGGCCTTTGTCATTCAACATGTCTTCATAAATCACTGTGTTGTAAGCTGTGACAAAAGTAAAAGATGGGTGAAAAGTAGCTTCAACAGAGTGGAAACTCATGCTTTGATTTTTCTAGTGGGAATCTATTTTTACAATGAAGACAGAAAAAGGCTCTGTCTGATGACAATAAATAAATCAGAGGATTTCACTTTCTTTGAATTGTAGCCCTCAAGAGACCTGTCACAAAAAAGAAAATAACACATAGAGCCTCAAATGGCCTGACATTTCATAGGCTGCTTGCTACTGGAAAAGCATATTCCATGTGTCTATGGGAACTCAGAGATGGAAAAACAGAAGTTACTTGCAACATGGGTGTTCTGTCCAGATTCAAAACATGATTCACTCTGGATAAAGACTGATTTTTTTCTCTAAAAGGGAAGAAGCTAAAGGTCCTAACTAACAGGTTAATATCACACTCAAAGATATCTATCTGTCCTTTAAAGATAGTGCTGGGACCTCTTGCTATATGAATTCTTAACAATATAGAATCAGAAACTGAACAGAGTGAGATAAATTTTCAAGTAAATTCCTTGACAGCTGAACTCTTGCTTCTTGCTATCTGAAATGCAAGAACCAAACAAGTTTGACTAACAGGAGATCCTTTAGTGATCTGTGTAAGGGAAGAGTCAGCAAATTTTTTTGTAAAGGGGTAGACTATAAATAGCATTTGTTTTGTAGGTCATCTAGCCGAAAGGTCTCTGTTGTACTACTTGGCTCTGCAGTTGCAGCTAAAGGTAGCTATGTACATGAATGGGTAATATGTACATGAATGGGTAACAACATGAATGGGTTACAAATGAACTGTTTTACAATAGAACTTTATTTACAAAAACACATGGTAGGGGCTGGGGTTATGGTTCAGTGGTAGCGTACTCGCCTAGCACGCATGAGGCACTGGGTTTGATCCTCAGCACCACATAAAAAATAAATAAAATAAAGATATTCTGTCCACCTACAACAAAAAAATGAATATTAAAAAAAAAACATGTGGTAAGCCAGATTTGCCCCTTGGACCATCTAAATCAAGACTTTAATCTGGTTCAACAGCATCAGACCCATATTGTTATAATTTCAAATGGCAAAGGCTTTGATGATATAAAACATTCCCTCCTATTATCTAAAATAAGAGGGGACTAAGACAAAATGAGAAAATTCTGAGTTATAGTATGTACAAATCAGGGTAAGGACATTTTAGGTATGTCACTTAGAAAAATATTATTTTTGTGAAAAATGTTTTCAATTTTTTTTTTAGTATTTTTTTAGTTGTCAATGGACTTTGTTTATATGCGGTGCTGAGAATTGAACCTAGTGCCTCACACATGCTAAGCAAGCGCTCTACCTCTGAGCCACAACCCCAGCCCTTCATCAATCTTTTATGTTTATTAATTTTAAAAGATGTAGTTTAGCAATAAATACCTTGTTAATTACTACATGGCTTTAAAGTGGGATGGCAGAGATGTGATGGAAGCCAACTCAACAGGACCCTAGAGCCCATTCCTTGCCTTCTTGTTCCAGAAGAGCAGACTTTGGTTAGGTATTGTTTTTCTACTTTAATATTTTTTTCCAGAAAAGACCTGGTTTAATTATTGACTATAATACCTCTTTATGGCCTTTTCCCTCAGACTTTCAACTCCCAAATTATGTTATAATATAACATTCAATACAGGAATATGTTTGGGTTATGAGTCAAGATAATAAAATGAGTACTTGTGAATCCAAATAAAAAATATATTAATTTCCAAGCCTTTAATCCCAGCAGCTTGGGAGGCTGAGGCAAGAAGATTGTGAGTTCAAAGCCAGCCTCAGCAACTCTGTGAGGGCATAAGCAATTTAGCAAGGTCCTGTCTCTAAATAAAATACAAAATAGGACTGGGATGTGGCTCAGTGGTCGAGAATCCCAGAGTTCAATCCCCAGTACACCCCCCTCCCCCCAAAAAAGGCCTAGCATTAGATATGGCTCAGTGGTAAAGTGCCCCTGGGTTCAATCCCAGTACCAAAACACAACTACATTACCAATATCTTGCTTGTTTTACTTCATTGTTTTATTTCAATTATTTATTTTAATATCTTTATTTTATATATTTATTTTTATGTGGTGCTGAGGATCGAACCCAGTGCCTCCCACATGTGAGGCAAGTGTTCTACCACTGAGCTACAATCCCAGCTCATATTTCAATTATTTTTTAACATACAAAATAATACATGTACTTTTTTTTTTGGTACCAGGAATTGAACCCAGGGGTGCTTAACCATTGAGCAGCATCCCTAGCCCTTTTTTATATTTTATTTAGAGACAGGATCTTGTTGAGTTGCCTAGAGCCTCATTAAATTGCTGAGGCTGGCTTTGAACTTTCAATCCTCCTGCCTCAGCCTCCCAAGTTGCTGGGATTACAGGCATGCACCACCACAGCAGGCTGCTGCCTTTACTTTTTGACTTGATGTACTATGCACATTTCCCCCCTGCCATTAAAGAGATTTTCCCAAAGTATGATTTTTAAGGACTTTACAATATTATATTATATACATATATCATAATTTACTCGATTTTCCTATTGTTAATTTATATCATTTCCAGTCCTTTTTAAATAATCATAAATAAAACTATAATCAATGTGCTTGTAATTCATCTTTATTTATCTTTATTTATATTTATCTTTTATTTTATATGCTTATTTCTTTGATGTAAACAACTAGAAATACAATTTAATTCGGTTAAAGGACATTTTTGATTCATGCTACACATTGCTAAATTTCCCTCCCTAAAGTTGGTATTCATTTGCACTCTCACCAATGGTGCAATAAGATTCTTACTTTGATCACTTCATCATTAAAAAAAAAAAACCTTCCAGTATGGTAAGTAAAGAAATGGTATTTCATGGGGCTGGGATTGTGGCTCAGTGGTAGAGTGCTTGCCTTGTACACGTGAGGGTTCAGTCCTTAGCACTACATAAAAATAAATAGAAAAGATATTGTGTCCATCTACAACTGAAAAAATATTAAAAAAAGAAATGGTATTTCATTTATAATTTCTTTGATGACCAGTGACATTGAACAATTTTTACATTTAGTCAAAACAGCAATTTAAAGCCAGGCAAGGTGGTGTACGCCTGTAATCCCAACACTTTGGAAGGCTGAGACAGGAGAATCGCGGGTTCAAAGTCAGCCTCAGCGATGGTGAGGCACTAAGCAACTCAGTGAGACCCTGTCTCTACATAAAACACAAAATAGGGTTAGGGATGTGGCTCAGTGGTGAGTGCCCCTGAGTTCAATCCCTTGTACCAAAAAAACCAAAAAACCAAAAAAAAAAAAAAAAAACCAACAATTTTCATTTTTGACAATTTATAACTATTTATACTATTTATTATTGATTAATTTTAATTTTATTATTTATTTATTTTTGCAGAGCTGGGGATCAAATACAGGGTCTCAAATGCTAGGCAAGCACTCTACCACTAAAGTAAATACCCTTTAAGTGACCCAAGAGAAATGTTTTAACTTACATAGAGTTTGCTCTTTTGAGCTTAAGGCTCAATGGTCATAGGTGGTTGTCAGAGCCTATGCTACAGAGAAGATATTCAAAAACCTGGAGAGGCAAGAGTACCACTTTCTTCCCCTTCAAGATGACTGAGGAATACAATGGAGGACAAGTGTAAGGTATATGTGACTTCAGGGAGCTGTTTTTCAGCTGGGATATGGCAAAGGCCAAGTCATCATCTCTACTATGGGGCTGAACTCCCATTCAGAAGCCTTGAGCTCCTCCATATCTACCAGAAATAGTAACACACTACGCAAATGGTCAACTCTCTAATCTCATCCAGACCCATACTGTACCCCACCTACTCATCACCCTTAGCCATACCAGCCTTTGTTCTGTCACTCCAACACATTACACTTCTTTCTTCCCAAGACTTTTATAATAACTGTTCTTCTTCCTGGGATCCTTCCATCCCCATCTCCACAGGGCTGGCTCTTCCTGTCATTCAGGTTCTAATTTACATGTCACCTCAGATGGGTCTTCCCAATTCACAGCTCTTCCATCACTACTGCACTCTCCGCTTTCATTCTCTGCATAGCATTCAGGCCTATTCCCTTCTTAGTTCTTTCTATCTTGTCCGCCCTACTACTGTTGACCCACTCACTTCCTGGAGGTCTAGACATGGTTGCTGAATAGCATCTAGCAGGTGTTCAGTATAGAGTTGGTTCTCTCTATTTGTGGGCTCCATATCTGTGGATTTCACCAATCTCAGATCTAAAATATATTTTTTAAGAGTTAGATCCCCAGCCAGGCATGGTGGCGCAAGCCTGTAATCCCAGCACTTAGGGAGGCTGAAAGAGGAGAATCGCAAGTTCAAAGCCAGCCTCAGCAATGGCGAGGCACTATAAGCAACTCAGTGAGACCCTGTCTCTACATAAAACACAAAATAGGGCTGGGGATGTGGCTCTGTGGTCGAGTGTCCCTGAGTTCAATCTCCAGTACCAAAAAAAAAAAAAAAAAAAGAGTTAGTTCTCCCTATCTGCAGGTTCTACATCTGTGGATTTAACCAACCTCAGATCAAAAATATTTTTTAAAAAAATTTGCATATGTACCAAACATGTACAGATTTTTCTTGTCATTATTCCTTAAACAATATAGCAACTATTTACATAGTCTTTACGTTATGTTGGGTATTATAAGTAACTTACAGATGTTTTAAAGGAGGATGTAAAAAGGTTATATACAAATATTATTATTATTATTATTATTATTATTATTATTATTATTGGTGGTGCTGGGGATTGAACCCAGGGCCTTGTGCATGCAAGGCAAGCACACTACCAACTGAGCTATATCCCCAGCCTTATATACAAATATTACAATATCTTATATAAAGGACTTGAATACCCAATCCCTTGTAGATAGAGAGGATGACTATATATCCCTTAAGTATTTGTACGAATAAAGTTAGTTGGTAACACTCCCACAATCACCACCTTGGGTCTAAAACTAAGTTTGATTATTCCCTAATCAATATTTGTTTGATTGGTCTCAGGCCAGAGCTCAAAGTATCCCTATGATACTTTGTAGTTTGTGATTCATGCAGTTTCCCTCCAGAAACTGCATGAATCAAAACTACCAGGAGTCCCCTACTTAAGTTGTTGGCCTCAGCCTGAGGCAACACTACTCCTAGGTTGACAGCAGCATCCCCTCCAGGTGCTGGGGATATAACACTGGGCCTTGCACAGGCTAAATACAGGCTGTACTAAAGCTACATCCCAGCTCCCAGTATCTAGTTTTCAACTACAACTCTTCCTATGCTGTTACCAGGCTCCCATTAGTGCTTTGAACCTCACTCCTCTGGCCTTAGTGCTTGTGAAATAAAGGTGTAGGGACCTTGGATATTTTTTAAAATTTTTAATTAATTAATTATTATTATTTTTGGTACTAAGGATTGAACTTAAGGGTACTTGACCACTAATCCACATCCTCAGCCTTATTTTGTGTTTTATGTAGAGACAGGGTCTCACTGAGTTGCTTAGCACCTTGCTGTTGCTGAGGCTGGCTTTGAACTCGCAATTCTCCTGTCTTAGCCTCCCAAAGTGCTGGGATTACAGGTGTGCACCACTGTGCCCAGCTTATTTTGTTCTAATTAGTTGTACATGACAGCATAATGCATTTTTATTCATAGTACACAAATAGCACAATTTTTCATATCTCTGGTTATACATGGATTTTTAAAATTGGTTCTTTTAGTTATACATGACAGTAGATTCCATTTTGATATAATTATGCAAGCATGTAGTATATCTTATTCTAATTAGAGCCCAGTCTTGTGGATAAACCTGATGAGGACCTTTGAATTTTTTTTTAAATATTTATTTTTTAGTTGTAGGTGGACAGAATACCTTTATTTTATTTTTATGTGGTGCTGAGGATCGAACCCAGTGCCTCAGGCGTGCTAGGTGGGCACGCTACCACTGCGCCATAACCCCAGCCCCAGGACCTTTGAATTTTGGTTCAGCCTTGATTGAAATGAAAAGATAAAATGTGAATCACATTGATGTATGATGGTGTGCTTTTGAAAAGAAAAGATCTTGTTGGCAATAAATTTTCTTATTAAATTACCTTGTTTAAATTATCTAACTAAAGATATGGAAGAGATGATTAGAGATATTTATATAACAGTGACTACTAAAGCACTTAAGAAAAACACAATTCAGGCATGCAAAAGGTCATTTGAGTTCAAACTTGTGGAGATTAGGTTACTACTCACTGTGAGTCAGTTTTTCTGTTTAAAATTTCCTGAGCTATTCAACTATTCTCCACAATTTTTTTGTTTTAATCTCTCATGAATGAAGCCTTTAATGGTGCAGCATACCATGGCAATAAAGCTTGTAAATCAGGTTTGTTACAGGAAATAGCCTTTATTTATTTTTGTACAGAATACAAGAAAATAAATTTTCACATAAGTGGTAAATGAACTCAAGAATCTTTAGAGGGGCTGGGATTGTAGCTCAGTGGTAGAGCGCTTGTCTCTCATGCGTGAGGCACTGGGTTCCATCCTTAGCACCACATAAAAATAAATAAATAAAATAAAGATATTTGTGTCCATCTACAACTAAAAAAAATTAAAAAAAATAACCTTTAGATAAATAACACAGTCATATCTATATCCATATCTAACTATATCTGGTCTAGGTATTTCTTGTTTATTAGAAAGCTCCAGAATCTTTATGTCTGGCCTCACAGAATGTTTAAAATAAGAAGTGCCTCTAGTAAATCCAACGATGGAATCTGGTTCTTTAATGGTGTCTATGGGCTGACAGGGACAGGCTGGCACCAAAACATTAAAGTGCTCAGGTCTTACCACTACCCACAAAATGCCATATGGGGTGGCCTATGGTTTTGAATCAACAACTACAGTGCTGCAGAGCTCTTTGTCTTAGTCCCCTCAGACCTTACCTAGGTGGAGAATGGTGAGTTTGCTTTGCCTTCTGTCTTCCCTTTGTCAAGGAACCCAAACCTGGAATACCCTCTGATAAACACATGGACTTAACTTTAAATCTCTCCAAAGTCTTCTGAACCTATCAAGAAGCATGAGGAGGGCAGGCATGGTGGTGCACGTCTGCAATCCCAGCACTTTGGGAGGCTGAAACTGGAGAGTAGCGAGTTCAAAGCCAGCCTCAGCAACAGCGAGGCGCTAAGCAACTCAGTGAGACCCTGTCTCTAATTAAAACACAAAATAAGACTGAGGATGTGGCTCAGTGGTTGAGTACCCGAGTTCAATCCCTGGTACCAAAAAAAAAAAAGCATGAGGAGACACAACCATCCCACACCTGCATGAGTGATGCATTGGCTGCATCCCTAGGGCCTTGCCATGTCCTGCGCTCTGGCTAATACTGGTGTCAAGGTCCCAGGGTAATTTAAAAAGGGTGAAATATGTTAATATCCCAAGCAACTCTGGAAGTGGATTCTTTTTCAGAGCCTGCAGGTGGGAGCACAGGCTAGTTAACACCTGGTACCAGATGCTTGTAGGGTCTTTGGATCCCCCAAATTGCAAACTATTAAGTGGATGTTATTTAAGCTGCTACATTTGTAGCAATTTGCAGCAATAAAAACTAATAGAGAAGTGACTAGGATCATGAGGTAACATAGCATTCTATAGCCCATTGGTAGGTTCAGATGTTTACTTATCTTAGGTGACAGGCAAGTTATTTTCTCTTCTTCAGGCCATTAGTGTTTTCACTATTCATGATTGTTGTGTTTCTAATTTTTTTTACAGTATGAAGACTCTTGGCAACTTGAGATGCAGGTAAGAATGATCTTAGGTTGGGGTTCTCCATGTGCTGCGTATCCCCACTAGACTCACTAGGATAACTGTCTTAGCCCCTTGGGGCTGCTACAACAAAATATCACAGACTAGGTGGCTTATAAATAATAGAAAATTGTTGTTTCTGATTCTGGAGCCTGGGAAGTCCAAGATCAAGCTAGATCAGTGACTGGGTAGGGGCCCATTTTCTGGTCCACAGGGGATACCTTCTGGCTATATTACTGGAAGAGGGAAGGGGTGAGGCAGCTCTCTGGAGTCTGTTTTATAAGGGCACAGATCCCATCAGGGGACCTGACTGAAGTGAGCTCATGGAACTGATGTGGAGTGATCCTGAGCTACAGCACTGGCCTAGTACTGTGTCTTCACTCTATTCCTGTGAGTTGCCAGGAGTGCTCTTGATTGTGGCTGGAGCTACCTTCCTGCCTGGTGACAGCTGTGGTGATGACCTGTGCCTGCCTAGAGCAGGGCCACCTAGGGCTATGTATATCCCAGTGCCTCTCAGCCTTGAGCCTGGCCTGGCCACCTAGCCCCGTGGGTGCCCCTGAACCCCCTGTGCTTGGCTGAGCTGCTGCCAGTGCTACCTCCCTCCCCTCCACATTGCTGCCAGGACCCAACAGGTGATGGATCTTGCCAAGTATTTTCCTGCAGTCTCTTGGAGGGGTGGCAGTGAGCACCTCTGCCATCTCTTGACAGCTGAGTGCAAATGAACCTATCACACATGAGTAGATCGCTATGTCAAGTGCAAACCCCAGTGTGGGCAGCAAAGAACTGGCAAGACCTGAACAGAAATGCTGTGATTGTATGCAATAACTGGCTGTGTGCTTACCTGAGCCCACCTGTTTGGCTACATAAGCTTCATTCTTCACATCCTCAGACAGCCAGTTTAGGAAAGCTGTCCTATGCACTGTCTCCGTTGTGCTTAAGCAAAAGTTCCAACAAACCTTCTTTGGATGATATTACTTTGCTTTTCATGATTTCTATCTCAAATTAAGGAAAAGAGCCCAAAGCTGACCTAGTAACAGTAAAAGCTGAGAGCTAGCAGTACCTCAAGAGCTGTACTTGGGTTTTTCATGGTTTCTATCCCAAACTGATCAGAAGAACCCCTGGCAGACTGGCAACACAATCACTTGACAACATAACCACCTTCCAAAAGCCTGTCTCCTAAAATTATCACACTGGTGATTAGGTTTCAACATATGAATTTGCTGGAGGGAAGACAAAAACACTCAGACTATAGCAGCAGTTTAAAACAAACAAACAAACAAACAAACAACCCTGAGGCCTGGGCTCCTCCTCATGAGACCTTGATTCTTTAGATCTATGGTTAGGCCCAGATATAGGTATTTTTAAAAAAGCTCCCATGGTTCCAAAGTGTAGTCTGTATTGAGAATCATGCCTGGTTGGACAGAATGCTAAGATATCTTCCATGATCTCCACTCCCATGATGATTCCATGTTAGGTCACAAAAGTGATTTTACATACATGGCTAAGGTTTCTAATGAACTGAGTCTAAGGTAGGGAGGTGACCTGGGTGGGCCTGAGGTCAGGCCCTGGGTGGACCTGGGTGGGCCTTAAAACATGCAAGTTTTAAGAGTGGAGTATTTTCTCCAACAGATAGCTGAAGAGAAAGAGACTGGAAGCATTAGCATGAGGTGCTAGGTTGGAGATCAGGGGGCCAAGTGGACAAGACCCAAAGGCAGCCTCCAGGAGCTAAGTGAGACTCCTGGTGGACAGCCAGCAAGTAAATGAGGACCTTGATCTTACAACTTCAAGAAATCTGTCAACAATCTCAATGAATTCGGAAGTTGCTTGGTCCTTCCTCACAGTTTCCAGGTGAGGATGACTCAGGTCACACCTTGATTTCAGCTTTGAAGAACGCTGTCTTCTGTTGCTGTAACAAAATACTGGAGTCTGGGTAATTTGTTTAAAACAACAAAAAAAAAGAGGTCTATTTGGGTTTTTGGTTCTGGAGGCTGGCAAATCTAAAATCATGGTGCCAGCATCTGATGAGGGCCTTATAATACATCATAACAACATGGCGGAGGGCATCACATGGTCAAACAGAGCATCACATGGTCAAACAGAGCAAGTATGTTAGCTCAGGTGCTCAGATTTCATGCCCTCTTTTTATAAAGCCACTAATGCCATCAAGAGGACCCCATTCAGCCCAGCGCAGTGGCGCAAGCCTGTAATCCCAGCACTTTGGGAGGCTGAGACAAGAGAATCGTGAGTTCAAAGCCAGCCTCAGCAATGGCGAGGCGCTAAGCAACTCAGTGAGACTGTCTCTAAGCTGAGGATGTGGCTCAGTGGTCGAGTACCCCTGAATTCAATCTCCAGTACCAAAAAAAAAAAAAAAAAAAGAGGACCCCACTATCATGGCCTCATTTAATCCTAATTATCTCCCCAAGGTGATATGTAAGTATCACCGCTACCATGAATTTTGAGATTAAATTTCCAACATACTTTCAAGCCAGGTGCAGTTGTGCCTGCCTGTAATCACAGTTACTTGGAAGGCTGAGGCAGTAGAATCACAAGTTTGAGTCCAGCCTGTGCAACTTAGTGAGACCCTGTCTCAAAAAATAAAAAGAGCCAGAGATACAGTTCAATGGTACAGCACTTTCCCAGCATGTGCAAGGTCCTGGGTTCACTCCCCAGCATTGGAGGAAAAAAAAAAAAAAAGAGTTTCCAACACACTTTTAAACCACAGAAGACTTTTAAGTACAGAACCCAGCCATGCCAAGTGGAACCTATGATCCATGTGAGCTAATAAACAGGTGGGGTTTTAAATTGCTAAGTCTGTGATAATTTGGTACACAGCAAAAGAAAACTAATACAATGACATAGATGAAAGCATTAAAAATTCTTGGCCATTTCTGCCAAACTCTTCAAATCATACTTTCATTAGCATAAACTTTGATGTAACTTTGTACTTTCTTCCTTTCGTACTGCTCTTGTGCTCTGATTTAACACAAGAAACAAGAGGTCTTTAAACCTTTTAAGCTCATCATGTAAAAATTGCTAAGTGATGAATCCTAGTTTGTTTGTTTGTTTGTTTTCTTTATGGGACTGAGAATGAAATCCAGGGTCTTGTTCATGCCAGACAAGTGTACAACTACTGAATTTTACCCTACCTTGGATTATAGCTCTTTTCCCCCCCCCCCTTGGTACCAGGGATTGAATTCAGGGATACTCAACCACTGAGCCACATCCTCAGCCCTATTTTGTGTTTTTTTATGTAGAGACAGGGTCTCACTGAATTGCTTAGTGCCTCCTGTTGTTGAGACTAGCTTTGAATTTGTGATTTTTCTGTCTCAGCACTGTGATTATAGGAGTGTGCCACTGTGCCTGGCTGGATTTTAGCTTTGCTTTTTTTTTTGGTACTGGGGATTGAACTCATGGGTACTCCATCAATGAGCCACATTCCCAGCCCTATTTTGTGTTTTATGTAGAGACAGGGTCTCACTGAGTTACTTAGCACCTCACCATTGCTGAGGCTGGCTTTGAACTTGCAATTCTCCTGTCTCAGCCTCCCAAAGTGCAGGATGGATTCTAGCTTTTGACATGTAGATAAGATGTAGGGAATCCCTAGGTAGGTCCTTGACTAAATCACCACAGAATCCAGGACATGGCAGGGCCCTAAGAACACAGTCACTTGTGCACGTGTGGGGTGGTTGTACCTTGTTATGTTTCTTGGGAGGTAAGAGAGGACTCTGGAGAGACTTAGAATAAATTCCATACATTCATCAGAGGATATACCAGGCCCAGGTTCCTTGTCAAAAGGAAGGCAGAAGGCAAAAAAACTGACTGTTCTCAGCTTACCTAAGGTTTGAGGGCACCAGGACAAAGGCCTCTTATAGCACCATACTAGTATGGCAACAGAGTATATCACATGGCATTTTGTGGTATCTGTAAGACCTCAACACTGGTGCTTTAGTGCTACAAGTCTGTTTCTTGGTGGTTGTGAGCCAGGGACCCTTATTAGCTCCTTTACATGTATCTCCTCTATCTTCGAACCCAACAATAGTGTACTGAGCACCCCTTGTACCTCAAATCTATTTCTACCCTGAGCCACAGAAAACTCTATGCTTTAGGGCTCTTGTGATTAGGTTAGGTAGACATGGATAATCTCCCTTTTTCCATATAATGAAGAGGCAATTTTGTAACACTGATCCATTTTATGCTTTAAATATAGCCCCTGCTGCTCTGTCACTGTGACTTATTTTTAAAAGGCACATGTTTTTTTCTCTTTCTCTGTACCTGCTCCTCCTTAATCACCCCTTCCCTAATCTCTGTGGAAACAGGGTTACCTTTCTTCCCAATTCTAGGCAGAGTTATCTGTCCTTGAGCACACAACCACCATAGGAATGAAATAATCCAGACTTTGGGGATGGTACCAGAAGATCTCAGAAATAACTATCTCTCAAATTAACAACTGGAATTACAACTCCAGAGGGACACGTGGAATGTAGGCATTGAATCACCTCTTTAAAAGCCCCCTAAGCAGGGTGCGGTGGCGCATGGCCTATAATCCCAGCTTTGGGAGGCTGAGACAGGAGAATCGCCAGTTCAAAGCCAGCCTCAGCAACTGGTGAGGCACTAAGCAACTCAGGGAGACTCTGTCTCTAATTAAAACACAAAATAGAGCTGGGGATGTGGCTTAGTGGTCGAGTATCCCTGGGTTCAATCCTCTCAAAGTGCTGGGATTACAGGCGTGCGCCACCGTGCCCGACTTTGTGACAGAATTCCAAGAACACCCCCTAGGAACTTGCACCCTTGTAAAATTGTTACCTAAAGTTTGGTCTTTGTCTCTGATGTCAATCCAATAACACGGACACAGTTTTGAGAAATAGGAAAAATAAATTTGATTGCTTTGCTAGCAAAGAAGAAACACAGGGGCTGGGCTCAGTGGCGCACGTCTGTAATCCCAGCACTTTGGGAGGCTGAGACAGGAGAATCACAAGTTCAAAGCTGGCCTCAGCAATGGCGAGGCACTAAGTAACTCAGTGAGACCCTGTCTCTAAATAAAACACAAAAATAGGGCTGGGGATGTGGCTCAGTGGTCGAGTACCCCTGAGTTCAATCCCCAGTACCAAAAAAAGAAAAAAGTTATATCCACCATCTTGGCTCTCTACTTCATTAGAATTATTACTGGTAATTACATTAGAGTTGGAAATTTTTCTATCATAATATCAAACTAGGAGCTAAAAGTAGATAAGAAAGGGAAATGTAGAGGTTATCTGGGTCAGGTCTGTCCCTGATGTGGAATATAGCTAACAGGCATAAGGAGCACCAAGTTCAGGAAAGGAGAGAAATTTGCAGGGACTTTCTGGGCATCTGATATTCCAAAAAAGACCCAAGGATGTGTGAGTTGAGCAGAATGTCTACAAAGGTATCCTCTCCATTGAGAGGCATTTTAAGCTCAGTGAAGGCCTTCCTCCACAGATAGGGCTCCCTCTCACTCCTCAGGCCACCTTAAGGCATAGGAAGGTGAAATTGGAATTTTGTACAGTAGTCTAACTTTCTAGTGCTACTGAGTTAGAGCAGACATCTTGTATTATTTAAACTCCAATTGATGAAGTCACTAAAGTGATGGCCTCCTGACTCTGACCTCTCTATGCCTGGCACTGTTGTCCCTGTATCCATGGGTTCAGTTAACTATGGTCAACTATGGTCTAAAAATATTAAATGGAAAATTCCATGGTTTTGTGTGTGTGTGTGCGTGTGTGTGGTGCTAGGGATTGAACTCAGGGCCCTGTGCATGCAGGGCAAGCACTTTACCAACTGAGCTATATCCCCAATCCCTCCATGTTTTGAGAGAAAGAGAGAAACCACATTTATATGACATTTATCACAATATATTGTTATAATTGCTCTATTTTCCTATGGGTTATTGTTAATTTCTCCCTGTACCTAATTTATACATTAAACTTTATCACAAATATGTATGTATAGAAAAAACAGTAAATATTGGGTTTGTACTATCTAAGGTTTCAGGTGTCCATTGGGTGTCTTGGAATACATTCCCTATAAAACAGAACTACTATATTTGATGTGGCATTAACAACCTTGATAGAAAAAACCCAAGTCCTTCTGGTGAGGTGAACCTTCACTTAAATGTCACCTCCTTGACCACTGCATTAAAATTATATCCATACACCCAGAATTCCCAATCCTCCTTTAACTGCTCTACGTTTCTCCATGGCACACATCCCCTTCTAATTTAGTACATATTTTGTTTTTTAAATTTTAGTTAACTGCCAGTCCTCAAGAGAATTTAAGCTCCCTGAGAGCCTGTGTCATTCACTGCTGAATCCCCAGCACCTAAAATATTATCTGATACTGAAGAGATCCCTCCACAAAAATTCATTATTAAATTCATATATAGAAGTATTTAACATAACCTGTTATGCTATACTTATATACAGTAAAACAAAAGTTAAGTCAAAATACACATGGTTACTGGTTTTCAAAATGACTATGAATCATATTGTTGAAATGATTTATTTTGGTTAATTCTGAGAGAACAAGTTTATGAGATATCTTAGGCAAACAGATCTAGACAAAGACTATTCTATAAAAAGCAAATAAAACAGATACATACAATTTATATTTCCCTCTAAATTTACAGACATTTAGCAATGAGTGAAAAATATTCTTCAGGAAAAATAAGTGTTAGGTTTCATCAAATGCAAAATGTCTTGAAAACATCTTAAAAGATGTTCATAAAACAACAAAAAAAGTTGTTACAGCAGGAAATATTATTTTCACAACTATGACTGGAAATATCTTATTGTCTATCTCATCCCAGCCACCAAATTATAATGATGTTACATCACAAGGGGCCAACTCCTTCTGAAAAATTTGTCTTTTTTTTTTTTGATACCAGGGATTGAACTCAGGGGCACTGGATCACTGAGTCACATCTTCAGCCCTATTTTGTATTTTATTTAGAGACAGGGTCTCACTGAGTTGCTTAGCACCTCGCTTTTTGCTGAGGCTAGCTTTGAACTCGTGATTCTCTTGTCTCAGCCTCCAGAGCCACTGGGATTACAGGTATGGGCCACCTCGCTGGCTAAAAGTGTCTTTTTATGTGATTTCTGGCAGTTCCCTCAATCCATTTCTGTAGTGGGGAAATGACAGTGCCTGAAAGCAGCCACAGTGCAGCTAAACCACAGTTAAAGCTTCATTCCTGACTAACTACTATTGTTAATTGTTTTCTTCAAGTTTCCATTACCATTTCTGTTTCTTTTATGGTAAAACATCCCATAATCAGCTTTCTGTCTCTGGCTTTTTTCTTTTCCATTTCCTCAGCAGCAAGGCTGACATGCTGAGGGATGCTGTTACTGAGGTGGCCTCCATTTTCAGATGGTTCAACCCTCAGATAGGGGCTGACCCATGGTGGACAGATTCACTGAAAGAATATACAATGGGCCAGAAGCAAGTGTGTCCTGTGGGAGCTTGATAGCGGTCATAAATATAACTAGTTTTTTAGATCTTTTTTTTGGGGGGGGGTTACTGGGGATTGAACTCAGAGGTACTAGACCACTGAACCACATCCCCAGCCCTATTTTGTGTTTTAGTTAGAGACAAGGTCTCACTGAGTTGCTTAGCACCTCGCCATTGCTGAGGCTGGCTTTGAACTCACGATTCTCCTGTCTCAGCCTCCCAAAGTGCTGGGATTACAGGCGTGCGCCACTGTGCCCGGCTCTCTGGGATCTTTCTTTATCTCACATACCTGTTTCTCCTTCCTTCTCTGGCTTCTTTCTGTGGCATTTAATTAATTCTTCTATGTATTAAATCCATTTGATGGTTTTCCTGAGACTGTCCCTCTGAAAGGCGATGCTCCGATGTAATCTTGTATTGTGTTATTTGTCAAGAGCCCCACCTTACCTGAGATAAATCTGCCTTGCACCCAACTCCATGTTAGAATAGTTCCAAAATAGGCTAGACTTAAGCTTATTTAAAGTTGTGTTCAAAGGATAGATTTTTGTTGTCAAGATTACTGTGATCTCAAAATAACCAAGGGATATAATACAAAACTAAGTAAAGGTTTTGGGTAAATTATAAAAGACATGTAACATTATAAAAAGTTTTAAAAGAAAGTAAAATTTGTAAAAGGTCTCATGATTGAGTTGATAAATTTATGTGTTTTTGTGGAGGCAAAATAGACACCAAAGTTATATTAATGTTATTATAGAAATTATGTTTCTTGGTTCAAAGCTATTATACAAACTGAAATGTGCTTTTGGTCTTGTTAATTTCATTTTGTGTTTTCCTTGTGGAACTTGATAACTTTTGCTGTTAATATTTTGAAGAAGTACTCCTTCTAACAGGACAACCTGAGTTAATTTTGTAATAAGCCATCACCTACAGGACAGACAAAATATAAGGCTGACTTCCAGTACTAATACTGACCTCAATTAAATGGAAGGGATAAATAAAGTTAAAACCCAATACTCCCACTTTAAGACTGGTGAAATTAGCTTGCTGTATGTTTAAAAACAAAACAAAGTTAAGAAAGTTAAACGGCTAAGGAAAAATAGTTAATATTTGGTCCTTGCTCTCTGAGGTCAGTCAGGACCCAGGGAACTATGGGATTTCTCCAAGGGCTTTGCAACTCTGGGTCACATGACCTCCTGATCGTGGGGATAAAAGGGACCTGGAGAACGGAAGTCAACAGTACACATTCTGCAAAGAGGAAGGTCATTAGAGTGATATCCCTGATGCTTCTAAGGGAAGCCACATATGGTCAGCAAGACCCTGATCCATCCTCGTAGGTAGCACTAAAGAAGATAAGCAGTTTCTCACAGGTTCCTAAGTAACCCCTGAGGAATCTCAGCTGACTCTTAGTAATAGATAGAAAGAAACAAGGTCAATTTTGACCAATTTGATCTTAAATACTTGGTAGGACAGTTTAACCAAAACCACAGTCCTACATGGGCATTTAAAAGAAAAGATAATAGTTCTAACTGGAAATGTCCATTTGTGTCAGTCCTCCCAAAGGTAAATAAAACTTCAAGTTATAAAGAAAGGGTTTTTGTTTCTGTTTTTTTTTTTTGGTACTAGGGATTGAACTCAGGGGTACTCAACCATTAAGCCACATCCTCAGCCCTATTTTGTGTTTTATTTAGAGACAGGGTCTCACTGAGTTGCTTAGGTTCTCGCCAGTTGCTGAGGCTGGCTTTGAACTGGTGATTCTCTTGTCTCAGCCTCCCAAAAAGTGCTGGGATTATAGGCGTGTGCTATTGTACCCAGCTATAAAGAAAGGGTTTTTTTTTTTTCAATTTTTAAAAAAAAATTTTTTTTAGTGGTTGATGGATTTTTATTTTATTCATTTATTATTTATATGTGGTGCTGAGGCTCAAACCCAGTGCCTCACGCGTGCTAGGCAAGCGCTCTACCACTGATCTACAGCCCCAGCCCCTACAAAGGGTTTTTATACAGGAATGCTTGATACATGAGTTTGTTCTGAGTCAGTTCAAGACATACAAGTCTTCCTAACCTACATAGCCAACCTTGATCTGTGTTTCTGGGTTTCTTTTTCTTCCTTCTCCTTTTCTCTCTTTTTTTTTTCCTGGTATGATTATTATAACCTGCTTCTCAGACTCCCCTTCTAGAATTTACAATTCATCACTTCTAACCTGATGACTTGATTTTAATCAAGACCTGAAGAGAAGACAGTCTTCAACCAAGCTGAAAAGGCCCTTACCAAGTGCTCCTGATCACCAGGATGGCTATCTGAACTGCTAAAAATGGAAAAGCTCATTATCTGGGATGATTTCTACCTTGAAAAGTTTATATCTAGGATAGATGAATACCAAAGAGTACAATGAAAATGAAACCAAAAGGTATAAAAAGAAAAGGAGGGGATTTGTGAGAATTAGAAAGTCTGGTAGTCCATTTTCAGAATATAGTATTTAGCTTTAATTGGATCAACTGTAGCCCTTCCCTTTTGCTCACCGTAATCACATAGATTGTAACCCCAAACTCCTCTAGAGTGAAAGGCAGAGCTGCATTAGGTTAGAGATATAAACCAGCGACTGCCTTCCCAGTTATGCCTGCTAGGATAGCATGGCCTTTTGTCAGAAGTAAAGGTTAGCCTTGCACACCCACTTTCAAGCATGCTTTTGATTTCTTGTGGTGCTTCATTATTTCTAACATCACTGCAAGAGTGACAGTTCAAGCCATATTCAAGATGGATTTGCCAAACATCCATGTGACCAAATAATTATATCTAGAATATATAAAGAACTCCTTAAAGCAGTAGGGAAAAGAAAGACAAAGTGATTTTTAAAATAGGCAAAGGCTGAGTATATAGCTCAGAAATAGAGGGTGCTCTTAGTATGCATAAGGCCCTGATCTTAATCTCCAGCATCAAACTGATAAAAGTGGGCAAAGGACCTGAAGAAGTACATCCTCAAAGAAACTATCCAAACAGCCAATAAGCATATGAAAAGATACTCAATCCTATTAGCACAAAGGAAAATGCAAATCAAAACCACAAAGAGATACACTTACCCAATGACCATGAGTAAAAAGACTAAAGACAAGCCAGGCAAGGTGGCACACCCCTATAATCCCAGCAGCTCAGGAGGCTGAGCCAGCCTCAGCAAAAGTGAGGTGCTAAGCAACTCAGTGAGACCCTGTCTCTAAATAAAATACAAAAAGGGCTGGGGATGTGGCTCAGTGTCCCCATGTTCAATTCCTGGTACCAAAAAAAGACTAAAGACAATACCAAGAATTGATGAGAAAGTTGTGAAACATATATCTTTGTAAAGCTGGTTGGATGTAAATTATTCAACTACTTCAGAAGTCTGCTTGGCAGTATCAACTATATTTGGATATAAGCATATCCTATGGCCCAGTAAATCCATTCTCAGGTGGGAAGAGAACATATGTATTCTAAGAGTTCATGCACAAAAGCATACCTGTACTATTTATAATAACCCCAAACTAGAAATGACTTAGCTGTCTTACAACAATAGAGTGCATAAATATTAATCATATCACAGGTTACTAAATGATAAAAAATAAATTATAGCTATTTGCAACAATATGGATAAATCTTACTAACTTAAAACTATGTGGAAAAAAACAGACATCAAATATTAGTTTTCTGTTCCATTTATATAAATGTCAAGCGCAGGCAAAGCTAACATAGTATTTGGGATACATACTTTTGTAGAAAACTGTAGGAAAAATTGAAGTCCACAGGTATTTTGGGGTATTGTGAGGGGTTATGGCTGGAAAGTTATATGAAAGGTAGGAACTGTCAATGATGTGTTTTTGGATGGGAACAGTGATAACAGCTTTTGCTTCATTTGTAAAAGTCTATATTTTATGCACTTTTATCTTTGTGTATGATATTTCACAATTTAAAAAAAAATCTATGTCAGGTATTATTGCCCTATATGAACTTAAGAGAAAATAAACACTATCCTGGTAAACCAAAACTCTTAAACTAAATTCAAGCATTCTTGAAACCACAGAAAATATATATATAATTTTTGTACTGAGGATTGAACTCAGGGGTACTTGACCACTGAGCCACATCCTCAGCCCTATTTTGTGTTTTATGTAGAGACAGGGTCTCATTGAATTGCTTAGCGCCTCACCGTTGCTGAGGCTGGCTTTGAACTTGTGATTCTCCTGTCTCAGCCTCTCAAAGTGCTGGAGTTACAGGTATGTGCCACCATGCCTGGCTAGAAAAAATTTTAGAAAAATTCTGGAGGATAATATTTTGGGGTCTTCATGTGAATTAGGAAAGTATCCACCTTGGGAGGATGCTTTACCAAAAAATGTGTCTGAGTAGCACAAGCCTGTTGAATACACTGGGTTGGGAGCTTATGCCCCCTACAAGCAAAAAAGGGCTCCCTTCTTACAGGAGATGCAGCTCTCTTCATTTAGGAATATGGTTTGCAGGGTAGTCTGAATATTGGCTTTTAGTCCCACCTGCCTCTGTCTGGCTTTTGTGTAGTGTCCAAATATCACACCCTCCCTGGCAGCCCTCCCTGGGAAGAGAGAAAAATGACAATTATATGATAATTGGACCACTAAGCACATGCATACATGGAACAAATCCTGGAACAGGACCACTACTGCCTATCTAGTTTTATTGTTCCTTACCGCATAACCTTCTGTCTTCTTCTGGCACCATTTCAGTAATGCATTGCGCTTGGAGCCACCATATTCCCGAGCCAGGGCTGCCAGAGGGTCTCTTCTTTCCACACTTGTTAGAAAGAAGAACATATAGTAAAGAGAAGATGCTGGCTTTTAAATCCCTCAAATATACAAGAAACAAGTAACTAGATTAGAAAAAACAAAGCCTAGGTTTATCCAGAGAGACTCCAAAGAGACAACTAAATTAGTCACATTTAGTAATATATCTTGTTATGTCTTATTATTAGGTTTTAGAAAACCTAAATTGTGCTTCTTGACAACTGCAAGTCTGGAGAGAGTTTAGTTTTGTTTTAAAATCCATCCATCTAGCCTCTTATTTATTTAATGAAGCACAATACAATTTGAATTAAAGACCTCTATACATAACATAAAAAACATATCTCAAGACCATACCTATATCTAAGCAATGTAAAAAAGTAAAAGCATAATAAAAACACCAGATTTGCTGCTTATTGGTGGTAACAGAAGTAGAGAGGGAGGAGAAATAAGTAAAATACAATGAAATGACTCAAAAATAGGGGTTCTGCATACACTAAAGTGATACTCAATTCTGAGCACCTGAAGTAGCCTATGTCGAGGTGACTTTGCTTATACCTTAGCATTCTATGACCAAGGGTTTAGATGCCTCATCCTTGATTTTCTATCCACTTTGACATTAATTTTCATGCTAGCCCAAATTTCAAATATAAAAAAGGGACTTAAAACCATGCAGTTCCTTTTACGATAACTAAACAAAAACATAACTATGTTTCTACAGGATTTTTGTACAGTATCCTATTTCTTTGACATCATGTGTAGCAGTGCAAGAAAAGAAACTGACCAAGGGAAACAGACTGTAAGGGAGGTGTCTTTCTGAAGCATCATCTGTAGCAGGCAATAATATAAGAGTGATTGGATTTACTCCTAGGAAAACAGGCACTAAGCAACTCAGTGAGACCCTGTCTCTACATAAAACACAAAATAGGGCTGGGGATGTGGCTCAGTGGTCCAGGACCCCCGAGTTCAATCCCCAGTGCCAAAAAAAAAAAAAAGTGGGGCCTAGTAAGAGGCTTTTAGGTAATTAATTGGTAGTGTGTCCATGAAGGGGAATGTAGTGTCAAACTCCCCTCTTCATACTCTGTTGCTTCCCAGCTAGAAGGTGAGCTGTTTTTCTTTACCACATATTTTCACCATGTCACAGGTGGAGCTAACTTGTCACAGGCCCAAAGTGAAAGGGCCAACAGATCATGGAATGGAACCTCCAAAATTGTGAACCAAATCAACCTTCTCTTTGGGCTGGGGTTGTGGATTAGTGGTAGAGTGCTCGCCTAGCACGTGTGAGGCACTGGGTTCGATCTTCAACACCACATAAAAATAAATAAATAAAATAAAGGTATTGTGTCCATCTACAATTTTAAAAATAGTAAAAAAAAAATAATAATGGACCTCTCTTTGTTTAAGTTGTTTATCTCAGGAATTTGTCAGTGATGGAAGTTGACCAACATAAGTTCCCTTTGATTTTCACTTGTTTCTCCCACTATCATTTCAGGGAGAGGCTTTCTACATATTTTCTTTTTCTACCTGATCAGATCCAGCAAAAAAGGAGCACAACTGGCTTCAATCTTCTTACAGAAATTTCATTAGCCAAAGAAGACTAACCTCATATTGCAGGAAGGAAGACTGAAAGTCAAATATCACAACTAGAGATCAGAGGCACTTTGTTATAGGTCATTGTTCTCTTGGATCTATTCATCTGCTCAAAATATGATCTATTCTCTTTCTAAAACTGCCTACACCTCCACTTTCCTCTCTTCTATGAAGAAGGTGTTTAGGCCAGGTGCAGTGGTGCATGCCTGTAACTGGGAGGCTGAGGCAGAAGGATTTTGAGTTCAAAGCCAGCCTTGGCTAAAGTGAGGTGCTAAGCAAGTCAGTGAGACCTTGTCTCTAAATAAAATACAAAATAAAGCTGGGGGTGTTGTTTAGTGGTCTAGTGCCCCTGAATTTAATCCCTGGTCCCCTCATCCCACAAAAAGAAGGTATTTATGTTTCATTTAGTTGATGTTTTTTGGGAGGGAACTCTCACTTTGTGGATGGCTCCTATGCTTCTGCACATTAATAAATTTTGTGGGTTTTTTTCCAGTTAATCTATTGCTAATCTATTTCATATACTAAAATTATTAAACCTTCAGGGGTAAGTTGAAACTCTCCTATAGTATCCATTTAATATTTAATGAAAATCTTTTTAAATGATTTTAAAAAAAGGAATAGGATGATCCTAGACTTTAGCAATATGAACTAAGGTAGAGATAGTTGAGGAAAAACAGTTCAAATGCTAATTTAACTTTTTTGTGTACATTTTGATGAATGCTTTTATGTACCTGGCAGATCTATGAAGTCAAGCCTATGAGTTTCTTTGATCAGTGTCACTGTTAACTACAAAGTCCTAGTGACCATGGCTGGACTTACATCATCCCTCAAAACTGAGCTTTTTTAGAGTAAAAAGCAAAAAAGTTTAATTTTATTGATCTTTTATCATTAGTATACATATAATTTTTAATTCCTCAAATTCCTGGAATAGCTTACATACAAAATAAATCAATGTTATTGAGAAAAAAAAAACAACTGAGCTTTTGTGCCACGCATGGTAGTACACACCTAAATTATAGCCATCCTGTGGACAAGGGCAAAGACTATGTAAATTCTTCATACTACAAAGCAGTGTACTCAAATGAATGTAGGAGACCAAAGTCAGAGAAGGGGAATGTCAATGCTACCAAGGTGGTTAGTACAACCTCATGGAAGGTTTGAATTTGAAAAAGCAGCAGTATTTAGGAGTATAAAAGGAAAGCATTTCAAACCAGTTAATAAATAAACATTTAGAGTCAGAAATGTTTGCATTATATTGCAAAGGCAGGAAGTCAGACAGGCTTGGAAAGAGTGAAAGACTGGGCCATTCTAGCTGGTGAGTGGGGGTGGCACTAACTTGTGGCTTAGCTAAAAAACACAAGGAGTATTATGACAGTACTGAGAGGTCTGCAGCAGGACGCACTCAATGCTTCAGAAAAATAACATGGAGAAGCAGGGAAGACATGAGGGACAGAGGAAACAGACGAAAGAGCTTTACTGGAGTCTATCTAGGTTATCAGGAACACCAAAGGGGAGGAGGTGGGAGAGGTGTGGGAGTGAAGACAGATTATTGGTAACCATCTTGCCAGCTTCAATGTTCTCTCCCTCTTTCACTAGATCCTTGCTAATGTTCCTTTAAACACTGATCTCAAAAATGCCTTTCTAATGCTTATTATATGTCACTGTGTTCTGATTAATCTGCCTTAAAGAGCAGGTCTGATCTTAACCACTATTCAAAAACACAAACAAAATCCCACAGACTTAGTGGTTCCCCACTGCTTTACCAAAATAAGTATGAACATTATCCTTGCCAATGAGGACTATTTGCGACAGACCTTCAACCTGCCTTTTCAGATGTTAACATCCTAGTTATCCATCTACCACCTAACCCTTAACAGAAAGCTGCTGTATATATGTCAGGGTTTCTGCCCCAAGAAGCCCAGGTTCTAGTTACATATATATATATATATATTTTTTTTTTTGGTATCGGTGATTGAACTCAGGGTACTCAACCACTGAGCCACATCCCCAGCTCTATTTTGTGTTTTATTTAGAGACAGGGTCTCACTGAGTAGCTTAGTGCCTCATTGTTGCTGAGGCTGGCTTTGAACTCATGATTCTCCTGTCTCAGCCTTCCAAAGTGCTGGGATTACAGGTGTGTACCACTGCACCCAGCTCTAGTCCCACATCTTGCTCATGATGGCATCTTGCACATCCTGGCAGAATTTTTACATCTCTCTAGACTTCCTGATCCAATTAACAAACCCATCCCCCCCTTACCCCCAGTACTTTGCTTATACTTTTTTGGGGGTAGGTCTTCATTTCATGTAGTATAATACTACTATCTACTGTCCTTCTTTTAGACTCATCGAAGGCAGGTACTGTATTTTTTTTTTTTGTTTGTGTGTGGTACTGAGGATTGAAGCCAGGGCGGGGGCTCTACCACCACCAACCTACACTTCCATTTATAAAATTTTTTTGAGAAAAGGTCTCTCCAAATGGCCAAGGCCTTGAACTTTTGATCCTCCTGCTTCAGCCTCTTGAGTAGCTGAGATTAGATGTATACCACTGAATCTGACTCTGGTACTGTATCTTAGCAATTTTTACTCAAGAGGTATTTGTATAAGTGTATTATCCATGGGGGACAAAACAGAAGGAAGATGAGTCTAGTGTTCCTCTGATTTCTCATTGTTTAAAATATGGTACCTGAGTTTGCTTGGTGGTTTCAACCCCCCAGTGGAGGCGCTTAGCAGTCTGGTGCTCCCGAAGCCCAGGGAGGGTGGCCTGCTCAGTGATTCCAATGAGGGACTCTTTCTGAGGTAAGGATCTGGCTTCAGGTCCTCAGCTCTTCCCTTCAGGAGATCTGTGTGAGCAACAACATAACCACCTATGTTCAAAGAGGAAAAATCTGACTAGTCAGCATACTTTATATTTTTTGGGAGGATACCTGGGATTGAACTCAGGAGCACTCCACCACTGAGCCACATCCCCAGCCCTATTTTGTATTTTATTTAGAGACAGGATCTCACTGAGTTGCTTAGCCCCTTACTGTTGCTGACGCTGGCTTTGAACTCACAATTCTCCTGCCTCAGCTTCCCAAGCTGCTGAGATTATAGGCATGCACCGCTGAGTCCGGCATCATAATTTATTCTCAAGTACAATTTTATTTTATTCTCAAGTACAAATATATAAACACACACACACACACACACACACACGTAAATTTCTTTCCTGAAGTAACAAAAATACAAATAGGAATATGGTATTTTCTAACGATTCTTCAGGCGAGACCAACTACATAAACTGTAGGATCTAGATGTCAAATTAGCCTCTTTTTTTTTTTTTTTTGGTACCAGGGATTGAACTCAGAGTCACTCCACCACTGAACCACATCCCCAGCCCTATATTTGTGTTTTATGTACAGATAGGGTCTCACTGAGTTGCTTAGTGCCCCGCTGTTGCTGAGGCTGGCTTTGAACTCGCGATTCTCCTGTCTCAGTCTCCCAAAGTGCTGGGGTTAGAGGCATGCACCACCACGCCCGACTCCAAATTAGCCTCTTGGCAAAAAATTATTATTAATTTCCAAATGGCTTTATTAGAGCATTAAAGCAAAGTATTGGCTCTTCTAAGAGGTTGTGCAACTACTCACTTTAGATGCCATGAAGCTAGACCTGTCCCCAAAGAATGTATTTTAATTTATTTGGTAGACACCAGGGAGAATGAGCTGGCAGGAAAATGCCTCATGATTATCAGGTCACATTCAACAGCAGAGGAAAAGCTTGAGGACTAAGAATGATAACTGTTATACAAGAGAAAAAGTTATTCTAATTACAGGGTCGGGTTCACTAAAAATTTAGCAAAAATCATCCTTTTAAAGGTTCCAAATAGTGTCATATTAGTCTAGATCAAAAAAGGTCCTCAAATGGGCTGAATCCACCAGATAATGCTTAAAGGACCATAGAAGTAGAAAAATTTTGAGAACGTTTATATTGATAGAGGAAATGAGCTTAGAGAATCAAATTCAAAGCTACAGGACAGGCCAGTGAGCAGGCTAAGCCCTCGGTCACCTCCTGTGGACTCACATATAGTCATGGAAGAAAACAACACTTCTACAGCTAATAACCACCAATTATGGGTAGTGAAGTTGGGAGTGAGGTCAATTAGCTCTAAATACTGGAGAAAAATAGTGTTTACATCACTAAAGAGCACAACAAAAACAACACATTAATCCCTGTTTCTACAACTTCTGATGACCTCAATGTTGACAAGTAATTTCTGGAAATGACTAGAAGAAAACAATTTTCACTGTGTAATCCTTTCTTTATTATAGTAAATAATAATCCCAAAGACAGGTGCCTGGTAGGAGATGAGGGGGGGAGGGTTGCCAATGAGCTGTTTACTCTCAGCAATAGTTGTGGTCTCAACTTCAATATTTATCTCGTCAATCAAAAGAATGGTTTCTCGGCAGAGGGCCCAAATCTGCCCTCAGGAAACGGGTGTTCAGGGTGTCCAGCCAAAGGGAAACGAAGGACTGTAGCCGCTAGCCACTGGGAAGCCCAAACTCAGGGTAAGAGTCACCGCAGACACCCCAGCGCGAGACAGTCTCATCCAACTGCGGCCTGGGTCCACCCCAGTTCTGCTCCAGAGTTCCTGCAGAATAGCAAGAGCCACAGAGGGCCCAAATCCACCCTCAGGAAACTCCACAGGTGTCCAGCCAAGGGTTGACCAGAGACTGATAGCTACCAGCCACAGAGGAAGGCACACCCAGGGTAAGAGTTGCCTACAGAGATCCCAGCATGAAGAGGCCCCACCCAAGTGCGCTCTGGGCCCGCCTCAGTTTCACTCCAGAGTTCCTGTGGTCAGGCGACACAGAAGGCCCCAAACCGCTGTTAGGGAATGCCAGGGGTGCCCAGCTGAAGGCAGACCAGAGCCTGCTAACCTCCAGCCCCAGGGGAGCTCACACTCACTCTAAGGGTCACACACACACTCTTCTGCTTGTGACCCTGCCTAAGTGAGACTTGGGCCCACCTCCAGTTCCGCTCCAGAGTTCCTGCTCACCAGCAGGAGCACAAGAGAGGGGCAAAACAGCTCTCAGGGGCCGCCTCAGGAGCCCAGCCAAGGCCACTCCCACTGCCCTCTAGAGGTACTTCCACTACCTCCGCCACCAACTTTAGTGGCAGTAGTGCCCATCTGGGGACACTGGGAGAACAGAGGTAGCTCCAAGGTGAGACACAGGTAATCTGGAGTGTCAGTACAAGATTATAGGATAGAAGCCGCAATAGCTCAGATGGGTATTTCAAGAAAGGAAGATACACAATCAACATGAAAAAACAAGGGGAGAAAGTGCCCCAAATAAACCTCAATACCACTGTAAAAGAATCCATTTACAACACAGTTGATGAAATGTCAGAGAAAGAATTCAGAATTTACATAATTAAAATGATCAGCAAATTAAAGAATGACATAAGTGGGCAATTACAGGCAAAAATCGATCAATCCAACAAAGAAATAGGAGAGCAAATAAAAGCAACCATCGATCATTCTAACAAAGAGATGAGAGCAATTACCAGTAGCAAAAGATTACTTTAAGAAAGAGCTAGAGATCATGAAAAAAAAAAACCAATCAGAAATTCTTGAAATGAAGGAAACAATAAACCAAATTAAAAACTCAATAGAAAGCATCACCAGCAGACTAGATCACCTGGAAGACAGAACCTCGGATAATGAAAACAAGATATACAATCTTGAAAATAAACTTGACCATACAGTGAAGATGGTAAAAATCATGAACAGAACATACAAGAAATATGGGACAGCATCAAAAGACCAAATCTAAGATTTATTGGGATAGAAGAAGGCGCAGA
>CM053402.1:54978124-55020128 GCA_028644305.1 Xerus rutilus
GCAGAGAAGGCATTTGACAAAATACAACATCCTTTTATGCTCAAAACACTAGAAAAACTTGGAATAGTAGGAACATACCTCAACTTTGTAAAAGCTATCTATGCTAAACCCAAGGCCAGCATCATCCTAAATGGAGAAAAATTGAAAGCATTCCCTCTGAAAATGGGAACTAGACAGGGATGCCCTCTCTCACCACTGCTATTCAACATAGTCCTGGAAACACTAGCCAGAGCAATTAGACAGACGAAAGAAATTAAAGGGATACAAATCGGAAAAGAAGAACTCAAACTATCATTATTTGCAGACGATATGATTCTATACTTAGAGGATCCAAAAAATTCTACCAGAAAACTTTTAGAATTAATAAATGATTTCGGCAAAGTAGCGGGATATAAAATCAACACCCACAAATCAATTGCATTTCTATACATCAGTGATAAACTCTCTGAAAGAGAAATTAGGAAAACTATCCCATTCACAAAAGACTCAAAAAAATAAAATAAAATACTTTGGAATCAACTTAGCAAAAGAGGTGAAAGACCTCTATAATGCAAACTATAAGACACTGAAGAAAGAAACTGAAGAAGACCTTAGAAGATGAAAAAATCTCCCTTGCTCCTAGATAGGCAGAATCAATATTGTCAAAATGGCCACACTACCCAAAGTGCTATGTAGATTCAATGCAATCCCAATTAAAATCCCAATGTCATTCCTTATAGAAATAGAAAAGGCAATCATGAAATTCATTTGGAAGAATGAGAGACCCAGAATAGCCAAAGCAATCCTTAGCAAGAAGAGTGAAGCACAGGCTGAAGTTGCAGCTCAGTGGCAGAGCGCTTGCCTCGCACATGTGAGGCACTAGGTTCAATCCTCAGCACCACATAAAAATAAACAAAACAAAATAAAGACACTGTGTCCATGTATAACTAAAAAATATTAAAAAAAAAAGAAGCGTGAAGCAAGAGGCATCACAATACCAGACCTTAAATTATACTACAAAGTTATAGCAACAAAAACGGCATGGTACTAGCACCAAAATAGACATGTAGACCAATGGTATAGAATAGAAGACACAGAGACGAACCCACTTATATACAGTTACCTTATACTAGATAAAAGAGCCAAACACGTACAATGGTAAAAGATAGCCTCTTGAACAAAGGGTGCTGGGAAAACTGTAAATCCATATGCAGCAAATTGAAACTAAACCCCTATCTCTCATGCACAAAATTCAACTCAAAGTGGATCAAGGACCTGGGAATCAGACCAGAGACCCAACGCCTAATAGAAGAAAAAATAGGCCCAAATCTTCATCATGTCGGATTAGGACCATACTTCCTTAACAAGACTCCTATAGTACATGAAGTAAAATCAAGAATCAATAAATGGGATGGATTCAAACTAAAAAGCTTCTTCTCAGCAAAAGAAACAATCAATGAAGTGAACAGAGAGCCAACATTCTGGGAACAAATCTTTGCCACACACACATCCGATAGAGCACTCATCTCCAGGATATATAAAGAACTCAAAAAGCTTATCGCCAAAAAAACAAACAACCCAATCAATAAATGAGCCAAAGAGCTGAACACAAACTTCATAGATGAAGATATACAATCAATCAACAGACATATGAAAAAATGTTCAACATCTTTAGCAATCACAGAAATGCAAATCAAAACTACCCTAAGATTTCATCTCACGCCATTCAGAATGGCAATTATCAAGAATACAAACAACAATAAGTGTTGGTGAGGTTGTGGGGAAAATGGCACACTCATACATTGCTGGTGGAACTGCAAATTGGTGCAACCAATCTGGAAAGCAGTATGGAGATTCCTTAGAAAACCTCAAATGGAACCACCATTTGATCCTGCTATCCCTCTCCTCGGTCTATACCCAGAAGACTTAAAAACAGCATACTACAGTGACGCAGCCACTTCAATGTTTATAGCAGCTCAATTCACAATAGCTAAACTGTGGAAGCAACCTAGATGCCCTTCGATAGATGAATGGATAAAGAAGCTGTGGTACATATACACAATGGAATATTACTCAGCAATAAAAGAGAATACAATTATTGCATTTGCAGGGAAATGGATGGAGTTGGAGAATATCATGCTAAGTAAGCCAATCTCAGAAAACCAAATGCCAAATGTACTCATTGATAAGTGGATGCTGATCCATAATGTGGGGAAGGACATGGGAACAATGGAGGAATTCTTTTCACAGGGGTATAAGGGGGAGGGGGAGTGGGGACAGTAAAGGTGGTGGAATATGATGGTCATCATAGCCCTAACTTTATGTATGACTGCATGTATGTTGTGATTCTATATCACTTACAACCAGAGAAATGAAATGTTATCCTCTAAAAAAAAATAATAATAATAAAATTTGGAAAAAAATATGCAAAGTACACATGATCAACAGTTAGAAAATTAATGACCTCATTAAAAAAAGGATTGAAGACCTTAACAGAAATATCACCAAAGAAGATAAACAGATAGCAACTAAGCAAGAAAAGATGCTGTGCATCATATTATCAGGGAAATGTAAATTAAAACAAAACTAAGATTCCACTATGCTTCTATTACAATGGCCAAAGTTGAGAACTTTGACAATATAAAACGCTAGGAAGAATGTGGAGCACCAGGAACTCTCATCAATTGTGGGTGGGAACACAAAATAACATAGCCATTTCAAAAAGAGTTTGGTGGTTTCTTACAAAACTAAATACATTCTTACCACATGTTCGGGGGTGGGGGGGAGAATGGTTTCTCTAGATAATACAAAACTTTGAAGCTGGTGGGACATAGATAAGAGAATACAAATACTATTGTTCAAAGAAGCTCACCTACCAAGTGTACTTAAAAATGGTTAAGATGGTGAATTTTATGTTATACATCTTTTATTACAATTTTTTATAAAGTATACCAAACACTATGCTTATAAGTAAGTTATTCCCTAATTTCTGTTACATAATAAGTTATGCAGTTAGGAAAATCATGCAGGTTTTTGGGCTGGGGTTGTAGCTTGGTGGTAGAGCGCTTGCCTAGCATGCATGAGACACTGGGTTTGAGTCTCAGCACTGCATACAAAAATAAACAAGGCAATAACCAAAAAAAATTTTTAAAAAATCATGCAGGTTTTCAATCTTCTGTTTTGACTTTCTCCCTCCCATGGGGCCCATGAATTTAAGTTGAGGATAATACTCATTTATCATTTTGAAAATTCTGCAACTCTTAAAAATGATACTAAATCAATTGTGCTTATGCTCCATACATGGAAGAACAAAGTTTGATGACAGCATGTCTGTTTATAATATAGCTTAGTAAGTATTTTAAGCCTATTGTTGAGACCTATTGCTCAGAGAGAGAAAAAAAAAGATTCCTTTCAAAATATTACTGCTCATTGACAGTCCACCTGGCCACCTAAAAGCTCTGATGGAGATGTACAATGAGATTAATGTTGTTTTCATGCCTGCTAACACTGCATTTACTCTGTAGCCATGGATCAAGGAGTAATTTCAAATTTCAAATCTTATTATTTAAACAATAGATTTCATAAGGCTATAACTACCATAAGTGATGATTTTAACAGCAAGAATTGAAATATACTCAAAGACAGTGATATCTTAAGTGGCATATTTTAAGAATTGTGGAAATCATAGGCAAATTCAAAATCAGATGTTTTTCTTAAAATAGCATTTTTTTTAAAGAGAAGACATTCTTGAGATTCAGTGTACATATCTATGCATATGTGTATATAAATGTATGTATGTGCATATACATATATATATGTAATATAAAACAACAAACAAGTTTGGCATTTCTCTCTAATCCACACATGCTGAGAAGTGCAGTGAGTAAGAGATACCTTTTTCTCTCAGGGTTGCACAACTGGATATAACATCCACAGATGTATACATTCCGTGCTGGAAATCAGTTGGAAAATGTCACTAATTATTTTCCTACATTCACAGTTTTATGAAAAGACAAGAAGAAAAGTTAACCCCACAAAAAGTAGGTCAAAGGAACTTCATGTTTAAGGTAATTTACCTGAGAGCGGAAGGTCTGGAAGATCTAAGCGCTGAGTCACCCCTTTGCTGGCTGGCCGTATACTGCTGTAAGTCGAATGCCTCTATCAAAACAAAAGGGCACAAGAGCACAGGTGAGCTTGTGAAATAACAAGCACAACAGAGTAAAAGGGCTGGGATTGTGGCTCAGTGGTAGAGCACTTGCCTAGCATGCGTGAGGCACTGGGTTCCATCCTCAGCACCACATATAAATAATAGATGAATAAAATAAAGATCCATCAACAACTAAAAAAAATTAAAAAAAAAAAAAAAGAATACCAGAATCACCATTGGGGAGCTTTGAAAATAACTTATTTATTTGAGTAGGTAATAAATGCAATTGGCACAATACTCAAAGGGGAAAAATAACTGCAAACAGTGAAAAAAAATTCTTTGACTGTCATCAATTTCTTTTTCCAGAAGTAATAATTAATCAGTTTTGAGAATATCCTCTGTGGAACATTCTCTATATATTCAAAGATACGTATAGAAAATACATTTTTGAATGGCCAATAGTTATATGAAAAGATGCTCAATTTCACTAATCAGGGAAATGCAAATCAACACCACAATGAGATATCATTTCATTTCCAAAAGGAGGCCATTATAATAAACAAACAAACAAACAAAAAACCTAGACAATAACAAGTGTTAGTGAAGACAAGAAGAAATGAGAACGCTGTACACTATTGTTGGGAATATAAACTGGTACATTTGCTATGAAAAACAGTATGAAAGTTCCTCAAAAAGGTAAAAATAGAACTACCATAAGAACCAGCAGTTCAGCCAGGCGCAGTGGCGCATGCCTATAATTCCAACACTTTGGGAGGCTGAGACAGGAGAATCGCAGTTCAAAGCCAGCCTCAGCAACGGCGAGGCACCAAGCAACTCAGTGAGACCCTGTCTCTACATAAAACACAAAATAGGGCTGGGGATGTGGCTCAGTGGTCAGGTATCCCTGAGTTCAATCTCCAATACCAAAAAAAAAAAAAAAAAAAGAACCAGCAGTTCTACTTTTGCATATTTATCCAAAACAATTAAATTAGAATCTTAAAGAGATATTAACACACTCATGTTTAATGCAGAATTATTCACAATAGTCAAAATGCGGAAACAGCCGAAATGTTTAGCCACAGAAAACAAGAGAGCTGCTATACATCATGCTTATAGTTAATGATACTGTTATCGCACTCTTTAAAAATTTGTTAAGAACAGACTGCCTAGCATGCACAAGGTACTGGATTTGATCTCTAGCACCACACACACACACACACAAAGTACAGATTTCATATTATATGCTTTTTTACCATCCTAAAAACAAATCCTCTGTTTTTATAAAAATACAAATGTTTTCATACTAATACACTTCTTGTGTAACATTTTGCTTTGTTCATTTAACAAATCCTGGAGTGCTGGAGCTGCCTTGTACTCTTTCTCTGCTGAGTTGTATCTATGACCTTATTTTTATTTGTTTGTTTGTTTGTTTATTTATTTTTTGGGTGCTGGAGATTGAACTCGGGGGCACTCGACCACTGAGCCATATCCCGAGCCCAATTTTGTGTTTTATTGTAGAGACAGGGTCTCACTGAGTGGCTTAGCGTTGTGCCTCGCCGTTGCTGAGGCTGGCTTTGAACTCGTGATTCTCCTGTCTCAGCCTCCCTAAGTGCTGGGATTATAGGCTTGTGCCACCGTGCCCGGCTTTTATTTACTTATTTTGGTACTGGGCATTGAACTCAGGGGTACTTGACCACAGAGCCACATTCCCAACCCTATTTTGTGTTTTATTTAAGATAGGGTAAGATAGGGTCTTACTGAGTTGCTTAGCACCTTGCTATTGCTGAGGTTGGCTTTGAACTCGCGATTCTCCAGCCTCAGACTCCCAAAGTGCTGGGATTACAGGTGTGTGCCACCATGCCTGGCTTGTATCCACCACCTTGACAGATCTATGTTAGAATTGCCATGTGAGGCCATATGACCCAGCAAAAGCACACGGCTCTAAAGCCAGACTGCCACAAACCAGATGCATTTGTTAAATTCTTTTTTTTAAAATATTTTTAAAAAATTTTTTTAGTTGTAGGTGGACAGAATATCTTTATTTTATTTTTATGTGGTGCTGAGGATCGAACCCAGTGCCTCACGCGTGCTAGGCGAGCACGCTACCACTGCGCCACAATCCCAGCCCCGCATTTGTTAAATTCTTAACAAATTTTTAAAGAGTGTGCTACAGTATCATACAGTAACTTGGGTTATGGGTTTCTCTGTGCTTTATTCTCTTTATAAAATGGCAAGGATACCAACAGCACCTACACTGAGGGTCGCTGGGACAATTAAATGAGTTAAAATCCATTTAGAATAATCAAAACAGAGCTGGACACACAATAAGCATTCAATGTTAGCTATTATTACCAGAATTCTTTTGATCAATCCTCTATTTATACTGGTTATCAATATTGACACTGGCATTATGAACAATGCTGCAATGAATATCCTGTACAGTTGCCCGTCTACAGGGCTATTTTGAAACTTTCCAGAACAGTCTTTGCTCTTTTTATAGTGGCCCTGATCTACATTATCTTAAGTGTGATACAGTGTACCCAATGTCCCATATAAATATAATTGGTGTGACATACAATCTTCAAAAAAATTTTTTTGAAATGAGGTCTTGCTATGTCATTCAGACTGGCTTTGAACTTGTTATCCTCCTGCCCTTAGTCTCTGAAGTAGCTAGGATTACAGATGTGTACTGTGGCATAGACTTGAAAAGATTGTGTGTGTGTGTGTGTGTATGTGTGTGTGTGTATAAAGGGTACTGGGGATTGAACACAGGGGCACTCTACCACTGAGCTACCTCCCAGCCTGTTTTTACTTTGAGACAGGGTTGTGCTAGGTTGCTAAGGCTGATCTTGAACTTGTAATCCTCCTGCCTCAACCTCCTGAGTCACTGGGATTACAACCATGTGCAAAAGCATTTTTGGCTGGGTGTGGTGGCGCACCCCTGTAATCCCACCATCTCAGGAGGCTGAGGCAGGAGGATTGCAAATTCAAAACTAGCCTCAGCAACTTGGTGAGGCCCTAAGTAACTTAGTGAGACCCTACTCAAAATAAAATATAAAAAAGAGCTGGGGATAGCTGGACACGGTGGCGCATGCCTGTAATCCCAGCACTCTGGGAGGCTGAGACTGGAGAATCATGAGTTCAAAGCCAGCCTGAGCAACTGGCGAGGCGCTAAGCAACTCAGTGAGACCCTGTCTCTAAATAAAACACAAAATAGGGCTGGGGTCTGGCTCAGTGGTTGAGTACCCCTGAGTCCAATCCCTGGTACCAAAAAAAAAAAAAGCTGAGGAGGGGCTGGGGTTGTGGCTCAGTGGTAGAGTGCTTATCTAGCACTGGGTTTAATTCTCAGCACCACATTGAAAAAATAATAATAAAGATAATATTTCCATCTAAACTATTTAAAAAAAAGAGCTGGAGATGTGGCTCAGTGGTTAAGCACTCCTGTGTTTAATCCTTGTTACCAAAAAGTATTTTAAATTTTGCTTTTGGAGTAAATAGGCTGAAGAAAAGTAATAATACAGGACATTCCTGTCTCCTTAACAATCTTTTGGAAAAGCATTCAATATTTCACCATTACATATGACTCTGCTGTAAATATATGAGACTTGTGGCTGGGCGTGGTGGCACATACCTGTAATCCCTGCACTTTGGAAGGCTGAGACAGGAGAATCGTGAGTTCAAAGCCAGCCTCTGCAACGACGAGGCACTAAGCAACTCAGTGAGACCCTGTTTCTAAATAAAACACAAAATAGGGCTGGGGGTGTGGCTCAGTGGTTGAATATCTGAGTTCAATCCCTGGTACCAGAAAAAAAAAAGAGAGAGACTCTTTATTAGATTAAGGGATTTTCTATTCGCAGTTTTACTAACTTTTTTTTTAAATCAAGAAAGGTCCTTTGGGTGGGGGATATAGCTCAGTTGGTAAAGTGCTTGTGAGGCACAAAGCCCTGAGTTCAATCTTCAGCACCACAAAAAACAAACAAACGAAGGTGCTTATTGTTATCAAGTACATTTTCCTGCTATCTACTAGGATGACTACATGATTTTTCTCCTTTTGTTTGTGTATTTTTTTGGTATCGGGGATTGAACTCAGGGGTACTCGACCACTGAGCCACATCCCCAGCCCTATATTGTGTTTTATTTAGAGACAGGGTCTCCCTGAGTTGCTTAGTGCCTCACCGTTGCCAAAGCTGACTTTGAACTCGTGATTCTCCAGTCTCAGCCTCCCAAAGTGCGAGGATTATATAGGTGTGCGCCACTGCGCCCCATTCTCCCTTTGTTAATGTGGTAAATTATGAATATTTTCAATAGTTAAAATGGTCTTGCAGACCTAGAGTAAATCCCACTTGATATGATCTTTTTTATGTATCACTGAATTTGGTTCACCAAGATTTTGTTCAGGATTTTTGCATGGAGGTTCATGAGAGAGCCTAACCTTTGAATTTTCTTGTCTTCTAGACTTAGAAAGAATTAAGTATTAAATAATATTAATAATAATTAAGTATAAGTTAAGTATGAAATACTTCAAATTAAGTATGAAAACTATGCTGGCGCCTTAAACTGTCTGGAAAATATCCCTTTTTCTAGTTCCTGTATGAATTTATATAAGATTGGTGTCATTTCTTCCTTAAATGTTTGAGAGATTTTTTCGTTAAGTCATTTGGGCCTGGTACTTCCTTTGTGGAAAAGATTTAAATTATAAACCACTAAGATTTTCTACTTTTTCTGATGCCAATTTAGTGAGTTGTGCTTTTCTAAGATTTTAACCATTTTATCCACAGTTTCTAATTTATTAGCATAAAGCAGTAATGTATAATGTCTTCTCATTATTGTTTTAACATGTATGGGATCTTTAGTGATGTACTCCTTTAAAAATTCCTAAGGGGCTATGGTTGTAGCTCAGTGGCAGAGTGCTTGCCTAGCACATGTGAGGCACTGAGTTCGATCGTCAGTAGCACATAAAAATAAATGAATGAAATAAAAATTCCTGATATGTTAGGGTTAAGAGTGTAGCTCAGTGGCACAGCACTTGTCTAGCAGGTACAAGGCCCTGATCCACAGCACTGCAACAAAACAAAAATAAACATTTCTGGTATAGGTAATTTATACCTTCTCTTCTTAGTAGCAATCCTGCCAGAAGTTTATCAATTTCAGGTCTTTTATAAAAGAACAAGCTTTATGCAGAAGTCCTTTTCATAGGCTCTTGGCTGAAAATATGCTAGGAAAAACACAGTTTTTGTTTTTGAAAGTGTCTTTTTTTGTGTGTTCATCTTTGAAGGGTATTTTTTTTTCTAGTCACAGGATTCTGAGAGAGCAGTTACTTTCTTTTAGCATTCTGCAAATGCTGCTGTTTTGCCCTCTGGTTTCTTTTATTAGGTTTTCTTTTTGTATGGGGGATTGAACCCAGGAGTAAAGTTACCACTGAGCCACATCCCCAGCCTTTTCTTACTTTTTATTTTAAGATGGAGTATCACTAAGTTGCTGAGGGCCTTGCTTAAACTGCTGAGGCTGAACTTGAATTTTCGATTTTTTGGGATTACAGGCATGCACCACTGCGCCCAGCTTCCTTCATTTTTGTTGACAAAGCACCTGTCAGTTTTGCTCTTGTTTCTTTGATATTAAGGTACCCCACCTCTGGGTACTTGTAATTACCTTCTCTTTTGTTTCCAGCAGTTTTAACTTAATGTACCTAAGCACAGTTTTCTTCGTACTTATCTTGGAGTTCATATCGTTTCTTCTTGAATCTATGACTTGAAATCTTTTATCAGTTTTGGAAATTCTTGACTATTATCTACTCAAACAGTTCTTCTACCTCATCTGTCCCTTTTCCTTCTTTGGGGAACTCCAATTACATAGCAGATCTTTTCACTATGTCCCATTTGTCTCTTATGTCTTTTTCTTTGTTTTATCTTAGACATTTCTACTGACCTATATTTGGTTCTTTATGCCACTCTTATACTGTTTAATCTATAGCTAAATCCATTTAGTTATTTAAGTTGTGCAATTTCTAGTGGATTCTTTTTTTCAAAAATAAATTGTGGGCTTTCTGAAATTACATATGTTGCCTTTTATTTTCTTGACTGTTTTAAAGTTTGTATCTAAGAATATCTATATCTGGATTTCTTTTGTCTGTTTCTATAATCTGTTTTTATCTTGTTTCTTTACTCATGTGGTATCATCTACTTGTATGCTGGAGGTTCATTTAATTCACTATATGATCCTGTATTTGAAAAAATGTGAATGTGAATTAAGGTTATAGATAATATAATCTTCCAGCTTATTTACTTCTGCTTCCAGAAGGCAGTTAAGAGAGAAGTTCACATACATCAAAACTCATGTTTCTACAGATTTGAAAATTAAACAAATGAAAGCTTTCTTTAAGATATTAATGGAGGGCTGGGGTTATGGCGTAGTGGTAGCGTGCTCGCCTAGCACGCGTGAGGCACTGGGTTCAATCCTTAGCACCACATAAAAAAAATAAAATAAAGATATTCTGTCCGCCTACAACTAAAAAATAAATATTAAAATAATTTAAAAAAAAAGATATTAATGGAGGGCTGGGGTTGTGGCTCAGTGGTAGAGCGTTTGCCTAGCACATGCGAGGCACTTGGTTCAATCCTCAGCACCACATAAAAATAAATAAATAAAATAAAGGTGTTGTGCCTAACTACAACTAAACAAAATATTTTAAAAAAAGATATTAATGGAGCCAGGCACAGTAGCACACACCTGTAATCCCAGCAGCTTGGGAAGCTGAGGCAGGAGGATCTCAAGTTCAAAGCCAGCCTCAGCAACTTATCAAGGCCCTAAGCAACTCAGTGAGACCTTGTCTCTAAATAAAACACACACACACACACAAAATAGGGCTGGGGATGTGGCTCAGTGGTCGAGTGCCCTTGAATTCAATCCCTAGTACCAAAAAAAAAAAAAAAAAAAAAAAAATCAATGGAGAATATTTTAGTAAGCTAATATCAAGAAAGATATTTTAAAGTAGGATATAAAGGTCTTTAAAATCATAAATGAAAACACTGAATATAGAAATATAAAATTTCTTTTTTTAATTTTAGAAATATAAAATTTCTATTCAGTAAAAGGTAACTATGAATAAAGTTAAAAGATAACAGAGTAGCAATATGTATCAACACCAATGTTAAAAAGCACAATACATCAAGATGTCTTATAAATAGGAAAAAGACAACTAAAAAAAAACGGGTAAAGCATATGTGATCACACACACTCAAAATATACAAAATGATCTATAAATATAGGAAGTACTCAACCTTACCAATAAACAAAGTAATATAAAATATCAGAGTTTATTTACTCAAATCCGCAAAATTTATTAAGAGTGTCAAAATTCTGGGAAAATAGCACTTTATGTAATATAAGTGGAGTGCAAATTTCAGGGCAATATATCAAGAATTTTCAATGTGCCAAGACAGTGCAAATCCATTTCCTTTTCTTTTTTCTTTTTCCTTTGGGGCAGGGGGTGTGGGTACCAAGGATTGAACTCAGGGGTACTCAACCACTGAGCCACATCCCCAGCCCTATTTTGTGTTTTGTAGAGACAGGGTCTCACTGAGTTGCTTAGTGCCTCACTGTTGCTGAGACTGGCTTTGAACTCGTGATTCTCCTGTCTCAGCCTCCCAAAGTGCTGGGATTATAGGCGTGTGCCACCATGCCTGGCTTGTATTTTAGTTAGAAACAAGGTCTCACTGAGTTGCTAAGTGCCTTGCTAAAGTTGCTGAGGCTGGCTTTGAACTCCAGATCCTCCTGCCTCAGCCTCAGGAGCTGCTGGGATTGCAGGTATGCACCACCACACTCAGCCCATTTCCTTTTCTAGCAATCCATTTTCTATTACTAGGAACCAATTTAGGTCTCAGGAATGGCTCACTAAACTTCATTCTATTCTCTTTGTAGGGTGACTCACTGAATTACATGAGACTGAAAAGCTAAAGGGTATACATTTCAAACTCCCTCAATGTTTGGTTCACCAAGTGATCTAGCTTTTGTCAAACAGGTCCATTCTCAGAAGATCTGAAAAGGTACAAGGGAAGGTAAATCTGCCCTTCTGCAACTTTTGCTGGCAATCATGGCTTGGAGGCATACTGCTTGTCTCTGCCAGGGAATGGAGGTTCTGGTGTCTGATCTCGTAACTTGATGGTATTATGAAGCAGGGTGTAGAGCTTGTGTTCTGCTGGCACGAACTGCACCTGCAGCAGTATGGTCCTGAAGCTGGCCCTAGATCTTGACAGAAGTGGGAGTCCTAGGCAAGCACTTAGAGAAAGAATTCCTAATTCTGACAGAAATAAAAGATTCTTTTTTTTTTTTTTAAGTTCTTTTGTTTTGTTTTGTTACCAGACACTGAACCCAGGGGTGCTTAACCACTGAACCATATCCTCTGCCCTTTTTAATTTTTATTTTGAGATAAGGTCTTGCTAAGTTGCTTAGGGTCTTGCTAAACTGCTGAGGCTGGCTTTGTGATCCTCCTACTTCTGCCTCCCTAGTCATTAAAATTACAGGCATGCACCATCACATCCAGCTGTAGAAGATTCTTTGATGGGCCAACTTGAGATGTTTTGAGATCCTTTCCTAGAAGCTCAGTGAGACTAGAACCTTCTCCAGTTGTTCCAGTACCAAAACTCCTGAATCATTCTAGCTTAACTAGCTAATTTCTTTTCTTTCTTTCTTTTTTTGGTACTAGGGATTAAACTCAGGGGCACTCAACCACTGAACCACATCTCCAGCCCTATTTCGTGTTGTATTTAGAGATAGGGTTTCACTGAGTTGCTTAGTGCCTTGCCCTTGCTGAGGCTGGATTTAAACTCGTTATTCTCTTTCTCGAGTCTTAACTTCCCAAAGGATTATAGGCGTGTGCCACCACTATGGGCTAACTAGGTGTAAGGTAAAAAACAGCCCTTTTGTAATTTTCACATCCCCTCTCTAAAAGCCCAAGGCAGTTCTTGCCCCAGGGGGTTCCTCTCCCGAATCTTCCACCTGGGAAACAAAGCCTAACTGCTCAGGTTAGTACATCAAAAGAAGACCCCTACTGCTTATCTGTCCCGCAGATTTTAAAGTGACCAATCCCTGGCTCGCCACGCGGTTTGTAGTGGGCTCTATAAAATCCCTCCCATGCGTCCCCTCTCTCTCTTCTTTTCCTCTTTCCTTCGCCCGGGCGCCCACTCCTCTGAATAAAGGATTTTCCTGGCTGTACAGAGGTGTCCGTGTCTGGCTGGCCGCTACCCTAACACTAGGTAATTTCTGATGTTTGCAAATGAATAAATCCTAATACACTCTTACACAGAAATAGTTCCTTAGGAGGTCAAAAATTTGTACAAGGACCTTCACTGTACTGCTTTTATAATAAGTTAAATCCAAAACAATCTAAATGTCCATCTGAAGGGTATGGTTACCTACTTGTCCTTTCAACCCATCCTAAACTCCTCCCATTACTTGGCTCTGCCTGCCAAGAGGGCCTGCCAAAAGTAACTACCTGCTCCAATGACCTGGCTCTGCTTAGGCCATATAAAACCCAGACTCTCTCCTTTTTTTTTTGGTACCAGGGGATTTAACTCAGGGGTACTTGACCACTGAGCCATGATAGATATGGGAATTGAAAATAATGTAGCCTGAGGGAAAAGAAAAATAGATGTACGCTGATATCTCTCACTTCCTTGACAAATGTTTTCCTGGGGCTAACTGCAGATAAAGGAGGAGTGTCCTGCCAGGCTTGAGACACTGGTCCACAGCTCGCAGGACCCCCTGACCCATGGGCTCGAATTCCTGAGCACTAAATCTGACCATTTCATTGATTGATGGAACAAGCCCCAAATTCCTAAGTGCCTGAGAGAACTAGCACGCTGTTCACTAGACCACCCCCCAAAACAGCCTATAAAAACCCAGTCCCTTTCTTTGTTCACTGGCTCATTTTCCACTAGGAAAGTGGGTCCATCCCCATAGATGTAGTACCTGTTCCTGAAAAAAGCCTGAAATGACTTGTAAAGTTTGCTGCTGTCCTGGTCTTATGCACTAACAAGCCACATCCCTAGCTCTATTTTGTGTTCTATGTAGAGACAGGGTCTCACTGAGTTGCTTAGTGCCTTGCCATTGCTGAGGCTGGCTTTGAACTCACTATTTTCCAGTCTCAGCCTCCCAAAGTGATGGGATTATAGGCGTGTGCTGGGCTAAACACACTGCCATTTTTCCACAGGCGATGTGCCCTTCCAGTGCTGAATAAAGCATTGCTGGTCCATAGGATCTCCTTCCATTTTCTTTTTCTTTTTCTTTTTCTTTTTCTCTTTCATGTGATTTCACCATCAATAGAAGAGTAGCTAAATAAATCACTACATGTAATGTAGCCTTTAAAAGAATGAATTATTTCTCCATATATTGACATTTAAAAACATATTCCTTCATTTGTTGACCAAATATTTATTGAGTTTCTACTGTGATATGACTGTTATGCTACTGTTCTAAACAAGAGATCTAATAGCAAGCAAAATATCAAAAATCCTTATCCTTATCATGAGTTTAAAATCAGCCTCAGTAACTTAGTGAAGCCCTAAGCAACTTAGGGAGACCCTGTATTTAAATAAGATATAAAAAAGGGCTGGGAAGGGGCTGGGGCTGTAGCTCAGTGGCAGAGCCCTTGCCTAGCATGAGTGAGGCACTGGGTTTGATCCTTAGCACCACATAAAAATAAAAACAAAACATAATAAAGGCATGCTATTCATCTACAACTACAAAAAAAGAGGTTGGAGGTTGGGGATGTGGCTCAGTGATTAAGTGCCCCCTGGGTTCGATCCCTAGTAAGGGGGGAAAAAAATCCCTGTCCTCACAGAACCTATGTTCTAATCTTAAGGTGAAATGAGTGTCAGAATAATGTATAATCCTATTTGTAAAACTAACTCTCTCTACACACACACACACACACACACACACAGAGATATATGTAAATAAGAACACCTAGGATACACAACAAGTCACAAACAGTGGTTTTTGAGGCCTTCTAATACCTGCATGGGAGAGACAGCAGCTGCTGGAGTGGTCCTTACTGGTATTCCACTTAAGGGACATCTGGGGGTCTTATGGACAGAAATATTCTGTCCAGTTCCACCTACCAAGGAAAGAAATTGAAACATACATGTTTGTAACAGCTCAAAAACCACAAACAATAGTTCTCAATTTGTTGTTACATTTTTGGTGACTTTAATATTCCATGATGTTTAGTGCAACATTTACTCTACTATTGTTTTCTCTAGACTAGAGTTGGACTGGGGAAATGTGAGGGGAAAAGTTGGCCAAGTAGGAATTGGTCTTGGATGCAGGATACCTGAGGAAAAAGAAAATGTATATATAATAAGGTTCCTCTAGGAGGAAAGGAACAGGAAAGCCCTTACACAAATCATTAACTGTAGATTCATTTCCTGTCTGTACGGGCTGACTCAGAGTGAATAAGAATATCAATAGTCTTATTCAAACACAGGAACAGGAACCACACCGGGAGGCTAACTGGTGGAAATTTTAATGAGCACTGTCAAGGCCTAATTCAAATGTAAAAAACCTTGAGGTTCACCTGTGGGAAAGCCTCCTTACAACCCTTTTGTCCCAGAGGTGGGAAAACAGAAAGGTGAGGGTAATCCAGATGGCAGTTATGGAAGGCCATAGGCTTCGTGCTTTTTCAATGCCTGTTTTACATAGATTTTGCTCTATGCTCTACCCAGAACCACATATAATCTCTTAAATGCACATCAAAATGAGTTTTTCTGCTATCAGGACCCCTCTTGCATGGCAGGAGTTCTATTTTTTCTCTATTAAATAAATCCTGCTCTGTTTACTCTCCCTTCTATGACTGTCTGTGGATTTTATTCTTCAAAATCTATGAGACAAAAACCCAGAGAAAATGGCAAAGTAGGGAATCTAGTCTCATCTCAAAACTCCAGTTTCAATGAGGCTTTCCTTTTTTTTTTTTTTTTTTTTTTTTTAGGCTTTCCTATCTTTGAATATGTGTAGCCTAATATGTGAGGCTAGTTTAGCTGCAAACTATTTTAGGAAAGACAATCAAGTACTGTTAGGTCGGTTCAGCTTGTCCAGTTAGGGGTGGCCAGGGCAGCCGCGGAACGGAGCAGCCAGCCAGAGGCTAACATCAGCAGTAGAGGCGCCTCCTGTCAATCAGTGGGCTTTTCCTGACTCATCCAGTAAGGACTCTGACCTTCTCTTCCTGCTTTAAGCCCTCCCCTTCCTGACCAGGCCTCTTAAAATTTTCTGTACCCTGGAACACGTGCGCCATTCTCCCGAAAACACTCTGATGGATGGGAGAGTTCAGCCCGAGAGCATGTATTTCCAATAAAGCCTTGCCCAGAGGTTTTAATTCGCCTCCTTTTGGTCATCTGGCTTTACATTGTGGTGCCGAAACCCGGGAGGGTTTTTTGCACCTCCCCCTGTACCAGGGTCGAGGCAAGCCCTCCGGACTGGGAGAACTCCTGAGCCACTTTTTCCATTTCCCCCTCATCCGGACCAACAAAAGTGAGGTAGCTCCCCCATTCCCCCTGACCTTCCAGCTTCCCTCCCATTCTGTTCCAGAGATCTATCCGTTAAGTCACACGTGTGCAACAGGTCTCTGTTCAGGGCTGCTTGGATTGGGAAGACGTTCCCAGTTCTCGTCTGAGCCACCCGACTCCGCCTGGACCCCGGGGAGTTTGCAGGGACGCCTGAACCCCTCACCTGGCCCCCAGTTCCTCGAGTGAGCACGATCAGAATTAAGAATGCCCTTTTCTGTTCCCATCCACCCCCGTGAGCGCTGGAAGGTCATGGGAAACACCAACTCCTCTCCAGACCCCCAAACTCCTTTGGGCTGTCTGTATCACAATTTCAAAAAACTAAGATTTGCTAAAGACCTATACTGTAAGTGCCTGGTCCTTTATTCCACTGTAATATGGCCTCAGTATGGCTTAGACAACGGATCACAATGGCCTCTAGGGGGAACCTTTGATTTTCAAATCCTCACTGATTTGGCTAGTTTTTGTCACTGGATGGGGAAATGGACAGAAATTCCTTTCATCAAGGCTTTGTTGGGAAGTACACTCTCGCCCCTACCCTCTTTCCGACCTGTTCTATCCTCTCAAGTTCTTCTTGCTAGGGAAAATCCCAAGCCCCTTTCCCATTTGTTCTTCTGTATCTCCTTCCTCATTCTCAGACCTACACAGGCCACCATTCAGTCTTCCTGCTCCCTACCCAGACCCCGCCTCCCATTGCTCGCGGACTGGTGAGTGCAGTGCCATCTTCCTGGGAGGCAGCGCCACTGCAGCCACAGCGCCCAAGGGCAGGGACAAGGCAGTGCTCAGAGCCCACCACTCTGGGGTCCCAGCACCTCTTGCTCACATCCTCGCGCTCAGATGGGCTAGCTGTCTGAAACCCAAGGGAAAAAAAAGTGTCTTTTATTTTACCAGCCACGTAATTTTTTTTCTCTAAGACTCTTGCTTTTCTTAAGTTCAAAAAAAAATTACAAGGATTGCTTTGGGATATGAACAGAAGGAATTAAAGATCTAAATATGGTATTTATTGGAAGGAAAGAGAATATTTCTGGTCAAAAGGTTTATGTTCATGAATAATTTGACTATAATTAGTTTTATTATTTAAAACTTAATGTACTACTATAAAACAAAATTTGAAACATTGTTCTGCTTTTATCAAAATAATTTTCTTACATTTGTCAGGTTTTATCACTTGGGAAATTAACTCTTAAAGAAATTAAGGTTTATACAACTGTGATTAAACAAAAAGTTAGAATTTAAATTTTTCTTTGAGAACTAAACTTAATGTAATAACATCAATGTAATTATGGTCCTACTAGTTCTATTTTTATATTAAATGTGTTCATATCTTTTAGATAGACAAGCTTTAAAGTAGAAGGTTTTAAAGATCTTTATATCAAGCTGATGTTCTCCAAACTGAATTTGTATGGTATCAATTTATATCATTTAATGTTTTATAACTGAACCTATCATCAGTAAGATAATGCTTTATGTTATTTTTACATCAGAGTAATCTTTTAAATAAATGAGGACCTAATCTATTTAATATTCTGCTAAGATTTTGCAAGGAGCCCTGTCTTACCTCAGATAGTTCTGTCTTCCAGCCTACTACAATGGCTTCAAAGTAGGCCAGACTCCAGTTCATTTAAAGATATGTTCAAAGGATTGATTTTGTTGTAAAGATCATTAGGATCTCAAACAGAGATATAATGTATAACTCAGCCAAAATTTGAGAAAGCTATTACACAAACTAAATATGTTTTTACTATTGTTAATTTTATTTTGTATTTTCCTTAAACTCTATGACTATTGCCTGTTAATGTTTTACAGAGGTACTACTTCAAGAACAAACAACTCAATTTAATTTAAATAAGCCATTACCTACAGGACAGATAGACCTTAAAGTTAAAGCCCAGTACCCTTACTTTAATACTAGTGAGATTGGCTTGCTGAGTGTTTAAGATCAAGACCTAAACCAAGAATTAGATCAAAGGGGCCAAGGAAACCAGTGTTTGGTCCTTGCCCTCTGAGTCAGCCTGAATCCAAGAAATGAGAAAACTTCTCTAAAGAGCTCTACACCTCAAGGCCACAGAACCTCTTGATCAGGGAGGTTACTGAGATCATTAGAGAATTAAAGAGCTGATCAAATGCCATACGATGGAGAGGAGGGTCGTTGAGAGAGGGAACCATCCCTCATGCTTCCCAAGGAAGCCACATGGTCAGCGCCAGACCTCGACCTATCCTAATGCAGATGGCACTAGCAGAGCTAATAAGCTGCTCTCAAGTTCCTCAAGGATGCCTTCCAGGAGACCAAAAGGTGACTCTTAACAATAGGTAAGAACAAAAATCGGTTTGACTTGCTTTATCTTAAACACTTAGCAAAACCAAGAACACAGCCATTCCTGGGCATTTAAAAATAGTTTAAAGATAGACATCTGTGACATAAGAAACTAAATACTATGTTTACATGCCTTGTCCTCTCCAGCCTTGTTATGGGGACAAATTCTTAACCTTTATACTTCCTATATTTCAGACTGTTCCCTCTGTGCAAGTTTGGATGTAACTGTGATTCCCATTGATGTTCCTCAACTCTGTATAATAAAACTGAACTACCATGACTTGTTACCACCTCCTTTTCTAGGGCAAAAAGGGCCGTCTTTCTACTGGTAATAGTTGGGCTCTCCTTGGCCTCCCCATTCACTGCCTCTGGGCTGGGGGCAGGAGGACTTAATTATATGGTAACCGCTACTCAGAAACCTGAACAAGTTTCATTACAGAACCAACCAGCCTTGGACTTCTAACACGCTGGACTCCCACCAAACTCAAAATTTCTTGGCAGCCCTCTTCTTTTTCTGCTAATCAGTAATATCTCCCAAGTCTCTGTTCCTACCCACAGGTGGTACTTCTACATTCAAGCAACATGACTCACACAACCAGAGGCTCCCACACCCCTGAGTCTGCCTCCCTGCCTGACCGACACCCGAGTCATCTCCCCCTCTCTGGTGCCCCAGTCCCGCAAGGAGTAGCCAGACCGAATCTGCTGTCCTATATCATCAAAAAGGCCAGGATGTTAGGTCGGTTAGGGTGTCCAGTTAGGAGTGGAACGGAGCAGCCAGCCAGACGCTGACATCAGCAGTAGAGGCGCCTCCTGTCAATCAGTGGGCTTTTCCTGACTCATCCAGTAAGTACTCTGACCTCTTCTTGCTCTAAGCCCTCCCCTTCCTGACCGGGCCTTTCAAAATTTTCTATACCCTGGAACACGTGTGCCATTCTCCTGGGTATACTCTGATGGATGGGAGAGTTCAGCCCAAGAGTGTGTATTTCCAATAAAGCCTTGCCCAGTGGTTTTAATTCACCTCCTTTTGGTACATCCTAGGATTAGTTATTCTAGTCCTCCACTACAATGCATATTTTTTTAAATTTTTTTTTTAGTTGTAGATGGACACAATGCCTTTATTTTGTTTACTTATTTTTATGTGGTGCTGAGGATCGAACCCAGTGCCTTACACATGCTAGGCAAGCACTCTACCATTGAGCCACAACCCCAGCCCCTACAATGCATATTTGTTGTAGTTAAGGGAAGAAAAATAATTACTGAGGAGAGATGCACATTCTGTTTCTTCAATTTATTGTACTTGTGTGTATGTATTACACATATACATACATATGGTATAAATGTGCATTTTTCTCATATATGTAAGAATAAGTATAACTAAAGGGAAATTGGGAATCTGTTAGCCCATTACGTAAAAGCTGCAAATGCACCAAGATCAGGAATGACCAAAAAACCAAAACCAAAAACAACAACAACAACAAAAAAACAGCTCTAGAACTCACATGCAAAATCAGGTAGAAAAAGTCTTATTTTTTTTTTTTTGGGTACTGGGGATTGAACTCAGGGGCACTTGACCACCGAGCCACATCCCCAGCCCTATTTTGTGTTTTATGTAGAAACAGGGTCTCACTGAGTTGCTTAGCACCTCGCCCTTGCTGAGGCTGGCTTTGAACTCGCGATTCTCCTGTCTCAGCCTCCCTAAGTGCTGGGATTACAGGCTTGAGCCACCGCGCCCGGCTGAAAAAGTCTTATTTTAATAGCACACTTCAAGGTGAGGATTGCCAGGGGTCCCAACAAAAAGGCTGAATGCACAGATGTGATGCCTTGTTTCCTGGGAGACAAAGTCTCTGGCTGACTCTGTTAATTCTTAGGAGATGTGAAGAAGGCAAACAGTAGTGATCTGAATGCAATGGCTATAGGAAGCAGAAAACGGAAGAAGGTGGCAAGGCAGTAACTAGAGGCTGGGAAGAGGTGGAGAGTAAGAGGAGGCTGTGTTTGTTTTATCCATGAGCTATACTCTCCATTTTGGCCTCACAGAGCCTCTGCCAGGCTCCTGCATTCTTCATACAGTGGCTGCATAAGGCATGACCTAGAAAGAGCCCTGTGGTCAATATGGAGCAGAGATGATACGTCAAGACATGATTTGAATGTGGAGCTTTGCTTATGGAAAAAAACTATTAATACCTGAGCGTCCCAAGTCAAAGGACTTGATCAGTGACTTAACAGTAGTTGCAGACTCTGCAGGTGCTGGAGATGTTCTGTTGACATAGACGCCATGCCACCGGCCAGCAGCATCAACCTCTGAAGGCTCTGATTCTTCATTCACATGTCTGCATGGTAAAGAGCATACCAAATTGAAAAGATGGAGGATGTCCCCATGGGGAAAAGACACAGATGGAAATGGAACCAATACAGAGAAAATACACAAAGCTGGAAAGAGAATTGTAAAATTTTAAATGCTATTTTCTGTATCAGCTTTCCATCTTTAGGAAATAACATAGGTACTACTCTCGATTTTTCAGAAGGAGACATTTTCTAAGAAATGGTCAGAAATAATAATAATGTTTATGTATAGAGTGACTTGATAGTACCTCTAAATAAATGAGTCTACTCCGCAAATGATGAAAACAATACAAATGTTTATTTATCATAAATATTTAGCTTCCTGTCAATGGCAGATGCAGATTGGCTTGTGGATATACATTCTAAATGTATATCCATGTAGCATACTCAGAAGTTGGAAAGATGAAATCTTAGGCTCTTCTGCATCTAGGATTTCAGGTTCCACCAATCAGAAAGACTTGAACAAGACCTGGAGTGGGACCTGAACTGAGGGAGAGAGGCAGGACATGAGGCATTCATTATGTTGATACAGACTGTAACAGAGACAAGATGCTTCTGGTATTGGCAATGGTGGTTATATCTTTCCAACTAGGCAATTGTAAGGCTCCCCAACATGGAGACATAAGGGACTTTAGAAAGTCATCCTGGAAGCTCAGCCTGGAGCCTTGTTTCTTTAGCCCTCCCAACAATTCTGCAAGCCATTTAATACTTTTTTGTCTAAGCCAACTAAGGTGCAATACATTATATACAACAGAATCCTGCCTCATATATTCTATTTACCCTCTAAGAGCAAGAATGGCAATTCTGTGTGATATTAATTTACTCTCACCCAAATTTTCTTTCCTCTTTTTTTTTTGGATTGGGGATGGGCGCTTAACCACTGAGTCACATTCTCAGCATTTTTATTTTTATTTTATTTTTTATTTTGAGATAGGGTCTTGCTAAGTTACTCAGGACCTCAATAAGTTGCTGAGGCTGCCTTTGAATTTGCACTCCTCCTACCTCAGCCCCCCAGGCCACTGGGATTACAAGGGTGCCTCACTGTGTCTGGCCACCCAAATTTTCTGGTAGGTTCTTGGTGTGGTTTCTAAATTCCAGCACAGACTCATAGGAGAATCTTTTAAAGATAGAAAATGTGATTCTGTCCTCTCATGAATGGCTTCCTCATCTAGAGGACTTTAGCATGTCATTTAATCTCCTTGTAAATGAGTCAAGACAAGAACTCCCAACTTCTGATTGCTAAATCACTGCTTTAAAAAAAAAAATCATATTGCTACAGCTGTTTTGCAAGATGACTAATTTATGAGAATGGATCAAATAGAATTTTTCTGGCAATATACTTTAATAAGGTCAGTGGAAGTTTAAAATACTTATTTCTTGATCTTTCTGAAACAAAGCTTCATAAGCTTCTGCAATTGAATTTACTAATCTTTAATTCTCTTTGCTGTCTTCTATTGCTCTGTAATCAACACAGTAAATTTAAATGAAGCAGAATTTAAAACACTTAAATCACTCTGCCCTACATTCTTTTTTTTTTGGTACCAGGGCTTGAACTGAGGGGTACTCAACCACGAGCCACATCCCCAGCTCTATTTTGTGTGTGTGGTTTTTTTTTTTAATGTAGAGACAGGGTCTCACTGAGTTGCTTAGCTAGGATTACAGGTGTTCTACATTCTTGACTCCACATTCCTTTATTTTGAGTGAAAACAAAAATTAGCAAACTGAAAACTTCTTTGGAAAAAAATATCAGGCATTTTAGAAATTGTAGGGGAATGGTTTAAAAAATTTAGATGTTTATTGAAAAGAGTTAGTTTTTCTATTTCCTCTTTGTGTTACACAGACTAAAATCAGGTGGTAAGCTTGGCACAATGGCACAACCTATAGTCCCAGCTACCTGGGAGACTGAGGCAGGAGGATTACTGGAGTCCAGGAATTTGAGGCCAGCCTAGGCAACATACCAGACACTCTGTCTCAAAAAAAACAAAAAAAGGTAGTAAGAGAATAAAATTGGGTTGTGTCCATGCAAGAAGAAAAAAAAATCTCCTTTTTATCAAGAAGATCAACAATGAGGTGGGATACTTTTACTACCAACGGGCCTTTAAGGAAGATCTTTTGTGTGTGTGTGTGATGCTGAGGATTGAACCCAGGGCCTTGTGCATGCGAGGCAAGCACTCTACAAATAGAGCTATACCCCCAGCTCCATTAAAGATTTTTTTTTTTTTTTGGTACCAGGGATTGAACTCAGGGGCACTTGACCAGTGAGCCACACCCCCAGCCTTATTTTGTGTTTTATGTAGAGACAGGGTCTCATTGAGTTGCTTAGCACCTTGTTGTTGCTGAGGCTGGCTTTGAATTTGTGAGCCTCTTATCTTAGCCTCCCAAAATGCTGGGATTACAAGTGTGCACCACCACGCCCACCTAGGATGATCATTTTTTAAAAATTAATTTTAGTTTCAGCTGAGTGTAGTGGCACACGCCTGTAATCCTAGCATTTTGGGAAGCTGAGACAGGAGAATTGCAAGTTTAAAGCCAGCCTCAGCAATGGTGAGGCGCTAAGCAACTCAGTGAGACATAAAACACAAAATAGGGCTGTCTCTACATACAACACAAAATAGGGCTGGGGATGTGGCTCAGTGGTCGAGTGCCCCTGAGTTCATTCCTCAGTACCAAAAAAAATTAAATAAATAAATTTTAGTTTCATTCCTTATTAATTAAGTAAGCATAAAATGGAGGATCCTACCTTTTGTTGAGGTATTCCTTTTACTTTATCTAATTTTCTCTTTGATTCAAAACATCAAATGATAATTAAAAAGACTCATAGACTTCATAAGAAAACAAGACCCTGCCTTCAGATATCTAATGATGATATTTCAAATGATCAGTCAGTCTCCCTAGTGAGAACAGTATCAGTCAGTATGAGGAAACTAAGCAAATTATCTAAGTAGATTAGAGAAATACCCACTAGGTACCCACCATATCATGTAACTGTGTGTGCACATATGTGTGCACACTCATGTGTGTAGAAGAGATACACAAAACAAAGTCTAAATTGAATAAACATAGAAAACAGTTAAGAATGGTATTGGTTTTTTTTTTTTTTTTTTTTAAATATTTATTTTTTAGTTGTAGGTGGACACAATATCTTTATTTTATTTTTATGTGGTGCTGAGGATCGAACCCAGTGCCTCCCGCGTGCTAGGCGAGCACGCTACCACTGCGCCATAACCCCAGCCCCAAGAATGGTATTGGTTTTATTAGTACAGGTTGAACAACAATTATCTAAAAATCTGAGATCTGAAATGATCCAAAACCTAATATTTTTTTTTTTGTTTTGGTACTGGGGACTGAACTCAGGAGTATTCAACCACTGAGCCACATTCCTAGCCCTATTTTGTATTTTATTTAGAGACAGGGTCTCAACTGAGTTGCTTAGTGCCTTGTCTTTGCTGAGGCTGGCTTTGAACTCACAATCCTCCTGTCTCAGCCTCCAGAGCCGCCGGGATTACAGGTGTGCACCATAGTGCCAGCTGCCAAAATCTAATACTACTGAGCACTGACATGAAGCCAGAAATGGAAAATTCCATATAACCCTAGATGACAAGCGAAGGTAAAGCACATGTGCACTAAAAATATTGTATAAAATTACCTTCAGGCTATGTGTATAAGACATATATGAAACATCAGTGAATTTTGGGTAAAGATTTGGGTCCCTTCCCAAAATACCTAATTATGTATATGCAAATATTTAAAAACTTGAAAAAAATCTGAACTTCAAAACACATCTAGTATCAAGAATTTCAGATAAGAGGTACTCAACCTGAACTTTAGTTGTAAATAAGCCCCTAAATTGCCTACACCGGATTGTTTTTGATTTGTTACATCCCTAGCAACATAAGAAGTATTACATTTCCTCTGCTTTAAGAAAGAATAGAGGGGACTGTGTTTATAGCTCAGTAGTAGAGTGCTTGCCTAGTATGTGTAAGGCACTGAGTTGGATCCTCAGCACCACATAAAAAATAAATAAATAAACAAATAAATAAGGGTATTGTGTTAAAAAAAGAATAGAAACTCTGCATCCTACAAAGGAAATTAATAAATATTTAAGCATGTAGTCAAGTGTATATTATCAAATCCATTAAATAAAGGAAAAACTTTAAGGTACCACTATCAGTTACATATTTGTTCAAGACCAGTTGTTGCCTCTAAGACTTAGGTTCTAAGGTCAACCTGAAAATAAAAATCACACATGTAGTCAAATATGCCTTGAAAATCTCTTGTCACCCAAAAGCATAACTTAGATGATTTTGTAAATATGACTACATACAAACATATCTTTCAGTAATTCTAACATAGTTTCCCAACAACTGCTAATAGAAATGAATTTTTTGCATTTTGTGTCTAGGAGACACATTTAAAACAACAGAAATAAAGAATGTCTTCTACCTGCTCCCTGTATATGAAACTATAATCATAATAATTTTAGCAACATAACTGTGTATAATTCCTCTGTATATGCTAGAAAGTATACCATATATCTTAAAAACATTATTGATTTTAATTTCCTATAAAAATTCCATGCTATTATACCTTACTTTAGAGGGAAAAGTTTGATAAAGGTCACATGGCTCATAAGTGGGGAATCTGGTATGCAAATCCAGCTTTGCTTGGTTATGCTTCTGTCAAATTTTCCTTAATGCCAGAATGTTCAATTAGAGGTACATAAGGGTTCTAAAATTTCTTCGTAAAATTTATTTTAAATATAGTTAAGAAAAAAATGATACCAGTATTTATTTCAGTAAATAAGTCCTATTTTTATGCAAGAATTTGCTTGTAGGAACTGGTAACAAATAACCTGAGAATGATAGACAGCTAGAGGTCAGATGCTTTAGCACATGAACACACCATGCCCATTCCCATCAACCACAGTGAGATACATGTCACCCACTCACAGAGTGCAAGTCTACCTTTCATGTCTTAGTTATAATTTAAATATATATATACATACATATGTACACATGTCTGTAATTTTTTCTCCTCTAAAAAATTCATTTAATCTAATTCATTGCTTTCTTTGTGTGGTTGTAGAACAGTCTTCAAATGACATTGATTTTCTACAGTATTCACTTCATCAAGATGCTACTTGGTATAGTCTGCTTCTATCCAAGTATAGATGAGCTCCTATATAAGACAAGATGATTTTATTTTTTAAATTTTGGTACTGGGGATTGAACTCAGGGGTACTCGACCACTGAGCCACATCTCCAGCCCTATTTTGTATTTTATGTACAGACAGGGTCTTACTGAGTTGCTTAGCGCCTCACTGTTGCTGAGGCTGGCTTTGAACTCACAATTCTCCTGTCTCAGCCTCCCTAAGTTCTGTGATTACAGGCATGCACTACTGCACCTGGCTACAAAATTATTTTTGAAGTATTCAAAAATCCAAGTAATTTCACTTGGGAGACACTGAATTACACCACTGTTAAACTCAAAAACGGTAGATTATTATTTGTTAAGAGGACCGGTCATGCCAAAAACTTGCATACAACTGCTGTGTGTGGCTCCAGGAAACCACTCAGCCCTAGGTCTCTCCTGGGGCCATTCAGGCATACTGCCTTTGACTCCCCTTTGCCCATTTAGTTTCTGAACTCAGCCCAGACACTCAAGTTATATTCCTTTTATGTTCTGTCTCTGCATTTAGTTTTTGAACTCAGCCCAGACACTCAAGTTATGTTCCTTTTATGTTCTGTCTCTGCATTTTTGCTCATTCTATGCCCTTACCTGAAATGCACTTTTCTCAAAATACTTTTTATTGTTTTGCACAAAACAAATCTTTGTCCATCTCCCTGCCCCCAGTACTGAGGAATGAACTCAGGGCCTCATACATGCTAGGTGAGTGCTTCTGCACTGAGCTACAGCCTCAGCTCTAAAAGAAGTTTGTCACTTTGCTGCGAGACAGAAATTATGAAGTATTCTGTCTCTTTTTTTTTTTTTTAAATGTTTATTTTTTAGTTTTAGGTGGACACAATATCTTTATTTTATTTTTATGTGGTGCTGAGGATCGAACCCAGTGCCTCCCGCGTGCTAGGCGAGCACGCTACCACTGCGCCATAACCTCAGGCCCCAAAGTATTCTGTCTCTTAAGTGTCAAACAGTATCTTCTGAACCTTACCTTCCAATTGTAATATTGGCATACAGAACAAAAACAAAGAGGGAAGCCTGGTGTGGTGGTGCAAGCCCGTAATTCCAGCACTTAGGGAGGCTGAGACAGGAGAATCGCGAGTTCAAAGCCAGCCTCAGCAACGGCGAGGTGCTAAGCAACTCAGTGAGACCCTGTCTCTACATAAAACACAAAATAGGGCTGGGGATGTGGCTCAGTGGTCGAGTGCCCCTGAGTTCAATCTCTAGTACCAAAAAAACCCCCAAAAAAACAAAAAGGGGAAAACAGCAATTTGAACACATCTTAATCTCCAAATCTCAACAGAGTCAAAGAAATAGTGAAGATCTTGCATCAGCAATGGAAACTAGATACCACCTACACAATTAGAAGTTTCTGCTACATAGAATAAGTGTGTATGTTGGGGAGAGAAAATACCAAAAAGCTTCCTCTAATTTCCTTCCAAAGAAAATGGAGGTATGGGGGCTGGGGTTATGGCTCAGCGGTTGAGCACTTGCCTCGCATACGTGAGGCACTGGGTTCGATCCTCAGCACCACATAAAATGAATAAAGATATATATAAAAAAATAATAGCACATTAAAAAAAATAGTTAAAAAAAAAAAAGAAAGAAAATGGAGGTATGGGAAAAACCCATTAGTGTCCCCTATCCTCAATGGCCAGGGATGGAGAGGAGCATGATACCTAGGAAGCATGCAGTGTGTATCCTTACAAAGGATAAGGCGATGAAGACTGGATTGTCTGGGAAGCTAGAAATGGATTATCTCAGGCACAAAGGGCAACAGCAACAAGGGAAAAGTCAGGAGAGTCACAGAAAGTACCTAATGTGGACAATGGGCCAAACAATAACAAACCCAGGAAGCTGGCTCCTGCATTTCAGTTTCTCCAAACAGAAAAAACTAGACTTAGAGGAATTTCCCCTACCAGACACATACTCCCTCTGTACTGTGAGTTTGAATTTACCTTAAAGAGCCTTCCCTCTAGCTTAAGACAGAAGATTTGATGCATCAGCAGGCAAAGTGAGTGGATCTAAGCAGCATCTACAGATACTGATTCTAAGCAAATAAGGACCCTGATATACTTTAATCAATTTAATCAAGAGTCAGTGATGAGAAAAAGAATGCCCCAATACAAGCATTTGAAAATTAAAATATTTAAAAGGTCTTATCTACAAAGATATTTCAGTACATGAGAATAACTTCATTCAAAAGAGAATACACATTTGTAAATTTATGACATGAAAGACACTCTTGATAGCATCTACCCTAAAATTCAAGAAAGTATGAAAAAAGATGATTATTTAAAACGAAAGATTGAGCTTGAAAAATAATATAAAGTAATAATCCCATTAAAATATTTTGAAGCAAAACTTATTCAAAAGAAAAAGAAGCCAGGGACTGAGGTTGGGCCTCAGTGGCAGAGCGCTTGCTTCGCATGTGTGAGGCACTGGGTTTGATCCTCAGCACCACATAAAAATAAATTAACAAAATAAAGACATTGTGTCCATGTATAACTAAAAAAATATTAAAAAGAAAAAAAGAAAATGAAGCCAGGTGTAATTACACATACCTGTAATCCTGGCACTTTGGGAGGCTTAGACAGGATAATTGAGAGTTAAAAACCAGCCTCAGCAATGGCGAAGCATGGCACTAAGCAACTGAGTGAGACCCTGTCTCTACATAAAACACAAAATAGGGCTGGGGATGTGGCTCAGTGGTTGAGTACCCCTGAGTTCAATCCTCGGTACCAAAAAAAAAAAAAGAAAACCAACAACAACAAAAAACAGTAAAGGAAAATACAGATTATATAACAATGTAAGGGCTGAGGGTAGGGCTCAGTGCTAGGGTACTTCACTACCGTGTGTGAGATCCTAGGTTCAACTGCGAGCATCACAACTAAATAAATAAATAAATAAATGGAGATTCTATAAAATATGAAATTTTCCATGATAAAGTCAAAAGAGTCATATTATACTCTAATAAATACTGACTTATATACTGGTAACAAAAAAATAATCAGAAGCTGGGCGTGGTGGCGCATGCCTGTAATCCCAGCACTTCGGGAGGCTGAGACAGGAGAATTGCGAGTTCAAAGCCAGTCTCAGTAACAGTGAGGCGCTAAGCAAACTCAGTGAGACCCTGTCTCTACATAAAACACAAAATAGGGCTGAGGATGTGGCTCAGTGGTCAAGTGCCCCTGAGATCAATCCCTGGTACCAAAAAAAAAAAAAAAAAATCAGTTCAGTGAGAAAACTAGTTAAGTGCTAATGAACTAGCAATTTCTAGCAGAGAAAATGCAAATGGTTAGTAAACATATAAAATATGCTCAGGGCTGGGGTTGTGGCTCAGTGGTAGGGCACTCGCCTTGCATGTGTGAAGCACTGGGTTCGATCCTCAGTACCACATTTAAAAAAAAAAGATATTGTGTCCATCTACAACTAAAAAATATATTTAGCTGGGCATGGCGGTGCAAGCCTGTAATCCCAGCACTTAGGGAGGCTGAGACAGGAGAATCGCGAGTTCAAAGCCAGCCTCACCAATGGCGAGGCACTAAGCAACTCAGTGAGACCCTGGTCTGTACATAAAACACAAAACAGGGCTGGGGATGTGGCTCAGTGGTCCAGTGCCCCTGAGTTCAATCTCCAGTATGCACTCCACCCCCCCAAAAAATAAAAAACATGCTCAGGGAAATGCAAAGTGTTAATATTTTTTTTGCTTATCCTATTGGCAAAAAAATAAAAATATCCCAGTTGATAAGGCTATGTAGAAGTGACTCATCATGACTCTAAGGCAAATAATCTGGCACTATCTATGAAAATAAAAACATGAATACTCTCTAATGTAGGAATCATATTTTTAGGAACCTAACTTATAAAAAAGGTAGGGGATGCTGGGGTTGTGGCTCAGCGGTAGAGCACTTGCCTAGCATGTGTGAGGCCCTTGGTTCAATCCTCAGCACCACATATAAATAAATAAAATAAAGGTATTATGTTCATCTTCAACTAAAATAAATTTTTAAAAAAGGTAGGGGGAGGGTGGCTGGGAGCGTAGCTCAGTGTTAGAGTGTGTGCTTAGCATGCTTAAGGCCCTGGGTTCAATTCCCAACACCAAAAATAAACTAAGTTATTAATTAATTAAAGACATAACCATATAAAGTTATGTTATAGCATTATGAGGGAAAAAAAGACTAGAAAATATAACCTTGGCATCTCAGTAATGTAAGGCAATATTTGAATATTTTCGGGTCCATGTAGAATACCATGTAGCTATTAAAATGACTTAGATTTCTATGTATTGCCCAGGACACATCAAATGAAATGCAAAGGTGCACAATACTATATAGAATATTATCCCATGTTTATAAAAACATAAAAATGAGTCCCATATAGCCAGGCGCGGTGGCGCATGCCTGTAATCTCAGCACTTTGGGAGGCTGAGACAGACAGAAGAATGGCCAGGTCAAAGCCAGCCTCAGCAACAGCGAGGCGCTAAGCAACTCAGTGAGACCCTGTCTCTACATAAAAAACATAAAATAAGGCTGGGGGTCTGGCTCAGTGGTTGAGTACCCCTGAGTTCAATCCCTGGTACCAAAAAAAAAAAAAAAAAGAGCCCTATAGGTACATTTATAGGAGTAAACAGAAAGGTAAAGAAAAATACTGATAACACTGATTACCTTATAGGGTGATAACAAAAGAAGGAAAAGGATTAATACTTTTCTTCATACATCTCTATTTCATCATTAGTATTCCTACATATTACTTCATAATTAAGAAAAATCAAATTATTAAATCAAACTATTTGTTTCTAAATTTCAAAGTTTTTAGATTTCAATCTAGACTTCAAATTCTATATATTTCTATTTTCTGAGTTTTGCTTTAAATATTAATTTATGCAAAACTAATATTTGTGTTCATGTTCCCTTTTTCAAACAATGAAATCATTAAAAGTTATGTTCAAGTCGGGCATGGTGGCGCAAGCCTGTAAACCCAACACTTAGGGAGGCTGAGACAGGAGAATTGCAGTTCAAAGCCAGCCTCAGCAACGGCAAGGCACTAAGGAACTCAGTGAAACCCTGTCTCTACATAAAACACAAAATAGGGCTGAGGATGTGGCTCCGTGGTCGAGTGCCCCTGAGTTCAATCTCTAGTACCAAAAAAAAAAAGTTATGTTCATATTCCATATCAACCTCTTCTCTACAACTTATATTTAAAGTCTAGCTTGTTTTTACTTCAAATTCTAGTTATTTAATATGACTTTAGAGTTCTGAAACTAGGGTCTAGGGATACAAGCTCAATAATAAAAGTACTTGGCTAGCATGCACAAGTCCCTGGGTTTGATTCACCGCATGAGGGGAAAAAAGTTCTAAAAACATATTAAGGAAATGGGGCTGGAGTTATTGCGCAGTGGTAGTGTGCTCACCTAGCACGCGTGAGGCACCTAGGTTCGAGCCTCAGCACCACATAAAAGTAAAATAAAGATATTCTGTCCACCAACAACTAAAAAATAAATATTAAAAATATATATATATATATTAAGGAAAAAGAAATTAGAACAAAACAACATATAGGTCCTGAAGAAAAGTGATCAGTGATTAAAAATCAAACAACAGACTCTTCTAAATAATAGCATATTTATTTAGCACTTCACAAACGCTTACATATAAAAATATTCAACAGTACCTGGAGTAAAGACAGATCAAAATATGCATGGGAACACAGCTGTGCATTTTAAGTTGAGGTTGTATTTTTTCTTATTGTTTTCTTATTTACTGTTGTTTATATTTGAAAACACCCAGCAAGTAAATTTTGCCATTCTAAGAATTCTCAATCTGAGGTAAATATCTCCCAGAATAAAAATTTCAATCCTACTAGGACAATTTCAGCAAGTGTCTTAATTATTTTTACAGAGAAGACATCAATAAGTTTCTTCTTTCCCACACAAAGCTAAATATTTCTAATAAATCTGTACTCCTCAATTTGACTCCCCAAAACATCTTGCTGAGTTTAAAGAGTATTGTTGATCCTAATTTTTCTTTTATTAGACAACAACTCGTCTTATCCTTAGCATGATGCAGCTAACAAGTACACTGTATACACTATAAACTGCTCCTCACGTGAGAAGAACAGTAGGTTTGCCTGATGGTGTTTGCTGAATCAGGTAAAGATATTTACAAATATTCTTCCAGAAGTTGAGACTCAAACTTTAAATTCTGGATCACTCTGAGTTGTATGTTTCTGCATTAAAAATCTTTAAGTTTCCAGGGTAAGCGTTATTCACAAGGCTTTTTTTTTGGTACCGGGAATTGAACTCAGGGGTACTCAATCACTGAGCCACATCCTCAGCCCTATTTTGTGTTTTATTTAGAGACAGGGTCTACTGAGTTGCTTAGTGCCTCGCCATTGCTGAGGCTGGCTTTGAACTTGCGTTTCTCCAGTCTCAGCCTCTCGAAGTGCTGGGATTACAGGCATGCGCCATTGCACCTGACTGAGGCTTTTGTTTTAAGTTGTCCTTTGTTAGTTTTCAGTTAGCACTGTTACCATGCATAGCTATCTGGTTAACTTCATCTTTTATTATCAATCAAACATCTATTTATGTTTAGCCTAATAAAGATTCTAGAAAACAGACCAAAGCTTAGTGGTAGCTTCTTTCAGATGAGGTAATGAAGTCAGACCCCAGCTTGGAAAGGCTCAATCAAAACTTGATAAAAGGGGATAGAACTTTCTAACTTCTTCAGAATAAGGCATCATGCAGACGACTTCTTATGTTGCCTTAGGTAGTGTGAATTCTCAGATGATCAGATATGATACCAAAAGGCTGCTTAAAAATAAACACCAAAAAGGGGAACCTCATACATGGGCTGCATTCACCAACACTTGGAGTTTGCTATGCAATTATTCTTTCTGAACACTCTAGTTGCATATAAAATATTTTTTTGTTTTTTTTTTCTGAACTTCATTTTACTCTTCAAAAAAAGAGAATGCTGAATCTTCTGAGCAAAAAAAAAAAAAAGGATTATCTTTGATCATGCATGATTTGATTCCAGAATGTAGAAAAAAAGTAAAGAGACTTGATTGCAATGAATCTGTGTGGAACAATGAATGTATATGAGACAACTGGGTTCTTTATAAAGTAGTAATTTCTCCTCTACAGATTCCCCCTTTCATATAGAAATGGCTGTAGTTTCCAATGATGGCAAGGGCTGGACTGTCTTTCTTCCACCAAATGCTCTGCTAGCTGACAGAGACCATGGAGCTGTAAAGATAGAAATGGGAGGGAAGGCTGGTAAAGGAGTGACGTATGGCAATGGGGTCTTCGTTTATAACACAAGAATTAACAGCTTATACTGTCCCACAGAGAAAAGCAAATACCCACAAAAGGGCCAACAAGTTTTTACTCCTACTGTTGCAATTTTTTTCAAAGTCAAAGGTTTTCAGACAGAAAAATGTCAAAAGACTTCAAAATGCCATTACGAGGCTCCTTCCAGAACTTCAACAAAGAACAGAGATGTCCAGATAAACATCTGCCCCACTGTCATTTATAAAGAGGTTCATGCTTCCCTCTATTGTCAAGGGCCCCCCACTATATATACACACATATCATATATATATTTTATTATAACAGCCTAAAAATCCTAAAAGTTTAAGGGAAGCATATCAAAACAAATCTGTAAAATGGGAAGTACAGAGGCAGATGTAGGCCTTTCAGCTTAGACCAGAACTGGGGATATAGGTCAGCAGTAGAGCATTTGCCTAGTATATATGAGGCCCTGGGCTCATTCTTCAGCATAGCAAAAAAAAATATATATATATATGTATATATACACACACACACACACACACACACACACACACACAATTATAGTTTATATATTCAATGTCACAACTATAAATTTAAACTATGAAAGAAATATGTAAATAAACAGATTATGCTTGCTGGAGTAAAAGGATACCAGAGTACCAATTTTTACATTAAGGGCCAAATGAAATGCCAGTGGTCCTGACAGTTGTAGGAGCTGAGTCTATTCAGAAACTGTTTACAAATCCCATGGGAACTGGCCTCCTTCACGAGGGCCAGGGATTTAGTGCCATAGAGTACTGGAAAAGACATCTTAGCTGCCCAAGAATATATACTTCCAGCTCCCACACTTCCCCTTCAGCAGTAGCCACAGAACTCTTGCTGAGCAGCTGTGAAACATTAGAATGCTAAGAACAACACAGAGGGCAGCACAGGCACACATGAAGGATGTTAGGGCATGACGTGGATGTGCACACGCAAGTTAAAAGCCAATGCCAGCAGAGTTTGCACTTGACAAGCCACCATGCTGCTCACTTCAGCTGGGACAATGTGAGAATCAATGATTGGTACAGGCTGAGCACATGTGAATCTGAGATATTCTATCATGAAAGGTATCTAACCATAGAATGTCCTTAACTAGAAATAAATGTTAAATGTTTTCAATGACCTCTTTCTTTTTAAGATATCTTCCATGAATGTTTATTTGATGTTATATGATCAACACAGTAAGAATCAGGTAAGCCATCCTAAAAATAATGGCTTTTACTATTTTAGAACAAGAGAAGTAAATGCATATGGGTCATTCTCTGTCACTGTTCATGAAGCCCATCTCATATATTGCTCATCAACAATGTCTTTCATTAACAAAGTTTGTGTGTGGCCTATGGAATCATGACGCTGAGTTGTCTGTGTATTCTGTGTGTCTGCATGGCCTTAGAACTCAACTTCTTAGGAAGAAGATTTGATGATATCATTCCCCCTCATGCTGGGAATCCAACCCAGGGCCTTGCAAATGCTAGGCAGGCACTCTACCACTGAGCTACATCCCCAACCCCAGATCTGATGTTTTAATTTCAATGTAAGTCTTCAATTTGATGCCTTTCTCTAATTGTTTGAACTGGAAAAGGCCAAGGTAGAGAAAGTTTTTCATTATCCTTTTATTCTTTAATTTATATATCTAGTAAAACAGACTGCTTTCAGGCTTGTTCAAATTTCTGTGACAGAAGCCAGGTGCAGTGGCGCATGCCTGTAATCCCAGCACCTTGGGAGGCTGAGACAGGAGAATCACGAGTTCAGGGCCAGCTTCAGCAATGGCGAGGTGCTAAGCAACTCAGTGAGACCTTGTCTCTACATAAAAACACAAAATAGAGCTGAGGATGTGGCTCAGTGATCGAGTACCCCTGAGTTCAATTTCTGGTACAAAAAAAAAAAAAATTTTTTTTTTCTGTGTCAGAAAGTCACAAGTCACAGCTAAAATTCAGAGATTTTTGAACTGAGGTTCAAAGATTGTACCAAATAAATGAAGTACTGGCACTTATTTCTGACTTTCCCACTAGAGGAAGGCCAGCTGCTGACCAGTCTCAGAATAGCATAATTTAAAGGGACTTTGAAATACTATTACATATGATGGCGCCAGACCTAAGAAGGGGACACTGCTGGTTGGTGGTAAAAATATGTATTGCCTTAATTTCCCATGAATTTTTTTTTTTTTTTTTGTACTGGAGATTGAACTCAGGGGCACTGGACCACTGAGCCACATCCCCAGCCCTATTTTGTGTTTTATGTACAGACAGGGTCTCACTGAGTTGATTAGCACCTCACCGTTGCTGAGGCTGGCTTTGAACTTCCGATTCTTCCGTCTCAACCTCCCTAAGTGCTTGCACCACCGTGCCCACCTGCCCTCCCATGAATCTTCACATGAATTATTCTTACTTTAAAATAAAATATCAGCTGAGGGTGGTTATATGAGTCTATAGTCCCAGCTACTCAGGAGGCTGAGGAGGGAGGATCTCCTGAATGTCCAAGTTTGAGATCAGCTTAGGCCACACAGCAAGATCTCATCTCAAAAAACAGATAAGTAAAACAAAAATATCTCTGAAAATATAACAGGACTGAAGATGTTTAATAAGTTAAATAATATCCCATTTTGTTTCAGTTACTGAAATGGTAATTTATTTTCCTATCTAGGCTCATCATTCATTCGCTCACCTATCAGCCTGACTAACGATTTCCTTGAATACCAATCTGTTCAAAATGAGAATATGAACCAGTTAACCCCATGTCACAATCAAGGTGCTTTATGGATGCTCTTACCTTCTCTCAGTTGTGCTTGGAGGACCTCATCAGAGAATGTTCTGCAAGTTCTGTGGCTGTGGCTGAGCCAAGAATGACCTTTGAGTTCTTATGAGATGACTGTCAAAGTCAAATCGAGTATCAGTACTTATTCAGTCAAGATGGAAACACTAAGTTGCTGCAGGAGCTTTGAGGTATGAGATGGTTTCCATTCCTGCTCATGGTAGGTGCGGGGCCATCAGAGAGTATCCTTTTCTTTCTTTCTTTTTTTTTTTTTGGGTGCCAGGGATTGAACTCAGGGGCACTTTACTACTGAGCCATATCCCCAGCAGTTTTTTTTTTGTTGTTTGTTTGTTTTTTTGGTACCGAGGATTGAACTCAGGGGTACTCAACCAATGAGCCACATCCCCAGCCCTATTTTCTGTTTTTTTTTTTTTTTTTTAATGTAGAGACAGGTCTCATTGAGTTCCTTAGTGCCTTGTGGTTGCTGAGGCTAGCTTTGAACTCACGATTCTCCTGTCTCAGACTCCCAAAGTGGTGGGATTATAGGCGTGCGCCACCGCGCCCAGCTTCCCCAGCAGTTTTTTTTTTTTTTTTTTTTGATTAATTTTTTTTACAATCTTTATTTTATTTATTTATGTATGTATTTTGTATGTGGTGCTGAGGATCGAACCCAGTGCCTCACGCATGCGAGGCAAGCGCTCTACCACTGAGCCACGACCCCAGCCCCTTCCCCAGCAGTTTTTAAAAAATATTTTATTTAAAGACAGGGTCTCAGCTGAGTTACTTAGTGCCTCACTAAGTTGCTAAGGCTGGCTTCAAAGTGCTGGGATCACAGGCGCACACCATCAAGTCCGGCAAACAGTGAACTCCTTAAAGGGGGCAGCTTTCCAGACAAGTGCAAAATCAGATAAGAAACTGTCACCAGCAGTTGTCTGATGTTCTGCCAAATGCAAGGACAAGCAAGAAACATTCTGTTGCAGTAATGTACCATGTTCTGATTGTTGTCAATTCTAAAATTTTGAAAGATTTTGTGATAAAGAATTAAATTGCTAGATTTGGAAGGGAGGAAAAAAAATCACAGGAGCTGGACATAGTGGCACATGCCTATAATCCCAATGACTCAGGAGACTTTAAGCAATTTAGCAAGACTGTCTCAAAATAAACAATGAAAAGGGCTGAGGATATGGTTCAGTTGTAAAGCAACCCTGGGTTCCAAATAAATAAAATAATTTTTTAAAAAAGGAAAAGATAAGAGAAACATTCTGTGTTTAAAAGAAAAAGTAACTTTAAATTTGAAGGTATGGCGTGTATAAAGCCCTAAACTGTCTGGACACAGAGATTTCCTACTTGTTAGAGCTAAAGCCTATATCTTAAAATCTGTGGAAGAAATTCAACATCTCATACAATAACTTAGTTAGGAACACCATGAAAACTCAGGGCTTGTCTTTTACCATTTCTCTTTCAAATAAAATAGACAGGAAGCAATATAAGTTAAGACTTAGTTCTTCTTCTAAAGACATACATTATGGAAGCGAGACAAAGAGACAAAAGCAAACACAAAAATGAACTAGAACGACTTTGTAGTCCTTTCAATAGGAAACACTCTGATATCTCCTGCCTTCTTTTTTGCTTTTTGGGTTTTTTTTTTGGTACTGGGGATTGAATTCAGGGGCACTCGACCACTGAGCCATATCCCCAGCCCTATTTTTTTTGTGTTTTATGTAGAGACAGGGTCTCACTGAGTTGCTTAGCACCTTGCCTTTGCTGAGGCTGGCTTTGAACTTGTGATTCTCCTGTCTCAGCCTCCCAAAGTGCTAGGATTACAGGTGTGAGCCACCGCTCCTGGCTTCTCCTGCCTTCTTGTAAAATTACATCTGTGGGTAGAGGGTAAAGGTGTGACTGTAAAATAATGATTTTGATTTTCTCAAGACTGAAGTGTGGAACTGGACACATTATTCCTTCTCTAGAGGCCACTTTATATAAAGTCATAAACAAAGGAGCAAGGGATTAATTAGAGCATGTTTGATAACAGAATCAAAACTGAATTCTGAGAAGAAATCCACTCTTCCTAAAGTCATGGCACTCATGATCACAGAACATCAGACCTCAAGGTGTGGAAGGAAACCAACAAACAACCCTTCTGATCCTGGAAAAACAAGTACACATCAAAATTCAGAACCCACTGCTGATTTTATAATACTATATTTTATATTTGAAAGACATTTAAAAACTCAAAATAATTTCCTAATATTCAAGAACTTCAAAGTTAAGGATAGTGACTCTTGATTGGGAAAAGATAACATCTTATTAGTAAAAGCCTAAAATATTGTTTATAATTTTATCTGTGTCCTTTAAATTTTAAATAATAATTTTAAATAATAATTTTAAATAAATTTTAAATAATAATTAGTTTTAAGCTCACCTCAGGAATACCTTCCTCTTTTTTTTTTGGTACCAGGGATTAGACTCAGGGGCACTCAATCACTGAGCCACATCCCCAACCCTATTTTGTGTTTTATTTAGAGACAGGGTCTCACTGAGTTGCTTAGCACCTCACTGTTGCTGAGGCTGGCTTTGAACTCACGATCCTCCTGCCTCAGCCTCCCAAACTGCTGGGTTTACAGGAGTGTGCCCCCGGGCCTAGCAGGAATACCTTCCTCTTAAATATGTCTACTCAGTAGGGCCTTTGTGCTAATATATTGTGTGGTCTCCATTCTACCCCAAGAACAGAAGGGGAAGTCATGAATTAGCCAAATCTTTTGTTTTCCACACTTACCCTTTTTAATACAGTGGGTTATGTCAGGCCTTTCTGAAATAGCCCATGGGAGCAGTGATTTGAGCCCTAGATGGGAAGTTCCTAGTAGGGTAGTGGCATGGTTAATGGTAGACTGATCAAAGAAAAGACATCATAGAACCTGGCACAGAGAGACACAAAAGCTTTTGTCTCTATAACATAGCCTCATGCACAGTTATTAAGTGAGAAGCCAAAGCACTGTTCAGGTGCTCATCAGACTCAGAGAGAGAGGTGGGGCTCTGCCCATGACCTACCTGCTATGGCCCTGCATGTCCCCCAGCTCCTTTTGTAGCCTGGCATTCTTCTCTTCCTCCTCCAGCAGCCTCCTCTTAACAGAGCGCAGTTCCTGCTGGGCCTCACACTTGATGTCATTGGCCACAACCACTGCAGTCTGCAGGTCTGCCTGGAATCGCCTCCATTCCTCTGTCTCCTCCTGAAAATGCCAGAGTCCACATCTGTGAGAGATGCCTGCTGGGGCAAGCATGCAGGCAGGGGCCTAGAATCACCATTGCAGTCACCAAGAAAGAATGGCCAGCAGTGAAGCCCTGCATTAATGGTGTCTCCTACTACGAAGAGGCACAGGTAGAAATTCCATCTTCAAGTCACAGAATTCTCCATCCTAAAACTGAACAACTGGTTTCATTTTACTTCCTGCCAACAAGAAGGCTCAAGCTGTTGAAATGTGCTGTGAGAAAGCAGGCTAGAAAGAGTAACTGGTATTTTCCTAATGTTTCCAAACCTTGAGGATCATTTATAGTAAGATAATGGAAAAGGTGCCCTGTTCACAGCTGTAACCCACACTCACCTTTATCTGCTTTGTCAGGGTCTTTAGCTGCCGTTCCAAGTCTGACTTCTGTTCCTCCAACTTGATCACATTGCCTAGAAGTAAGTGATTGAGACAGGAGTTGAAAAAGTTGTGAGACTTCTGAGAAGGTAAACTGGGAAGCAAAGGGATAGCTCCATAGGCCACAATAAGGCAAATCCATCCCTTCCACTATAAATTCAGTTTTTAGCACCCCGCAGAGGGGGAGCTAGCAGCAGAAGGTTTCCCCAAGACAAGGACTGGGATAATTTGGGAAATAAATAGTGTTTATTTAGGATATATCATCAGAAGTACCACCATGTGGCACTATAGGAGAATACCTCACTAGCCATTCACATTTACACACTTGTGCTAGACCTCCCTGCTATTTTGCACACAATTGTCCTGCATAGGCTTTATTATTGAAAGGTAGAGGACTTTTGTATACTAGAAGATGTGACTGGTTATCACTCCTATGACTTTGAAATGCATTTCTAGAGTTGCAGTTCTTAATCAAAGTTAAACCTCAGAATCACATGTGGCACTTTTCAAAAGCACAGATTTGTAAGACACCAGCTCTAGACCCATGGGCCCCAGAATCTCTGAGCACAGACAGAATCTGGGCCCATGAATATTCTAACAGCTTGATCACCTCTCCCAAGTTAAGAACAACTTTCAACACTGGTTCCAAGTCTCCAATTTGCTCCATGCTGCTACCACAGCCATTTAAATGTTCTCATCACGTCAGCCACCAAGTTAAATTCCTGAATGGCTTCTCTATTCTAGAGCAGCACTTGTCTATTAAGGATATGAATCAGAACTGGAGAAGGTTAAAAAAGGATCCTAATAGGCATGTCCTATTCCAGCAGTTATAAATCAGCATGTGGAGCCTAAAGAATTTGTGTTTAGGATCAATGCCTGAAGAGTAAGAAAATCCTTCACTTCTTTTTCTTGTTCTGCTTGTTTCTCTTAAGAATCTTATGGGAAGGAGTGATTAGGGCTGGAATTGAGTGTGTCTGGTTCTCCTAACAAAAATATATCTTAATACCTTAATATTCCTAACAGAAGTTTAAAAGCTTCTTAAAAGATGCTCTGTGGGCTGTGGCTGTGGCTCAGTGGTAGAGCGCTTCCTAGAATGCATGAGGCACTGAGTTCGATCCTCAGCACCACATACAAATAATAAATGAATAAAATAAAGATCTGTCAACAACTAAAAAAAATTTTAAAAAAAGATGCTCTGTGTTAGCTGGGTGTGGTGGCGCACACCTGTAATTCCAGCACTTTGGGAGGCTAAGACAGGAGAATTGAGAGTTCAAAGCCAGCCTCAGCAATGGCGAGGCGCTAAGCAACTCAGTGAAACCCTGTCTCTACGTAAAACACAAAATAGGGCTGGGGATGTGGCTCAGTGGTCGAGTACCCCTTGAGTTCAATCCCCGGTAGCAAAAAAAAAAAAGATGCCTTGTATTATTTTCAGTCTTGGATAGATTATGATATAACCACAGTGGATGGGCCTGAAATTTGCTGTGGACATTAATTATACACTGGTTTTTTTGGTTGTGTCTGGACTGACTCTTAAGAATTAAGGACAATACAACCATATTCTCAATAGCAATTGTGGGGGACATATGCAAGGGCATGCCACAAAATGGCGCCGAGCTACCAGCTCAGGCCTGACCACGCTGCCCCGGGAGAGCCATCACCTCACCCTTATTGGCTGACCTCTGCTTCCGTGTTCGTGGACAAGACATGGACAATGGATACTTTCCTATCTAAGTGTCCCTGTGCATCCCGCTTCCGCATTCTTAGCTCAGT
>CM053402.1:55036890-55187069 GCA_028644305.1 Xerus rutilus
GGCGCGGTGGCTCAAGCCTGTAATCCCAGCACTTAGGGAGGCTGAGACAGGAGAATCGCGAGTTCAAAGCCAGCCTCAGCAATGGCGAGGCGCTAAGCAACTCAGTGAGACCCTGTCTCTACATAAAACACAAAATAGGGCTGAGGATGTGGCTCAGTGGTCGAGCACCCCTGAGTTCAATCCCCAGTACCAAAAAAAAGAACTACATATTATCCAAAAATAAGTACATTTGAAGACTTCAGAGTTTCTTCTGAGTCATTAAGTAACATATCTGAATTGAAACTTTTATAGATTCACTAAATCTATTAACTCTATCAGGTATAGTAAATCTGTTAACTATTAGATCATAGAATGGGTTGGCATTGCTTTCTCCCTTTGTAAATACATGACTCTGTTCTTTTATAATATCTACTTCTTCTGCCAAGAATTAGAGTAGATGAATATGTTGCTCAAGGGATAAAGTATTAATCACCAGAGTCTGTTCAGTGACAAATAGAACAGTTACTTTGATAGCTGCTTAGAGCCATCATATGTGAAGATTCTGGGCAAAAATGTTAAGTGAAATGACTGAGCATTGTAGAATTAGGATTTACCCCAGGAATGCCAGGGTGACTTAACATAGGACTACCTTAGAGAATCTGATATTGTAATTCACCTCAGTAACAAAATAAAGGAGAAAAAAGCAATGTGATGGCACAAAAACTAATAGATGTCAGTAGATATAGAATTTAACCCATATCCTTCATTTAAAAATCAGACACTTCTTAGCAAAACACTTACAATAACATAATACATGTTATGTACCAAATGTCTACAATAAACATAATTAATGATGAAATGTCAAATGCTTCATTTTGGGCACAAAACCAGAATACACCCACCATCATACTTCTGCTCAACACTGTGCGATGGAAAGGGGCCTTCCTGAGGTCATGAGACTTGCCACTGGGCAAGTCAGGAAGACCTAGTCCAACACTTTATATCCCTAATTACAGTTCTGTGCTAAAATTGTTCCTGTTATTGTTCCCTTAAGGCATGGGTCACTTAAGCATCATCACTTGAATTCACAGTTGCTGATGGATTAGCTGATGTTCTACAGTGGGGATACTAGTCTGTGCAATGGTTTGGATATGGTGTGTCCCCACTAAAACTCACATTGAAATCTGATTCCCAATGTAGTGGAATTGGGAGGTGGGGCTTCTAAGAGGTGATTAGGTTTTGGAGGCTCTGACCTTGACAGGAGGTTGTTATAAAGTAAGCCTGACATCTCCCCTCACTTTAATATACATAGTCCCATCTTCCACATGCAGCAGCTTCTCCTTCCAATTTTCCACCATAATTTGAAGCATAACATGGCTTACACAAGATTTGACCACCTGGTTTTAGACTTTGCAGCCTTTAGAACCAAGAGCCAAAATAAGCCTTTTTTCTTTATAAATTACCTAGTCTCAGATGTTCTGTTAAAGCAACAGAAAACAGAGATAGTCTGTTCAATAGGTATGGATTATACTTTTTCTATGTTGATATAAAGAGGCAGGAAGATTAAGATGAGTTACAGATTCATTGCAATTACAAGTCGATGTCTTTGCAAACAACAATGCAAAATCACAGACCTGAGGTCTTTTTTTTTTGGTACCGGGGATTGACCTCAGGGGCACTAGACCACTGAGCCACATCCCCAGCCCTATTTTGTGTTTTATGTAGAGACAGGGTCTCACTGAGTTGCTTAGCACCTCGTCATTGCTGAGGCTGGCTTTGAACTCGCGATTCTCCTGTCTCAGCCTCCCTAAGTGCTGGGATTACAGGCTTGTGCCACCGCGCCCGGCAGACCTGAGGTCTTGATAGGTATAAAAGAAACCTTTTGTGGCATCATATCTCATCTTTTACGTCAGACTTTCACCTAAACACTGGCTAAAATTTTTTTCATCCTACCATCAGTTTTGATAATTCTAGATAGCCAGAAATAAGATATGGAATATCTGAATAACAGCTTGATTTTATAATATTCATAATAGCTTGATATTAAATATATATCTTGTGCCTTATATTCTACGAAGTATGCAAATACTTGCCTTTTCCTCTAAATCATATTAAGTTTATACCAGAAAATTCTAGATTTTATTGTCTATTTAGCCAAAACTACATGAAAGCAAAAATTCATGCTTTTAAATGATTTCATTATCAACCAAGAAAAAACAAAGTTAAATGAAGAATTTTACTTAAGAAACTAGAAAACAAACAAAAATATATAAAAAGTAATATGAAAGAATTTTAAATGATAAAAGAAATATATAAATCAGAAATAGACTTTATAAGCAAATCTAATGAGGTCATTGTATTCATGAAAGAAATACTCTTTTTTTTTTTTTTTTTGGTACTGGGGATGGAGCTCAGGGGTACTCGACCACTGAGCCACACCCCCAAGCCCTACTTTGTGTTTTATGTAGAGACAGGGTCTCACAGAGCTGCTTAGCGCCTCGCCGTTGGTGAGACTGGCTTTGAACTTGTGATCCTCCTGTCTCAACCTCCCAAAGTGCTGGGATTACAGGCGTGTGCCACCGCGCCTGGCTCTGAGTAATCCTTAAACAAAATAGAGAAATAATCTATTGAGTAACAATGCAAAGCTCTATTTATCAATCTACAACTCAAATGAGTACTTGGCTGATAACATCTAATTCTAATCCTATGTTTGTAATAAAATACCTATGAATTTATAACATAGACAATGATAAAAACTCCTAACAACATACTACTAGGACCATCAGAAACTTGAATTCAGGATCAGGATGCAACTGACAGGTCTCAAGACAGATGAAGCAATGTAGGAAAGTCTTCCTAAGAGCTTATAGCACAAACTGCTGCTTCAAATAGTGATAACCATCACATAAAGTGGGAAGATGTTTTTTATCTATCTCCCCAGCAGACCCCTAATTCACAGACCCAAGAGCTTGATGAAAACAGAAACAGGAAGTTATCTCTCTGCACCTGCCCAGCCCCCCTCTGTGGGGTAGGTAGACTATCCTACAATTATTATTAATCTTGCATCATATAAGAAAATTCCAGAATAATCAAAAGGTCATTTTAAAATGAATAAAGTGATCATTTATTTGATCTTGGGCTGCAGAAGATCTTTCTAAACTAAAAAGGTAAAAAATTATTTTTAAAAGATATGATTAACAGATTTGAATGACATAATTTAATACCAAGTATTGGCAAGGGCTCAGGGAAACAAGTGCTCTCACGAACTGCTTGTGGGAACAAATTGACATAATACTTCTGGAGGGCAATCTGGCTGAATGTGTTGAAAGTCTTTAAAATGTTTATACTCTCTGACTCACTAAGTCAACGTCTAGGAATTTTTCCTGAAGAAATAATGAGAGAGGGAAAAAAGGTATTCACACTATTGAAAGACCAGAAAGAACATAAATATCCAATAAAACACATAAGTTTAATAACACAGGACTAGTGAATATAAAATAGTTATATAGTTATATATAGTAAAATACTATCTGGTATTGTAAATAATATCTAGAAGAATAATTGATGGGGAGAATATGCTCAGAAAATGAAAAATGCATCAAAGAAAAGTTAATAACATGTACAGGATGGTTCTAAATGTTATTTTCTGCAGTGCTAGAGATGAAAACCCCAGGGTCTCATGCATGTTAGGTAAGCACTCTATCACTGAGCCAGAGACCCAACCCCTAACTTCCTTTTTTAATTCATGAGATATATACATACATATATTTGGAAGAAAACACCAAAATAGTGGTTGTATTATTTCTTGCTGGGAAAACTGGGGGCGATTTTTAATTGTTACTAGTAGCTAAACTCATGCTAACAAACTTGGATATCTTCAAGCCTCAGCTTAGCTGTCACTTCTTCCAGGAAGTACTACTCCTACACTATTCCTGCCCTGCCCCACTCCCAGATTATCCTTGCTGTCCCTCCTCTGCACTAGACTGGAGGAGCCTCAGCACAAAATTTTTCTTTTTTTTGGGTATATGATGGTAGGGATGGAAAGCAGGGCCGCATGCATGCTAGGCAAGCATCTACACTGAACTACAATCCCCAGCTCTATGAAACTCTTTTTTTTTTTGGTACCGGGATTGAACTTAGGGGTACTCAACTACTGAGTCACATCACCAGCCCTATTTTGTGTTTTATGTAGAGACAGGGTCTCACTGAGTTGCTTAGTGCCTCGCCTTTGCTGAGGCTGGCTTTGAACTCGCAATTCTCCTGTCTCAGCCTCTCAAAGTGCTGAGATTACAGATGTGTGCCACATGTCCAATTTCTATGAAATTCTTTATTAATACATCATACTATTTGATGTGATTTACTATATCCCCACTATACTTGTCTGTAGTCAGAAATTTGGGTATTTCCTTTTGATCTCAACACAAATCTGTCTGGAATCTAATAGTTCTTTAAGGATTTAGAATGCTGGATTCATAAATGTAACTGACTGAACAAATGATTCTCTTTGCAACTTTAAGGTCAAGGAGAGAAATGTTAGTAAGGATGAACAAATACAGGTAAGAGATACCTGTTCTTACCTTGGCTAGCAGGCTTGAAACATGTTTAATTTCACCATTTGCCTTCAGCAATTCTTGTCTGAGCTCTGTGCAAGACAGTTCCAGTTGATCTTTTTCAGCTCGAGCCACTTCCAACATTTCCTGGACTTTACAGTTCTCTGCTGTCTGCCCCATGGTACTACTGGTCTCCATAGTTTTTTGCTTTTCTCCCTCCAAATGAGCCTTCAAGGACCCATTCTCCATCTTCAAGCCTTCCAAGGTAACTCTACATTCTTCCAAAGTTTTGGCCATCACACTATTATTGTGCCGCTCTAGTTCTAGAAACCCATTAAGTTTTTCATTTTCTTCCTTTAGGTGCTTAATCATGTCTAAAGCTCCCTGGTTTTCTTCCTCAAGCTTCCGTAAGCTACAGGTCAACTGCTGCTGAATACTGAGCAACTTCTCTCTTTCAAAGCGGCTCTTCTCAAGAATATCTGTGCACTTCTGCTCCAGCTCCAGGATTTTTCCTCCTTGGGCACTGGGCTCTTCATTCTTCACTCGCTCTTGCAAAAGGTTTATCAGTTTCTCATTTTCTTGACTTAGCTGCTCTGCCCTCTCTCGATGCTGGTGAAAGGATGTCTCTAAAATAGTCTTCTCATCCACCAATTTCTCATTCTCAGCTGTTAGTTCCTGTACCATTTGCTGCTGGTCTGATAACTCTTGCAAAGTAGCCTGCAGCTCTTCTGCAGTGCTGTGCTGATTTTCTTCCATCTTGTGTATCTTCTCTGTGAGGGAAGCCAGGGACAGCTCGCTGGCATTATTTGGGGAACTCTCAGTGGGGGAACACTTGGAGCTCTTAAAAGGGTTGCTAGTGGAGGATAGGGGCCGAGATGGGGTATCTGCAGTAATGTGCTCAAAATCAGAGGCATCTGGCGACAAGGAAGCTTTGGTAACATCGCTGCTTGAAGAACCTGATGTCCGTAAAGCATTTCCATGTGTGTTTTTTTTATATTCTTCAATCTCACTTGATAGTTCATTTCCAGTGGGGCTTCCAAAGCTTGACTCTTGAGTTATGGATGTTGGGCAGCTGCTGTCACCAATGTGACTTGCTACTCCTTCAGAATTTGGTGACTGCTCAAGGTAAGTCAGTTTCTCCTTCAAGGCCCGATTTTCTTCCTCTAGGTTAGCAAGCTCTTTCTGAAAGATTTTGTTCTTCTCCTCAAGGGCTCTTAATAAAGGTTCTGTGTCACCTGGTGGGGTTGATATCCCATCTACACTTGGGTCTGAAGCATCAGTCCCTTCAGTGCTTAGGGCCCTTCTCTCTTTGCATTTCTTTAGTTCACTTCGAAGCCTGTTGATTTCACTGTCTTTGGCTTTGGCTTCTGCCAGAAGTTCCCGAACTTGAGACTCAAGCACAGCTTTCTCCCCACCTTCATTCTCTTGCTTGGATTTTGCAGAAGTGGTTCTCAGGTGCTTGGTAGGAGTTGGGGTACAGGAGGAAGTTGGACTGGACCCAGATTTCCTTGGGTTGGAGGGACCACGTGGCACAGACCTCTCTCTTGAGATAGTTACTGAGAGTTCCCGTGGAGCTGGAATGCCTGTCCGTTTGGTTGTTGAAATAGCCCCTAAAAACAGAAGGAAAAAATGAAGAAAAACACTAAAAAAGCAAGAACTTTTATAATAGAACCCAAATGACTTCAAACACATGGCACAGTGAATGATGTGACTATGACCTTTCAACCACTTCCTCCTGTTAGTTACCCAGTTCCTGTTGGGGTTTCTGTATCTCTTCCCACAGTCCTACCTATTGAGGGAAGCTGACTCCTAGCCTGAGATACTCAGACAATCCCATCTCCAGCTACAGTTGTTGGCTCAAGGCAGGGGCACATAGGTATATTAATATCAATGGGCACAAGAAAGGTTTTCAGGGCAGGCTGTCAAACATCAATGGATATCAGTGAGAAAGCACATGAGTATAGAATGGCTCATGACCACTTTGCCCTTGTAAGAGGAAGGTGAGGTTGCAGATAGCAAAATAGAAAGAAGGAAGCCAGATTTTTATTGGCATCGTTGAGCTGCAATACAAATTAATCCCAGAGGATGCCCTCTTGCTGGTCTTTCACCTACACCAGCCAATATATATACTTCATATAAATCACTATGAAACAGTTTTTCTTGAATTTGCAATTTAATACACCTAAATTGATATAATGCTGGAAAATAAACAACAGCCATTTGACAAAATAAAAGTTTATTGAGCATTTCTCAATAAAAACTTGCAGAAAATATCATTATTAATACATTTGACTGAGCACAACTCTGATTAAGAAATCAGCACTTTGGGAGGCTGAGACAGGAGAATCGCGAGTTCAAAGCCAGCCTCAGCAACTGCGAGGCGCTAAGTTATTCAGTGAGACCCTGTCTTTACATAAAACAGAAAATAGAGCTGAGGATGTGGCTCAGTGGTTGAGTGCCCCTGAGTTCAATCCCCAGTACCAAAATAAAAAAAAAAAAAGAAATCAGAAGAGGGGCTAGGGATGTAGGTCAGTGGCAGAGCACTTGCGTAGTATGAGTGAGGCCCTGTGTTCAATCGTCAGTATCAGAAGGGAGGGGTGGTAATTAGAAGACACAACAATAATAAGGAGAGACTGATCAGACCAATGATGTATCACTTTTAACACCAGTGGAAATAGTATGCTATTTGTAGTCACAGAGAAACAAGAATGAATGGGATAAGGATATATTATGAATATCTATGGAATAGTTATAAATGTTAAAGGGATTTATATGACACTGAAATGATACAAAATGTAGGATACTTCAGTGGGAAATATAAGGAATAAGGAATTATTTCTTTATTTTCATCTACATTGTATCACAGACAACATAAAAAAAAAATTCCAGAAACCATTCTTGTTTGTGCTCTGGAACTGGAGCCCAATATCAGAGATGAAGAGGAAATGAAACCTATTTAACACATGCAAAGACCATCAAGGCTGACTGTTGCAATCTTGATAACAAAGGATCCCAAAAGTGGTCACCAATCTCCAGGTGTCCACAGAAAAGAAGGCAGGTGTGGGAGAATGCACTCCTCTCCAGACAGGCAGCAGATTTAGAACCCAGCCTGGCCCAGGTGCTCCAACCCACTACCCATATCGCTAGGGGATAGGAACAGCCACCAATCTAAACACCTGACTCAGAAGTAATGATGTGGATGTAGGCCGCATCCATTGCTAAGCACCTACCACTGAGTCTTTTTTTTTTTTGGTACTAGAGATTGAACTCAGGGGGTACTCGACCACTGAGCCACATCCCCAGCACTATTTTGTGTTTTATTTAGAGACAGAGTCTAACTGAGTTGCTCAGCACCTTGCCGTTGTTGAGGCTGGCTTTGAACTTGCAATTCTCCTGTCTCAGCCTCCCAAAGTGCTGGGATTACAGGGGTGCACCACTGTGCCTGGCTCCACTGAGTCTTTTTGAAACTTTGATATAATAAAGGCCAAGTTGTCATATTAATGCACAGAAACAATGATTTTTAAGGTAACTCTTTCAAACTAAGCTCCTGGGACAGACACTGAGCACCACAACAGATTTTGGATACCTTTAGGTTTCCAGATGCCTCACTTGCATCATACTAAATTACTCAATGATGAAAAGATCTATTTAATTATTCTTATAAAATGAAGATTAAAACCACTAAGCAATGAAACATTTTAGTAACACCAGTTCTCTAGAATGAGGTCATTTTGGCAAGGACCATGATAGAAACTGGAAGATAACAAAAGTTTCACCATAACTATGGCCCAACAAGCAAACCTGCAAGTCAAGGACTCATTATCACAGCAGCATCTGCCATTCCTAAAATACCACCAAATTCAGGCTCTCCTTTCTTCTTTCCTCCCTCTCCCTTCTTTCCTCTCTCCTTTCCTTCCTTCTTTCCACCTTCAATCATTTGTTAGTTTTGAAGATGGAGAGAATTCCAACAGAATAACACAACAAATTATTTCTAGCTACAATTTTTTTTCTTTTTTTTTGGGTACCAGGGATTGAACTCAGAGGTACTCAACCATTGACCCACATCCCCAGCCCTATTTTGTGTTTTATATAGAGACAGGGTCTCACTGAGTTGCATAGCACCTCGTCATTGCTGAGGCTGGCTTTGAACTCGCAACTCTCCAGTCTCAGCCTCCCAAAGTATAGGCGTGCACCACTGTGCCTGGCTATTCTAGCTACAATTTAATTCCTTTCTTTTGGTTCTAAATCTTATCTGTCTTCTCAAAAATGCACCTATGCCTATCCCAACTATTCAATTTTTTTTTCAAATAGCAAACCAAAATTTGTTTATGAACTATATCTCGTGCATTATGAAACATACAATCCAGTTGTACTATTTATTTATGTATTTATTTATTGTTATAGATGGACACATCTTTATTTTATTTATTTTTATGAGGTGCTGAGAATTGAACCCAGTGCGAGGCAAGCGCTCTGCCACTGAGCCACAACCCCAGACCTTGTACTTTTTATTAATCTGTTCTTTTTTATTTAAAAAAAATTTTTTTATAGTTGTAGATGGGCAGAGTGCCTTTATTTTGTTTATTTTTATGTGGTGCTAAGGATCAAACCCAGTGCCTCACACATGCTAGGCAAGCGCTCTGCCACTGAGCTACAGCCTCAGCCCTCATTTTTTAAAACTGCATCTGTATCTGTTTTCTAAGATTCTCTCTTCTGTGTACACATCACTTCAGAAACTATGAAAAACAGAGGGAACATTTAAAGAGAGCTGCTAAAATTCATCATCATCAGACTACATCCAGGCTGGTTCTTCGCTATTCACACCTTCCAGTCCAAAATACGTCCTCAGGGCTCTCAAGGGAAGGAGTAAAGTGGCAATAATGTAAGCACCTGGAAGGCACCTGCCCAGTGGGATCTCCTTCAAGTACAGACATCCCCAACTAAAGACAGTTCAACTCATGTTAGAAAAAAAATTGTTTTTCACTTTTAGTAAAGGATTCAATAAATTAGTGATATTCAACACTTTATTATAAAATAGTCTTTGTGTTAGATTATTTTGCCCAGCTCTAAGTTAATATTTTTATTTTTTGGCACCAGGGATTGAACTCAGGGGTACTCAACCACTGAGCCACATCCCCAGCCCTATTTTGTGTTTTATGTAGAGACAGGGTCTCACTGACTTGCTTAGCACCTCAGCAATGGTGAGACGTTGAGGGGATGTGGCTCAGTGGTTGAGTGCCTCAGTTCAATCCTCGGTACCCCCCAAAAATAAATAAATAAAGATGAAAGATGAGTGTTGGCAAGGATATGGAGAAAATGGAACACTTTACACACTGTTGGTAGGAATATTAATTCTGGAAAACAGTATGGAATTTCCTAAAAAAAAAAAGTTTAGGGGCTGGGATTGTAGCTCAGTGTTAGAGCTCTTGCCTTGCATGCGTGAGGCACTGGGTTCAATCCTCAGCACCACATAAAAATAAATAAATAAAGATATTGTCCACCTACAACTAAAAAAATATTTAAAAAAAAAATTTAGCATATGATCCAGCAATCCTACTTCTGGGTATGTATGCAAAGGAAATGAAATCTGTTATTTCCAAGATATATCTGTACTCCTGAGTTCACTGCAGCATTGGGAAATGGCTATGTCAAGTATATGCATTCCCTCATATACACAGTAATTTTTTAAAATTTTGTTTATTTTTTAAAAAATTTATTTATTTATTCTATTTAGGTTTACATGATAGCAGAGTGCATTTTGATTCATTGTACTCAGGTGGAGCACAACTTTTCATTTCTCTGGTTGACATACATACTAATTTTTGTGGTGAGACACTTAAAATCTCTCCTAGCTATTTTTAAAATATTTTATTTTTTAGTTGTAAATGGACACATTTATTTATTTATTTATTATTATTTTTTATGTGGTGCTGAGGATCGAACCCAGTGCCTCATGTGTGCTAGGTGAGCACTCTACTACTGAACCACAACCCAGTCCCTCTCCTAGCTATTTTTAATGTATCCAACATACTGTTATTTATTAACTAGAGTGATCATGTTGTACAATGAATCTTCTGAACTTACTTATCCTAACTAATTTTGTACCTTTTGGCCTACATTTCTTACAAGCCCTAGTCCACTATTCAACTCTATTTCCATGAAACGAACTTGTTTTTTTTTTTTTTTGGTGGTGCTGGGGATTGAACCTAGGGCCTTGTGCATGGGAGACAAGAACTCTACCAACTGAGCTATATCCTCAGCCCGTAAAACCAACATTTTTAGATTCTACATGTAAGTGAGATTATGTATGGTATTTGTCTTTCTGTGCTTGCCTTATTTCTTTCAGTGTAATGCCCTCCAGGTTCATTCACACTGTTGTACAAAGTTTCCTTCTTTTGAAGGCTGAATAATATTCCATTGAGTATATACATTATATTTTCCTTTTCCATGCTAAGGGACACTGGTTACTTCTATCTTGGCTATTGTGAATAGTGCTACAATGAACATGGGTATGCAGATATCTTTTCAACACATCCAAAAGTGGGAGCTTTGGATCAGATGGTAGATCTATTTTTTTTTTTTAATTTTCTGAGGAACTTTCATTCAAAAGGCTGCCTCTCTGAAACACTGTTCTGGATTCACACTTTCCTAGCTTTTCTCCTACCACAGTGGCCACCCTCTGTCTCCTTTGCTGGCTCCTCCTTCTCCCTCCATGTTTTCCAAGCTAGATTTCTTCAGACCTAGGTCCTGGGCCTTTTTCATTTTATTAGTTTATCTATTTTCCTGGTAATTTTACTCAATCGCATGATCTTAAATACTTAATCTCATGAACTTAACTGAAGACTCCCAGTTAACTCTTACACAGACCTCTCTTTTCAGCAACAGATTTGAAAGTCAAGGGACACACTTGATAAGCATAACTGAACTATCATAAAAATACCTTAAACTATATCCAGGAGATCAAATAAACAGTTTCAGAAATACTGACCAGTGGAAACCAAATGGAGGAATTTATCAAAGAGGAAGAGAATTTTCCAAAGATGAAGAATGTGTTTTAAAAACTCATGTCAAGCAGAATTAATGAGAAAAAGAAAAAGAAAAAAAAGTCCCACATGAAGATATGTTTTTCATGAAGCTTTAGAACACCAAAAATGCCTAAAAATTTGGAGAAGGCATGTGGACAGAGAAAAAAATGAGCCGTCATCATTCATAAGCAATACTGAATTCTAGAAGACAACCAGGTAAATGCCTTCAAAGTTCGGAGAAAAACATGATTTCAATCTAGAATTCTATATCCAATTGAAATATAAACCAATACTACTTAAACTGACCAATATGCAGAGCATGCAAGACCATTTTCTAGAACATTTGAATATTATCATATTTAAAGACAAAAAAGTTAAAAGTACAGATGAAAGAAACTGTGTTACAAGACAAGGTACAGAGGAAACTAGTAATAATATCTTCCCCTGCTTTTACAAATGGAGAGCCAAGATACTATACACAGTTGACAAAACAATAAAGATGAAATTCATTATTAAAATAAAAGCGACATGGCTGGAGTTCTAGCTCAGTGGTACAGTGCTTGCCTAGCATATGTGAGGCATTGGGTTCAATCCACAGCACCACATAAAAATAAATAAAGTAAAGGCATTTTATCTATATACAAGTAAAAAAATATATTAATAAAATAAAATAAAAGCAATAACCAAGACAGGAGCTAAAAACAGTGACAATATTATGACACTGAAGGTATAAGGTTAGGAGTTAAAGCCTTATCTGTCATAGCAAAAGTCAAAAAAATGTGTATGTGAAAAATTAAACCACAGTAGTATCAAAAATGAGAAAACAAGCCACGGGCTGGGAGAAAATTTTGCAAATGACACATCTGACAAAGGACTGATATTCAAAATATGTAAAGAACTCTTAGAACTCAACAATACAAAAACAACTTGATTAAAAATGGGCAAAATTTTGAACAGACAACTCATCAAAAGAGATAGATAGTTGGGTGCAGTGCACCAGGTGCATGCCTGTAATTTCAGCGACTCTAATGGGAGGATCACAAGTTTGAGGCCAGCCTGAGCAACTAGCAAGATTTTGTCTCAAAAATAAATAAATAAATAAAAAGGTCTGGAGAAGTAGCTCAGTGGTAGAGTACAATTGGGTTCAGTCCCTAATACCACAAGAAAGAAAGAAAGATAGATATACAGATGGAAGAAGAACATGTGAAAAGCTGCTCCATATCATATGTCATTAGGGAACTGCAAATTAAAACCACAGTGAGCCTAGCATATGTGAGGCACTGGGTTCACATCAATCACATCACCACACATCACCACACATCAATTAGAATGGCTAAAATCTCAAACACTGACAACACCAAATGATGGAAGGTATGTGGAATAAATAAGACCTCTTGCAGGGTGCAGTGGCACACATTTGTAATCCCAGTGGCTTGGGAGGCTGAGGTAGGAGGATCACGAGTTCAAAGCCAGCCCAAGCAACTTAGTGAGGCTCTAAGCAATGTGGCGAGACCCTGTCTCTAAATAAAATATAAAAGGGCTGGGGATGTGGCTCAGTGGTTGAGTGCCCCTAGGTTCAATCCCTAGTGCCAAAAACAAACAAACAAACAAAAAACCTCTTATTTGTTGCTGGTGGGAGTATAAAATAGTAATGCCACTTTGGAAACCAGTCTGATAGTTTCTTACAAAATGAAACATGATTGTATTATATGATCCAACAAACACACTCTCTAGTAAAGAAATGAGCTGAAAACACGTTCACACAAAAATCTGCACAAGAGTGTTTATAGCAGCTTTACTCATAATTGCCAAAACCTAGAAGTAATCAAAATGTCTTTCAGTAGGTGAATGGATAAGTTGTGGTACATCCAGATAGTGGAATATTATTCAATGTTAAACATAAATGAGTTAGCCAGGTGTGGTGGTACATGCTGTAATCCCAGCAACTTGGGAGGCTGAGGAGGGAGGATCACAAGTTCAAGGTCAGCCTCAGCAAGTGAGTGAGGCTCTCAGCAACTTAGTGACACCCTGACTCAAAATAAAAATAAAATGGGCGGGGGATGGGGCTCAATGGTAAACTGCCTCTGGGTTTAATCTCCAGTACCAAAAGTAAATAAATAAATAAAGCTATCAAGCTGTGTTAGCTGTCACTGTAACAAATATTTAAGATAATAAATATAGAAAAAGAAAAGATTTATTTTGGCTCACAGTTTTATAGGTTTCAGTCTGATGGGTTAGCCCTGTTGTTTTTGTCCTGGTACATCACAGAGGGGGTACAAGATGGAGCAAAATCATTCACCTTATGGGTAGGAAGCAAGAGAGAAGAGGATAGAGCCAGGTGCAGTGGTGCAGGCCTGTAATCTCACCACTTTGAGAGGCTGAGACAAGAGAATCGTGAGTTCAAAGCCAGCCTCAGCAATGGTGAGGTGCTAAGCAACTCAGTGACACCCTGTCTCTACATAAAACACAAAATAGGGCTGGGGATGTGGCTCAGTGGTCAAGTGCTCCTGAGTTCAATCCCCAGTACCCACCTCCCCCCAAAAAAAAAGAGAGAGAAGAGGGTCCCACAATCACCATCCCTGACACACCCCCAATGACTTGAAGACCTCCCACTAGGTACCACCTCTTAAAGCTGGGCACCAAGCTTTTGAAACACGGACACTTATTCAAATCACAGCACAAGCCACGAAAAGATAGGAAAGAACCTTAAGTGCATATTACTAAGTGGAAGGAGACAATCTGAAAAGGCTGCACACCTTATGATTCCAACTATGTGACATTCTGGAAAGGCAAAACTATGGAGACATTAAAAATAAGAAAAGAAAAACCCAAAACAAAAAAACTAGTTGTCCAGGGAGAGGAAGGAGGGAAAGGTGAACAGGCAGAGCACAGAGGAATTTAGGGGCACTGAAAATACTCCATGTGATACTACATTGGTGGGTGAATATTATTTTACATTTGTCCAAACCCACAGAACACAAACCACCAAGAAAGAACCCCACTGTAGCATGTGGACTCCAAGTGCTAAAGATGTATCAGAGTAGGTTCATTGATAACAAACATGTCAGTCTGGTGAGTGATGTTGATAACAGGTGTGGCTGTGTATTTGGAAACAGGAAGTACACAGAGTAACTGTATTATTTGCCCAATTTTGCTGTGCATAAAACTAGTCTAAAAAATAAAGTGTGTGTGTGTGTGAGTGTGCACACGCATGTGTGTTTTATATGCAGTACAAGCATAATCAAGTGGTTATCTTTGAGAAGAGGGACAAAAATTGAGAAGGGGACAGGACATCAGTAGTCTTGCTTTTATAGGCTCCTTGTCCTAGTCTGTTTTTAAACCTGTGTATATACTACTCTGATAATAAAAATTATGAAAAAGCGAAGTTCAGGCAATTGTAGAAGTATAGAGACAGGCAATCCACTGGATTTTATAGACAGTACTGAGCCTTCTGACTTAGAATGAACAAGATAAAAAGAAGTTTGAAGCAATTCAGCAAGCTGATTCTCTGCCATAAGGAACTAAATCTGTTATCACATCTTGGGACCCCACCTTGACCATGTAAAAAGGAATTTCTTCCATAGCTAGAATGCCCTTTGGGTAGTCTCACTACAGTGTGTTCCAGAGAGTCATACAATCTCACATTAAAGTTAATGGAAACAATCTTTGCAAATCAAAGGAAAAAACGCAAAAAAGAGTCCTACACTCATCCAAATGAACCAAATTACTTTGTTAAAAATTGCTTTCTTTGTTAAAAGCTAACAGTAATATCAACATTTAGAGGTTTTGTATCTTTTTTTTTTTGGCAGAATGCAAAATTAGTTAATTTTGCTCACACTCCACTTGCTCAGCAACTTGGGTTATAATTTTAAATACTTGTAAACCTACATCCTCCTCTTCCCCAAATATTCATGCTGTGCCACAGCCACCATGAACAGTGCTCCAGAATGAGGGGGACAATAAAGCTTCTGAACAAAAGACCCCTAACACTCAGAAGGGGGCTCCAGCCTGGAGAGGATACAGTGACTGCTCTGTGTTGGGTTGCAGGCTAGATGTGGGAGGACACAAAGCTGCAGTGTTTGTAAGAAGAGATAATGGTATGATCTGACCAGCTTCTTGCAGGCAACCCACACAGCTGGCTGTAGTCAGTCATCTCCAGAAGAAGCCAAAATGGCTCTGGAAGGACAGCTCCAACATGCAAAAGCTCGAAAAGTGCAAAGCAGGCAGGGACATCCAGTTTTCACTGAAAGCAAAGTGGCCAGAGGAATGCCTGGCCACAGAATTCACTCTGCACACAGTATTAGCCTCCCTGCCCATTGTGTGGGCCAAATGAAATCCTCAATGCCCAACTTGAGAGCTTGGCACTTCTGAAGAGAAATCTTCCAGCACTGTGGGAAAAGAAAACCCACGGTCTCCAGGCAGCAAACACTAAGAATGAGTTGTTGAGGGCAGTGGAGCTTTAGTGAATGAAAAGATCTGCCTTTCCATGTGCAGCCTTGTTTCGGAGAGAGATGGGAAAAGCTAGACTTCCAGGTTTGTAAAGCTCAATGCAAGTTAGAACAACCTAATCTAGATCACAATGGAACTCTGACTCCTAAAAACACTACACCTGGCTTAGCTGTAGCTCTGCCAGAGATCAGTAAGAAACATTCAAGTTCCACCATTAAAAGACATCAAATTTATCTGAGAATTAGATGGAATGGATCCACTGAAACCTACTTATTCTAATTAACATTGCTTTTTTGGGGTATGATTTTTAAATTGACATAAACCAAAACATAAAAAGAAGTTTAAGGAATCACCTATATTTCTTAAATGAGAGTTTAGTATGAAGGAAATAATAAGGGGAATAAGGCTGGGAATCAAACCCAGATCCCTGTGTATGCTAGGTAAAAGTCCTACCACTGAGCTAAATTCCCAACCCAGTGCTTTGGTTTTCAAAGTATATTCATATACAAAAATAAATTGGCAAAATATTAGTTTTTGAGGCAGGGTCTCACTATATTGCCCAGGTTAACCTTGAATTCCTGAACTCAAGCCACCCTCCTGTCTCATCCTCCTGAGCAGCCAGGAGTACAGAGATGTGCCACTGTGCCCAGCTTTTTGCTAAAGTATTATTTTCATCATTTTAGAGATCAGTAAACTGAGGCTTCATAATTTGCTCCAGGGTCACATAATAAATAGATCTTCTGATACCTAAGGAATTATAAAATCATGTTATTTCAGAGCTGGAAGAAAAAGAAATCACGTATCTTAATTTTTAAACAAAATAGCATAAATGGCATCCAAATTCTGCTGCTATTTACTGAATTCCCATGTTCCAGTTACCATTGAATGTTTTCAGTGAAAGAGAATCCAGCCTTAGATAAGCCAATATTGAATAGCTCATATAGCTGGAAAATTATTCTTTATGTAAAGCTGAATTCTGTGTTCGTTAATATGGCACACACCGGTTCCAGATTTTTTCAGAACAGGAACCACAAAGAACAAATTTATTGCCTGTTCCACATGACATGTGAGTATTTATTTGAAGGCAATTTTGATTTCCATACATCTTCTATTCTTCACTCCAAACATTCCTAATTCTTCCCACCATGCCTCGAATGAACTGTCTAGAGATCTTTGGACTTACCTATTCATTACCCAGAATCTCAGAAATGCTGCAGATATGGTCTCTATGAATTAAGAATCTTTGAATTCCAACAGAAACACAAAGGTTTTCAACAATACAAAGAAAAGTTTTTGGCAGGTGCAACTGAAAGTCTAGGCCAATTAAGGTCTGTTGCAAGCAAAAAAATGTTCTTAGGGTCAATCTCTTTCCATCTCTTGCTTCTGCCTTCCTTCCCAAGTCACCTTCATTCAATAAGCTGCCTGCCCTCATGGCAACATGAAGTCTCCAGCAGCTCAAAGCCTCACATCATACCCCATGCAAATGCCCCAACAAATGTCTCCCTGGGGCACTGTGTGACTCTTTCCTGAAATAAAGTCTGCATCACTGAAATGTCCAGATGAAGCCAACATGAATTCTACTGACAACTGGCCAATTCCAAAGACCACTGTGAAGACCTCTCCCTGGTAAGTACAGGACTCTCAATTTTCTGCACTTTCTGGAGGTAGGTAGTCCCATTTCTTCACTCTAGTATAAAGAAGGCAAAGGTATGAATAAGAAACGTTTTTTTGGAGCTGGGGCTGTGGCTCAGTGGTAGACTGCTTGCCTAGCATGCGTGAGGCACTGGGTTCGATCCTCAGCACCACGTAAATATCAACAAATGAAGGTATAAAAAAAATACAATAACATTATTTAAAAAAAGAAACATTTTATTGCTTCACCATGTTCTTTAAGCTTTAAGACTGATGAAAATATGTCCAGTACTTTACCAATGGCCTTTTGCTTTACCCTCAACTTACTTAATATTTCAAGTTTTAAAATAAGAAAACCAACCCCCTCTTGTACAGAACCTATACTGCACCCAACACCTTACAAACATTAACTCAAAACCCTATGCAGTAGGTTCTGTGTTATACATATTTTACCAAGATGGAAACTGAGGCACAGCTAGGTCAGATAACTTGTCCAAGATTACATATCTTGAGCTAGGATTCAATGCCAGGAAACATAGGATCCAAATTTCACACTCTTAACTACTAAATTTCCTATCCCCTGCATATGGAAATAATATATGCTCTTTCTAAAAGCAAAATAAACAAAATCCTATACCAGCCTGTAATAATCATTATGAACATACTGGAAAGGCTATCTCATGTTGATACCAACATGGCTGGTCTTGTTTGGGATCATAGCATACACATATATGACATAAAGCTGTAAACATACTTTTGTGAACTATATTTTATCATTTCAAAATACATTCAAGTTATAGCTTTCCAGGACAATGTAAATAGATCTAGCTAGTTCTTTTTTAATCATATAAAAAATTTCATTACTATATTGGTATGTATACTAATTTTAGTACTATGTACTATAATTTATTTAACAAATACCTAACTTAGGGACATTCAGATTGTTCCTAGACTTGAGCCACAATGAAAAGACTGCAATTAGCAAATTTCCTCTAAATTCACTACATATGTATGCACAGGTACATTTATTTCTAGAGCACAAAAGCCCTGCATTCCTCAAAAGGAACACATATTTTCAATCACAATAGCTAATGCCAGATTGTTTTCCAAAAGATTGCAATCATTTACATGATACTAGCAATGTATAGGAATAACTGTCTCTCTGTACCTTCACCAACACTGGAAGTTACTCTGATGGGTGAAAAATGCTTTCATTTGCCTTGCATTTCTATGATTATTACTAATGTTGAATATCTTTTTTTTCTCTTCTTTCCTTTTTTGTTTTTGCAATTTGAGTTGCTCATTACCCTACTGCCTACTAACCCCCACCACTACCACCTCTTTTGGCATTTGGGTTTTTTTATTTGTTTATAGGTATACTTCATGTATTAAGGTTATTTTGCAATATTTCCCCTGGAGTATTACATTTACTCAAGTAGAGGCCACTTGTATCCCAGAATTTCTTCTTTATTTAACATTTAAATTAATTTTAACTGAAATGTAAAAACATAAAAATTGTACATATTAACAATACAATAATGTGATATTTCAATACATGCATACACCCTGTAATGTTTAAATTTGGTTAAACATATCTCCTTAAACATTTATCAATTCTTTTTTTGGGGGGGGTACCGGGGATTGAACTCAGGGGTACTTAAACACTGAGCCACATCCCCAGTCCTATTTTGTGTTTTTATGTAGAGACAAGGTCTCACTGAGTTGCTTAGTGCCTTGCTGCTGCTAAGGCTGGCTTTGAACTCACAATTCTCTAGTCTCAGCCTCCCAGAGTGCTAGGATTACAGGTGTGCATCAACGCGCCTGGCTCATTTAATCAATTCTTTACGATGAAAACTTTCAATGTACTTTCTTCTAGCTTTCTGAAATGCACAGTTCATTATTATTACCTATATTCATCCTAAAATAGCGCATGATTCTTTTTCTTCCTGAATAACATGATTTATAATTGGGCATGTGGTTCCAGAAGGACATTTTTAAAAAAATTTTTTTTCTAGTTGTAGATGGACACACAATAGCTTTATTTATTTATTTTTATGTAGTGCTGAGGATCGAACCCAATGCCTCATACTTGTGAGGCAAATGCTCTACCACTGAGCCTCAGCCCTCCAGAAGGACATTTTAACCTCTTTTGAAGCTGGGTGTGACCAGGTGACTCAGTTCTGGCCAATCAGATGAAGCTTTCCTGGAGATGCTCCTTAACAGACATCTAATTTCCTTTGTTCTCTCTCTTTCCTCTCCTCTCTCCTCCAACTGCTGCCTGAAATTACACCATCTTGAACCAGAGATCAAGGCTTCACATAGTGGAGCTAGACATCATCACCGCCACAGTTGAGTATTGCTGAGAGACACGCCAGCCCTGGATGAATACCAAGCTCTATGAGAAATAAACATGTGCCTTGTTTAAGCCACTATTATTTTGAGGGGTTTTGTCACCTGCAGTCAAATTTAATCCTAATGTTGTGATTCTGAATATAGGCTGATACTCCCTTCTCATAAGAGCAAATATCAATTTGTAAGTTTTTTGATCAACTTGAGTAAACTTTTATTGCTATAGTCAAATCTCTACTTTAAATTTATGTATATTTATATACATTTATTTATATATTCATTATAAAATACATACTACATATAGCATATTTATATATTTATTTACATATACATACTTAGGTCACATTACATAATATATTCATTTAGAATCATTAATTCCTTGCTTGTATTTTGAGAAAATTTTTATCCAAATTCATCACATGCATGTTCTACATCTGTGTCTTCATCATGGCTAGAGTTACTTTTTTTTGGTGGGGGGAGGATATTGAGGATTGAACTCAGGGGTACTCAACCACTGAGCCACATCCCCAGCCCTATTTTGTGTTTTATGTAGAGACAAGGTCTCACTGAGTTACTTAGCACCTCACCATTGCTGAGGCTGGCTTTGCTTCTCCTGTCTCAGCTTCCCTAAGTGCAGGGATTACAGGCATGCGCCACTGCGTCCAGCTATGGCTAGAGTTACTTTTAAGTTATCTATTCCAATTTGCAAAAAATATTTACAAAAAGCTGTTCAAGATCTGGCACTGTTTGAATCCAGTGACCATATGATGTTATCACCAAAATTTTTATACTAAGCCACAAATATATATTTACATGACATTATATCAGTTTTGAAAAAAATTCTTCCTGTTAGTACATATTTATGATCTCACTGTATTCTTATATAATTTTCAAAGTTATATAAGAGCCACATCTCCAGTCCTATTTTGTATTTTATTTAGAGACAGGATCTCACTGAGTTGCTTAGCACCTTGCTTTTGCTGAGGCTGGCTTGGAACTCCAAATCTTCCTGCCTCAGCCTCCCAAGCTGCTAGGATTACAGGTGTATGCCACTGTACCTGGCCTTATATCCTATAACCTTATAGTTAAAATTATTTCTAGATATCTTATATTTTGGATTTTCATTCCATTTTCCAATGCTTACCAGTTATTGCTAGTACAGGTTGCAAATCCCTATTCCAAAATTCTGAAATCTAAAATGCTCCAAAATCCAAAAGAGATTTCAGATTAAGGATGCTCAATCAGTAAAATCTACTCATGTATTGTAAAATCTGAAATCTGAATTCCTTCTGGTCCAAAGAATTTTGGAAAAGGAATACTCGATCTGTACAGAAAAAAAAAAATTAAAAAAGCTGTGGTTCATTTTAGATTTATCTTTTTATAAATAACACAAAATCTTTTACTCTTCGGTTGAATTTTTTTTCTTTTTCAATATTTAAAGAACAATGTTTTTGCCACATAACATTGATATCAAAATGATGTTAAATAAAACTGATAATAATTCAGGTTTTATATTTTCCTAGGAGTTTTGTGAATTTATATTTTAAAAGAAAAATGCCAATTTCCTCTGTTTTTCATATGTATTGTTCCTGATTTATTGTTTTCCCACATCTGTAATAGATCCTTATCTGTTTTTAATATATATAATTTAATATATATATTTTTGTAATAATTGGGATTGAACTCAGGAGCACTCTATCACTGAGCTCCATCCCCAGCCCTCTTTATTTTTTTATTTTGAGACGGTCTCACTATGTTGCTGAGGCTAGCCTCAGACTTGCAATCGTCCTGCCTCAGCATTCCAAGTAGCAAGAATTACAGACATGCACCACTGTGCCTGGCTACTTTTTGCCTTTTCAAATAGTGTTTGTTGTTATTTATCTTCACTATCATTTTATGTTTTCTATTTCAATCATTTCAGCTTTTATCATTATTCATTTTTCTTTTTTGTTCTTTTACCTAGTTTCATAAGTTGAATATTTCACTTATACATTTTCAGTCTGTCTTTGCTTACACTAAAAGCATCTACAATTTAAAACTTCCTGACCATATGTGCAATGGTATTCTACAGATTTTGTCTCTTTGAAACTCTTTGAAACTTGCCTCTATCTATTGCTAGATGATTTATTATTATCTAGTTGACCTTTTTTTTGTGGAATAGGTTATTTAAGAAGGGTACCTCTTAACATCAAGGTAGTTTTTTTAATAATCATTTTTCTGCTTTCTACTAAATTTGTTGAATTAAAATCAGAGGTTACTATGAAAAAATCATAATTTCTATATTTTAATTTTTGTTTTCTGTAATAAAGTATATGATCATTTTCTGTAAACACTCCCTTAACACAGGGGAAGAATGTGTATATTCCCTGCTCCATACATTAATTGAGTATATTGTTTATAACCTCTATATTTTTTTGTCTTATTTTATTTTTGTTTCTTTCACAGGTTGAAAACTGGCAGCCTCCAAGCTACAGACATACTTTGTTTAGCTGGGCAAACAGCTTTAAACTGTATAAATCCCAGAGCTTCCAGGCAAGGCATGCAATATCCAGTTCACTGTGCAGTTCCCATCATCTCTGCTCTCTTCTCCCTAATTCACATATTCATGCTACCCACTGGCCCCTTTGGGCATCCAAAGTGGCAATCTATTTTATCTGACCTGTCAAATTAGAAATACACACATAATTAACATCTTCTAGTGTCATATGCTTTTAAATGAATTCTCTTATACCTAGTTTTTGTTTCATGTATTTTGCTGCATAAAGGTCAAAGACAGTTATATATTTTTGTCTTTTATCAGTAATAGTATCCTTCTTTGTCCTGTTCAACACTTTTATTCTCACATTCAGCTTTGTCAATGCTAATATTGCTAATCTTTGATTGTGGGTAGGTGAATTTAGCTTAAGAATATTGTGGTACAGTTTATTTGATATTATTGCTTCCACTTTATTTGCTGTTTGTTAACTTTTATTTCATTGTATGTGCTTTCCTCACTTTTGCCAATTTAACATTGCTTCCCTTTCTTTCTGGACTGCTTAGCCCTCGGCAGCATCTTAAATCCCTGTTACTTTGAAAATTCAGGTTTGAGCATACCTAATCTGAAAATCCAAAATCTGAAATGCTCCAAAAAGCACTTAAAAAATTCCAGACTTTTGATTTTTCAGATGAGGAATACTCAAGTTATACTATGTTTTATCTATTCTGTTAGTGGTTATCTGCCATTCCTAACAGTCTTAACCAAACTTTAAGTAACAATGCCTCCAAATTACTCATAAGAATGAGATTTTTAAACTGGGTGCGGTGGTGCATGCCTGTAATCCCAGCACTTTGGGAGACTGAAACAGGAGAATCGCGAGTTCAAAGCCAGCCTCAGCAACGGTGAGGCACTAAGCAATTCAGTGAGACCCTGCCTCTACATAAAACACAAAAAATAGGGCTGGGGATGTGGCTCAGTGGTCGAGTACCCCTGAGTTCAATCCCTGCTATCAAAAAAAAAGAGAGAGATTTTTAGAGAAATTTTATATCTGAATGCCTTGGATGTTTCCAATCCTAATTCTGGGTTTTACTGAGATAGTCTACAATTTTTAGTTCTAGGCTAGGTCCTGAATTTTCCTTGGTAGTCAGATTCTTCTTCTAAAGAATCCTCCTCACTTTACACTTTATATTATGAATTTTCAGTCAATTAATATTTTCCACTTATGTATACTGTATATAATTCATGCATTCAACATTTCCTGCTGCAAGATTGACTGCTTGCCACTTTTTCTTATATTCTTTTTTTTTTATTTTTAAATATTTTGTTTTGTTGTAGATGAACACAATATCTTTATTTATTTTATGTGGTGCTGAGGATTGAACCCAGTGTCTCACGTATGCGAGGCAAGCGCTCAACCACTGAGCCACAGCCTCAACCCCTCTTATATTCTTAATCATCTTCTATATCTTCAAATTTGTACTCTGATCCAATCACAAGCATTTAATCAGTTGTTTGATTATTTGTTCAAATAGGAAACATAAATCTTTCATGTCTAAAAAGGTCCTTCTTTTGCCCCAATTCATAGAATGGTATCTTGACAGGAGTATTTAATATCTGACATTCTTTCTGACTACCTAGCTTTTGAACCCTTCTTTCCTATACTTGGGGATTTCCCCTCCTTACTAGTATCTGTTGAATACAGTCTTCCTCTCACCAAATAAGCTGAAAATGCCAGCTTCTGGATTTCCCACTTGAGGCCAGGAAGGTCCCTTGACTTTGCCATTAGTTATACTCATCCTGAACTTTGATTTGGAAATTAATATGGCAAAGGATTATAATGGGACATATAATATATCACACTATTTCTTTGCTAAATACAGGTTTGGTCCTCTGTATCCAAACAAATTCTCATACAAAGGAAGACATGAAAATTTCCATTCTAGAGCCCTGGTGTGCATAAACTAGCACCTGTTGAACTCCTTCCACTGGACACGGGGAGCACTTCCATCTGATCTAATACCTCTGAGAATAAGCAAAGGAGAAGAACTCCTTCCTCAAGGAAATATTTAAAAGCTTAAATACAGGTTTTATGGATTAGTATTATTTAAAAGAAAAATATTGGATCCAATAATAAAATTAAATTATAGTAATACATTAAGAATTACAGAAATGTCCCAGCACTTAGGGAGGCTGAGACAGGAGAATCGTGAGCTCAAAGCCAGCCTCAGCAGCGACGAGGCGCTAAGCAACTCAGTGAGACGCTGTCTCTACATAAAACACAAAATAGGGCTAGGGATGTGGCTCAGTGGTCCAGTGCCCCTGAGTTTAGTCTCCAGTACCAAAAAAAAAAAAAAATTACAGAAATGCTAAGAATATTTGGAAGTATCTAATTTCATGAAGAAATGTTATGGGCTGGGATTGTAGCTCAGCGGTAGAGCGCTTGCCTCGCATGCGTGAGGCCCTGGGTTCGATCCTCAGCACCACATACAGAGCAATAAAAGAAAGACATTGTGATCCCAGCACTTAGGGAGGCTGAGACAGGAGAATCGCGAGTTCAAAGCCAGCCTCAGCAACGGCGAGGCGCTAAGCAACTCAGTGAGACCCTGTCTCTACATAAAAACACAAAATAGGGCTGGGGATGTGGCTCAGTGGTCGAATGCCCCTGAGTTCAATCCTCAGTACCAAAAAAAAAAAAAAAAAAAAAAGAAAGACATTGTGTCCATCTACAACTAAAAAAATATTTAAAAAAAAAGGAAATGTTATGATATACTGTTAAGTAAAGAATTCAAAAAATGAATTTGAATACATAGTATGATTTCAATTGTGTACAAGCATGGGTGCACATGTGTGTGTATGTAATGGAAATACACCTAGAAATGTCAATAGTCATTATCTCGGAGAAGCAGGATTATGAGTGATTTGTTCTTATTTTTTTTAATGGACACAAAACCTTTATTTGCTTTAATGTGATGCTGGAAATCAAACCCAGCGCCTCCCACGTGCTAGGCAAGCACTCTACTACTGAGCTATAACTTCAGCCGGAGTGATTTGTTTTCTTATACATTTTTTTAGTTTCTTCATTTTATATAAAATGAAATGTACTACCTACATAATTAGAAAAAAATTAAAAACCCATCAAAGTCACTTCACTGATTCCCCTCTCTTCATAATCAATTCTAAATCCTTTATCATGACAGTTTAGTCTCAAACTATACATTTCTTTGCCTTACTCCCTTCCCCACTCCTGCCTCTTACACCCTATGTCCTGGCAACATTGAAGATCTAACTATTCCTCAAAATTGTAGATTATTTCACAACTTATTTCTTGGCAAGTGCTGTTCTTCCTACTCCCTGTAGCAAATACCTCCTCATCCTTTCAGATTCAGCTCCCATGTCCCTCTTCTGTGCAACTTTCTCAATGCCCCCAAGAAGCAATAACTGCTTCTGTCCGAGTTTCTCTTTGCTTAGGGTGCTAATGTGGTGGTACTACCTACACTATGGCATAACTATGTTTATAGATCCTTCTCCCTTCAGAAGACTAAATAATGGCTCTCAGCAATGTCCACATCCTAATCCCTGGAACCTGTAATTTATGTTACTTTGCATGGCAAAGGGATTTTGCAGATGCTACAAAAGTATCTTGAGATGGAAGTCTATCCTGTATTAGCTGGTGGGCTTGATGTATTCACAAGGATCTTATTATAGGAAAGAAGGAGAATCAGAGACAAAAAAAAAAAAAAAAGCAAATGTGATAACAGAATCAGAGGTTGGAGTGAGGTACAGTGAAGATGGAGAAAGGGATCATAATCCAAGGAATGAGCACAGCCTCTAGAAGCTGGGAAAAGGGAGGAAATAGATTTTCCCTTAAAGCCTTCAGAAGGACTGTGGCCCTGCTAACATCTTGACCTCAGACTTTTAACTTACTGAACTGCTAGAGAACAAATCAGTGTTTGAAGCTACTAAATCTGATAATTTGTTACAGCAGTGATAAGAATATACTCCCTTGCTAAATTAAGTGCACCTTAGGGCAGGCAAGGGGAGGGACACAGAATCATGAAGAAGCACTGTTGTAAACATTTGGTGAGAAATGAAATGTTGCCCAAATCAAAGAAAATGACTGAAAGATGTAGGAAAACAAGGAAGAGGGGGAAGAAAAAGAGGAGGGGGTTAATATTTATTGTGACTTCAACATTTAGTTTAACCTTTACTAACATTTATTGAGAACCTACTAACATATCATTCTAGGAAACACTGTAAGTAAATACTATTATCCCTATTTTACAGAAAAGGGAAATAAAGTAAGAAATTAAGTAGGTAGCCTGTAATTCCACAGTTAGTAAATAAGGAACTCAAAGGTAAGAATCTAGGAGTTCTGACTCCAGAACACATGCTTGTAACATGTAATAAAAAATCATGTACATAGGGATTTGAAGGATTTTTGCATTTACGTAAGCCAAGTGGGGTGAATATTGTTTAAAATGAGCTGAATTTATTATTAAAAGGCTCTTGATTTAATGTGGCGCATTCAGGGTGGTTCTAATGCTTGTGTAGTCACATTCACACTTGGATTCAAATCCTGTGACATGATGCAAAAGAGAAGTCCAGAGCCTGGGAATGATGCGCTGGGGCCTGTTCTTCCTGTGCACCTACCCAATCCACCTTCCCACTCTGAACCTGGAGAGACCTGGAGACTGCTCCCTGCAGCAAAGACCTTAACTGGATACTGGTTAGAGAAGCTCTAGTACCTGTAAAGTATCCACTCACTGGTGTTCTTTTCCATAGTTAGGACTGTGGTGGGAGGGGCTGGGTAAAAGGCAGTGGCACTTAACCACCAGGAGCAAAACAGTCATGGTAACAAAATTCAGCATGACTGTGTGGTAAACAAGCCTTTAGAATGTCTACTCTCCATATTTTTAGTAAGATTGCAAAGGAGATGACATTCATTTAAAAGGAAAATATGATCTCAGGAAAGACTGCTCTCACATGTACCATGGTTTGGATCTGGAATATCCTCCAAAGGCCCATATGTTAAAGGCTTAGTCCCCTTAGCACTACTGGGAAGTGGTGGAACTTTTAAGTGGAATCTAGTGGGGCTAATGGAAGGCTTTAAGTCACTGCAGTCATGTCCTTGAAGGGGTCTGAGGGACTCCAGTCTCCTTCTCTTTCTCTTTCCTTGGCATCCCAGTTATGAGGTGAGGAGCTTTGCTCTGCCATGCGTTCCTCACCATGATGTGCTGAATCGTCACGGGCCAAAAAACAATGGGGCCAACTGACAATGGACTGAAATCTCTAGAACTGGGTCAAAATAAACATTTTCTATTAGTTGATTATCTCAGGCACCTGTCATAGTGACAAAAAGCTTATTAACACAGTATGCAAAGCATTGACTATCAGCAACATTGAACACTATGAGGCATTTGCTCATTCTATCTAAAAGAATACTGAGATGATGAAAATGTTTTAAAATTTAAGAGATGTAAGAAAACTGAGAAGAGCCAACATAAGTATAATAAAAAGCATAAAAAATTTAAAATCATGGGAGAAAACTAATCTGAGATAAAGTGTTGAGATTTAAAAGGGGTCACCAATGAACAGGCAAAAACAAATGAAAAGGAATTCACACCAAGACATATCATCAAATGTCTGAGTTTTGTTTTTTTTTTAAATATTTATTTTTTAGTTGTAGGTGGACACAATAGCTTTTTATTCTATTTTTATGTGGTGCTGAGGATCGAACCCAGTGCCTCCCGCATGCTAGGCGAGCACGCTACCACTGCGCCATAACCCCAGCCCAAATGTCTGAGTTTTAAGTACTGTGCTCTGAGTAGAGGAGGTGAGGGGTTTTGACGCTGCTAGAGCCAGCAGCCTATGGATCTTATCTGAAGGTCACCTCCATGGGGCTTCAAACAGAAGATGCTAGGCCCATGGTGAACAAATCATATTGAAGACAGAGAAGCACTTTCTTAACAACTGGCCAGGGCTCTCCTGCCAAGGCTGAGCTGAAGAAGACAAGGGTGGCTCAGGCCTTCGAGAGGCCTCTGACCCAAACTAACTACTCTGCAAGGCAAGCTGTAACGTGGCCCTTCCATCCTCCCACAGGTACAAAGGAGGTAGGAAGAGGGCCTGGGAAAACAGGCCCTGATGAGGTCCACTGAAAGGCGTGGAAGAAAATGAGTCAAGCCCTAGTTCAGACCTCTTGAGCCAGCTTAGCCATGGAGCCAATCTCCCAAGAGTAAACATTTTAAAGAAGAAAATATTGAGTGTTTGTTTTCAGGATATTGAAATGCCCCCTTGGAGCTGGAATTCATACAGAAAATGAAGGGAGATACCCTGGAAAAGGCAGGTTCTTCCTTAAACACCCCAACCCCATGCCATTTGGCTGATGGGAAAGGTCGAGAGATCATCTGGTCTCAATGTGGGACACTGTGAAGAACCATCTTAGCTTGAATTTTCTTTAGGACAGAGGGAGTCACTGTGGCAACTGTATCCCATTTTGGCCTAGCCCACTTCCTTCACCCATCATTGGCACTATTTCTGAAGACATCCCTCTTAAACACACATCTAGTTCTCAAGACCTGTTACCCCAGGAAGCAACCAAGACAATCAACTATTACCTCATTGTATATTTATAGTGCATGAACTTAATTTTAAAATTTATTTTATTTAGTTATTTATTTTTAATTTTTTTTTTATAGATGGACACAATGTCTTTGCTTTATTGCTTTGTATGTGGTGCTGAGGATTGAACCCAGGGCCTCATGCATGCGAGGCAAGTGCTCTACCACTGAGCCACAATCCCAGCCCCTAAAATTTATTTTATTTTAAAAGCATCTTATTTATTTATTTTAAAAATGCATTTCAAGTCATAGTACATATATAGAGCTCAATTTTCCATCTCTGGTTGCAAACAAAATAGAGTCACATCATTTGTGTCTTCATACATGCACCTAGGGTAGTGATGTCCATCTCATTCAACCATTTTTGCCACTCTCATTCCCCTTCCCCTCCCCCGCCTCCCCCCTCCCCCATCCAAAGCTCTTCCATTTCTCCCATGCTTCCATCCCCACCCCCCTTATGTATCAGCAGCCACTAATCAGAGAGAACATTCGGTTTTTGGTTTTGGGGGATTGGGTTACTTCATTTAGCATGATGTTCTCCAATTCTATCCATTTACCTCCAAATGTCATAATTTTATTCTCTTTTATTGCTGAATAATATTCCATTGTGTATATATACCACAGTTTCTTTATCCATTCAGCTATTGAAGGGCATCTAGGTTGCTTCCACAGTTCAGCAATTGTGAATTGTGCTGCTATAAACATTGAAGTGGCTGCATTACTATAGTATGCTGTTTTTAAGTCTTTAGGGTATAGGCCAAGGAGTGGGATAGCTGGGTCAAATGGTGGTTCCATTCCAAGTTTTTTAAGGAATCTCCATACTGCTTTCCAGATAGGTTGTACCAATTTGCAGTCCCACCAGCAATGTATGAGTGTGCCTTTTTCACCACATCCTCGCCAGCACTTATTGTTGCTTGTAGCTGCCATTCTGACTGGGGTGAGATAAAATCTTAGAGTAGTTTTGATTCACATTTCTCTAATTGGTAGTATCTTTTTTTAAGTTAAAATTAAATTCCTGTATTAGTCTTTTATTTATTTATTTGTTTGTTTATTTAGCTCCCATACGCCAAGCACATTCTCTACCACTGAACTACACTACCAGTTCTTGTTTTATTTTTTTAAATCAGGGGTCAAAAATTCAATTGCCTATAGAACCAGATTAGCAAGTAAATGCCTGTAAAGGGCAAAACAAAGAACAAAGGGAGTGGCAGGAACTGTGACATGTAAAGAATAAAATATTTTCAGGCCCAACAAAATACTCTTATTCAAAAACTCTAAAGCCTTCTATAAGACAATTGAGCTTTGCCAATTTGTGTTATCTAGGCTATCCTTTTACAAAGATATAATCAGCATACATAAAAGTTTGCACTCAGTATTGTTCATTCACCTTTATAGCATACATTTCTTCATGTTTAGGTATAATTCTGACAATTACAGTTTAAAATGGCAGTGTGCCTATTATCCAATGAATCTAATCACCATAATTACTTCATCATTCCTTTATGGTTAGAGGGCTAAAATGCTGGGAGGTCACCCAGCCATGTTTGTGATAGTATTAGATAAGGGTGTTTATTGAATGTCTCCCATAATCACTTGTGAACTTAGATTAATTTCTCTAAATTTAGCTTTTAAGCACTGTTCCTGGTACAGACGCAATAAGCTTGACAGTTTTGTAAATAAAAGTGACCATGGTTTTCTCAAAGATAATACAACCATCTTAATACTGCACAAATATTTTGAAATCTGGAAAGAACCTTCTTTGGGAATAATGGTCAAAGCTGACCATTTCACCTAAATATGAAATAAAACAGAAACCTTTAGGTCAGCTAATAGTCTGCATTCTTTTCATGCCAGGGCAAAGGCTACACTTGTATTTTAGTTATTGTTTCCCTTTGTTTCTCAGACTTATACAGCCTTATTTGGAAGTTTCCCTTTTTGGGGGAAAAAAACTACTCTGTAGAAATTCAAAATGCTTTCTAGTGTGAACTCTCCATAGCATATAACATAATCCATACTTAGAGAAGTTGGGAGAGCCTTCATGGATGTAGATGTAGCTCAGGTTCTCATTTTACCAATTTGAAAAAGCACCAATGCCAAGAAAGGAAGAGAAATGAGCCCAAAGTCTCTCTCGGAATCCAGGATTTTAATAGCCCAACCTATCACCTAGAGAAAACAGGATTTGTTTATTCAATGTAATTCATTTATAATCAAGCCTCACTAGAAGTCTCTCCCTGTATTGGTCCTCTTCAAGTTAATCCACACTCCATCTCATTTTTCAAACACTGAACTTTGACTCTACAGTCTTGAGAGGTAAGCAGACAAAAATTCTTCCAGGGATGATATCCACAATAACACTGGCAAGCCCTCCTGTATAACCCAGCCTACAGAACAGAACTCTCCAATAGTTCTTCCACCTCTTCTCCTCACTTTAGTTCACCATTCTCACATCTTTCTCACATCTCTCCTCAACCTCCCAGCTGCTAGTTGCCTCTGCCTTCTCATTCCTAGGCATGAGTCCTCATATGGAAAGAAGCCTCAATTTCCTTCCTCACAGTATCTGGGTGGCCCCCATCAAGTCCGAGGAGCTACTCAGCAGCAAGCAAAGAATTCACCCCTGAAAAAGAAGGGGAGATTTACTTGGGATATGATGTGAGAGTTGAGATTAAAAGGATGAGAAATAGGATGGTGTAATTTCTTCCAAATTATTTTTCAAATTGAAACACTTTTGGGAGTAAAACTAGTAAGCATTCAATGGGACTCTCCTGGGCCAACCGGGGCTTATGGCGAACCTATGCAGGGGTCAACAGATACAGATGTAAAGTAACATGAGGAAAGGTGCAAGAGCCCCAGGGCAAGGAATAGGTATGCTTCCAGGGACATGGGAGGCCTATGGCAGGGGAATGGCATCCCAGCCTGCAATAACATCTAACAAAGACCATTCAGCTACCTGAGATTATGCCAACCCAGCAACAGGAAAAGATCTCCAGCGAAGCTGAAAATGTTTGTACCTTAATCTTTGCATCTTTTTATGAATAGGAGAAACAGTAACTAGTCTATCCACAGTTCTGGCAGGTTTAGTTCTGGTTTTCAGGCATGCAGGAACAGATCAGAAGCAGCAGAGAAGAAGGTTAAAAATACTGACAAGCATATGACCACAGTGTGTGGACTGATCCTGGCAATAAGAGGTCCCCAGAGCACCCCTAAAATCAGGCTGGTAACAGAATTAACATTAATGGTGATGATCTAAGCGATGAGAAAATAGTAAATGGAAAAGGGATGCCTGCAATACTTTAGTTTGTACCTGAAATGGTTGGCATAGGATCTGGATACTAAATTTATTATACAGAAAAGGTCATTTTAAATGTATAGTTTATATCTAAAATTTAATCACTCCTCCAATTACAGTTACTGCTCTTTCTTATTCTCCTACAATTACTAATTCAGAATCTCAACCAAAACATAAAAACAGAGTAGAATGCCAGAGAAACTTAGAGTATCAGGGAAGTTGTGAGGAACACACACACACACACACACACAAACAGAAAAACACAAAAGTAAACACAGAGAGAGACACACACACATACTTTCTCACAAAACTTTGTCTACCTGCAAAAGAGACCATCTTACCACATTTTGGGTCCAGCTGAGTAAGCATATAATTCCATCTAACTGGCACACTGTAATGTTTTCAGATTGAAGGGAGAGAAGAGAAGAGAATAGGGCTGGGGCTGTAGCTCAGTGGTAGAGCGCTTGCCTAGCATGCGTGAGGCACTGGGTTTGATCCTCAGCACCACATATAAACAATAAATGAATACAATAAAGATCCATCACCAACTAAAAAAATTTTTTTTAAAAAGAGAAGAGAATATAACTATGAACAGCTAAATTTCATAATAGTTTTATGACCACTGTGAATAAGCTCTTTGTTTATCTATTTATAGATCAGGAGGTCAGACTGCTGATAATGTGATCTTCTAAGAGTTGTTTTTTTTCCACCCCCTTAATTTGGTTACTGGTGCTACAAAGAAAAGCAGGACCCATTAGATAAAGGAGATAAATTCTTCAGCAGATTACACAATGGGGATGTTTTAAAGAGCTCTGGAGGTTGTTGGCACCAGTTTTTATTTGGTATAGTTTCAGGTCAAAATTTTTGACTTTACTTTTCTAGGTTTATCAGAAGTCCTAACTGTGACACTTGTCCACAACAAAGTTTAGTTTGGTACAGGTAGTTGGAAATAAGAGAAAGATCAAGGAGAAGAGGTAGATTTTTCTGAACAGGGCAAGGGTTATAAAAGAAAATGAGCTGAGAAAAAATAGTGGTAAAAAAAAAATCTATGAATAGATATAAGTTATAAAAGACCAGGTAAACAGGGGTCCCCTGACAGGGATGAAATGAGACAGTAGGTAGGAAAGTTCTCTGTGCTGATCTCCCCCAGAAAGTCAGTTCTCTTGGCCTAGGATCATGAGTTACCTTTGTGGTAGTATGGAATGAAGAAAATCTTATGCACAAGCTTGTCTGAAGTTCATAACATTAAAAGATTTTTTTAAATCCTGGTTTTAAATACTTGTCCATCCACGTTAATTTAAAAATAATAAATCTACTCTTTCCTGGGAATTCAAATTTTTCCTGGAAATATGAGGAATAGCTGCCATCAGTTCATCAGAACCCTGCTGTATGCTAAGGAGTCTTCAGAGTTAGGGGCTACAGAGATGACAAAAACAAACAAGAATTCAACATCCAAGGGAAGGTGCCAGAGAGGACTTTCACCAAAGGGAATGGGAAGTTGGTGGACAAACAGGAAGGAAGAGAGGGGAAGAGAGGCTGGGGTTGGTTGGAGGACTGTCCTGGGAGAAGTATTTGTCTGTGATAGCAAAATCTTCATAAGGATACACTGAGCCCTTCAAAATTCTCAAAGTTTTCATGCTGCTTCTATGGTATTACATGGACTGATATGATCTGACCAGACCATATAAAATTTTTTTTTATAAAGTAAACAATTCAACAGACTAGACTTAGTCAGGCAACATACTCAAATACTTTTCTGAGTTTGGATGTTTAAATGTCTAAAAACAAAATCATAGATTGTTAAAGTTAGCAGGAAATTTAGAGCCAACCGTGTGCACTCACACGCGCTCTCTCATATTTTTATTATTATTATTATTTTTTTGGTACTGGAGATTGAACTCAGGGGCACTCGACCACTGAGCCACATCCCCACCCCTATTTTGTGTTTTATGTAGAGACAGGGACTCACTGAGTTGCTTAGTGCCTCGCCATTGCTGAGGCTGGCTTTGAACTCGCAATTCTCCTGTTTCAGCCTCCCTAAGTGCTGCGACTATAGGCTTGAGCCACCGCACCTGGCTTCTCTCATATTTTTATGTAAGGCAACAAGGTACCAACAAAAATGTGTTAATTAACCTTTCATGTTAAAAAAAAATTCCAAAGAGAATTTAGAAAAATCTGATTTAAAATTCATTATAAGGTAAATTTTTTTTTCAAATCCATCAAACTATTATATCTAAAAAGAAAAATTCTAAGATTGGGATGAATGTCTAAAAGGCATTTTACAAAATTCAGCGAGTATTTATAATTTTTTTTTTTTTTTTTTGGTGCTGGGGAGGAACCCAGGGCCTTGTGCATGCTAAACATGTACTCAACTACTGATCTATACTTTCAGACTCTACTTCTGATTTTTAAAAAACATAATATATGTAAGGATAACTCCATATAACAGATGATATCTACCTCATCTCTCTAGTTTCTGTGCTTCTGAGAATGTATTGTTTATCACAGAGGGCTTGTACATTTCTTATTTCTCTCTCAGGTTTTATACATTTAGTTCATTCTGTGACTATGACCTTTTTATCCTCACTTCCATCCTCCACTCCTGTGTAGGGAATTGAACCCAGGGCCTCATGAGTGCTAAGCATGTACTGTTGAACTACATCCCTAGCTGCTGAATGTAACCTTTTAACAAATCATTCTTTATTTATTTCTGATTACTAACATAGAAGAAAACCACTGTTATATATTCACATACATAAATGCATATATACGCATACTCTTTCATATTTGAGTATGCATATTCATTTCCAAGATGGTTACCTTACTGAATTCTCCTTAGTTCTAAGTTTTTCAGTGCTCTCCATGGCTATTTTTTCTCAATTTTATCCATAGCTATTCTAACAAAAGAATTACAGTACTTATAAATAATGATAATGTTATCTCCTTTTTTTTGTACCGGGGATTGAACTCAGGGGCACTCAACCACTAAGCCACATCCCCAGCCCTATTTTGTGTTTTATGTAGAGACAGGGTCTCACTGAGTTGTTTAGTGCCTCGTCGTTGCTGAGGCTGGCTTTGAATTCGTGATTCTCCTGTCTCAGCCTCCCAAAGTGCTGGGATTACAGGTATGCACCACTGCACCCAGCTATGTTATCTCATTTATTTTAATTTTAATTTTTAATTTTTTAATTTTTTAAAATATTTATTTTTTAGTTGTAGGTGGACAGAATATTTTATCTTTACGTGGTGCTGAGGATCGAACCCAGTGCCTCACGCATGCTAGGCGAGCACACTACCACTGCGCCATAACTCCAGGCCCGTTATCTCATTTTTAATAAACATTTTCAAAAGATCTTAACTACTTTGGATAGTATATCTGAAAATGATATTTTAAAGTCCTACCAGGGTACCATTGTTTTGTTCCAGACCTTTATAGGAATGTTTTTAGTTTCCTATTAAGCTGCTTTAAGATCATTTTAGTTATTATCTTAAGAAAAAATCCATGCCATTCCAATATGAATTAAATGTTTATGAAGTAGATGTTAAATTTTATTAAATGTATTATTGACATATATAGTAAAATAATTTTTTCTCATTAAATTTACTTATTTTTCAAATCCTATTTATATGAGAATGGTGCATTCTTGCAATAAGCCAGTTTTTAACTGATGGTGTAATATTTTATCAAATATATGGTTTGAGGGGCTGGGATTATAGCTCAGTGGTAGAGCACTTGCATGTGTGAGGCACTGGGTTCAATCCTCAGCACCACATAAAAATAAATAAATAAAGATATTATGTCCACCTACAACTAAAAAAATATTAAAAAAAAAAAATGCATGGTTTGATCCAGGCACAGTGGCGCACAGCTGTAATCCCAGCACTTTGGGAGGCTGAGACAGGAAAATTGCGAGTTCAAAGCCAGCCTCAGCAACGGCGAGATGCTAAGCAACTCAGTGAGACCCTGTCTCTACATAAAACACAAAATAGGGCTGAGGATGTGGCTCAGTGGTCAAGTACTCCTGAGTTCAATCCCCGGTACCAAAAAAATAAAATAAAATAAACAAACAAATAAATAAAATACACAGTTTGATTAAATTTGGCTTATATTTTCGTTAAAGCTTATACTTCTACATTAAGAATGTGCAACTATAGCCTACTGTAGCTTTCTCTGCTTCATTCTGTATCTACATATACATTTTTCAATTCTAATGTTTATTTTAATATTCTTTCATATTTATTCAACAAATATTTACTGTCACCCATGTGCTAAGGAAAGAGAAAAAGTGAAATAGACAAAGTTATAACTTACTGCATTAATTTCTGCCCTTCTTAAAAACTTTCCTGCGAGCCGGGCACCAAGGCACACACTTGTAATGCCAGTGGCTCAGAGGGCTGAGGCAGGAGGATTTTGAGCTCAAAGCCAGCCTCAGCACTGGCAAAGTGCTAAGCAACTCAGTGAGACCCTGTCTCTAAATAAAATACAAAATAGGGTTGGGGATGTGGCTCAGTGGTTGAGTGCCCCTGAGTTCAATCTCTGGTACCCCGCCCCCTCAAAAAAAAACTTTCCTGTTGTCCCAGATTTCTTGTCTTTTTTTTTTTTAGATGGCCCAAGTTGGCCTCCATCCTTGGCTTAAGCATCCTCCTGCCTCAGCCTCTCCCAAGAGAACTCGGATATGGTACTACCATGTCTGGCCTGTTTTTTATTTTCTAATGCTTTTTGTGTACTTCATTTATTTTTATTCTTTCTCTCAGAAGAATGAATTCTCTTATTATTTGTGACTGTATTAGTGTTTTATATTATTTTCCTAAATGATTTATAAATACAGTTTTCAGCTCCTTATTGAGTCAAAATTTTTAAATAGTTAAGTTTTTAAATTTTCAGTTTTGTTACTTACAGTTTATTGAATATGATCACAGAGTAATCAGTAAAATTTCCCTTAAAAAAGAGTATAATGAGGTTTTCTTTTTGACCTTAATGAATAGGTAAATGTTTTAACCATTACATGAACATTCTGAAAAAATGGTTTGGTATGACACATGGTTAAATTCTCCCATTCTCCCATTCTCCTGTTCATGTGAATGTTCCCATGTGTTTCTAATAAGTTTTGCTTTCATTACTGCTAGTGTTTTGCTATTTAGTGTATCAGATTTTGTAACTGCTACTTTTTCTTCTTGGATTATAATTTTACTAACATAAAAATGTCCTGTCTCATTTGAGGTACTCAGGGTGTGTGTTTGTTTGTGTCTTCAACTGATTGTTTCTATTGTTTCAGTGGAGTGACCTTGTAAGTTAAACAAAGCCAAGAGAGACATCCACAGTTAAATCATGTTTGTTTTACTATCAAAAAAGATACTGCCTCAAGATATAGAAAGTATAAGAAAAACAGGCAGCGTTCTATTAAGTCAAAGGTCTTTATAGTCAGGTAGGAAAATATTTACATATTTTAAATGCAAAAGAAGTGTAAACTCTAATCAAATGGTATGCCCATATGAGTGTGGGGTGGGGGAGTTGTTCAGACTTGTATCAGGAGTGATAAGAATTAAGTAAAATATAACTTGACTCCAAAGTACATTGGCATTATAGCCACCTCCTTGTTTAAGTTTTGAAATCCATGCTATATAGAGATTACAAAGATTCCGAACTTAGGAATCTATACCTAGTCAAACTATCAATAAAGGGTGAGGGCAATACAGGTCAGGAGAAGGTTGAGAAAATTTATCATGCACAGATTGTCCCTTTATATGCTCAAACCAAATATGGTTAAGAATATGTTCAGGGGCTGGGATTGTAGCTCAGCGGTAGAGCGCTTGCCTCGCATGCGTGAGGCCCTGGGTTCGACCCTCGGCACCACATACAAAGCAATAAAATAAAGACATTGTGTCCATCAACAACTAAAAAATATTAAAAAAAAAAGAATATGTTCAAACTAAGCCAAAAGGGGCTCAAGTTGATATCTGAAGCCTAAGGAATCAATCCTTCGCCCTACAAGAGATGTCTGTTTAAAAATCTCAGTAAACGGAGATGGCAATCCCAAAAAATTATACAAAAAGAAATCCTAATATTATTTGGAATAAAACATTCATGCGGCCAGGCATGGTGGTGCTAGTAGGTAATCCCAGCAACTTGGGAGACTGAGGCAGAAGGATTGCAAGTTCAAGGCCAGTCTCTGCAACTCAATAAGACCCTGTCTCGCAGTAAAAAAAAATAAATAAAAAAGGGCTGGGAATATAACTCAGTGGTAAAACACCAGTTCAATCAAGTAAATAAAATTCATATAAACATCTTTTAATCGCAGAAGGACTTTGAACAAGCAGAGCAATATTTTAAAAGAATCAAACAAATAGTAATATTAAGCTGCATTTTAGAATTTTATATATATTATATATAATGTATATGTATGTGTGTGTGTGTGTCTGTGTATTTTTGGGGGGGTACCAGGGATTGAACTCAGGAGTACTCGACCACTGAGCCAAATCCCCAGCCCTATGTTGTGTTTTATGTAGACATAGGGTCTCATTGAGTTGCTTAGTGTCTCACCATTGCTAAGGCTGGCTTTGAACTCATGATTCTCCTGTCTCAGCCTCTCAGAGTGCTGGGATTACAGGCGTGCACCACCATGCCCAGCTTAGATTATACTTTCAATGTTTAAGAGAACTGGATCCATTAAAGAGTTACAGGTCAACTTTATGATTCCACTATATTGTGTTACTGAGTATTAATTTGTGATTTTAATTTGAAAGTGTTCATTTATAGATTCACATATGCAAAAAGAATGTATAAGTGTTTTGGAATATGTATGAGGACTGAAGAATCACTATGCTTATTAGAATAATTATTAAATTTATAAGACTTAAAAAACCAAAATTGTCATTCAGTCTTTAACAGGAACCAAGCCATATTAATAAACATAATTTAAAATGCTTAAAATCTGTTAGTGAAGTTTATATATTGAACTGAATATTAAATTTTATTGGCTTTATAAATAGAATATCACAATGTTGAACTTGAAAGCTTAAATAACTGGTTTTTTATTATTCACTTTAATTGACTTAAGTTTTAAAATCAAGTACTATCTGGGCTGGGGTTGTGGCTCAGTGGTAGAACGCTTACTGAACATGTGTGAGGCACTGGGTTTGATTCTCAGCACCACATATAAATAAATAAAAATAAAAATAAAATAAAGGTCCAATGACAACTAAAAAATATTTTTTAAAAAATCCAGTACTATCTGAAAAAGCATATGATTTTGGTTTTGTCTTAATTGTGGGAAGAAGACTCTTTTTAAAGGAGCATTTTCCAAAGTATGTCTCTCAGATCACTTCATGAAATTCTTGTATGGAACAAAATATACTTGAGAAAAATGCATACTGTACTTTCCTCTTAGTGAATATTATAAAAACTCTGACAAATCCATGAAATTGAAAACTAAGGACCACAGAAGCCAGTAAGTCCCGTGCAAGCCTTCTGACCAACCCTCTATCACCTCTATTTCACCACTAGTCTTGTCATACTAATAATGTATTTAGAAAACTTATGTATGACTTGCAGAAATGGGGCCTGAGAGGAATAGATAGCAATGAAATGCACTTATTCCTCAACTTTTGTAGTTACGGAAGCTAATAAATCAAGAATCTATAAAAACATAGCATATTATGTAGAATTATAGAGATAATCACCACAGATTTGAAATGCACCAAAAACTAAGAGGGACTATGGATGGATAGAGGGACAAAAGATAAATGAATACAACAAAACATTATTTATAGATCCAGGTGATGTGTATTTGCATGTTCACTTATATAAACCTTTCACCTTTTCAGATTAAAATTTTTAATATTAAATATTGACACAAATGTGGTTAAGAATGATCATCAAAGAGACAGCTAGTGTTTACCACCATCCATGCTATCCTCTGCTTGATACACTGCAGACAATTTCCAGTCACTTGGCGTCCTGGTGGGGCTGTGTAACTGAGTTTGGCCTGTGGAATGTGGGTGGAACTGGCATGTACCACTTCTAAGCCTGACCCCTAAAGCCTCCTGCAGGATCCTCCAAGCATTCTCAGCTCTCCTGAATGCGGGCAGATCAATAGCCATTTAGGAGCCATATGATGAAGATGAAGATGAACATCCACCAACCCATCTTTAACTATCAATAATTCTCCGAAAGGCATCCAACTCACAACAGACTCCGACAGAGAGATAAATAAACTTTTACCATCTAGACTGGCTATTTAGGGGATTCATATGTAACCAGTTATCATTACCTATAATATATAGTGCAACCTGAGGGAGTATGGATAGAAACTTACGTTTATATCATTGTGTTTATCTTTTAAACACATGCATACAAATTGAAAACAAGTAGTAAGCAGACTATCAACTAGTATTGGGACTAGGGAAAGCCCTCTAAGCTCATTTTCTAAGGGATTCTTTAGCATACTGGGCACCTTTGCTTGAATACAAACAGAAAAAACTGCAAAACAGACCCCTTTCTCTGGGTTTACACAACCTCAGCCAGACCCACTCACTCCTTTACCCAGATGCCTTTGAATAGTGTACAGACTGCACAACCATGTTCAACAGTCCTCTCTGACAATACAAGAACTGAAAACCTGGTTGGAAACGAGTTGTTAACTGAGACCTTCTAGGAAATAAGAGATGTGGTCTTCAGCATGCTACTCTGTTTCTAGATGCCTTTACACATGCATTCTTTCAAGTCTTTTACTTGATCAATTTTTTTTACCCATCCTGCAATATCATGATATGTCACAATGACCCAACTCAGAACATCACAGATAACACCAAACACCAAAGATGAACTTGTTTTGCCACCACAGCAAATCCAAGGGCTAGAAAAGAAGTAGCAGTTAAAAAACTGCCTCCTGCCTGGTCACACTCCAAAGCGGACAAGGAAGAGAAGACCTGGAAGAGATGGTGCACTCCAGCCCTCTGAAGCCTGCAGAAGGAGTCTGAGAGGAGAATTTTACCTCATTTATCCTTTATTTATTTATTTTGAGATGAGGGTCTCATTTTGTCGCACAGGCTGTACTCCAACTCCTGCCTCAGCCTCCCAAGTAGCTGGGACTAGAGGTGTGTGCCATCAGGGCCACCTTCATTTACTCTTTTTTTTTTTGACAGAATATCTTTATTTTTTTTTAAATGTGGTGCTGAGGATCGAACCCAGTGCCTCATGCATGCTAGGCGAGCACGCTACCACTGCGCCATAACCCCAGCCCATTCATTTACTCTTTAAAAAGACCTTTACCTCCTTATCTAAACATCTGAGGTCCTGCAGATCCATGCAATCCTAAAATTCTGAGTGCTTTCAACGGACAGATTCTAATCGAATGCACCAACAACTGCTAGTGAAAGGCACCCAATCCTGTCCCAACCCCATGATAAAGCGGAGTGAAAATACATTTGTCTTTAACAAAACTCTACTTTCCAGAATCTCAGTGATACATTTCATAATAGCAATAAGAGACTAGTTAAAATTATGCTCATTGTTTCAGTCAAATGTCCCTCATTGAAAGTCTTTACCAAGATTTCCTAATCAAGTATCTTTTTTTTTTTTTTTTTGGTACCAGGGATTAAACTCAGGGGCACTTGACTACTGAGCCACATCCCCAGCCCTATTTTATGTTTTATGTAGAGACAGGGTCTCACTGAGTTGCTTAGTGCCTCACCAATGCTGAGGCTGCCTTTGAATTCGTGATTCCCCAGTCAGCCCCCCAAAGTGCTGGGATTGCTGGCGTGTGCCACTGTAATCAAATCTTTAACTTGCATCAAATCAGACTGAATTCCTATTCTGAAATTATATGTACTCTGAAAACTACAAACACAAAAAATGTCATTAGTATAAAAATATCTTGGATTTCCTATTCATCAGAGTGCTTTAAAATGTAAGGTCACTTAGAAATTGGAACACAAAAATCCAAAAAATTCAAAAGCATTGACAAGAATGACAGACTTTTTACAATTTTAACTCAAAGGAAATAATAAACAGGGGTTTTCACAATTCTTGGGCACTAACGAGAGGTGTTTTGAAAATGCTACATATCCTTTACCGAATAATTTATCAACAGAGCTTACCCAAGCTTCTTTGCACAGAAAAACCAATATATTGTTCCTATTTTATATATATGGATTATTCTGCACAGAGAAGTTTGGACAAGTATTGTGTAACTAAAGACTTCTATGTAATCTATACAGTAACCCCACCCTTAACATTTTTCTTGACAGTGTTTCTGTGTAGTTATTAAAGTTTTCAGTCCTGGCTATTGTACCAGTCCAACATGCCACAGTTCCAGGGAGGCATCCACCTTCACCCAGCCCCAGGAATATAGTCAAAACAAGCAGTTCAAGGACTGAGAGGTAAATGAAGAACAATAGACTGAGGCTGAGACAACCAAGGTTTTCATCATAGCACTGCTCTCAATTCAAGGGATAAATCATTTAGACAAGTCACTTCACCTCAGAGCCTCAATTTCCTTGTTCAAATTAAAAATTAAAAATTACTCCTTTGAAAAATATTTAATAGTTATGACTGGTTACTTGCCACCAAAGGACTCCAACATTAGGTCAACTATCTCCAATCACCTAAGATGCCATTTCTGAGGCTAAATTAAAATCCACTGACTTCATGTGACAGAAATGTTCTGTTTCATTTTTAAACGCAACTCGTGGTTATCAGCATCTAAATCTGTGCAGTTCAGGATGATGGACCAGAAGATGAAATCTAGAGGCTAGCTGTCTTTACACCAAGCTCACTTCATTTCTGAGGAAATAAAAAACTGGATAAGCTGGAGAATTTCTGGCATCCCAGAATAAGGACAAATTATGCTGGGCAAGAAACAGTCACAATCAAGCCCTTGGTCTGAGTATGAGTAACAAATCAGCTGACGGGGTCGCCACCTTCCGCGGGACTCCAGAAAGTGTGTGATATGCAAATGATGCACTGCAAACGGACAATGAGCCAGAAAACCACTGCCAAGTCACACTTTTCGTCCCAAATGCCCTTAAAGTCTGCGAGAACTGCCTACACCGCATAGGAGACAGAAAGGGCCAGAGGGGGTTACACGGTGAAGCTTGCACGAAGACCCTTCCCAGACCCCCTTCACAGGCCTGGCCTGTGAGCTCCTTCCCGCTCCACTCCCGGAGTCCGGGCTGACCCGGGGCTTTCAGGTACGTGTTTATAGCGAGTGGCATTTCCTGGTCTCGGAACAAGCACAGGTAATTTCACAACCTCATCAGCGCATTCCAAAGGCAAGAATCACATCGCGGGAACTTCACCTTTCCACTCGCCCCACTCGGCGCAGCGGGTAGCGCGACCGCCGCCTGCCCGGGAGGCGGGTGGGGGAAGGGCGCTCCGCAGGGGAGGGGGCGCGGCGCGACCCCAGCCAACCGCACAAACCTGGTTCGGGATCCTCTGGCCGCCCAGAGTGGTTGCCCATGCTCGGCCGACTCGGGTAGTTACCGTCTAGCCGGCCTCGGACAGGGTGTCCACCGTGCTGCAGAGCGCGCCAGCTCTGGCTGGAGAGGCAGCTGCGTCCGCGGGTCCGCTCCAGTCAAAGAAAGGGCCGGACGCCTTCCAGTTCCCTGCCGCCGCCGGCAGAGCCGCTCCTCGCGCCAGCGGGCGGACCCGCCTCTTTATCTGCATACCGCCCGCCCTCATCGATTCCATGCGGCCCGCCCCCCTCATCTGCATCCCGCCGAACCGAAAGGACTCGCCTTCCTGAACTCCACGCAGCTCGCCTGGAGCGGCCCGCCCATCTCATCTACATACCGCCCGCCCACTCATCTGCATATCGCTCCCGAGTATCCAAAGGGTCCTTCCCGGTCGTGGGATTGACGCACCGGTTGACCGACTTCTGGCCTCCATCCGCCCACACTGAGAACTGCAGTTGGACTAGGTAGGCTGGAAAAACCCCACTGCGGAGAGGCTAAAGCCAAGAGCCACTGAAAAGGCCAACCACCGCGCGTGTGAAATTAGACCTATCAGAACCAGAAAAACCTAGAGTTGGCATAGTGAAGATGCTTAAATTTTTGGATGGGTTAATGAATGAATTGATGAACAAACAACTCTTGAGGAGGTGAAGAAAACGCTCACAAAGACATGCCCACTAGCCAAGATGAATACTATCACTAGTAATAAAAATGCGTGCGGATCATAAATAGAAACTATATTGCCACTGTTGGAAATGATTAATTTATGCAAATCACCCTGAGCAGCTTTCATCTTACAGTGAAAACATTTAGAACTAAATCTGCAGCGACAATATTTAAAAGTAATAAAATCATTAGTGGAATGTTAGTCCTGTCTTCTGCATCATTGAACATTACAGTCCATTTTCAGTCATTTTCCTTTTTCCTGACTATCAATACTTTAGGACATTGCTGATCACTCCCAGCATCTCAAAACTATTCACTTGATTTTCAGGATGCTACACTCTCCTAGTTTTTGGCCTACCTTCCTGGTGGCCTGTTCTCAATCCCCTTTGTTGGACTTGACTTCTAAATTCTGGAGTGCCTTACAGCTCAGCCACCTGATTCTACTTTCTTGGTCTTTTATCTCCCAACTTGTGGCTTTTTTTTTTTTTTTTGTACTGGGGATTGAAACCAGGGGTACTTACCCATTGAGCCCCAACGCCAACCCCCACTTTTACAATTTTGAGACAAGGCCTTGCTAAATTGCTGAGGGCCTCACTAAGTTGCTGAGACTGGCTTTGAACTTGTGATCCTCCTGCCTCAGCCTCCCAAAGTTGCTGGGATTACAGGCATATGCCACCATGCCTGGCCCAACTTGTGGCTTTTAAATACCATGTAAGTATCTCCAGGCTGGTCCTCTCTTCTGAAGTTCAGACTTTTTTATCCAACTGCTTTCTCAATGACTCTTCTTGATGATTTCCACTTAGACATCTAAATAAGCATCTCCAATTTAACCAGAACAAAACTGAACTCTTGTTTTTTTTTTTTCCCATAGATCTAGTGTCTCTCGTATCTTCTCCATTTCCATAAATGGAAATTCCATTCTTCTAGTGTCTCAGGCTGCAGACCTCAATGCCTCTCACATGCCACATCCAGTTCATCAGCAAATCCTGTTAGTACAGATTGTGTATATCATAGATGCCACCATGTCTCAGTACTTCTCACCTCCTCCACTTACTGCCAAGACACTTACTGTCCAAGCCACTTACTGTCCAAGCCACTGTCATCTCCTGCCACGATTACTGCAACTGCCTTCTAACCAGCCTCCCTTCTTCCCCTGCTTCTCTATATTCTCCACATAATAGAATACAGAGTGATGCTTCTAAAACCCAGCTCAAATCATATTATGCCTCCATTTACAATGTTCCAATGTGCTTCTGTCTCATGTGAAGGAAAAGTCAAAATCAATGGCCTCCAAGTCCCAGAATAATTTTCCCCTCTCCCTCTCAGTAAACTCACCTTCTTTATCTCACATTGGTTTTGCCACACCAGCCTCCTTGCTATTCCTCAAATAAGCTGAGCATGCTCCCACCTAAGGGCACTTGCTATTCCCTCTCCCTGAAATACTCAGCTAGATACCTATGTTAAGTAGACCATATGGTTCACTCTCACTTTCTAGGTCTCTACTCAGGCCATCCTATTGTTAGGAGCTTCTCTTATAATACTACTAAATAGTAAAACAGACCTTCAACACTCCTCTCCCTTTCTTTTCTGACCTCTATGACCCTTATCACCATTTATATAGTAGGTTCCTCTTATCCATGGGGAAAATGTTCCAAGACTCCCAGTGGGTTCCTGAAACCACAGATAGTACTGAACTCTACATATACTGTATGCTTTTCTCTGCATACATGCCTGTGACAAGGTTTAACTTACAAATGCAGGGACTGTAAGAGATTAACAACAATCACTTACTGTAGATCTTAGCAACCTCAGCATATGATTTTTTTCTATCCTTATTAAATTGAGAAGTTTTACTTTTATATTTAAAGGAAGCATATTATGGCATCTATTTCACACACCCATATTGCCAGCATCAATAGTCTTGTGCTTTGGAATCATTAATAAGTAAAATAAGGATTACTTGAATAGAACACTATGATATGGTGACAGTAGATCTGATAACCAAGATGGCTACTAAATGAGTAATGACAAGGGGTAATGTATACAGTGTGGATACACTGGACAAAGGGATGATTCATATCTCAGAGTGGAACAGCATGAGATTTCATCATGCTACTTATAATGTCATGTAATTTAAAACTTATAGATTGTATATTTCTGTAATCTATATTTTCAGACTGTAGTTGATCATAAGTAAATTGCAAAAAGTAAAACTGAGGATGGGGGCTGCTATATACTCGGTGTATATTAACGATTTATCCTCCACTGGAATATAAGTTGCATGAGAGCAGGAACTCTGAATAAATGAACAAATGAATGCATAAATATATAGAATGCACCACATATAAATCAGTCCTTAGACATTATTTCTTTTTAGTGGCAGTACCAATAGTTGGTTTCTCAAATAATTAACTGGAGACAGGTGTCACAATTTTCTTTCTGTAATCTACCAAACCTAGCACAGCTCTAAGCACAGAAAAGCAAATGGACTAAGGAAAATAAATGACACAGGACAACAGTAGAGCAGAAATGCGTATGAGATCATGTCAACCCTCTCCCTTTTAAAAACATGAAGAATCAGCCCAGAAAAGATGGCTGACTTCCCCAAATGTTTCCAGAATGATAGCAAAACCTAAGTTTGTGAACATTGTTAACAGCAATATAACTTCAGTTTATAGAATAGTTACATACTTACCATAGAGTTTGGAGACTGATGAGTCATATTACTAATTTGTAACATATCGAGTCATTTACATGTCTCTATAAATAACTGGACAAGTAAGACACCAGCCCAACCTGTACTCCTATGGCTCTTTCAACCCTCACATCTAAAATATCTGGATCATCCTGTGTATTTTATGTCCTTAACATGGTTTAGATGTTGCCTTTCTCATCTCTTGCTGCATTCTCTTTTTTGGTGGGGAGTGGCACCAGGGATTGAACTCAGGGGCACTCAACCATTGAGCCACATCCACAGCCCATTTTTGTAAAACAGTGCCTCACTGAATTACTTAGTGCTTCATTTTTGCTAAGGCTGTTTTTGAACTCACGATCCTCCTGCCTCAGCCTCCTGAGCTGCTGGGATTACAGGTGTGGGCCACCCATGCCCCGCCTCTTGCTCTTTAATGTGGGCCTTCATCTCTCACAAGGGTGACTTCCCAGCTCACTTGCTTCTTCCAGGTTTTTTTTTTTTTTTTTTTTTGGCGGGGGGAGGGGGTACCAGGGATTGAACTCAGGGGTACTCGACCACTAAGTCACACTCCCAGCCCTATTTTGTGTTTTATGTAGAGACAGGGTCTCAGTGAGTTGCTTAGCGCCTTGCCATTGCTGAGGCTGGCTTTGAACTTGCCAGCCTCCTGTCTCAGCCTCCCTAAGTGCTGGGATTACAGGCGTGTGCCACCGCGCCCAGCTTCTTCCAGTTTTTCTTGTTCTCAAATTTCTTTTCCTCCCCATCTTTTTGAAAATATAATTCTGACCATGTAAAGCCTTTGTTTAAAGGTCCCTGGTTCTTTTTTTTTTTTTTTTTTAAAGTTGTTGATGGACACAATGTCTTTATTTTATTGCTTTGTATGTGGTGCCGAGGATTGAACCCAGGGCCTCACGCATGCAAGGCAAGCGCTCTACCGCTGAGCTACAATTCCAGCCCCGTCCCTGGTTCTTAAGCATGGCAAACAAGGTCCTTCACAATATTGGGCCCCATCTTCATATCTACTGTCCTAGCCTCATCTTTCAAAAAAGGTGTATGCCCTTCCACTTTATATTCCAGCAACATTAAGCCAGTTGTAGTTCCCATAATATACCCTATTGTCTTAGGCCTCTGTGCTTTTGTATCTGCTATATCTCTATGTTTTGATTTCCATCTTATAACTCGGCTGCCAGGCAAATGCCTATTCACCTTCTATGAATTGGACTGTGCCCCTACCTTCTCCCCACCAAATTCATCATTGAAGCCCTAACCTCCAATGTGATGGAATTTGGAGATAGGGTCTTTAGGATATAATTAAGTTTAAATGAGGTCATTAGAGTGGGGTATTCTGATAGGATTAGTGGCTTTAAAAGAAGATCTCTCTAGCTTTAGGCATGGTGTCACAGGCCTGTAATCCCAGCTACTAGGGAAACTGAGGCAGGAGGATCACAAGTTTACAACCAGCCTCAGATGCTTAGCAAGACTCTGTCTCAAAATAAAAAGGGCTGTGGGATGCAGCTCAGTAGTAAAGCACCTTTGGCTTCTGTCCCCTATATGGTGTATGATAATGTATGTGTGTGTCCCTCTCTTTCCTCCTTCTTCTCCCTCCTTCCATCTGTTAATGTGAGGACACAGTAAGAAGGTAACCTTGTAAAACCAAGGAGACAGCCCTCACCAGAACTTGACCATGCTGTCTGCATCATGATCTCAGACTTCAGCCTCCAGAACTCTGAGAAATTATGTTTTGTTGTTTAAGCCACCCAGACTATGGTACTTGGTTATGGCTGCCCAATCAAACTATAGAATCACCTTCTCTGGTCAGCCTGGCCATCCCAGGCAGAATTAAATACCTTCTCCTTCCTGATACTTCTCCACCTTGCAAATGCTTGCATTTCCCTTGTAACTACACTATTTTAACCATTCTTCCTTAGGAGACTGGGAACTCTCTGAGTGGCAGTAATATGGTCTTATTCTTCTTCGCCTTCCTAATATCTAACATAAAGTAATTTAGTTAATATTTATTTACAGTATGGCAAAAACATTAATTTCTAAAATAAAAAACTGACATGAATATTTGATTGCTAAGGGACCTTTGCTGTCTAGAGAAATTCTGTTATTACAATGAGAAAACGTAAAGACATCAAGTCTACCCCAATTTAATCTACAATTTTAACATAATTCAGATTAATCATGAACTTGGTGTGTTTATTACTAGGTTCACCTGAAAGAATAAAGGCATTAAAAATTACAAGAAAAATTGAAAAAGAAAGAATAAAGATAGAACCTACCTTATTAGAATTTCAAAATGCCATAAAATTACATTAATATGTTATTACAATAAAATGGAAATAAAAAAAAAAAAGATTTAAAAGAATTTAAAGTAGAGCCAGGCTCAGTGGCACACGCCTGTAATCCCAGCACTTTGGGAGGCTGAGACAGGAGAATTGCTAGTTCAAAGCCAACCTCAGCAATGGCGAGGTGCTAAGCAACTCAGTGAGACCTTGTCTCTAAATAAAACACAAAATAGGGCTAGGGATGTGGCTCAGTGGTTGAGTACCCCTGATTTCAATCCCCAGTACCAAAAAAAAAAAAAAAAAAAAAAAGTAATGTAAAGTGGCACTTAAAGCTAAAATTAAGCAAAACTCCATCTCCTTATGACAAAATAAATTGCAATTTAATACTATTTTAATGGGAAAATATGAAAATATTAAAATCCTAGAAGGACATTTTATTAAAAAATATAAAATTTCATATAAAATGTACAAAAGAAAAAGTCTTTTTCAGTTTTTCATTTTGAACATTTTCAAATTAATAGAAAAATGTCACAATAATATACAAAGAAAAATGTCACCGTTATATGCCCATCACCTATATTTACCAACTGTTAAACATTCTACCACATTTGCTTTTTATTTCTATCCCCCCAATAACTGGGGGAAACTGAGGGTAATGGTAAGGGGGTATATAGGAACTTTTTATACTTTCCACTCATTTCCTATAAATCTAAAAGATAAAGTCCATTAATTTGAACAAATCACAATCAAATAATAACCTGGAGCTTTAAGTAACACTACAAAACAGGTTTAATAGTCTCTGTGGATGACCTACCTATGAGACATCCCTACCTCTTCCTTATCAAAGAATTTCAGGGATCTGACCCTGACAGAGAGCTATATTCTTCCTAGCCCAGGAGTGATTCTTAATACACAGTCTGAGCCAATCACAGTGATTCCATTTTCCTTGCTAGTGACTAGACTGGGCATACTGTGTGACCCACTTCTAGCCAACAACACATGAGGGGAGGTTTGCTGGTGGGTGGGTTGGGAAGAGGAGACACATTGGAAGAGATGTGTTCTTGCATTGGACTTCTCTTTTTCTGTTCAAGATGGCCAGAACTACAGCAGAGAACTAGCCAGAATGCCAAGCCAACACACTCCGGATGACAGACCAGAAAGGTAGAAAAAACCTGGATCCCCAATAACATTACTGAGTCTCCAAATTAAACAACCTTCTGATCACCTACTTTTCTTCTCTTTATTGCAGTGTTGTAAATGGAACCAGGGCCTTGCGCATGCTAAGCAAGTGCTCTACCACCTCTTGTTTTGTTTTACAACAGTAATACACTTGTCCAGTGTTGAAGTCCAGCTGAATCAGGCATGATCTGACCTAGTAGCTATTCTTTCTCTTCTTACGAGTAAAGGACTGAGGTCTAGAGAAATTAAGCTATCTTGCCCAAGGGCATGCAGATTAAAAGTGGGGAACTAGAATTTAATTCAGTCTAGTTGACTCCAAAGCACTTGTTCTTTCTACACCATAGAGAGGCCAATATTACAGGAGTCAGAGAAAATAAATAATATGTTGCAATAAGTAACTATAAACTTTGGAATATCCTTAAGGAGAAAACTCTTGAAATTTCTTCTTAAATTAGAAAGAACATATTTTTATTCTCAGTTTTTATTCTTAACTTGAATAAGAATGACAGCACTACAGTCTAAAGCAAAGAAGATTGATATAATCAGCACTATAAAGATAATGTGTTTTTTGTTCATTTGTTTTTGGCAGTATCAGGGGTTAAGCCCAGGGGCACTCTACCACTGAGCTGCATCCCCAGTTCTTTTTGTTTTTTATTTTGAAACAGGGTCTCTCTGTGGGGCCCTGGCTGGCCTCAAACTCGCAATCCTCTGGCCTCAGCCTCTCAAGTCTATGGGATTATGAGTGCAACACTCTCCCCAGCTATAATCACTACTATAAAACCATGTATAAGGCTCTGGGTTCAATCCAGAGCACCAAAAAATTAATTAAAAAAAAACATACCCAGAAAATCCCCCACACTTACCTCAGTCGCAGACTCATTAAGTGCCTCTGTTCAGGCCACCTCTTGAGAATATTATTATTAACCCATTGCCCTGTCTCATAACCTGGCATAAATAATAAAAAAAAATTTGTTACTGGCCTTTTGATGTTTTGAAGTACACATTACATGTGAAGAAAAAGCAGAGGCTCAATTCCTATCTATGTATTTTGTGCATTCCATATTTCCCTAGACTATAGAAGTCTGGGGTTACAAATGGGGTCACATTAACCAATATACAGTGTGTTTTTCTGGCTCTGACCACTTACTATTATAACTTGACCTTCAGGGCTTGGGATATAGCTCAGTTGGTAGAGTGCTTTCCTAGCATGCACAAGGCCCTGGGTTCAATCCTCAGCACCACAAACAAAACAAAACAAAACAAAAACAAAAAACAAAAAACTTGACTTTCATCCTCACTGCAAAGTTCTCTCAATTATTTCTGCGAGAACCAGGAGTATGTTGCCTTTTCTCAGTGAACCTATATAGCATGTGTTCTTCACATTCACTCTTCTTCCAGACTTCCTTGAGAAGCTCAGTGGCAGCAGCCTAGCCATCTACCCTCTGCTCTACTGCACAAGGAGGTCCCCCATTGCCTCTGATCTCATTATCCTGTGTTAGGCCCTGGGGCCCTTCCACAGGCCTAGGCCTGCCATTCACACAGTGTTTCAGTTTCTGTGCCTCTGTGGTCACATCTTGCCCCTGCTACTGGCCTCCTCTAGGGGATACTCACGTCTGGCCTGGATTTTCACTAGACCTAAGACTGTCTCCTCTGACCTGGAAACTACACCAATATTTGTTGTCACAGTGATACCACTACTGAGAGAGATGTTTGGAAAGATAACCATATATGTTACCATAGGTTAACACCAGTTGCTTCTAAGAGGGGATGTTTTGGATAAGTTTTATTTAACTATCTTCTTTGTACTTTCTTTTCCCCTATTATTCCCTTTAATTTTTTAAAATCATGGTAAAACACACATAAATTTTACCATCTTAACCGTTTTTAAGTGTTTCATTCAGTGACATGTATTCATTTCCAGAATTTTCATCTTGCAAAGCAAAACTCTGTACTCATTAATGATAACTCCCCATTCCCTCTTCCCCTAGCTCCTCATAACCACTGTTCTACTTTCTATGTCTAAGGATTTTACAACTCTAGGTACCTCATAAGAGTGAGATCATACCGTGTTTTTCCTTTTGTGACTAGCTTATTATACTCAGTGTAATGTCTTCAAGGTTATTGATGTTGTATAGCATGTGTCATAATTTCCTTCTTTTTAAGGCTGCATAGCATCTGTCCATCTATGAATGAACACTTAGATTGCTTCCACCTTTTGGTTATTGCAAACTATGCTCTTATAAACATGAGTGCACACATATCTTTTTTTTTAATTTTTTTTTTTTTTAGTTATAGATGGACACAATGTCTTTATTTTATTACTTTGTATGTGGTGCTGAGGATCGAACCCAGGGCCTCACGCATGCGAGGCAAGTGCTCTACCGCTGAGCTACAATCCCAGCCCCTATCTTTTTTTATATATATATATATATTTTTAATTGTAGATGGACACAATGTCTTTATTTTATTGCCTTGTATGTGGTGCTGAGGATCAAACCCAGGGCCTCACACATGTGAGGCAAGAGCTCTACCGCTGAGCTACAATCCCAGCCCCACACATATCTTTTATAGTCCCTGCATTCAACTATTCTGGATATGTACCAAGACATGGAAATATTGGATCATATTATACTTTACTTTTCTTTTCTTTTTTTTTTTTTTTTTTTTTTGGTGGTGCTAGAGATTGAACCCAGGGCCTTGTTCATGCCAGGCAAGCACTCTAGCAACTGAGCCAAATCCCCAGCCCCCCTATTCTTTTTAAGAATAGCTTACTCTGTAAGCTATAAAGCATAAATCATTTTAATAAAAAATGGCATTTTCCTTACCAAATATTGAAAATTGCTAATCACCAAAAATAATAATTAAGCAGCTTTATGTTCATTCTACTGAATATAACAGAAGATTTTCCAGGCCTTAGAGGGAATTAGATTTCTTTATACAGTAAATAATATTCAGTATCTGTTTTGTACATGATACTATTCAAGTTTTCCATATTCTAAGGGAGGACAAAAAGCTCAAATTTCTCAATAAGCCAAAGGCCAACTTGCTGAACAAGGACTCAGTTCACACAACAAAGAAAACCAAGAGAAACTTGAACATGAGGAGAAAGAGTAAAAGAGAAGGTAACAAAGCCAAGTAATTGAATCAGACACAAAGTTCCTTAGGTAAATAGTATGCACATTGGTCTAGAAAACACTCCAGTTATGAAAAAGTGGCAGGAAAAGTCCAGGGAAGCTCTAGAAGGATAAATAGCAGATTAGTGGTTGCCTGGAGCTGGTGGTAGAAACAGTATGTGACTGGAAAGGGAAGGAGAGAGATTTTTTTTTAAATTTTTTTTAGTTGTTTATGGATCTTTACTTTATTCATTTATTATTTATATGTGGCACTGAGGATCGAACCCAGTGTCTCACGCATGCTAGGCAAGCGCTTTTCCACTGAGCTACAGCCCTATCCTAGAGAGAGATTTTTGAGGGGACAAATGTTTTAAAACTTATTTAAGTGATGGTTTTAACTTGGTCAATTTATGAAGTCATCAGATTTCACATTTTAAATGGGTGAATTTTATGGTATGTAAATTATTATTTAATAAAGCTGATTTTGAAAAAAGAAAGTCAAGGGAGATAAGTGTAAGAATTTTCAAGACTCTGTATAATTTCTGAAGTAAAATGAGCCTAGTCCTTACTTGGAATCAATTAGCATGACTGAAGCTAGGGGTGCCTTGCCTGCTGGGAATAAAGGCCAGAATGGCACAGGCTTTGAAGAAGAGGAAATAGCGGGGAAAAGATAAGGGGGAAAAGCTTTGCGCTCACCCTGGAGTTGCTTGCTTACTGAACTGGGCTCAATTCAAAGCCACCAAGGATTATTAGGCAAGAAGGAGAAGCAGGACAAGTTGCGATATGGTAAAAACATCTTAACAGAAATACACACGCGATGCTATAGAAGATTTTAAAAGCAAAATCTTGTTGTGGGTTGTTCCAGAAAGGCCTTTTGAAGGAGGTGCTACTTATAAGCTGGTCTTTGCACAGCATTTCTGTCAACATCCACACAACAGTGGCAAGAGGGGTCAGGGGGCAGCAGGGAGCAGCAAGGCGGGGGCACTTGGCATAGACGTGCACATCCTACACAAGTAAGGTTGGGGCCACAGGGCCATGTCTTTGTTCAAGTTGAACAAAGGCTTGATTGTGAGAAAGTCATCATCAAGGCACCAACAGGGAATGGAGATAAGGCTGCAAAGGGGTCACATGAATCAAAGGAAGAGGTTGCCTTACCTAGGGAGGAATGCCTGAAGGTCATGGAGTGGAGAAATAGTCTGATGAGAATCATGGCAGGAAGATGCTCTAGTAATACAGGAGCTCTCTCTATACATCATCTACTTAACATTTTACAGACAACCAATTCACCAAAATAGCCAATGCAGCCCATGTTGTAAGGCATATTGTCTGATATCCATGGCAAGATGAATACTTTTGGCCAGTAGGTTCCTCTCCAAGACCCCTGTGCACTTCGGCTCCCAGCATTGGGTTGTCTATGTACTAAGTCAGGTGTAATATGTCCCCAAACCTATTTACCTAACTTAATTATTACAAAACCAATGAAATATGAATGGTGGTGGTGGGGGGGATTGTTTCTTCAAAAGCCACACTGAAGGTTTCGAAAAGCCTCGATGAAGGTGAGTCCCTAAAAGTTGGGACAGCAACTGCAAAAGACTAAGGGAATATGTACAAACATATGAAAAGATTCTGCATGCAGTCTTTTTTTTTTAAATATTTTGTTTTTAGTTGTAGATGAACACAATATCTTTATTTATTTTATGTCGTGCTGAGGATCGAACCCAGTGCCTCACATACGCGAGGCAAGCGCTCAACCGCTGAGCCATAGCCCCAACCCCCTGCATGCAGTCTTCTTAAGTACTTTTATTCTTGATTATGTTTAAAAAACAAAACAAAACAAAACAAAAAACCTAAAGCCGGGAGTGGTGATGCACACCTGTAATCCAGCAGCTTGGGAGGGGGAGGCAGGAGGATCACAGGTTCCAAGCCAGCCTCAGCAATTTAGTGAGACTTTAAGCAATCTAGTGAGAACCTGTCTCAAAATTTTAAAAAATTTTAAAAGGTAATGTGGCTTAGTGATTAAGTGCCTCTGGGTTTAATTTTCAGTACAAAAACAAAACAAATAATCTAAAACTGGCAGTTACAGAAGATGTATTACCAGTGTGGAAAGATGTTAAGGAACTCTAACCAATAGGCCTAATCTAAGAAAATGCTTTAGCTTATTACTAGAGATCAGTGAATGAATGTACACTTGAATGTTTTATGTGAAAATAAAATAAAGTATACATGTTTATTTTTTCTTTAGGATTCCCTAATTTAACCAACTTTTTCAATTCATTGGCCAAGAATGGTCCCAATGACACAGGATAAGGGAAAAGGTTTTTTTTTTTTTTTTTTTTTTTGGTACTAGGGATTGAACTCAGGAGTACTCGACCACTAAACCACATCCCCAGCCCTATTTTGTGTTTTATGTAGAGACAGGGTCTCACTGAGTTGCTTAGCACCTCGCCATTGCTGAGGCTGGCTTTGAATTTGCAATTCTCCTGTCTCAGCCTCCCAAAGTACTGGGATTACAGGCTTGAGCCACCGTGCCCGGCTGAGAAAAGGTTTTAACCAATCAGCAGCGACACAAATGGGAAGCCACCTTGCATTAAGTAAGAGATGATTCATTGGATAGGGTTAGGGGTAATTTCCTGAAAGAAATAAAAAGAACTGGACATTGAGACAAGCCTCAACAACTTAGCAAGACCCTGTCAAAACAATTTAAAAAGGACTAGGGGTGAAGCTCAGTGGTAAAGTGCCTTTAGGTATTCAATTCCCAGTACCAAAAAAAAAAGGAGGAGGAGGAAAAAAAGAAGAGGAGAAGGAAGAGAAGGAGGCAGAGACATGACTGCTGAAGACAATTGTACATAGAGGAAAATGAAGTTAGTGAAGCTATCATCAAAATTGATCTGGGTGACAGAAATGTTACTTCAGCTAGGGTAAATTCAGACGCCAGAGGAAGCAGTTAAGTGACTCTGCAATGAAGATGCTGAATTGAAGTTAGATATGCTGAGATCCTCAAGTAAAATCCACGAGAACAAGGACTTCCATTGTTTTAATTACTGCATCACTACCACTCAGAAAGATGCCTAGAACATAATAAACACTAATATTTGTTGAATGAATGAATGAATGCATATGTTGAACATCCCTGATGTATTTCAGCAAACAGTTGGAGAAGTGTTTTTTATAGTACAAGGGGCAAATTGGGACCAGAGATGAAGGTTTGGAGTTATCAGAGACCTTGTCTATCTTGTAACCCCACTAATTCCTTGTCTATCTTGTAACCCTCGTAATTCCTACTTGGGAGGACATAAAACAAAACACCTAATAAAAGGTCTTCAACCTTAAAGGCAACACTTTTGGGGATGGAAAGGACTTTAATGAAGATCTTCTAATCCTATCACCATATAATATCTCCATGAAGGACTTGTTCAGTGTAGAATGAAAACTTATTTATCAGTAATGTGGAATTCTTCATTTCCAGTATGCTTATCTCTGAAATTTTACTAGAACATTCTTCCAGACATTAAGTCAAAACATGGTCCTAATTTTACTTCTTACAAACAAAAAGTAAAAGTTTAATTTTGACCCAAAAGCAATTGCTTGATGAAGTGTAAATGATGGTAATTTTTGAAGGAAAGAAATGTCATACTAAGAAAGCAAAGCTTCACAGATGTTCAGAGCAGCTTTATTCATAGTTGCCAAAACTTGGAAGCAACCAAGATGTCCTTCAGTAGGTGAATAAATAAACTGTGGCACATCTAGACAATGGAATATTATTCAGCCCTAAAAAATGAGCTATTAAGCCATGAGAAGATATGGAACAATACTAAATCCATACTACTCAGTGAAAGAAGCCGAACTTCATAAAAAGGCTATATGCCATAGCCGGGCGCGGTGGCTCAAGCCTGTAATCCCAGCACTTAGGGAGGCTGAGACAGGAGAATCGCGAGTTCAAAGCCAGCCTCAGCAAGGGTGAGGCGCTAAGCAACTCAGTGAGACCCTGTCTCTACATAAAACACAAAATAGGGCTGGGGATGTGGCTCGGTGGTCAAGTACCCCTGAGTTCAATCCCCAGTACCCAAAAAAAAAAAAAAAAAAAAAAGGCTATATGCCATGTGATTTCAATTTTATGACATTATGGAAAAGGCAAAACTCTAGAAATAGCAAAAAGATCAGTGATTGCCAGGAATTAGGGGAGGAAGGAATGAACAGGGCAGTGAAACTATTCTGTATGATACTGCAATGATGGACACATGTCACTCTGTATTTGTCCAAACACAAGGAATGCACAACACTAAGAGAGAACCCTAATGTAAATCATGGACTTTGGGTGATAATGATGTGTCAATGCAGGTTCATGGATTGTAACAAATGTGCCACTCTGATGGAAAATGCTGATAATGGGGAAGGGGAGGGAAAGAACCTTCCTCTCAATTTTGCTGTGAACTGAAAACCCTAAAAAAATAGATCTTTTAAAAAGTTTAAAGAAAAAAAGAAAACAAAACTTGAAGAGTTCTATGCAAGATGCTCTAGAGTCTAAGGCAGGTGAACTTTTAAAATTTTATTTTATTTTTTTGCCATAGTTCCTAACTAGGGGATTCTGTTAAGAAGATTGTTTTAGGGGAAAATTACATTTTATTAAAAAAAATCTACATTTCAGTTTCCATTCTTGGTGCCTCATACTGTCATCCCTTGCCATCTGAGAGGGATTGCTTCCAGGACCCCTGGCTGACACCAAAATCCTCGGATGCCCGTCTCTTGTTTCAATGGTGTAGTATTTCCATATAACCTATGCACATCTTCTTATATGTTTTAAGTCATCTCTAGATTACTTGTAAATGCTATGTTAAACAGTTAGTATACTGTAGTTTTTAGGGAATCATGAAATGAAAAGTCTATACATGTTCAATATAGATGCAGTTTTTTTCCAAATACTTCTGATTTGAGGTTAGTTGGAAACAGATGTGGAACCCATAGATGCAGGAGGCAACTGTATATATCATTTCATTTAATTGTCACAACTGTCTGTGACAGATATGATTAACTCCATCTTCCAGGTAAAGAAATAAGCTCAGAGAGGCTAAACAGCTTGTTCAAAGTCACACATGACACTTCTCCAAGGGGGCTAAAAAGTTCTCAGCATTGAATTCTGACGCCAATGTGCATTAGATTCTGACTGAAGAATAAAAGTGGGAAGGATTCTTCAAGAAACCAGTGTAACTATACAGCTTGCTCTTGATGTGCTTATAAGCAAATGTATTAAAACTGCAAATAAGACAAGTAGGCTTAGGTGAAATAGAAGGTTGGCAGAAATCTATCAGAAAATAGCCTAACCTAACTCTGAGAAGAAGCTATGGTAGTTTAAAATGGTAAGGGCAAAATCCACCCCAGGTGGGGCTGGGATTGTAGCTCAGTGGTAGAGCACTTGCCTCGCATGCGTGAGGCCCTGGATTCGATCCTCAGCACCACATACAAAGCAATAAAATAAAGACAATGCGTCCATCTACAACTAAAACAAAAAAAAAATTTAAAAAAAAATCTACCCCAGGAACCAGATGTATTAGTCAGGAAAAATCACCACTAGTAAACTACACTCTGCTCTAGGTCCTTTCCACAGAATTTCATTTTTAAAAATATTTTTAAAAATTTGTTGATGAATCTTTATTTTGTTTATATGCAGTGCTGAGAAATGAACCCAGTGCCTCACATATGCTAGGCAAGTGCTATACCACTGAGCCACCACCACAGCCCCTCCACAGAATTTCATTTTAAAATCCACAGATTTGGCTACTCCCTGGACTAGGAATGAAAGTGGCGGTGGATTAATTTGCTTAAGATCACAAGCCAGGATGTACTGAGAGGACAGATGAAGCTATGTCTATGCCCTCCCTCATAGCCAACTTTTCCTATAGTCTTGTTGCTCCACTGATGGTACAAATATTTTCTGTTCCTCTGGCATCAAACCCACACATGGTTCCTAAAGTAATATTCACATAAACTATTAAATATGTGTTGATTTAATATATGATGTTCACATAAACTATTAAATATGTGTTGATTTAATATATGATGAATTTCTTGGTTTAATGTTCCAAAATTAATCCCCACCACACAAAACCACTCCTACTGGTTTGTCTTTTGGAAATGATCAAATAAGGATAAATATCCCCGGGTTTTTTAGAAAAACTCAGCAATATCAATAACACATACTTCTTTTTTTTTTTTGGTACTGGAGATTGAACTCAGGGGCACTCGACCACATCCCCAGCCCTATTTTGTGTTTTATGTAGAGAACTCAGGGTCTCACTGAGTTGCTTAGCGCCTCGCCATTGCTGAGGCTGGCTTTGAACTCACAATTCTCCTGTCTCAGCCTCCCTAAGTACTGGGATTACAGGCTTGCGCCACCGCGCCCGGCTAATAACACATACTTCTGTTCTGACCCTCTGTATGTTATTTGCTTAGGAAAAGTACCTTGCACAGTATTAAATTAATTTTTGAAGTAGAAATCAATACACAAACAAAGACAATTCAGTGGCAAGCTCAGTAATCCAAACAAACTCTCAGGAAGAGAGAACACAACACTAAGAATCCACTGTATGTCAGCAGCCAGGAAAAGCAGCATAAGAGATTTGGTCATGTTTTCCATTGAGGGACTTGAACATTTCAGAAGGTCATGACTGAGTTCAAGGGCTGGAACTTTAATATTCCATGAATTCAGTGGAAAGACCTCCAGTTTCCCTTCCACCCAATGTGATGATTACACAGAACCAGAAAAGCAGAACTTCCTTTTGGAACATAAAACTTGTTCTTCTGTAGGATTCTACAATTTTTTCCCTTTTTTCCTCTTCTATAATGAAGCTTGGGATATTGGCACCAGGTCACACTATTCTAACCATAAATCCACTCAAGTGAAGGAGTAGAAATACGGTCACTCCCTTAGAAAAACCAATATGTTAATGCATACATTTAGAAGTAGATTTTATTCAAGGAATTTAGTCATGATGATCTGACAAGAAAAGCAGTCACAGAGGAAAATGCCCTTGTCCTCTGTTTTCTGTGCTATAGTCATATAGCACCTGAGTTTTTACAGTGATCCCCAGCATTTATATTCACAATGCACTATCTACATTTCAGTTAGTAGACACTAAGTATTAATATAAATATCTATCATTGATAGCATATCTTCATCCCCGAAGTTTCAGTCAGTCTTTACTATTCCAGCACACTTCTAGGCCTAATTATATTATTACTCCAGCATACGCCCACCCTTACTGTGCTATTACTCTAGCAATCTTCTACCTTTACAGTATTAGTACTCCAGCACATGCTCCACCCTTATGGTATTATTACTCCAGTACATTTCTCAGTTCTTACTAATCCTCTTTCCTGCCACAGGCATCACTTGGTTTAAAGACACTTAAATCTAACAGTAATACTGTGTTTTTATTAAATATTGCAGTGGTAGAATAAATAGCAAATGTATATATTGTTTAAGATAATAGAGGAAACATTAACCTATTGTGTGCTAGTGGAGTAGTCTGCTATGTTATATTTGTTTCACATAATGACTTTGTTGACTTGATAAGATTAAAACTTGGATCCTTTCAGATTTCCAAAGGAGAGGGTTATTTTTTGTTTGTTTGTTTGCAATAGCACAGCAGCAAGGGCTATAGTCAAAGCAAAAAGTGGACTACTGTTAAATTTCCCCACTGTCAATTTCTACATTCCATTTCTATGGAAAAATGGATGAAGACATTTCCAAGCTGCTTCCTGCTAAAAGAGGGTGAAACTTGTGGGAAGTAATCCAAAGTCCTTGTTCTTTATCAGGTCAGGTGTGGACAGTTAAGGGTATTCAGCCTTAGAGCAGTCCAGAGGTCCATAGTGGCAGATGGCGGGTGACTGGACAAGGTATATGTAAGGTCAGATCCGCAGTAAAGACCATGACCACTAGCAGAAAAGGTAAAAGTACGGCTTTATTGGGGTCCACTCTCGGACTGCTCTCATCGTTCACCATTCCACTGGTGTGGGCCGGGGAAGTCGCTCCCAAGACTGGGACAGGCCATTTTTATGGGTAGGTTGAGGGGAGGGGGATTCTCATGATGAGGAGTCTCTTTTTGGTTGGTTGAGGCCCAGTGACAGGTATGGGCCGATTTCAGGGATCAGTGTGTTCACTGATGATTGGCTGACGTCAGTGTGGTAAGCGGTCCACCGTTTGGCACGCGGGAAGTCTTGGCGCCCGTGGGTAACTTCAGATGCTCAGCCCCCCTTGGTCTAGCCGCCATCTCTTGACCCAACAGTATACACAGGAAGTTTGTTTTTAATGTTTCAGTCCCAGGAAAAGTTGTATGTTTCTCTAATAACTGGATTCTTTTCATCTTGTTACCAGGAGTCACATTTTCCTCTTTCCTCTGGCTCTAGAAAACTCAAAGACAAACCAGCAGCGTGCCACAGTGCATATGACCCTCCTAAATGTGCTTTAATTCTACTTTTTGATTTTCCTATTTTCCAGCCTCATTTCCTCATTTATTGTATTTTTATATTCTCATGTACATATTTGGAACACTTCTCAGATTCTTTCTTATAAGAAAAGGCATACATAAAAAAATACACAATTCCACTGCTCACTTTTCTTTGCACTGATTTCACAAATCCCCTCTAAACCACCTGCATTTGATTAAGATAAATCTAGCTGATGGGTGTGTTTCCCATTCCAGGCCCTGGGAAGATTCATGCAGCCCCCAGTAGAGGCAGAGGGCCTGTTCAGGCCTGTAATCACACCCCAGTATCACCCAAGCCTTCCCTTAATCTTTGACACTATAACATTTCTGCAACGAGAAGTAACTTTCTCAGCAAAGGAAGCAGGAGATCTAACTTTTCAACAATGCAAACAACTTGAAATAAGAAACACATTTAATTGACTTTGAAATGTATGATATTAAGAAAGCTAAGCCAGGTGCAGTGGAGAAAGCCTGTAATTCCAGCATTTAGGGAGGCTGAGACAGGAGAATCCCAAGTTCAAAGCCAGCCTCAGCAATGGCAAGGTGCTAAGCAACTCAGTGAGACCCTGTCTCTACATAAAACACAAAATAGAGCTGAGGATGTGGCTCAGTGGTCAAGTGCCCCTGAGTTCAATCTCCAGTACCAAAAAAAAAAAAAAAAAAGATGAGGAAGGAAATAGTTTAAATAAAAAAAAAAAAAGAAAGAAAGAAAGCTAGCAGTTGGGCTCAGAGTGTAGTTTAGGGGTAGAGTGTTTGCCTAGCATGTGTGAGGCCTTGGGTTTCATCTCTTGCTCCAAAGAAAGAAGAAACAGGGCTGGGATTGTAGCTCAGTGGTAGAGCGCTTGCCTCGCATGCATGAGGCCCTGGGTTCGATCCTCAGCACCACATACAAAGCAATAAAATAAAAATACATTGTGTCCATCTACAACTAAAAAATATTTAAAAAATAAAGAAAGAAAGAAGAAACAAAGAGGAAAAAAACAAAGTTCCTGAACCAATCTTTCCCTTCCCTGAGGGGAGAGGCCAGCATGAGAGCTGAGTACAGGGCAGTGAGAGGAGAAACACTGCCAGTGGGCCTGAGGTGGCTGGAGGTGGGTAGAGGTGGCAGGTGGGAGACGAATTTGTGAAAATGGCTGCATTGAGCACATAAAGAAATAAATAGAGTATAGTGAGAGCTGTATTTCTCATTCCCAAAGATGACATTTATAAACACAGAATGGGCAAAGCTAGAAAGAACCCTGAAGCTGGGTACAGTGGCGCATGCCTGTAATTCCAGCACTTTGGGAGGCTGAGGCAGGAGGATCGCGAGTTCAAAGCCAGCCTCAGCAATGGTGAGGCACTAAGCAACTCAGTGAGACCCTGTCTCTACATAAAACACAACATAGGGCTGGGGATGTGGCTCAGTGGTTGAGTGCCCCTGAGTTCAATCCCTGGTACAAAAAAAAAAAGTAGAAAGAACCCTGAGATGTCCAAATAAATGAATTTGGAAATATGGCTTCATAATGTATATATCCTATTTTAATATATATTCTCCAATATATTTTATATGGACTTATAGATATATTTAATATGCATTTTGTATATTTATGATAATATAATTGTTATATAAATTTATAGTGCATATTATATGATGTGTAAATTTTTTTAAACATTTTTAGTTGTAGATGAACACCATACCTTTACTTATTTATTTTTATGTGGTGCTGAGGATCGAACCCAGTGCCTCATAGCATGCTAGGCAAGCGCTCTACCACTGAGCCACACCCCCAGCCCGATGTGTAAATATTCTAAGTGAGTATATGTAATCTATAAATTTACATATATATGTTGTATATGTGTATATAGAGAGGAACTTGTAACCATCTACTGTTATGAATAACACCATCCGGGCACCAGGGAAACACTTCACATCTCCTTTTTTTATCCTTGACACAAGAGGGGACTGCATCAGGAAGCTGTGGAGGTTCATGGGTTGTACTGCTGTCCATACTGTAAATGGAGCCTGATTTGGAAAGCAAAGTACAAAATACAAATGACTTAATTTGTTAAACTAGTTTTAGACACAGTGAATATAATAGAATCTTGTACTCAGCCAGGGGTGCCAAGTATTCATTGTCCGTTTTCTTTCTTTTCTTCTCATCCCAACAGGTGGTTCTGGAATGAATCCCTGCTCTATCTGCAACAGCTGGAACAGCAACTGAGGAAAATTTTACTAAACAATTCTTATTACTCTCAAATTTGTATATATAAAAATCTAAATATGGCATAAGTCATATATAGTACAGATTTTGTTTTGCTTTTTTGGTAGTGTTGGGGATGGAACTCAGAATCTTATGCATGCAAGGAAAGCACTCTATCATTGAGCTACACCCCACATGTGAAGTTTTGAGAAAAACAGAATATATCATAAGAAGGCAAACCCTAAAAATACTGGACAGGGTGTTCCATACTCTAAGGCAGGTAGGCTCTTTTTCAAAAAACTGCCATGTGTTCTAAGTGGAATATTCTGTTAAGGAAGATAGTCCAAGGAGGAAAAAGTAATCATGTTTTATAAAAATATTTATTTCAGATGCTTATGTATAAGATTAGCTTCATTTTACAGATAAAGAAATAATAAAAATGAGCAGAAATCAATGAAGCTAAAAGCAGAAAATAGAGATAATGAAACAATGTTTGTTTTTACAAAGATCAATAAAATTGATGAACGTCTGACAAGACTAACAAAAAAGAAAACACAAATTATGAATATCAGGAAGGAAATGAGAGATATAACTACAGATTCTGTAGTCCCCCAAAATTCAAATACTACAAATAACTCTACACAAATAAAACTGTGTAACCCAGAAAAAATGGATTGTTTGAAAAACACAACTCACTCAATATGAAATAGGTAATATGAGCAGTGGTATAACTATTAGAGAGAATGTGAATTTGTAATTAAAAAATCTCCTACTCTCTACAAAAACAAAACCAAAAAACTACAAGCACAAAAGGTTTCATTAGAGAATTATACCAAATATTTAATGATGAATTAACACCAACTCTATGAAAATTTTTTTCCAGGAAATAGAAGAGCTGGAAATATTGCCCAATTTACTTTTTGAAGTAGTAGTATCCTGATATCAAAACCAAACAGAAGAGCTGAGGATATAGCACAATCAGTAGAGTGCTTGCCTTGCATGCACAAGGCCCTGGGCTCCATCCCCAGCACCACCAAAAAAAAAAAAAAAAAAAAAAAAAAAAGAAAAGAAAAGAAAAAAAAAGAAGAAGAAAGAAAGAAAAACCAGAAACAGTACAAAACATGAAAATTACAGATGGGTGTGGTGGCACACGCCTATAATCCCAGCACTTTGGGAGGCTCAGACAGGAGAATCACGAGAAGACGAAGCGCTAAAGCAACTCAGTGAGACCCTGTCTACATAAAACACAAAATAGGGCTGGGGCTGTGGCTCAGTGGCTGAGTACCCCTTAGTTCAATCCCTGCTACCAAAAAAAAAAAAAAACCCATGAAAATTACACACTCTCAGGAATATAGGTGGAAGAATCCTTAACAAAATATTAGTAAATAGAATTCAGCAATATTGAAAAAGAATCATATACCTTGACCAAGTCAGGGTGCAAGGCAAGTTCAAGAACTGAAAAAAGTCAATCAATGTAATTGACCACATGGACAGGTTAAAAACAGAAAAGTCACACAATCATATCTATTAATGTGGAAAAAACAGTCAACAAAATTCCATACTCTCTTAATAAAAATTGAAATAGAGAAAAATTTCTCAGAAAAATCTCAGAAAAACTGGAATATAAAGAAATTCATCAACTTAATTAAGAGCATCTACAAAAAACCCAACACTAACGTTAATGTCTAAAGACAAAATGCTTTCTCCTTAGGACCAGGAACAAGGCAAGGATAGCCACTCAATATTCATTCAACCAGTTGCCAGTGTAACAAGGCAAGAAAAGGAAATAAAAAGCATATAGATCAGAAATGAAGAATAAAACTGTCTGTATTTGTAGATGACATGATTGTTTACATTAAAAATCATAAGAAATATAAAATAAACCATAAATGCTGTGGATTTAGCAAAGTTGCAAGATGCAAGATAAATATATGAAAACAATTACATTTTAATATACTACCAATGAACTCATGAACACCAAAATTAATAACTACTATACCATTTACAATTATTAAAAAATGAAAATACTCAGTTGTAACAAAACAAGTACTGGATTTATACCCTGAAAATTGTAAAATGCTGATGAAATAAATCAAAGATCTAAGCAAATAGAGAAACATACCACACTCATGTATTAGAAGCCTCAATACAGGAAAAAATGTCAATTATCTCTAAATTGATATTCAGATTTAACAAATTTCTATCAAATCTCAGAATAATTTTTTACAGGTATAGGTGAAATTATTCTAAAATTCAGGAAAGAAGAATGAAGTCAGAAGAATCAGTTTACTTGATCTCAAGACTTATAGAGCTATCACAACCAAAAGTATGATGTATTTGTGAAGGGGCAGACATATATATCAATGGTACAAGATAGGAAATTCAGAAATAAACCTTTACATATATGCTCAACTGATTTTGACAAAAGTTCAGTAGCAACTCAATGGAGGAAAGATGCCCTTTTCAACAAATGGTGCTGGAATAATTCGACATCCACAGCAAAAAAAATTAACCTTGAGCCAAGTCTTACAACCTATACAAAAATTAACTAAAAATGAATCACACACCTAACTATAGATCCAAAACTACAACCCATTTAGGAAAAAGTCTAGGAGAAAATCGTTAAGTTCTGGTGCTAGGCTAAGAGTTTTAAACTTGGTTCAAAAACACAATCCAGCCAGGTGTGATAGTGCATGACTATAATCCCAGTGACTCAGGAGGCTGAGGCAGGAGGATGGCAAGTTGGAGGCCAGCCTCAGCAACATAGTGAGGCTCTAAGCAACTTAGTGAGACTCTGTCTCAAAATAAAAAATAAAAAGGGCTGGGGATGTTGTTCAGTGGTTAAGCGCCCCTGAGTTCAATCCCTGGTACAAAAGAAAAAAAAAGAAAAGAAAAGAAAAAACTGAGAAATAGGACATCATCAAAATTAAAAGCTTTTGCTTTGTGAAAGACCTTTTCATGAGGATGAAAAGACAATGTAGAGACTGGAAGAAAATATTTAAAAACCACATATCCAACAAAGAACTAGAATCTAGAATATACCAGACTCAAAGAACTCAGTAGTAGAAAAAAATCATATTATCTATCACCAGTGATACACATCTATAATCCAAACTACTGAGGAAGGTGAGGCACGAGGATCAAAAGTTTGAGGCCAACCTGGGAAACTTAGCAAGACCCTTGTCTCAAAATAAAATTTAAAAATTGCTGGGGATATAGCTTGAGGGTAGAGCAATTGCTTAGCAGATGTGAGGCTCTGATTTAATCTCTAGTACTGAAAAAAAATCATTATTTAACTAAAAAAATGGCAAAGAGCATATACAGATTTCACTGAAGAGCAGATACAGATAATAAAAATACGAAAAGATGGGCTTAGGGAGCAGCTCAGTAGTAGAGCACCTGACTAACATGTGTGAGGCCCTGGGTTTACTCGCTAGCACTGCAAAAAAAACGAAAACAAAACAGGAATATGAAAAGATATTTGACATCATTAGCTGCTAGGAAAATATACATTAGAATAGCAATGAGGGGCTGGGATTGTGTCTCAGCGGTAGAGCACTCACCTAGTGCTGGTGAGGCACTGGGTTTGATCCTCAGCACCACGTAAAAGTAAAATAAAGATATTCTGTCCACCTACAACTAAAAAATAAATATTAAAAATAAATAAATAAATAAATAAAAATAAAGATATTGTGTCTGCCTACAACTAAAAGAAATTGTTTTTTAAGAAAACAGCAATGGAATGTCACTACACACCTACCCCAATGGCTAAAATAAAAAATAGTGACAACACCAAATTCTGGCAAGGATGTGGAGAAGCTGAATCACTCATAATTTCCTGGTGGGAATGTAAATGGTAAAGCTACCCTTGGGCACACAGTTGGGCAGTTCCTGAAAGAGCTAAACATGTATACCATTGGACCTAGCAATTGCACTCCTAGGCATTTTTCTTACAGAAATTCTCCCACAAAATGTTCATGCAAAAACCTGATGAATGTTTTAAACAGCTCTATTCATAATAGCAAAAACAAAAACAAAAAGACTAGAAATGATCATGATTCAATGAGTGAACAGTTAGAGAAACTGAGGTGCATCTCTTCTGTAAAATACTATGAAGAAATAAGGAATAGCATTTGACACATTTAATGACCTGTGCTAGTTTCAGAAAATTATGTTGAGTGAAAAATACCAATTCTAAAGCCTACATACTGCATAATTCCATTTATAAAACGTTTTTTATTTTTTTATATATTTTTTTGCAGTGCTGGGAACTGAACCCAGGGCCTTGTGCATGCTAGGAAAGCACTCTTCCACCGAGTTCTACCCTCAGGCCTATAAAACATTTTGAAATAATGAAATTACAGATGGAATACAAATTAGTTATGGCCAAAAGTTAAAAGGCTATGGAAAAAGGGAAGTGGGTATGGCTCTAAAAGGGTAACATGAGGAATTTTTGTGGTGGTGAAAATGTTCTATAACTTCACTGTATCAAAGCTAATGTTCTCACTGTGAGACAGTACTATCATTTTGCAAAAGATTACCTTTGGGGAAATTGGGGAAATGGTACAAGGGAGTGATCTGTATTACTTGTAACAACTGCATGAGAATCTACAATTATTGCTGAATAAGGAGCATATGAAATATTTTAACAAAATTTAAATATATAAAATATATTTCAGCCTTTATATTGACTTGAATTTACATTTTGAAGAAAGAAAATGTATCTAAAAATTATATACTTTGAAAACCATTAAAAAAAAAAAAAACCCCAAAACTCCAGAAAGCATTACAAACTGCAAAGTGATAGAAAAAGAAAAATCCTAAAATAGAACTCAGGGGAAAAAGCTGAGAAGAAAAAAGATTTGCCACACCAAATTCACCTACTACCAATAAAAACAATGAAAATGTGTAAGAAAGCTAGTTTTGTTATATGTACAATCTGATAGGTCATCTGAAATCCTTGAAACTTGAAATTATTTTTTAAAAATATTTTTTCAGTTGTAGATGGACACAATACCTTTTATTTTTATTTATTTTTATGTGGTGCTGAGGATCGAACCCAGTGCCTCACACATGCGAGACAAGCATGCTACCATTGAGCCACAACCCCAGCCCAAACTTGATATTCTAGAATGTTTGATTACTGATCAGAATACTGTGAATAAACAGCAACTCCCTGTCAGTGCTCTTGCCTCAAGCTGTATCAGGGGCGCGCATGCCTCCTATAGCTCCCTTTTGTTCCTTATATTATGCCAGCATTCTTGAAGGTGGAAAAACTTTTTATAACTATGTAAGTTCACAATCTAATTCTGTTTTGTATAGAATCACAAAAATAGTTTTACAGAGTATTATTATTATTCACTGAACCTTCTTAGAATGCAATAAACATGTATCTTCAAGGGAAAGCAGTATTTTGCTTTGTTCAAAAGTTTACCCTGAGTTGTCGGCATTTCAGAAAGTCACTGATGTCAACACTGCTCTGGTATTTGAACTCCCCATGCTGCACTAAGTGATCTCTTCTGTACCATTATATTCTCCACCATCTCCACCCAGGTACAGGCATCTGTCTCCTGATGGAGTCAGGCTACTGTATTTACATACCTAAATGTGTTACTTTATTAAGAAATGGGTTTCCTTTTATGTCTCTTCTACATGACAGGTAGGACACTATATTGATTTTTTCCAGTCATACATATGGATTGATGAATTTCATTTTAGGATATTAAAGGGTGCCTTACAAAATAATCATCATTAAAAAAAAGGGGGTAACTGTACCACAAGGTCGAGATCTCTGCAAGGACTCCCTCAGAAAACGTTGCAGGGCTTTTTTCTCCTTGATTGCATTCCACTGGAAGGCCATGCACGGGAAATAACCATGGCTGGCTGATAACGACAACAATACAAGTCACGGACAGCAATACCAAGGGCACTCACACAGCAGTTGGGAGGATAAGGCCACCTTCGGGCAGCCACAAAGGCAACAACAAAACAAATTACCAAGAAAGAAAAGAAAATGTGCCAAAACTGTACCCCAGGCTTTATTGCTCTCTCCACTCTCATTCTGGTTAATATAAAACATTTTCCCCCTTCCTTTACCTGAACATAAAAAGTTTGACCTGACACCCACACTCTCTCCAATGGAATTTCTCTCAATTTCTAATTCGGGACACACACTAGCATTCCTCATAGAATAATCACTAGATCTATGTGGAAAAATTTGGCAACTCACAAGAGAGGACCCATCTGAGGATTCCAGGGAAATATGTACCATGAAACAGCTACCAGAAGAAACCAGAAATTTTCGAAAATTTCTAATTTATATTCTCATTGAAATCTAAGATTTTATAACAATGAGAGCGGGGCAAGGAGTGATGAAGAAGAAATAATTTGAAATCAGAGAAATTGGATGAAAGGTAAAAAAACACAAGAGTGTACTGGAATGGAGCAAATTATGTTGTATGTATTTACGAATATGTCTAAATGAACCTCACTATTATGTATAACTATAATGCACTAATGAAAAAAATTTAGAAAAAATATGCAAAGAAAGGAAATGCAAAAAAAAAAAGCCAACAGAAGTTGAAGAAACATACAAAGCAAAGCATAGTAGATAATACATTTTTTTTTAAATTCAGAGGATTCATGAAAGTGATTAAAAGAATCAAAGAAAATATGTGACATGGAAGATATACCCAGGAGACCAAATACACACATATTTTAATTTCCTGAAGGAGACTCCAAGGTGAAAAGAGAAGCAATAATCAAAGTAATAACTGAATGCCTAGAAGGCATTTTTTTTTTTTTTTTTTTTTTTTGGTACTGGGGATTGAACTCAGGGGTACTTGACCACTGAGCCACATCCCCAGCCCTATTTTGTGTTTTATGTAGAGACAGGGTCTCACTGAGTTGCTTAGCACCTCGCCATTGCTGAGGCTGGCTTTGAACTCACGATTCTCCTGTCTCAGCCTCCCTAAGTGCTGGGATTACAGGCTTGAGCCACCGCGCCCGGCCCTAGAAGGCATTTAATAAAATACACCTCTCAATTCTAATAACAAACTAAGTAAAATAGGAAAAGTAAAAACATTATTATCTCAAGCCAACTTTCTGCATCATATTTAATGGCAAAACAACCAAAATTGCTCAAAGTAAGGTAAGAGCAAGTCAAGGACTTTACTAGTATTAAACACAACTCAGGTCACACAGGTAGTCCAGCAGGAACTGGAAATAAAACAACAAGTACTGGTATAGAGGAGACGAAAGGGGTTGTTCTCTGTGGCTGAGATAACTGACCACTTGGAAAACACATGAGAATCAACTGAAAATCATTAATGCTAAGAAGAGAGGTGGTGAGGAAGAGCCAGTCACAAGTTAAACATCTAAAGTTACAAAAACTACAACAAAGCCCAGCACGGTGGTGTATCTGTCATCCCAGTTACTTGGGAGGTTGAGGCAGGAGGATCACTTGAATCAGGAGTTGCCAGCCTGGGCAAAATAGCAAGACTCTGTCTCAAAAAAAAAAAAAAAATTACAAGTACTGGCTTTGGCTGCATTAATACTAAAATTGGGAAATGATAACAGAGATTAGCACAGCCCTTGCTTACATAAGGATGACATTCAAATTCATTCCATATTTTTAAAAATAAGGAAAAATACAATAAATAAAGAATCCCATTCACAATAGGAATAGAAACATAACATGAAGGCATAAACTTTGAGAACTGACAGAGAGAAGAGATAAAATTTAGGGGAAAAAAAAAGAAGACAGGACTTACAGAACAGGAAGAATAGCCAGGTTCCTGGATGGAGACATGGTAAAGATATTGTCATTCTTAGGGGAGATGCAGAGAAAAGTTCCCACTTGTTAGAACCACAGGCTCCAAAGGGAGGACCTAGAAAACACCATCCTCAAACCACACTCCACCTTGCGCCTATGCAGAAAGCCAGAGGAAAACCTTGGCTCTATTCCAAGGCCCTATCTAAACCATATACTCTTAGGAAACATGGGGCCATAAAACCACTGAATGCAGCATGGAGTTGAGAATGTAGGACTTTAACAAACAAAGTTCACAATAGCCTCACAACTAGGTTCACCCAGACACAGTCAAAAGCTAAAATCATGTTTGAATGGATAAACAAAGTGTAACCCAGCCATAGCATGGAATATCATTCAGCCTTAAAGAGGAAGGAAATTCTGACACATGCTACAATATGGATGGAGCTTGAGGACATTATGCTGAGCTAAATAAGCCAGTCACAGAAGGACAAATACTGCGTGACCTCACTTGCACGTAGAATCTAAATTAATCAGACTTATAGAGACAGAAAGCAGAATGGTGGATGCCAGGGACTGTGGAGCGGAGGAAAAGGGTAGTGACCATTCGGTGGGCACAGAGCTTCAGTCACATGAGATGAATCACTTCTAGAGAACTGCTGTACATACATTATTGTGCCTACTGTCTACTATACTGCACACTCAAAAATTTGTTAAAGGGGTGGATCTCATATAAACCACAATTTAAAAATGAACTAAATGTAGAAGAAATAGAAGGAAATAATAAACCTGAAATGTTATTTATTAATCAAAAAATGTATTCATCTATAAGTGATTCCTCTAAAATTATGAAAGCAACAACAAATTCATTCCTGGCACTCTGGTCATTTTGCTGGCTCTCATCTCCAAATGGACTGCTCACCTGCCCTGAGTCCTTCCTTTGGTACTCAATACTTCCACGGGGCCCTTTAGGGCTCATGATGAACTTGGCATGTCCTTAAGCTGAGCTTATCTCTGAATGCCCCTTACCTTGCCTGCATGACTTCCACCACTGCCTTTTCATGCACATCTGTTCGTTACTCTTTTCACGTTTCCTGAACCTGCAGGCATGAGGTGTCCCAGGTAGCGCTCTCACCTCCAATGGTCTCTTGCTCTTGCTGCTGAGAAATGGACACCCTCCATCTCTAAGGTTCCTGCAGCAGGACCTGGCACCCCCCCCACGCCCCCCGCTGCTGTTGTTGTTTGTCATCTACTGACTCCCCTCCAACCTCTCAATTCCCTGACATTCCTGGTTCAGGTGTGCCTCCTGCATGGCATCCCCCCCTCACTTCCAAGACCGTCAGCATCCTTTTCCTTTATTCCCACCCCGGGAAGCCACCTATCTCCTGGTTTTCTCTCAGTTTCAGTTCCTGAATCTGCAAGTCCTGGCCCCAATATTTAGTAAGTGACTTTAGAACAATCAGCTTAATCTCTTTTTGCCTCAGTCTCCTGATCTATAAAATGGAATGGTAATAATGGTACTGTCCATAGATTTGTAGTAAAGACCAAAGGAGACAAAACTTATTCAGAACATCTATTAGAATGGTGGTTAGCACACAGTGAGCAAAGAATGAAAGAATGTCAGTGTTGGTAGTAGTAATTCAATCAGAGGTGAAGATGGTGGAGAAGAATATGAGGGTCTCTACCTGCAGCAAAAAGTATAGCAGAAGAAAAAATTCAAAAAAAATTTCAAAAAAAAAAAGAGTCAGACCCTAGGTTTGAATTTGGGAAACTACATAACCTACCAGAGCCACTGTTTCTTTACATATAAGAGAGTGATGAGAACATTTATCAGAGGAGTCAGCACCTGGCAGGAGCCCCAGGTCACTCCCTTCCCATGTTAGAGAGGGTAGGTAGGTAGGAGCCTAAGTATTACCTAAGTATAACGTAAGCAATTGGAGAATGGATGGACATGGGTATTGGCAAGGACACGTACATCCTTGGAAGTGAGCCAGTTCTGACCTTGGAACCACAACTGCTTTGTCCTCATTGATAAAACTCTGAGATATCTAAGATTCTGTGACATTAAAGCAGAACATGGCCATGGTAAACTGGCCATTTAACACATTTCTATTTACTGAACTTTTAGAAGGAACTGACATCAATTTAAAATAGTGACTTTCTTTTCAATTCTTTATGTGGTATACATAAAATCATCTGAAAGACTACTTCTATATTTTACCAGTTTTCAAAATGTTCACCCTGTGGTCATGTGAGCCTCCCTGCCAGCTTTCTCCAGAAGAGATCTGTGTGCCTTCCTTATCCCTTGGTGCCCATTAAACCTCATTTCACTAGCCCCACTGCTATCTTGAGCAGAAATCTGACTCTACACCTACCTTAAGAAGAATCCAAGCTGGGCATGGTGGCACACACCTGTAATCCCAGCACTTTGGGAGGCTAAGACAGGAGAATCGCCAGTTCAAAGCCAGCCTCAGCAACGGCGAGGCGCTAAGCAACTCAGTGAGACCCTGTCTCTACATTAAAAAAAAACACAAAATAGCACTGGGGATGTGGCTCAGTGGTCGAGTACCCCTGAGTTCAATCCCCAGTACTAAAAAAAAAGAATCCAGCAACTCTAGGTAAATATCCAAGAAATGAAAGCAGGGCTCAAAGAGATAAATGTACACTGGTGTTCACAGGAGCACTATTCATAATAGCCAAGGGGAGGAAATAGACCACCTGTCCATCAATGGATGAATGGGTAAAGAAAATGTGGTAAATATATACAGCAGAATATTATTTAGTCTGAAAAAAGGAAAGTAATCCTGACATGTGCTACATCATGGATGAACACTGAGGGCTTTATATTGAGTAAAATAAACCAAACAAAGAAGGACAAATACTATATCATTCCACTTCTAGGGTACTCAAATTCATAGAGACAGCAAGCTGAATGGGGATTGCCAGGGTTTGTTGAGTGAGGGGTATAGGGAGTTAGTGTTTCATGGATACAGAGTTCCTGTTTTGCAAGATGAAAAAACTTCTGAAGATAGATGGTAGATAGATAGACTACAAAATAATTGGAATATACTTCATGCCACTAAACTTTACACTTCAAATACAGTTGAGATGGTAAATTTTATGTTATGTGTATTTTATCACAATTTCAAAAAATCGATCAGGAGAGTTATAGGTGGTTGGCCTCACCCTTTAAAATATATCCAGAACCCAACTACTGTTCCCCAGTTCCCCAGTTCCCAGTACAGCCCAGGTCACTGTTACTTCTTTCCTAGATTAGGACAGTGGCCTCCAATCCAATATCCTCACTCCAACTGTCCACTCACAAGAAGCTTCCAAAGAATTCCTTACAAAATGAATTCAGGTCATATCACTGCTCTGTGCAAAACTCTGCTGAAATTACTCAAACTGTCTTTCTCTTCCATGGCTGTTGACTTGCGGCAGCCCCACTGGTCTTATTTCTCCCTGGACGTGCCAGACATGGGATAGTCTGTTCTAGTAGGCAGCTCTGCTGAAGTGGCCTTTCTTGCTTGTCCATCTGGCTAGCTTTATTATCTCTTCCATATGAGTCTTTTGTTGTTGTTGTTCTTTTTAGATATATATGACAGTAGAGTGTATTTTGACATATGGGTCTTTATCAGGTAGCTCCACGAAGGCAAGGATCTTTGTCCTGGCCACTGCTCTATTCCTTTTGCCTAGAATACTGCCAAACATGGGAGGGACTCAAAATATTTGTTGGATTAATAAATAATTATAAGAAAGGATACTTCTGAAGTCAGGTAATCAAACCACTTCATTCCTCAGAGCCAGAACTTGGACTGCAAGGGCATCTTGGTGTTTTGACAAGGCTGCCACCTGGTGGTCATATTCCTTTACTGCTTCCCTGGCATCTCATTTGACCTTGAGTGGAGGGGTTTATGGGGCAGGCAGGAAACTGCCTCCTGAACACAAGGAACCCTCCATTCCCTAAAGCTTACACTGATTGGGCAAGATGAGACACACCCAGAGAGTACCTTGGGAAGACTAAGAACTGTCTACAATTTTAGATATGTTAGTAAGATTGACAGAAGAAAATCTGCATGTTCAGTGTGGATACCTGGGGTGGGCATGGGAGATACAAAGCCAAAGTTGTTTGATACTCCTGCAGCCAAGTTTCCCTGATCTGGATAAAATACTACATTCTTCTTAAGGCTGTTGTGAAGATGAAATGCAGTAACAGATCAGAGGTCAGCACAGGGACTATGCGTGACAAGGCTCCACGTGGTAGTGGCTGCCCTTTTGTGACTTTTGCTGCTGCCTGGTTTTTGTTCTTCTTGAAGCTAACCCTGGCAGAGCATAAAGCCTGGATCTGAGAGGTGGGAACAATCTTTAAACAAGTAAAAAGGGGGCTGGGGGTGCTGGGATTGTGGCTCAGTGGTAGAGTGCTTGCCTCGCATGCATGAGGCACTAGGTTCGATGTTTGGCACCACATAAAAATAAATAAAATAAAGATATTGTGTCCATCTACAACTAAAAAAAAATTAAAAAAACAAGTAAAAAGGAAAGGCTTCTAGAAAGTTCATGTCTCTCAATTCAATCAGTTCTAATCCCACCAGTGTCAAACGTTGAGTTAGCACAAAAGTAGATGGGAGGACACAATATAACCATTATTACCAAAAGATGAAACATTTTCTTCTGCTACTAGGCTTGAGGAATTATCCCTGAGGACAGCTCAATTCCCAAGAAAAGATGTCTTAATACAGGAATATTGCTGGGCACAATGGCGCATGCCTGTAATCCCAGTGGCTCCGTAGGCTGAGGCAGGAGAATCCCAATTCAAAGCCAGTCTCAGCAACTTAGCAAGGCACTCAGCAACTCAGTGAGACCCTGTTTCTAAATACACACACACACACACACACATATAAATATATATGAGCTGGGGATGTGGTTCAGTGGTTAAGTGCCCCTGGGTTCAATCCTCAGGACCAAAATAAATAAATGAACAAAACAATACAGGAATATTATAGGTTTAAATAATGTGAGTTGAAAATCACAGTACTATATTACACTTTCTTTTAAAATTTATTTATTTGTTGTAAAGTTAGTTATACATGACAGCAGAAATGCATTTTGATTCACAGTACACAAATGGAGCACAACTTTTCATTTTTCTGATTGTACACAAAGTAGAGTCACACCATTCATGTACCCCAAGATACATTAGCCCTAGTAATGATGTCCATCTCATTCCACCATCTTTCCTGCCCCCATGTCCCCTCTTTTCTTCTCCCTCCTCTTTGCCCTATCCAAAGTTCCTCTATTCCCCCCATGTACTCCCACCCTCATTATGGACCAGCATCCACTTATCAGAGAAAACATTTGGCCTTTGGTTTTGGGGATTGGCTTACTTCACTTAGCATGATGCTCTCTAACTCCATACATTAACCTGCAAATGCCATGATTTTATTCTCTTTTACTGCTGAGTAATATTCCATTGTGTATATATACCACAGTTTCTTTATCCATTCATCTATTGAAGGGCATCTAGATTGGTCCCACAACTTAGCTAATGTGAATTGTGCTGCTATAAGCATTGAGGTGGCTGCATCACTGTAGTATGCTGTTTTTAAGTCCTTTGGGTATAGATCGAGGCGTGGGATAGCTGGGTCAAATGGTGGTTCCATTTCAAGTTTTCTAAGGAATCTTCATACTGCTTTCCAGATTGGTTGCACCAATTTGTAGTTCCACCAGCAGTGCAAGAGTGTGTCTTTTCTCCTACATCCTTGCCAACACTTATTGTTGTTTGTATTCTTTTTAAAAAAATATATTTTTTAGTTGTCAATGGATCTTTATTTTTATTTATATGCAGTGCTGAGACTCGAACCCAGTGCCTCACACATGCTGGGCAAGTGCTCTACCACTGAGTCATAACCCCAGCCCGCTGCTTGTATTCTTAATATCTGCCATTCTGACTGGAGTGAGGTGAAATCTTAGAGTAGTTTTGATGTGCATTTCTCTAGTTGCTAGAGATGTTGAACATTTTTTCATATATTTGTTTGCTTGTTTGTTTTTTGGTACCAGAGATTGAACTCAAGAGCACTCAACCACTGAGGCACATCCTCAGCCTTATTTTGTATTTATTTAGAGACAGGGTCTCACTGAGTTGCTTTTGCCGAGGCTGGCTTGGAACTCACAATCCTCCTGCTTTAGCCTCCCGAGCCGCTGGGATTACAGGTGTGTGCCAACATGCCCGGCTCATATATTTGTTGATTGATCATGTATCTTCTTCTGTGAAGTGTCTGTTCAGTTCCTTATCCTATTTGTTGATTGGGCTATTTGGGTTTTTTGGTGTTAAGTTTTTTGAGTTCTTAATATATCCTAGATATTAGTGCTCTATCTGATGTGTGTGTGGTAAAAATTTGTTCTCAAAACGTAGGTGCTCTTTTCACCTTGTTGATTGTTTCTTTTGCTGAGAAGAAGCTTTTTAGTTTAAATCCATCCCATTTATTGATTCTTGATTTTATTTCTTGTGCTTTAGGAGTCTTGTTAACGAAGTCGGGGCATAATCCGACATGATGAAAGTTTGGGTCTATTTTTTCCTCTATTGGTTGCAGGGTCTCTGGTCTAATTCGTAGGCCCTTGATTCACTTTGAGGTGAATTTTGTGCATGGTGAGAGACAGGGGTTTAGTTTCATTTTGCTGCATGTGAATTTCCAGTTTTCCCATCACCGTTTGTGGAAGAGGCTATCTTTTCTCTAACATGTTTTTGGCACCTTTGTCTAGTATAAGATAACTGTATTTATGTGGGTTTGTCTCTGTGTCTTCTACTCTGTATCATTGGTCTACATGTCTATTTTGGTGCCAATACCATTCTGTTTTTGTTACTATTGCTCTGTAGTATAGTTTAAGGTCTGGTATTGTGATGTTATCTTCTTCATTCTTTTTTTTTTTCCTTACTGGGATTGAACCACTGAGCCACTCCCCAGCCCTATTTTGTATTTTATTTAGAGACAGGGTCTCACTGAGTTGCTTAGTACCTCGCTGTTGCTGAGGCTGGCTTTGAACTCATGATTCTCCTGTCTCAGCCTGCTTCACTCTTCTTGCTAAGGATTGCTTTGGATATTCTGGGTCTCTTATTTTTCCAGATGAATTTCATGATTGCTTTTTCTATTTCTATGAGGGATGTAATTGGGATTTTGATTGGAATTGCATTAAATCTGTACAGTGCTTTTGATAGTATGGTCATTTTGAAATATTAACTCTGGCTATCCAAGAACATGGGAGATCTTTGCATCTTCTAAGGTCTTCTTTAATTTCTTTATTTAGTGTTTTATAGTTTTCATTGTAGAGGTCTTTCACCTCTTTTGTTAGGTTGATTCTCAAGTATTTTATTTTATTTTATTTCGAGGTTATTGTAAATGGGGTAGTTTTCCTAATTTCTATTTCAGAGGATTCCTCACTGATATATAGAAATGCATTTGACTTATGGGTATTGATTTTATATCCTGCTACTTTGTTGAATTCATTTATTAGTTCTAGAAGTTTTGAGGTGGAATTTTTCAGATCCTCTAAGTATAGAATCATGTCATTGGCAAATAGTGATAATTTGAATTCTTCTTTTCCTATTCATATCCCTTTAATTTCTTTCCCCTGTCTAATTGCTCTGGCTAGAGTTTCAAGGAATATGTTAAATAGAAGTGGTGAAAGAGGGCATCCCTGTCTTGTTCCAGTTTTTAGGGGGAATGCTTTCAATTTTTCTCCATTTAGAATGATGTTGGCCTTCAGCTTAGCATAAATAGCTTTTACAATGTTGAGATATGTTCTCAGTATTCCTAGTTTTTCTAGTGTTCTGAACATGAAGGGGTGCTATATATATATATTTTTAAATATATTTTTAGTTGTGGATGGACACAATGTCTTTATTTTATTGCTTTGTACGTGGTGCTGAGGATCGAACCCAGGGCCTCACGCATGCGAGGCAAGCGCTCTACCGCTGAGCCACAATCCCAGCCCCGGGTGCTATATTTTGTTGATTATATTATACTTTCGTGACAAAATTCTTTTCAAAATTAATACAGCTGAACAAAGAAATGATAGATATTTGAGGTGATGGATATGCCGATTATCCTGATTTGATTACACATTTTACACAAGTAGAAGTATAATGCTATATTCCATAAATATGTAGTTATCATGTGATAATTAAAAATAAACATATTAAGAGAAAAACAAATACACTGGAAAGAAAACACAGATATGACCATAAATGCATTAGAGAGAACAAGTTAAAATTCCAAGAATTAAGACTTGAGTGCCATAAAAAGACTTCCATCCTCTAAGAGCCTATAATTTATAATTATAGTTTTCTTTTCAGAGGAAATCAACTACACATTACTAGCATTTATATGATTTTCTTTAATTTGATTCTTTTCCTTCACAGCTTAACCTATAGAGAATTGCTTTATGTACTGCAAGTGTCTAATGGTTCATTGATGCCATTTCTAACACACAAATAATTTCCATCTTTGTCTCAATTGTATTAATATTTTAAGACGTGCACTTAGGATTAGCACCAGCGGTTTCATTCTCTTGGTTGTATGTTTGTTTGTTTGTTTTGAGAGTTTTGTTTTTTTTTTGGTACTGCTAGGGATTGAACTCAGGGGCTTATGCATGCTCGGCAAGCACTCTATCACCTAAGCTATATCCCCAACCCCTTATTTGTTTATTTTGAGCTGGGATCTTGTTAAATTGCTTAGGGCCTTGCTAAATTGCTGAGGCCAGCCTCAATTTTTTTTTTTTTTTTTTTTTTTTTTTTGGTACTGGAGATTGAACTCAGGGGCACTCGACCACTGAGCCACATCCCCAGCCCTATTTTGTGTTTTATGTAAAGACAGAGTCTCACTGAGTTGCTTAGCACCTCACCATTGCTGGGGCTGGCTTTGAACTCGCAATTCTCCTGTCTCAGCCTCCCTAAATTCTGGGATTACAGGCTTGCACCACCATGCCCGGCTAGTCTCAAATTTTTGATCCTCCTGCCTTAGCTCCCAAATTGCTGGGATTATAGGCATGTACCACCATGCCAGGCATTTTCTTGTATGTTTTTCTTTTTCTTTTTTTTAAAAAACATGTTGCTATAGTTTGGATCATGAATATCCCTCAAAGGCCTACTTGTTAAAGGTTTCATTCACGGGGGTGGGGGGTACTAGTAGGCAGTGGTGGAACCTTTAAGAGGTGAGGCCTAGTAGGAGGTCTTTAGGTCCCTGAGGTCATGCCCTTGAAGAGGACTGTGAGACCCCAGCCCTCTTCTCACTCTTTTCTGCTTCCCGGCCATGAGATGAGCAGTTTTGCTCTACCATATACTCCTGCCATGATGTGCTGTCTCACCATGGCCCAAAGCAACAGCAGCTACTTACTGATCTTAGATTGGAATCTTCAAAACAGTGAGCCAAAATAAACCTTTTCTCTTTATAGGGCTGGGGATGTAGCTTGGCAGTAGAATGCCCAGGGTTCAATCATCAGCACCAAAAATAAAACAAAATCTTTTCTCTTTGTTAGTTGATTATCTCAGATATTTTTTATAGTGATAGAAAGCTAACACATATGTAGATAAAATGCAATCAAATATTCAAATGTCTACCCAAACAAACATTACTGTATGATTACTAAGGTGGCAACACCCAAAACAGAAGTGTTGATACCACTGCTCCTAACATTTGGTCTTAACAGATTGGAATTCACCACAAAGGAGTCAGTTTGGGGATCTCATGACGGTGTACAAAAGTGCCAGCTATCTGGAATCTGGTACAAAAATGTTAAGGACTACCTATATTTAAAAATAAGAACTCCAGAGCTGGGGATGTAACTCAGTGGTAGAGCACTTGCCTCACATGAATGAGGCCCTGGGTTTGAGCCCCAGCACTGAAATAACAACAATAATAATGATAATAATAAAAATTCCAGGGCTGGGATTGTAGCTCAGCAGTAGAGCCCTTGCCTCGCATGCATGAGGCCCTGGGTTCGATCCTCAGCACCATGTACAAAGCAATAAAATAAAGACATTGTGTCCATCTACAACTAAAAAAAAAAAAAATTTAAAAAAAAATTCCAGAGACAAAATATAATTCCAAATTTAGCTCTATTAAGTCAAATAATTTAATTGCATTAAAATAAGTGAACTGACAAAGTAAGTTTGAAAACCTAGGAGAGGGCTGGAGTTGTCTCAGTGGTACAGTGCTTGCCCGGCATGTGTGAGGCCCTAGGTTTGATCCTTAGCACCACATATAAATAAAACAAAACAAAAAAAGATCCATTGAAAACTTAAAATACATATATATATATATATAATTATATATATATATAATTTTATATATATATATATATATAATTTTTTTTTTAATTTGAGAAAAAAAGAAAACCTAGGAGAATATCTTCCATTCCAATAGCCCATCACAATTTACACAGTATCCACAGATATTTGTCCCAAGAACATTACTGTAGTTGTTTCCTTCATTTGATATATAAGGAAGTTAGTGCCCCATGGGGTGTGGGAACTGGCCTACTTTAGGAGTTAGTATTAAGTCAGAGTCTTTAGCTAGAATCCTGAACAAAGGAGCATATGCATGGACAAACAATCAGATAAACACCAACAAATATCTAAGAAACATATCAAAAGGCAACATGGCAAAAGACAGAACAAAGGATTAGATGAAGGGAAAAAAAAGTTTAAGATATGGGGTGTGGATGTAGCTCGGTGGTAGAGCATTTGCCTGGCATATGTGAGGCCCTGGGTTCCATCCCCACATCCCCAGTACCACACACACCAACACACACACACACACACAAACGTTTAGGTTATAACTTGTATTTACCGTTTTTAACTTTTTATAGTAATCTAACTATATGTTAAAAAATTTCAAACAGTGCAGAAAAATCTAAGATAAAAGATCTTCCCTTTTCATTTTCGATTCTGGTAACATTCCTCAAAGTACTCGACTTAAATCCTTCTAGAAAAAATATTTATGATTTTAATAATTGCCATATCATTAAAAATAAAAACAAATGAGACTATACTATATTATATATACACTATGTTATTTTCCCCACTTAGTATCTTGGAAATCTTTCCCTATCAGTACAGACAAATCTGTGCCCATTTTTATATTGTATACTAATTCTACCGGCCGTAAACCTCATTATTCAACCAGCCCTGTACTGATACACACTGGGGTTGTGTCCAGTATTTTGCTATTATAAATAATAGTGCAAACATCTTCCTCATAAATACTGGCATCCTTTTTCAAGTATGTCAGTAATGTTAAAAAACAAACAGGAGAGGGGCTGGGGTACATAATTCAGTGGTAAAGCACTTGCTTTGCATGTTCAAGGACCTGGGTTTCATCCCTAGCACCACAAATAACAACAACAACATTATAAATATTAGAAATACCTGATATACATTTAAAATTTAGACAAATATTGCTAAATTTTTACCAAAATATTATTTGGTAAACTGCCAAATGTCCTTTGCAGTTTATCCACATATGGTGGGCCAGCTCTTTGCACCCTTAGTGACACCAGAAATTGTTGACTCTTTTAGTTTCTGATCATCTGTTAGTGAAAATAATATATGCATTTTGATTAGTATTTCTTTATAAGTGAGGTTTAGCATGTTTCTTCTGGTTATCTGTATTTCTTTTTATATGAACTACCCATTTTATACTGTATTCTCTTTTCTTTATGGATTTGTATAAATTCTTTATAAATAAGCTCTTTGTTACATATATTGCAAGTAATTCTCTCTTTTTATAAAGCACTTTAAAATATTTATGTAATTACATTTTCAGTCTTTTCTTTGTGACTTTTGTGCTTGTTCTCACTTAGAAAAGCCCCAAGGCTAAGACTACAAATTAATTCTCTGATGTTTTCTCTTTGTACTTTCATAGTTTCACTTTTTATTATTTAAATATTTAACTGCATTTGAATATTTTTGATGAATTAAAGTAGGGATACAGCTTTAGTTTTTCCTGAAGTTTAATCAGTCTTTTTTTGTGTGTAGAGTGCTGGCAATTGAACCCAGGGCCTCACACATGCTAAGCATGGGCTCTCTTACTGAGCTACACCATCAGTATCTCAGTCATTATTTTTGAGGGAATTATCCATCTTGGTATAAAATGCAATATACTAAATCAGCCAGTGTATCTTGGAGTTTCTCCACTGTTGTATTGAGCTGCTGATTTTTTCTCCAATTCCAAGATTCTTATGGTGGTTAGTCTCTTAATTACTATTTTTCAGTATAGGATATTGATTCTTCTATATCAGGTTTTCTCAACAGTGACAGTTTGGGCAGAATAATTACTGACTGGGGACTGTCCCCAGCATAAGATGTTTGCAGCATCTCTGCCCTCTGCCCACTAGATGTCAGTATCACTTCCCAGTCTTGACAACCCAAATCATCTTCAGACACCACCAATTACTCACTGGATCTTAGGAGGGAATTAAGTTAAGATCCTAGTAAGATCCAGTTCCAGATATACTCCAGTATCATTTTATCCATGTTTCCACTGCCACATTCCCACTCGTATTTTAATTAAGATGAAAATGTTAATGTAGACATCCTAATTATATTTAATGTATTATACTATTAAAATTTAATCTTTATTATATTCAATCTTCCTAACCAAAAACCATGGATATTCTTGTACTTACTTATGTCTTCCCTGATGGAGGTAGACTTGTTCTTCAAAAGAATATAAATTTTTTTTAAATATGTAGTTCCTTGTACTATTAAGTTTATTTCTAGGTATTTTACTTTTTTCATTTCTTCATAAGCAAGATTGTTTATTACATTATTATCTTTATTATCATTATTATCTTTTCTAACAAGTCAAGAATGCTATTTATTTATCCATTTTGAGTCAGGCCTCACTATGTTGTACAGGCTAGCCTTGAATCAACTCCTGGGCTCAGTAATCCCCCTGCCTCAACCTCTGGAGTAGCTGGGCCTACACTGAGCCTAGAAAGACACATATTTTATATCATCAAAGAAACCTCTATAAGTTTATTGTCTACTGTGAGCTTGTTATTAATCAGAAAGATTGCTAATTGTGATAAATATATCTTCTAGATCTACCAAGGTAACCAGATAGTTTTCTTCCTTGGTCTATTGCTATTCTATAATAGATCAGATTGAGATTCTCTATTATTCATTCATTCTTGGATGACATAAATCCACTTGGTTGTGATATATACTACTATTTTTTAATTTCTTATTTAATGCTATTTGCTAATATTTGATCTTACTTTTTTTGCTTTTAAATAAAATTTTTATTTTAGACTAGTTTAGATGGACAGAAAAAATCATAAAGATAGTGCAGAGTTCCTGTATACTCCACATAATTTTCCCCTATTAACATTTTATATTAGTATGGTACAATCATCACAAGTAAAGGATCAATAATGATATACTATTTTCTTTTTTTTTAGTTATACATGGACACATATCTTTATTTTATTTTTATGTGGCGCTGAGGATCAAACCCAGTGCCTCACATGTATGAGGCAAGCACTCTGCCACTGAGCCACAATCTCAGCCCACTGTTTTCATTAAGGTTCATACTTTGTTCAAATTTACTTTGTTTTTATCTAACATCATTTTTCTGTGTTAGGATCTAATCCACATGCTATTTTATATTTAGTAATCTTGTATTCTTAGTCTCTTCTTGTTTGTAACAGTTTATCAGATTTCTTTTACTTTGTATGGTCTTCTGAGTCTGAAGAATATTCAATAGTTATTTTGTAGCATGTTCCTCAATTAGGATTTGTCTGATATTTATCTCCTGAGTAGATTCAGTAGATTCATTGGGATTATATATTCTGAATTATTGAATTAAAGTCAACGTACATAGTCCCTCATCTGAGCCTGTCGGACTACAGGTAACAAAATGGTAAGCGACTCCATGACTAGCTCCATCACAGAGGGCTTTATGTTGTAGGTAATTCTCACTTGGGTCACACAAAGAACAATTATGTGAAGGTTATAGGAAGAAAAATCAATGTTAAAATTGGGGAAAGCTGTTTAAACACTAACTGAGGTATATTATTAAGAATGTACTTAATGTGGGCTGGGGTTGTGGCTCAGTGGCAGAATCCTTGCCTAGCCTGTGTGAGACACTGGGCTCGATTCTCAGCACTGCATATAAATAAATAAAATAAAGGTCCACTGGCAACTAAAAATTTTTTTTAAAAAAGAATGTACTTAATAAAAATGAACCTGAACATTAGAATTTGGATCAATACTAAAAGATATACCAAAACACAAATATCACACAGTAAATTCTCCTAAGGCAGAGAATCTCTAAAAAGTACACCTAGATAAGCAAAGGATATAATATAGTCAAAGAAAGAGAGCAAACAGATCTGACAGATGTTCTGAACCATAAACTCCCCAGGGTCCTTGTTTATATCAACCTAGGTGCCCTTCAACAGATGAATGGATAAAATTCATCTTCAAAAGATGAATGGAAAATGTGGTATATATACATAATGGAATATTACTCAGCTATAAAAATGAATGCCTATGATTTTTGCTGGTAAATGGTTGGATCTGGAGACTATTATGTTAAGTTAAGACTATTATGTTAAGTGAAATAAGCCAATCCCCAAAATCCAAAGGTCAAATGTTCTCTCTGATTCTTGGATACTAACACACAATAGGGGGAGGGGAGAGGAACAGAAATTTAGTGGATTAGACAAAGAGGAATGAAGGGAAGGGAGGGGGGATAGGAACAGGAAAAAGAGTGGAATCAATCAGACATAACTTTCCTATGTTCATATCATGTTCCATCACAAGAATGGTATCCTAATTAGAATTAAGTTATACTCCATGTATTTATAATATGTCAAATTACATGCTACTGTCATGTATATCTAAAAAGAACAAATTAAAAAAAGATAAAAAAGATGGGGCTGGGATTGTGGCTCAGTGGTAGAGCGCTTGCCTCGCATGCGTGAGGCACTGGGTTCGATCCTCAGCACCACATAAAAATAAATAAAATAAAGATATTGTATCCATCTACAACTAAAAAATAAAATTTAAAACAAAAAAAAAGATAAAAAAGAAATGCTGTTTGTCTGAGGACATACTGGGATGTCTGGTTTTTAATTATTGGACAAAATAGGTACAATGGAATATATAACGTGTTCTCTGAGGTCTGAATATTCCCTTAATGTTCTCTGAGGTTACTTTCTTTACTTTCGACTCTACTAAATAGTTTAGGAAACCTCACTTGGTTATTGAAAGAACTACTGAAAACTTTTTCCAGGAAGCTTTCTGAACATCAAGATATTGATCTTACATTTATGGGCTGGGATTGTAGCTCAGTGGTAGAGCACTTGCCTTGCATGTGTGAGGTACTGGGTTTGATCTTCGACACCACATAAAAATAAATAAACATATTTATGTCCATCTACAACTAAAAAAAAATTTTAAAAAGATATTGATCTTACATATCGGCGTCAATATTTGAGAGTAAAATTGGTCTGTCATTTTTTAGTGGTGCTTTATTAATTTTTGGAATCAGTGGTAAGCTGGCTTGGCTTGCAAAGTAAGTTGGACTTTCATTATTGTTGTTTGCAATACTGACAATGGAACTCAAGGCCTCACATATGCAAGGCAAGAACTTTACCACTAAGCTACATCCTCAGCATTTTTTAAAAAACTTATTTTGAGACAGAGTCTCACTAAGTTGCCCAGGCTAACCTCAGACTTGAAATCCTCTTGCCTCAGCCTCCCAAGCAGCTGGGATTACAGGCATGTGTCATCATGCCCATACATTTACTGTATTTAATATTAATTTAATATTAATATTAATTTGAAAACTGAGTAAATTAAAATGTACCTTTGGAAAGGTAGTCTGAAACATGTTTTATGAAGAGTACAAAACCATAAGTGTACTAATCTTCAATTTCTATTATAAATGAATAATGATATATTTCAGTTATTTTCCCATCTTAGACCATTTAACAATTCATGGAGAGTTGTGTGATAAGAGCAAGTCCATGGAACTCTTAGCTTTCTTATCTGAATGCACAAAACCTTTTTGTACCAAGATGACCACAGAACCTACAGCATCCTGCCTGGATCCCAAGGATTTCACACATGCATGGTGACAAGGGGATTACCAAGCAAACAGAGCAAACCATCTCACTTACTTCCCATTACCTTTGTGTTTCTCATCTGTCTCCATGTAAACTCCCCTAAGGGCAAGGACACTGCTTAAATCAGTTCCTGGCACAGGGTAAGTGATTAACAAACATCTGATGAGGGAAGAGATGAATGCATCACTGATGTGCTTTCATATAGCCAAGATGAATGGCTTTCTGGTCCCTCCTGCCCTGGTCCCTCCTACCTGTACTGCTCCTTAGGCGGCTCTCAGCTAGCTCAGAGATGGCTCCAGCTGTTGCAGTCTTTTTCAGTCGAACTACCCCTGATGAGATGGTACTTCCAGGTTTGTTGAGCATGTCCTCGCTACTGGCCCTCTTGAGCTACAAGAGAGGTTGGAGGGAAAAGAGAGAGGATGAAGACACGTTTTCAACAAGGAGTGCTATAAAACAACAATGTGCCCAGTGGTTTAGATACATCGTGTGAAGTGAAAAAATGGTATGTTAGGCAAACCTGTTCCTGTCATTCACAGGTTATAGAAGAGTATGATCTTCTATAACCATTTCAAAGAATAGAGTAACATTAAGGTGTATAGTGCTCATCATGTCACACTTTAAATCGGTTGTCTCCCAATATGTGCAGAGAATACATTCCAAGACCATTGTTAGTTCCAACGTTTCCAGCCCTATATATACTATGTTTCATTCTTACAATAGATCTTAGCAACATTGACATACATTTTTTTCTTTCCTTATAAAGTTGAGAATTTTTACCTCTTCATTTGAAGCACTACACAGCATATCTGAATTGCCAAGCATTGCTACTCTTGCATTTAGGGGCCATTATTAAGTAAAATAATGGTTATGTGAACCCAAGCACTGAGATATCATGACAGTTGATCTGATAACCAAGACAGGATGGGTAGTATATGCAGCATAGATATATTGAACACAAGGATGATTTACCTCCTAGGCAGTATGGTGCAAGGTGTTTCATCATGTTACCCAGAATTGCATGTGATTCAAAACTTATGAATCAATTGTTTATGGAATTTTCCATTTAAATTTTTGGACCATGGCTAACTGAAACTGTGGAAAATGAAATATGTAGATAAGGGGGGAACTGAATGACTGAAAAAAAGTCTGATGGGAAAAGCAAACAAACAATGGCACTGATGAAAAAACTGTGAGCAACACAAAAGGCAGGATAATAAATGCACAAAACTTTTTTTTTTTTTTTTTGGTACCAGGGATTGAACTCAGGGGTACTTGATCACTGAGCCACATCCCCAGCCCTATTTTGTGTTTTATGTAGAGACAGAATCTCACTGAATTGCTTAGCTCCTCATCTTTGCTGAGGCTGGCTTTGAACTTGGGATTCTCCTATCTCAGTCTCTCAAAGTGCTGGGATTATGGGCGTGCGCGACGGCACCTAGATCACAAAACATTTAAAAAATAGCTTAATGTACATCAGGAGGAAATAATTGGACCAAGTACTTAACACCAAACACTTGTACAGCATCTCATACAGAAGATGTGTTCAGTCACAGTCATTGAGGCCTCAAAGGCTGCTCCATTCTGCTCCACTGGCTTTGGAGCCACTTACTGAGGGTTAGAACTTCAAACATTTGCACAATTAAAAAAATTAACATTTTCCACTTTTGCATCAAATCATTCCCAGAATGATTTGAAAGAGAAAAAATACCAAGTGTTGGTGTGTTCCGCAGCAACTATCACGTCCTGCTGGTGGGAAGGCAAACTGGTAAAATTCCAGTATCTACTACAGGTAAATATTTTCACCTTATGCTTCAGCAGTCTCACTCCTAGCTCTGTGTTCAAGAAGAATACTTGAACAGTATTTATAATAGTCCGAATGAAAACAACCCAAATATCCTTCAACAAAAAAAGACATTAAACAGTGGTATAGTACACAATGGAAACACAGCAATTAGAAAAAAATAAAGTTACTGATACACTAATAAATAGATCAATCTCGTAAGTATTCTAAGTAAAAAGAACCAGAAGCAGAAGATCACGTACTGCCTGATTCCATTTATGTGAAGTCTAAGAATGGTGAAACAAATTGATAGTAACAGAGGTCAGAACATAGGTTCTGTCTGCGGAAGTTACATATGAGAAGGAACCTTCTTGCAGTGCTGGAACATTCACATATACATTGGATGGTGGTTACCTGAGTACGGACTTGTGTAAACATCCAGTGAACTGAATAGCTAAGATTATGATGTGTATACTTCGCAGACTTTACTGTAGTAGGCTGTGCTTCATTAAAAAAGAAAAAGGGGGCTAGGGATCTAGTTCAGTGGTAAAGCACTTGCACAGCATGCACAAGGCTCTGAATTCCATTTCCAGCACTGCAAAGAAAGAAAGAGAGAGAAAAGAAAAGAGTAAATTGAGGTGGAGGTAGTTGCAATTTGAGGCAAAGCCCTGGTTCCATTCCTACAAATATTAACCTACTTTTGTTTTAATTTTTTAAAAAAATTTATTGTGGCAAAATGAGCCTAACATAAAACTTACTATTTTAATCATTTTAAGTGAACAATTCAATGGCATTAAATATATTCACAATGGTCTATGGCCATCACCATCTCCAGTCATCTCAAACTGAAACTCTATTCATTAAAAAATAAACACATACTGCATTTTTTTTTTTTTTTTTTTTTTTGGTATGGAGGATTGAACTCAGGCACTCAACCACTAAGCCACATCCCCAGCCCTTTTTTGAATTTTATTTAGAGACAGGGTCTCCCTGAGTTGTTTAGTGCCTTGTTTTTGCTGAGGCTGGTTTTGAACTCATGATCCTCCTGCCTCAGCCTCCTGAGCTGCTGGGATTACAGGCATGTACCACTGCACCCAGCCCACATGCTGCATTTTAAAAAGAAGACCTTGCCTGCAATCCCAGCAATTTGGGAGGCTGAGGCAGGAGGATTGCAAATTCAACATTAGCCTCAACAACTTATTAAGATTCTGCCTCAAAATAAAAAATAAAAAGGTCTGGGGATGTGGCTTAGTGATAAATTACTCTTGGGTTCAATCCTTTGTACCACCAAAAAAAAAAAAAAAAAAAGGTTGGGAAAGGTTGGGGACAGTATTTAAAGTCTTAATATTAGCCAAACAACCCTGGTCAATATTTTAAAACAAATTAATAATTTAAAAAACAAATAATATTAAAAGAATGACTTCCAGTTAGTAGATGTCAACATGATTGTATTTTTTAGACAACAGCATAATCCCCTATTTAGTAACTGGACAAATATGACACCTGAGTTGTCACAGAATTTGCACTATTGCCCTTTTTTAGGGACTCCAGAACTGCCTTCCCACCTCCTATCTCAGAGTAAAAGGTGTTTCTTTGCTCAAGTTTTCCAGCCTCTAAAACTATTCATCAGATTGTTAGTATATGTGTCCAGTATTAAATGGCCACAGTCAATAATGTCAGCAGCTTTTTCCTGATAGAAAAAAATTAAAAAATTAAAAAATAAACTATTATTCACTCTACCAAGAATCATGACCAAGAGCATCTCTGGTCTCTAAAGGAAAATTAATTCTGATTTTAGACTTTGAAAATTCCCAAAAGGACACCTCAAATGAAAAGTGGAAATCATTAAGGAAAGTCTTAAAGCAATAGTGCAAGGGGTATGCACTTATTTCTACTTTTCTAATTGGCTGACATTGTTAAAATCAGTTAAGTCTGACTAAGTACAGAATTATCAAACCCTCCAGCAAAAGGCCCAGAGGGCAAGTGCTCAATCTTCAAGTCAGAACAGGAATTCCACAAACCAGAGTACTTCCACTGGGGTAGAAGTGAAATCACTTCAGCCTCTACCCCAACCATACCCTGGGACACCTTGTCTGTTCTTCTATATGGAGATGTGAGGTCTTGATGAGATGTGAGGTCTTGATGAGATGTGAGGTCTTGATGAGATGATAGGCAGAGGCAACAGAAAACAGGAGTTGGCAATCAGTGGGAAGACTTGCTTTGAGGCATTGTAAGATGGCCTGACCCAGCAATAAAGGTAGTGACAGTGATGGTAAGAATTGCAATGGGGGTTATAGGAGTAACAGTGACCATGAAGAATGCTCAGGTGGCTGCAGAACTGGAGGGTTTCAAGTGCAGAGTTAGTGGTAGGAGAGCTGAGACCCCCTGCACTAAACTCTAAGATATAGCATTAAGAGGTTATTTCAGGGGTGCTGGGGTTATGGCTCAGTGGTAGAGTGCTCACCTAGCATGCGGCAGCACTCAGTTCGATCCTCAGCACCACATAAAAATAAAATAAAGATATTGTATCCACCTACAACTAAAAAATAAATGTAAAAAAAGAGTTTATTTTTGTTTGGGGCAAGGCAGGAAGGGAGTGGGGGGTGGAAAAGGGGACTCGGGATATAGAATCTCTATATGCCAGCTTCCCAGCAATCACATAGCAGAGAGGCAGTTAAAAGGTGGTAAGGGCTGTGCAGCCAGGCTCTAGAGACAGGCTGCTAGAGACAGATCCTACTCCAATTTTTCCTGCCAATGTAACTAGAGGAACTGTTTTATAGTCCTTTTTTTTTGGTACCCCCAATTTTAAAATAGAGAAAATAATAAGCCTAGTTCTAGGATTGTCCTTAATTAAGCACTAAATTAAGAACACAACAAGGGCTATCATTATTTATCTTCATCACCTTCACCAACATCATTGTTATTTTCATCATTATCACCATCACTATCATCACCTTTATCATATCACCATATCACCACCATCACCATCATTACTACCACCCTCATACCATCATTACTATCACCATCACCCCATCACCACCATCATTATCATCATCATCATCATCATCACTCAGTCTCATCATCACCACCACCATCATCTTTATCAACACCATCCATATTGCAGCTATTGGGAACTCAGCTAGAGACCACTGGCTTTGCTGTCCCAAGTCTTACTAGTGTCCTTTCAGTGAGAGTTCTCCAGGCTGGAAGCAATCAAAGCATCTTTTGACAAACAAAAGCTTGAAACTAGAGCTGAAGTATTATGCTTCATTAGAAACAGGAGACTGATGAGCTGTGGGGTCCTGAGCTAGTTTTGATATAGGAGCTATTTCCTCACCTACAAAATAAAAGAATCTGATTAAATCACCTAAGATCCTTCTCACCTCATATGTTCTAATCACTATATTAGATTGAATATACCTGTTAGTGTGTATTGTATAAATGTCAGTGTTAGTGTGTATTGTATAAATGTAAACCTTTTGCTCAGAGCACAAATAATGGAGAATATTAAAAGCCCTACACTCTTTGGGTTTATTCATTAAAGATGGAATGTATGATTCTTCATGTACGCCTTCATAATCCTGGACTAAGACTATTCTTCACGCCAGTCCATATACTACTATATAGTGGCTGCTTTTTAACTTTCCTAAAATCAGAAAAACTGAGGGGCCCCTGTGGTAAATACCAAATATTGCAGTAACTGGTTAAATATAACCTCCACTTCAGACATGCTGAATTTTGACTGTCAATCCTAAAACACTTTAAATTCACAGCATAGATAAACATGAAAATGCCATTCCTAACCACCTAGGGCCTAGATAAAGAACATTTCACACCTAAAAAAAATGTGAGATAGGGAAGAAAAAGTTCCTGAGAAGCCTCCTTTCTTGGTCCTCCCTCTGCTCTCCTCTTCTGCTTAAGCCATCTCCCCCATACTTAATGAGGTCTTTGGAATAGGGAGGTTATCTACAAAGTCAGCTGTTGCCAATACTGTCAAGTTTCAAGGAGATTTTGGCCACTGAATAGCCTTTCATATTTCATTTAATCTGTTTGCCTTTCAACTAATCCTGAAACCAGATAAAGTTCAGATTTGCATACCAGGAAGAAGTGGGCAGGGAAAGACAGGTCCTGGGGAAAGAAAGGAGGATCCTTCTGGAACACTGTGATCCTAGGCAGCCTGGAGTGGCCCTATACATGCATGCAGAATAGAAGGGGAAGAATGGCAGGAGAAAGAGCTCCAAAGACACCCCTCTTCTTCCCTTCTGTTACTGTGCCAGGGCTGCTTCTCTAGGGACCTAGAACTTTTCTGTTCTACCTAGACACTATGCTTCAGCTGTTTACTGAAAAGGTACTATGGACTAGGTGTGAAGCATTCTGGAGGGTGCAGGTGTGTGCCAGAGAGAAGTCCAGGGGAGGAGCGGCATGACAGTCACTTATTCCAATAGTCCATGGAGAGAGGGCTGGGATTATCAGCTCCCCCACTGGCCCACGTGCAATGGTAGAGAATTTGGATCTGACTGAGTAGAAGTCAGGACCACCCATGTGTGTAAAAGAGCAGGCAGTGCAGCTGGATCTACATAGGAGAGCCACCTCTATGAGCAAGGGGCAAATGGAGGTGGAGAAGTAGAGGGTGGGCAGAACCACCTAATGGGAGGGCCAAGTTAAGGCAGAGCCTGTTTTGAAGATCAGGGCAGGTAAGCCTATGTTGAGGTTTAGGGATAGAATTCCCTATCCCTAAACAAATAGGTGAAAAGGGGCTGGCCATGGCAGCTTAGCACAGTGGGCACTCATGGATCCTTCCAGGTCTTTTACCTACATGTTCCTTCTCATTCCAGCACAACTCTATGATGCCATATGTTAGAAAACATTAAGTAACTTGCTCAAGACTACATGGGTGCAGAGGAGCTGAAGTTTGAACCTAGGACTGTTTCCAAGGCCTATAATTTTTCCATGACACCATCAGGTCGAAAAGCAACAGGCGCTGGGTGTGGTGGCGCATGCCTGTAATCCCAGCAGCTCAGGAGGCCAAGGCAGGAGGATTCCAAGTTGAAAGCCAGCTTCAGCAACTTAGTGAGGCCCTAAGCAACTCAGGGAAACACTGTCTCTAATAAAATACAAAAAAGGGCTGGCTGGGGATGTGGCTCAGTGTTTAAGTGCCTAGACTCAATCCTAGCTACAAAAAAAAAAAAAAAAAAAAAAAAAGAAAGAAAGAAAGAAAAGCAACAGGAGCCAGGAGCCTCCTACCCAGTTAATAGGGCTAGATGGAAAATGGTGTCACACATGGCCCCACAGTTTAGTGGCCAAAGGCCTGAGCTTAAAATCCAGAGGACCTGAGTATGATCCTGGCTCTGCTAGTTACCAGCTGTGTGATGGCAAGCAAATCACTTACCCTTCTGTGCTTTGGTTTCTTTACTCTCTAAATAGATATAATAATGATACCTATTTCATAGTGTTATTTTGAGGATTAAAGGAATTACCCATCCAAAGTGCTTAAATAACTGTGTCTAGCTCATAGTATGCCTTCAACAGAAGTCAGCTATAATAACCACAAATGAAAATCATCATTATTATTTTTATACTATTGTGACTGTATACAAACTGAATTCAAATTAAGGGCAAGGATAAGAAAGAAAAAGGAAAAGGTTAGAGCAATGTGATGAGGATTCCAAAGTGCACAGTAGAACATCAAGCAAATCATTAATTTCTCTGAAGCTCAGGCTCTTTTGTTAAATCCATTCAATAACAGTATTCAACAAAAATGTATAGTGTGCCTGCCTATGATGTATCAGGTTAGTGCTATGGTTCAGATGCAGTTTGAGTGTCTCCCAAGGGTTCGTGTGTTGGAAGCTTGGTCCCTTGTTTAGAGGTGGTGGGACCTTGAAGAGGTGAGGCCAAGGAGGAGGTCATTACTGGTTCTTCTCTGGGCTCTAACTTTCTGTCCCACCATCTATTCTCTCTTTCTCTCTCAGTCTCTCTTTCTCTTGTATTCCCACCACTGTGATGCCATTCACCACAAAGCCCTCACCAATGCCCACTTGATGTCAATGCCATGCTCTTGAACCTCTAGAACTGTGAATTAATAAATAAACCTCTTCATAAAGTTACCCAGAGCCTCAGGTATTTCATTACAGTAACAGAAAATGGAACAATATAGCCAGGGATACTAAATACTTTACATAAGTACTGTGAGAATTGGAAATGAAGTATATAAAACACCTTAGCACAGGACCCATTGTGCCACAAATGATAGCTGCTCTTAAAAGTATTGTTACTTTAGTTTCACATGCAATGCTAGCTTGGAAGTCCACTTTTGAGTTTCTTTTTTGCTAGTGACACCCACTACTCTGCTTGTTGGATTTGAGATGCTACTCTGTACCATACATAGATCTTATGCTATCCTTTAGGAAGCAGGATAAATAAGATGTGCTACAGGCCAACGTAGTACCTCCTCATCACATAGCAGAGTTAGTCTGCAGAGAGGCAAAGCTTTTATTTTAGTTTTGCATTGCTAGGAATGGAACTAGGGCCTCATGCATGGTATGCACATGCTCTACGACTGAGCTTGTAGTCAGCAGAGCTTTTAAAGGGAGCACTTTATTTCTCTTGCATCTTCTATGAGGATTTTCACATGAGAAACACTGATTGCACAGACACTTTCCTAGGTAGAGCACCTAGACTACAAACTGATCCTACTTGTCCTTGGAAACAAACAGCTGAAGCTATTTTTTCTATCACTACTTTTTTTGGATGTAACATTAAATAGGAAAAACTTCTAGTCTCAGTTACTGATTTGTGTCCTTTCTCTATTCATAGCTGCATTTTTTGGCTCTGCTTCCTGGTCACACAACAGCATCAGAACTACCCAAGGCTTCTGGTTTGTTATAAAAGATCTCTACAAAGGTATGTGCTTTGATGTTGCTTTGATATGTTTAATAGGTCTTTTTGCTAATGATATTTAAGCTACTAAGCTCCTGCATATGAAAGCTCACAAAAGGAAAAAGTTTAAATACCTCACAGATTAAATAAACTAAGAAATTCCTCTGAATTTCACAAAGACGAGGGGAAAACCCAAAGTTCTAAAATCATCAGCCATAATATAATCTGGTCTGCAGAGGCAGATAACATGTTATAATTGCCCAGTGGAGCTGGGCACTGTGGCTTACGCCTGTAATCGCACTTTTGGAGGCTGAGACAGGAGAATCGTGAGTTCAAAGCCAGCCTCAGCAATAGCAAGGCGCTAAGCAACTCAGTGAGACCCTGTCTCTACATAAGACACAAAATAGGGCTGGGGATGTGGCTCAGTGGTCAAGTGCCCCTAAGATCAATCCCTGAAACCCCCCACCCTCAAAAAGCCAGTCTCAGCAATTTAGTGAGGCACTTAGCAACTCATTGAGACCCTGTCTCTAATAAATATAAAAAAATGGCTGGGAGCCAGGCACGGTGGTGCACGCCTGTAATCCTAGCACTTTGGGAGGCTGAGACAGGAGAATCATGAGTTCAAAGCCAGCCTCAGCAATGGTGAAGCGCTGAGCAACTCAGTGAGACCCTGTCTCTACATAAAACAGGGCTGGGGATGTGGCTCAGTGGTCAAGTACCCCTGAGTTCAATCCCCAGTACCAAAAAAAAAAAAAAAAGGCTGGGGATGTGGCTCAGTGGTTAAGCACCCCAGGTTTGATCCTCAGTACTCAAAAAAAAAAAAAAAAAAAAAAAAGAAATAAAATGAAGCTTTAGTAGCAAGGCACTAAGCAACTCAGTGAGACTCTGTCTCTAAACAAAATACAAAATAGGTTTGGGAATGTGGCTCAGTGGTTGAGTGCCCCTGGGCCAATTCCTGGTTAAAAAAAAAAAAGTAAACTGAAACAGATGAAAAAATTTTTAATAATGTATTTTCTTTAACCAAATCTAAGCAAAATATTATCGACATTCAATCGCTATAAAATAGAGTCGTGTGTCAGTGATGGTATATATTCTAAAAAATGAGTTGTTAGGCAATTTTGTCATTGTGAAAACATCAAACCCAATTGGTATAGCCTACTACACACCTAGGCTATATGAGATATTTGTATATATATATACTGTAGCCTATTACTCCTAGGGCCATGTGTTAGTGCAAAATGACTAAGCCAGGTGCAGACTTCATGGATCAGCAAAACCTTTATTCAGCATCGAAGTTATGCATCAGATAGGTGCACTTTCTGGTTAGAAAATGGCCACAGTTACAGGAGAGATCTGGGTTTATATAGGTTATGTTGGGGAGACTTAGTCCTTAAAGACTTTAACAGGTTGTGGGCAAAATGTTGCAAGCATCTGGAACTTATTTTTATTGGGCATGATTTGTATTAGGCAGTGTTTTTACAGGGCAGGAGGAGGGTGCATAGTTCAGAGTCCAGTGCTCATATGACCTCCAGGGGTCTTCGTATTGTCATAGAGGCAAGACTAATGGGCAGTTTGCTATCACTGGGAAAGGATTTGATTGGGGAAGGGATCCCATTTCATAGGAACTGCCACCTTCAAAGTTTCTGTCTCCCCCTCCCTCTTCCCAGGCCATACTGTTTCTGGGGCCTTATTAATTTCATATCCTTCACCATGATGAACAAAACAACATGAGATTAAATCACAAGAGAAGAGGATGCAATCAAGAGGCACGGTAAGCATGAGATGTGTGAGGTTGCTGCTAGATTAACACAGCAGTTTTATGGCAAACATTTTTTCTTTGTATGTAGGAATACACTTGAAAATAATGATTAAAAGTATAGTAAAGTAAATACATAAACCAGTAACATAGTTGTCTAATATTATTATCTAATTTTATGTACTATACATAATTATATGTGCTATCCTTTTTTTTAAACATATTTTTTAGTTGTAGGTGGACACAATACCTTTTATTTTTTATTTTTATTTTTTATGGGTGCTGAGGATCAAACCCAGTGCCTCATGTGTGCTAGGCGAGTGCTCTACCACTGAGCCACAACCCCAGCCCCTTTATGTGCTATTTTCTTATACAACTGGCATCACAGTCATACAAACATATTAACACAAATACATGAGTAATGCATTGTGCTATGATATCACTAAGTCATAGGAATTCTTCAGTCCATTGTAATCTGATGGGACCACCAGTATATATGTGTGTCATTGACTGAAATGTTGTTATATGGCACATGGATGAATATTATTGAGGCATTCTTAATTTTTTGGTATTAACTCTTCAAATCTTGTGTAGTTTACACATAGACCACATCCCAATTTTGACTAGCCACATTTCAAGGGCTCCAATTTGCCCCAGGTGGCTAATGGCTACCATATTTACAGCATTTTGTAAGAATGATTACAGAAGGCTGACTGGATCCCCAAGCCTCATACAACACACCCACACTATACAACTGTTTTCCTAACCACAGCTGACTTCTCTGGGAGGACTGAGGCTGCCCCAACACCAAACCCTGATCCCTGGGCCCCAGTGGGCTGCACAAGGTCAACACTTGACTCATACCTAGCCAAAAACAAAAACAAAACACAAAAAAAAACCCCAAACCAAACCAAAACAAAAAACCTGACCCAGGTTTTTGCTTGTTGTTTGACTTTTTCATTGTTGTTTTGAACAAGTAGGAAAGAGCAAAAAAGTGGCCAAGGCTTCTAAGAGATGTAGGAGTCATGGTATACTGGCCACCATGCTTCATACACATTCTAGAGGAAGTTGAGTGTCAGTGGGTATCAGAGAAATAAAGGGGCAGAATTAAGTAGAGACATGCAACAGAAAGAGTGTCCTGAGCTGGTCCAACCTCTCTCAGCTCTGGTCTTACACCCTTGTCCCTAAAGTGACATGGAAACCTTAGGATCTGTTCATTATGTATCAGCCCTCCAGATCCACAGGTTCATATTCTGAGATTCAGTCAACCTCTGATAAAAATAGTCTTAAAAAACATGCATCTAGGGCTAGGATTGTGGCTCAGTGGTAGAGTGCTCGCTTAGCAGGGGTGAGGCACTGGGTTCGATCCTCAGCACTGCATAAAAATAACAAATAAAAATAAAGTATTAAAAAAATCTATTTAAAAAATATGTATCTACACTGAACACACATAGACTTTTTTTCTTGCCATTATTCTCTAAACAGCATAGTATAACACCTATTTTCATAACATATTGTATTAGGAATTGGGTATTATAAATTATCTATAGAGATGAGCTAGAATTTGTGGGGGGATATGAAGAGGTTATATGCAGATTCTACACCATTACATATTGAGGCACTTGATCATTCACGGATCTTGTTGTCTGTGGAGAGTTCTAGAACAAATTCCCTATGAGTAGCAAGGATGACTATATTTCTCTTTGGCTGGAGCAAGCCCAAGCCAATGTTTCATCATATGCAATCCAGTGAGCCCTGATTCACAGACCTATGTCTTCTAAATGGCCAGGATGGGGTGGCCTGTTGAATCAGAGTACTCCAGGTGCTTGCATACAGTGAAAATGGTTTACACCAACATCACCCATCCTGTCTGAACTGTTTGTCCCTGCTTTGTTCGTTCACTGTGCCCACAGCTCTGCCAGTAGTGAATATTTGCTTCTACTTTTGGTGGACTTGTTTCATTTTTCCTATTTTGACCTGTTAAAACCATATGTATCCATTTACTGTAAAGCAGATAGAGTATGATGTCCACTATGGAGTCCAGGTAGTGGTATGTGAGTGTTTGCTGTATGATTCAATTTCTCTATCTGCTTGTAAGTTTTTTTTTTTTAGTACTGGGGATTGAACTCAGGAATACTCGACCAGCCCTATTTTTGTGTTTTTTATGTAGAAACAGAGTCTCACTGAGTTGCTTACCACCTCGCCATTGCTGAGGCTGGCTTTGAACTCGCAATTCTCCTGTCTCAGCCTCCCTAAGTGCTGGGATTACAGGCTTGAGCCACCACGCCCGGCTTGCTTGTAAGTTTTTGTAGTCAACTATTAGGTGCTGGAAATCTACTTATTTTCTGACCTCATCATGCCCTTGTTTTCTCTTCTGTTCTCTGAATTTTTAGTATTCTTCCTCTACCCACAAATGTAGGTGGAAAGGAGATTGTCAGAGCAGAACAGGATGAAGGAGTAGGCATGGTTCAGTTCCTTCTGCTATGCCTTCCCTCAAGCCCTGTCATTTTCTAGGATCAGAACATGAGAGTCTAGGAATGTGGAGAGAAGAAATCCTTTAACATGAACACGTGCTTTCCCCTTACATTCTCCTTGTGGAACAAATTTCCAAGACACCAACCTATTGATGTCAGAAGTGGCCAACATCTCGCTTTCCTAATGAAACACTCCTGCATATTAAGTCTTTTTTTTTTTTAACACTTCTTCTTTTTTAGTTGTAGATGGACACAATATCTTTATTGATTTATTTATTTATTTTTATGTGGTGCTGAGGATCGAACCTAGTGCCTCACACATGGGAGGCAGGCGCTCTACCACTGAGCCAAAATCCCAGCCCTTTTTGATACTCTATATAAAAAATATTTTAATATATTCCAGAAGTAGTTCTAATGATCTATTATTGATAGAATATATGCATTCATTTAAAATCTAAGTTAAAAATGTGATATTAGGTGAGAAATAATAAAAACAAAAAATAATGGAAATGAGGTTTAGTCCATGATAATAGAATAATAAAATTATGTGACAAACACTTTATCTACATTTATTCTTCATGGCAACTAAAATATTACTTTTCTTCTCAAAATCAAGAAAGCAGGAGGACCTAGGGCTATAGCTCAGTGGCAGAGCACTTGCCTAGCATGTGTAAGGCACTGGGTTCAACCTTCAGCACCACATAAAAGTAAAACAAATAATATAAAGGTATTGGGCTGGGATTGTGGTTCAGTGGTAGAGCACTTGCCTCACATGCGTGAGGCACTGGGTTCGATCCTCAGCACCACATAAAAATAAATAAATAAAATAAAGATATTGTGTCCATCTACAACTAAAAAATTTTTAAAAAATAAATTAAATAAATATTTTAAAAATATTCTATCTACAATCACAAAAATTTTTTTTTAAAGAAAAGAAAGCAGGAGCTTAGGATGCTTCCATGGCTTTTCTGAGATCTCAAAGCTGGAATGTGGCAGAGCCAGGTTTCCACATCAGGCTGCCCTGACCAATGTCAAGCTCCTCTATTCCATCAAACTTCTACTCCCAGAAGAACAGGAGAACAAGGGTATTCATCAAAATACTCTGGGCCCACCAGGTAGCTGGCAACTTTTATAAGCACTAGGGTCAGAGATGCAAACAACAAAACAGAAGATGGTTCTTGCCATCCTGGGGTTCAGTTACAGGGAGACAAACATTAAATAAGCAGATGTATGCAATGGTATAAGAGCCAAGAGGGAAATTAAGGCAGGGTAAGTAGGGTGGATGGAAGCCAAGGAGCACTTTGAATACAGTGGTCAGTGATGACACCTCTGATAATGCACTTTCCTGGTAGGGGTAACAGTCAACATAAACATGCTGCTGTAGGAGTGTGGCTGACATGTCCAAGGTCACTAGGACATGTCATGGTCACTAGGAGATTGTGGTCAAAGATGTGGAAGAACATGACAATGTCTGAGAAGAAATGGGGCCAGGTCTTGGGTGGGTGAGCATCACTGACTACTGCATGGTCTTTGCTTTTCATTCTGAGTGAATGGAGAGAGCCCTAGAGAGTTTAAAGCAGAGAAGTGACATGTCATGATATGACTTTTGTGCTAAAAAGGACCACTCTGACTTCTGCTGAGACCAGAATATAGAGCATAAAGATGAAAGCAGAGTTTAGGGAAGCCAGGACAAGAAAAGGTAGATGAATGGCAGGTCATAGTTGGAGAAAGAGGTTCCATTTGATATGTATTTTTAAGCAGAAGTGATGGCATTTCACTGATGCATCATGGGACATGAGAAAAGATCTTGTGCCTGAGCAATCGAAAGGATGGTATTGCTACTAACTCAAAAATGAAGATTTGAGGGCTGAGGTTGTAGCTCAGTGGTTGAGTGCTTGCCTAGCACATGTGGAGCACTGGGTTTGATGCTTAGCACCACATAAAAATAAACAAACAAACAAAATAAAGATATTGTGTCCATCTAAAACTAAAAAAAAATATTTAAAAAGAGGAAGATTTGAAGGAGATTTGAGGGGTGGGGAAGATGGAATGAAAGGAATCAAGATCCAATTTTGGATCAAGTATGGTGGCACATGCTTGTAATCCTAGTGGCTCTGGAGGCTGAGGCAGGAGGATCACCAGTTCAAAACCAGCCTCAGCAAAAGCAAGGCACTAAGCAACTCTGTGAGATCCTGTCTCTAAATAAAATACAAAATAGGGTTGGGGTGGCTCAGTGGTTGAGTGACCCTGAGTTCAATCCCCGTTACAGCTTCCCCAAAGAAGATCCAACTTTGGATATCTTATCCCAGAGGCAGTGTTTAGACTTCCAAGGGACAATGTCACAAAGGTTGTAAGAGGGGTCCTGGCTGGAGATGGAAATTTGGATGTCATCCACATACAGTGTTAAAAGTCATCATAACAGACACTGTCATCTAGAAAAATGGTTCTCAATGGGGATAGTGCTATCCTTCTGGGAATATGTTGGAAATGTAAGGAACATACATTTTTGCATGTCACCATGACTGGACATGCTACTGATAATGGGTAGTAGGATGGGAAACCTAGATGTTCTACAATGCATGTGACAAATTTGCACAAGTTATTTCCCCACCACCCATACAATTTTCACAGATTCTGTTACACCCACATAGGTGGAACACCTTTTTCTTATCATTTAGTCCTAAAGTCTCCCTTCATTTCACACATAAAGGCAAGGTACTTGATATACAACTCTTAAGACATGCTGAACTTTCTTTTTTTCTTTTTTGTAGTACTGAGGGTTGAACCTACGGGTGCTCTACCACTATATTACACTCCCAGCATTTGTTACTTACTTCTATATTGAGACAAGGGTCTCATTAGGTTGCTTAGGCTAGCCTTGAACTTGAGATCCTCCTGCCTCAGCCTTCTGAGTCATTGGGATTACAGGAGTGTGCCACTACACCCAGAGACACACTGAACTTTCTAAGAATACAACCATCATAATAAAACAAAGACAGCACTTTGTTTGACTCAGAATTTCACCAAAAGCATTCACTATTTCAAAACAATCATCTGTCATTGACACCAGCCTGAATCGGACTGCACTGTCACTTTCACATCCATGAGCTCTCAGGAGCAGCTTGGGTCCTTTGCATAGTCATGCTCAGGCATTTGTAGATGGAAATACATGCCATTCAATGCTTTCCTTTTATACTGGTGTGTGCATACTACATTGGTTTGTCAAACATCTGCTTGCAGGTAGGTGAAACTATCTATGAGTTTCATCTCAAAACAGCAAAGGAGGTATCAGGTGTGGCATGTGGAGAATCTATGATACAGAGAATAAATTTAGCTGGCAAATAGAGTACAAAGACTGTGCCCTGGACCCACCTAACACTAGAGATGAATGGGGATGAAGAAGAAGGGAAAAATGAGAGAAGAATGTATTACTGGAGAGAGGACATAATCAACAGTGTTGACAGGTCAAGAGAGAGACAGAGAGAGAAACAGAGAATGACTGGATTGTCAGGGTTGGGAAGATTATGGGTGATCTTGAACCTCATCCAGGGAGGTAATAGGGCAAAATTGCCTAGAGTCCACATAATCCAGGGCAGTGGACCCTAATTTTTGTGTTAAACATTTCCTAGATTTCCTTTCTTAACCCCAGACCACTCCCACTGCCAGCCATTTGCTCTGTTCCCTTCAGTCAAGACATGCACGTACTCTGGGACTCTTCCTTACAAGCCTGTTTGCCTGTTCTAAAAGCCCACTGTTTGCCCTCTTCAGTCCTCCCAACTAGGGCATCAAGAATCACCACAGCCCTGTCCTGGGCATCTTAGTCTATACCTTGCTGAGCCGGGACTCAAAAGCCAAGGAGGTTGAAGATTTAGAACTCTTCATGCCAGAAGAAACGGTGGGAAGAGGCCGTGCACGTTCAGGGCCATGGCTCCCCACTTTGACGATAGGACTCCAGGGCTTGGATGCACTCCTCATGTTTGTCCTAGGGTGGGGGTGTCTTTCTGTAGAAGAACAGAAAAGGAAAACATGTATCTCCATAACTTGAACCTGCCAAGTGATGTGGTAAAACTTTGCCCCTCTCAACTGCTGTCACAGAGAATGAGTGCTTATGATTTAGCCAGAAACAGAAAACTCTATTCCCAAGATGACACCTTCATATTAGGATAATTTTTACAACTCCAAAACAGACTTTACCAAATTATTAAAACATGTAATATTTAATGATACTGACATTACTTTTTGGCAAATTAATAGCTTATTATCCATCAGAGGCACCTAACACAGTAATGTACCAGGTATACACACACACAATAGGGCAGCATGAGTCAAACCAGGAAACACCCATAAGCTTTGCAGCTTTAGGGCTGGCAGAGGAACAACTTACGTAATTTTAAATAGACATAAATGAATTATTTGAAAGTTAGATTTCATGGAAGCACAAAATGACTCTTTTCTTCTTCTAGATAAAAATGACTATCATTTAAAAATTAATAAAGCATATTTTAATTGGTCAGATCTGGCATTACAGGGCAGAGTTACTGCTCTGACTAAATTATTTTATGAAATAAAAATTGTTCAAAGTAGAAGGTGCAGCTAAAATTCTTGGGGGAAATCTACATACAGAGAGCCTGAGAGGGTGGCCTGGGTCTCACCACTGGCATTCAGTCTAGTCTGTCATTCCTGAGCCAGAAGTGGCTGGCCCACCCCTTCCCCTGATCCTCTGTGTCTTCTGTCAGCAACTTAACGGGACTGGGTTAAATGCCCTTGAGGATCTTCTTCAGCTTCAGCCATGCCTTTACCCATCCCTGCAGACTATGATGGCCAAGAGTGTGACACAGAGCACCCAAACCAAAGTACTGCATCCTTTAAAAAACCATCAAAAAATGCACTTTAAAAAAAATACTCACATAGGGGCTGGGATTGTGGCTCAGTGGTAGGGTGCTTGCCTCACATGCGTGAGGCACTGGGTTCCATCCTCAGCACCACATAAATATAAATAAAGATATTTGTAAAAAAAAAATTTCAAAAAATACTCACATAGACCTGGGCACAGTGGCACATGCCTAAAATCCCAGCTGCTTGGGAGGCTGAGGCAGAAGGATCGCAAGTTCCAAGTCAGCCTCAGCAACTTAGCAAGGCTCTAAACCACTCAGCATGACCCTGTCACTAAATAAAATATTAAAAAGGGCTGAGGATGTGGTTCAGTAGTTAAGTGCCCCTGGGTTCAATCCCCAGTGGAAAAAACAACAACAACAACAACAAACAAAAAACTCATAGGCTGGGGATATAGCTCAGTGGTAGAGCACTTGCCTAGCATGGGCAAAGCCACCTTATGTTCCTGTCTCCTTTCTTGGGTGGAAGAGAACATTTCAACTGATAATACCTCTTATTAGTTCCTCTTCCTATTTAAACAAAGTGCTTAGTTGGGGGCATGGGTCCAATTGTCAACCTGTGATGACAGCAGCACGTGAATGTCACCACTGGTAAAAATATTCTTTTTTTTTAAAGTTGGTTTTTTTAGTTTTACATGAGAGTAGAATCCATAATTATACAAGCCTAAAATATATCTTGTTCTAATAGTCTTTTAAAGACTTTGTAATTTGTTTGCCATGATGTTTCTGAGAAAAACTATACATGATTTCAGTTATATGATTAGCTCACAACCTTATTAATCTCAGCCTGGTTCCAGGTATCATGATTAAAAAAAAATCTGTATAAGAAAAGAAGCTTACTTCTCATGTATTTTACTAATGTTCAGCAATGATTATTTTTCTTTCTCAATCCACAATTTTTATTACTGGTTTCCACAGCAACAGCAGAAGAATGTTTAGGTTAAGACCTGCTCAGTAACTAATTTCATTAGGATTCCCTCCCATGATAAAATGAACTAATGAAGCCTTAATGATTCTTGAAGAGAAATAGTAATGATTACAGATCCAAACAGCAACACATCAGTCTGGAGATGATTTAAATAAGATATCCATTTAATCAACACAACCTTTTATGGATGATTAGAACTGCTTAGAAATGACAATTACTCTAGGAACACATAAGGTAATTTTGCAATGCATCTAAGTGTTCCAAAATTTGCCCAGGTAACCCCTGAAACTCCCCCAGAAGATACAAATATATGAAGATGAAAAACAACAAGAAAAGGAAAAGTACAGTATCCTTGCAATCTTTTCCCCAACATTTCAGGAATCCAAGTAAGAAGCAAGGAAGGAAGGACAAGGAAGGGAAAGGAAGGAATAAAGGAAAGGAGGGAAGCAGGCAGGTCATGTCAGTCAAAATTTGAAGATCTCCTCTCTTAATCTCTGGAAACAGATCTGATGATCTCCTGATGGTGCATCCAAAACTGTTCAATCATTTTTCAAAGTCTGACGAGTTGCCTGCTCTGAGGTAAAGCTCTGCAGGTCACTTCATTTGTCATACCACTTTTTTTTTTTTTGGCACTGGGGATTGAACTCAGGGGTACTTGATCATTGAGCCACATCCCAGCCCTGTTTTTGTTTTTTTTGGGTACTGGGGATTGAACTCAGGGGTACTCGACCACTGAGCCACATCCTCAGCCCTATTTTGTGTTTTTTTTTTTTTTTAAATATTTATTTTTTAGTTGTAGGTGGACAGAATATCTTTATTTTATTTTTATGTGGTGCTGAGGATCGAACCCAGTGCCTCCCGCGTGCTAGGCGAGCACGCTACCACTGCGCCATAACCCCAGCCCCCCTATTTTGTGTTTTATGTAGAGACAGGGTCTCACCGAATTGCTTAGTGCCTTGCCATTACTGAGGCTGGCTTTGAACTTGTGATTCTACTGTCTTAGCCTCCAAAGTGCTGGGATTACAGGTGTGAACCACTTGCCCAGTTTGTCATATCACTCTTTTCTTTATCATCCTTCTGAATTCAGCTGTTTTTCCCAAATGAATTTCCCCAACGAACTCTTCTCATCTTTACCCCTCCTATTCCCATATCATTTTGTAAGTATCCTTCATTATTTCATGCCATCATTTTTTTTCCTTGAATTCAGCCTTGTATTCATCCATCAGCTAGATTCTTTCCTTCCAATTCCATTTTCTTTTGGAATTTATAATGTACAATAATGAAATCATCAGTGTCCTACTCACTGTAACCAGGAAGAAATGTCTACAAGAAGAGAAAATGCCCAGGATGTGATGCCTGGGAGTGGCCTCATGACACCTGCTATGGAGAGGTGATAGACTCTGAAGGTCAGTGCAGACAAGTGGAGGATAGGAACTGGTGTGTTCGGAAGAGAGCTGCTCCCTATGCTCCTTCAGACTGAATGGAAGTCTTGCTCCTTGTTTGCCAGGCTCCATGTCTTAGGATCTTATTAAACATCACCTGTCATCCATCCTAGCCCCAACCAGTCTCTTCTTGATGCCATTGAGATCTTCTGGAGGCTTCTCTCTTTCTCCTGCTGTGCCCACCCCCAGTCCTGGGGTTTTCTGGAACAGAGAGATACGACCTCTGAGCTGCGTGCCTACACAGCATGGACCATGTTAGCCCAGCCCTCTGTCCACTTGCAGGAATGCCTTCGGCCCAAAAGGAACAGCTATATTCCTTAGCCCACTCCTGGATGACTCCAGGCTTCCATCCAATCCACTTCCCATTGCTCCTACTACCCTATTCTCAGGCCCCACCCTTAGGCCTGGCTCTCTGACACAGGAAACCAGTTAATCACATAAATGCTGCAGTGACAGATGAGCAGCTATGCTATCCAACTCTGAGTCTGGCAAAGCACTGCTAAATGTTCTGTGTGGATGGTTCATTAAATCCTCGCTATAACCCTACAAGGTGTCACCCCTTGCTAGGGTTTAAATGTTTGTGTGCCTCACCACCAAATTTATATGTTGAAACTTGATCCCCAGTGTGGTGCTATTGGGAAGTGGAGCATCTAGGGGGTGATTAGCCCTCAAAAATGGGATAAGTGCCCAAGGGGGTTTGTTTGCATCTTCTACCAAGTAAGGACACATCAAGAAGGCACCATCTGTGAACTAGAGAACAAACCTTCACCAGACACTGGATTGGTTGGTACCTTGATCTTTGACTCCTCAGCCACCAGAACGGTGAGCCATACATTTCTGCTGTTTATAAACATACAGTTTATGGTATTTCCATTATAGCAGTCCAAACTAAGATGTTCCCATTTTTCAGATGGGAAAACCTTGTTTGGCTCTGGGAAGTCAAGTGACTTGCCCAAATCACAGAGTTTATCTGGAGTCAAGATTCAAACTAGTTTAATTGGCTCCAAAACCTACATGCTTAAACACCAGGAGGGATATGGCCTCTCTGGATTATCTCTATTCACATAGTAAGGCATGAGGGCTTGTGGAGCCAGATGCAGCTTCAGATTGACTATGTAAGCTTGAGCATGCTTTTTGAGCACTATGATGCTCAACATCTTCACTCAGTAAGACAGAGTTGAATGATGGCTTCACAGGAGAAGGTACGAATCAAATGCCAGGCACATAAAGGCTCTTAACAAATATGAGCTGCCTTTAGACAAAACTGTTGATTGTGCTAATGGAGGGCTTCTCCCTTTTTTAACTCAACAACACACAGTGACAGATCAATTAAATATTCAGGGAAGAAGGCAGAAAGACATACCAAATGTGAGGAAAATGCTCTTCTTACAGAGCAATCTATTTTTGTATGGAAATGTGAAAAGGGAAAGTAGAGAGGGCAACAAACACTGAGGGTAAATGCCTTATAGTCATTAGAACTGCTGCTAACAAATCTTGGCTGCTGAAAGAAAAACACAGGTGGGAATGCTGGCTAAGTTATATTTTCTAATGGATGTGAATTAATAACATAAAATGAATAGATGGTCTCTAGGCAAGTACAAGACAGTGGGGGCAGAAAGTGTTTTTTAAAAGCCACATAAACCTCACAAAACATCAAATCATTCAAGGGAATACTGTTAAATCTAGACATCCATTCCCCAAAGAGAGGAGGAAGTGGAGAGAAAGGGGCAGAGAGAGGGTGTTCCCAGGGATGTTTTCTTTGAATTTTTCAAACATTTTATTTTCTTACCAAACTACTTTCCTGTCCAGAATAGTGTAAGACTTACATTTAAGCTATAACTCATGAATTGTATAGCATAATGTAGAAAAGAAAGAAGGGAGGAACGTGGGGAGGGAGGAAAGGAAGAGAGAGAGGATAGCTATTTTAGGAATACAATGAGGTGCTTGGGCACAGGGAAGGTCAGAGCCCATGCATATGTCTTCTGCTCCCTGAAAACATGTTATTTTGCTACTGAATCTCCACCTTCACAGCCTGTGTTGGGGGATTATCTTGGGGCTCTTGGTTTTATTTCCCTTTTAAGGCAAGAAAACTGGAAGGTGAGTGGGAAACCATTCTGGATAATTAGCAATTAATGACAAGTCTGTGAGAGTGGGAGAGGGCATTCAAGTCTCTACTGCAAGTACAATAAGCATCAGGAAGCGGAAAGCTAAAGCATTCAAGTCTGAGAACTAACAAAATAAGAACGTGCACATAGTTCAATTACCATGGGACTCGGCAGGAAATAGAATATTAGTGAACAGCATGTTGAAAATATCTAGCTAGAGCTTGTTAGAACATGTGTTGAGTTTGCTACTGACCACTTGGAAGGCAGTGGTTCTAAGCCTGACAGGGGACATATGGCAAAATGTGGAGGCATTTCTGGTGGTAAGACCTTGGGTCTTACTGGGTAGAGGCCAGAGATGCGGCTAGAACTATGGAAGTATGCAGCCTAAATGCCAACAAAGCTGAAGTTGAAAAACTGCTGTAGGGGAAGAAGGAGAGTCCTGGGACACCTGGTGAGCTTCCCATCTAACATAGAAATGTTATTGCACCGAATCTGGTTTAGGGAACAGCCAAAGAAACTCCAGACTTAAGCAAGTGACCACAGGAAATTCTTTAAAGATGATTATTTCCTGTGATCTTGAGTTGTAAAAAATTTTTCCCAGTAGCCCTAAATTACTTCCTGGTAGATAAAGAAAAGGACAGATTTCTCTATGGTATCAGAAGAAAAACTGTGAATGAAAACACACTGGTCCCTTCTGTAGACATCACTGGAAGAAAAAGAATCAAAAGTGACCAAACAAAAATTAAATAAAAAAGGACATTTGTATATTTTGGATCACACTACCTCACACTTGAAAATAAACACTGAGAGTGGAATAAGAACTCACAGAAACTGTGGCATGCTGGTATGGGCAGAAACTCACAAGGAATAGGGTGTAATCTGGAATAAGAAACACAAGCAGAGGCGGTTCACAAATATGATACACAAGCCACAAAGAGAGGCTGTAATCTGGCTGCTATATTGAGACCAAGCACTCAGAATACTGGTCTGTGATGTCCTATGTCTCTAAAGCTGAACCAAGAGGTCAATATCTCAAAGAGCTGAATGGCCACTAATGAGTAGTTATTTCCTTACCTATCATATGGCTTCACATCAAGACTTGAAAGTGAATGAGCCAGCCAGGCACGGTGGCGCAAGCCTGTAATCCCAGCACTTTAGGGAGGCTGAGACAGGAGAATTGCGAGTTCAAAGCCAGCCTCAGCAATGGTGAGGTGCTAAGCAACTCAGTGAGACCCTGTCTCTACATAAAATACAAAAAAAATAGGGCTGGAGCTGTGGCTCAGTGGTCGAGGGCCCCTGAGTTCAATCCCCAGTACCAAAAAAAAAAAGTGAATGAGCCAAGGCAGTAAAAAAGGAGACAGAAATAAAATCCTTCAAGAGCCCTTTCTTTGGGGGGCAGTTTAAAAGGGTCTATTGAAGAATAACAAAGTAAGAATAAAATCTATACTGTAAGAAAAACCAGAGACTTTCATATTTATTTAGATGGAAGCATCTTTTTTTTTTTTTAAAATTTTTTCTTAGTTGTAGATGGACACAATGTCTTTATTTTATTGCTCTGTATGTGGTGCTGAGGATCGAACCCAGGACCTCACGCATGCGAGGCAAACGCTCTACCGCTGAGCCACAATCCCAGCCCCTAGATGGAAGCATCTTATGCCATATTTATTCAGTCCCAGTTTTGGGCACCTGGCACATGCTGTTTCCTTTGCCTGGGATGCCAGCTGGGAAACTGAGGATTGCTGAGAGGAACTGTTGTGGTGTGGGCAGGGTTTGTAGGAGCAACAGGGATGCTTCAAAACCCTAGGACTGGGATCCTTGTCATCCCTTGCTCTGCGGAGTGCAGGTAAAGGAAGCAGTTGGAAGCTAGAAGGAACTGGACCAGAATTCAGAATTTGGGCGTTTAGTACAAAAACATAACCAACTACGGAGACTCAGGGAAGGCAGCAGAAGAAAGAAACACCTCAATGGAGCCGATTCTCTCCTCCCTCCAGTGTACTAGCAAAAGCAGGGCATGGAGCATAGATGCAGTATCTCTAGTGGAGTACAGAGCTGGTAGGGGTGAAGCCCAGGATACCTGCTCAGTGCTCAACTTCCAAAGTGACCCCAAGTCTCTCCACTCTAGAAAACCTCCCCAAGCCGAGTCCAGGAGGGTCTTCTTAACTGTCCGTTTACCTTTCTGCCAGCTGGACTGTAAGCCCTCCTGGGGGTGGCCGTATGGCCATTCTTAATGGAAGGGTCCAGAACAGACTCTCAATAACCAGCCTTGTCCTCAACCTTCCTATTTCTTTCTCTTACTTTCTCAGACTCCAAACTTTAGAGTCATTTTGGACTCTGCCCTTGGGGTACCATTTCTCAAATTCACAGCTGCCCATATGGGCAAATCAAACTCCTTGAAGCACTTCATGTGGGAGCCCTATCTTTGTCCCAGTATAGGCCTGTACTGAAGTTCTCCCTGGAGCTCATTCTTTATATATTCCTGACAGAATTCTGAAGGTTGGGCTGGGATTGGTCATTCCCTGCTGAAAACCCTTCACTTCTTTCTTATTTTTAAGTAATATTTATCCACACTAATGAGGCAGGCACAATGTTCAGCATTTCTTATATCTTCTCTCATGTTCCTGACTACCCTGCTAGAGAGCTATTGCCATCCGTTTTAAAGATTAGCAACAACAGGGGCTGCGATTATGGCGCAGTGGTAGCGTGCTCGCCTAACACGCATAAGGCACTGGGTTCAATCCTCAGCACCACATAAAAATAAAATAAAGATATTCTGTCATCTAAAACTAAAAAATAAACATTTAAAAAAAAAAAAAAGATTAGCAACAACAAATGCCCATAAGTTTGTTAAATTACCAACATGGGTCCAGGTAGCACCACTTCAAGCTGTGGATCCAATTCTGGGTTGGCTGCTTCCTCTTATCATAACAGCATATCTTAGACTGGGTAATTTATAAACAAAAGGAATTTATTGCTCACTGTTCTGGAAACTGAAAAATCCAAGATCAAGACACCAGCAAATTCAGTGTTTGAGGGCTTATTCTCTGCTTCAAACTCATCAAATTTTATACATGAAATATGTATATTTTTAGCCATTGATGACATTTCAATAAGCTGTAAAATTTTTCTTTTATTTATGATGGTGCAATTAAAATTTTAAACTTTAAAAAGTTTTAAAAACTATTATTTTTTTAAAACACCACAAGTCAGGAAGGGGTGTTACTCAGGGGTAGAGTATGTGCTTAGCATGTGTGAAGCCTTGGGTCCAATCTCCAGCACAAAACCAAACAACAAAATCTTCACAAATCATTATGTACAATGGCCTCTCACTGCACTTGGGACAAAAAGCTAAACTCTTTGTCATGGACTCCAAGGTCCTGGAACATGCCCATCTCCCAACCTTGGCTTGGATCACTTTCCTCTGTTACAAAATCTGCTTCCAGCTCCTTGAATATGCCCTGCTAGTTCCCATCACAGAGCTTTGTGCTTTGATCATTCCTCAAGATCATTTCCTCTAAGATGCTTTTTCTTCCCATTTTTGTAGAGTAGCTCTCTCACCCAAAGTGACAAATTACCTTGATTGTGATCTTATTTTTTTCAGAGCTTTTATCACAAAATGAAGACTTTCACCATAACTGATATGTCATTGATTATCTGCCTCCCTCCACCACTATGGAAGGTTGGTGCTACATTTGGATTTGAAATGTCCCCCAAAAGGTCCATGTATTGAAGGATTGGTCCGCAGTCTGTGGTGCTATCAGGAGGTGGTGAAACCTTTAAGAGGTGGAGCCTAGTGGGAGGAAGTTAGGTCATTGGTGGCATGCCCTTGAAGGAGATATTGGGACCTCAGGTCCTTCCTCTCTCTTTGCTTCCTGGCTGGTGTAAACTAAGCAGATTCTTCCACTATGTGCTCCCATCATGATGTACTGTGCTACCACAGACCCCTAATTAACCAAGAACTAAAATCTCTGAAACCTTGAGCCAAAATAAATCTTCTCCCTTATTAAATTGATTATCTCAGGTATTTTGTTGCAGTAATGGAAAGTTAATACAGTTGTTGACAGAAGGGCCTTGCCTCCCTTTTTCACCATTGTGTTCCTGGCACAGTAGGTGCTTAATGAAACATCAATGAACATTAATTTCTACCTTTCACAGAGGACATGCATGTGGAGATCTTCCTGTTCCTGTCTCACCCAGACAGAAAGTTCCTAAAAGGTATTTGGCCTCAACACAGGATCCTGCCAATACAATAGAAGGCACTCACCTAAGCAGGTGCTAAATTAACTGGTGAATACAAAACAGAATAGAAAGCAATGACAATCCTTTTTCTCTAAGGCTTATGAATGTCTCTAACCATTGCAAAAAAGGGGGTCCCAAAATTGCTTTCAGGATGAGAATCCCACTGATAGAGCCTTCTAGGATTATTACTTTAAAAATAATATTCATGTTGATGTATAAGCATTCATATTATAAAACTTAATCTCATTAACTTATAGTCATGTTTAAGAAATAGTTCCTAAAATTATTTAATACCAAATCTCTAGTCATTTCCTGTTCCACCTAATTTCCTGAATTTATTCCTGACGGATGGCTTTTTAATTTTTTGATATACATCCTAGTTTCACAGTCATAGTAAACAATACATTTTTATGGTTTAAGGCTTAACTAGATGTCTTAATGGAGACATCATAAATGAATTTGTTAGTAGATGTTTTACAAAGCGGGAGCTGATGGTAACCACAGATATAAGGAATGAATAAAGTATAGAATGTGAGAACTTTATCTTTTACCCAACCTTTTCTGTTTCTTCCTGAGGCCTTTATGTCAGATGGGACAAAGGGCAAAGCACTATGATGTCAGTGGCATAGCTTCCAGGACAAGCTGGTTCTGTCTCATTCTGTTCTATTTCCTCTTAAGAACAATGCAAGAACCCCACACACTCAACAACTGCAGTGCCCTCCACCAATGGGCTTTCCCATGCCCTTGAACTATTAAGATCCAAGAGGGAGGGGAAAACCCTGTTCCCCCAGCACTGCTGAGCACTGATGTAATAAAGGACCCTCTGTGACAAAGCCCCACCCATGGGTAAAGAGGCCTGTCCCCTCCCCACATCCACTGCCCTACTCTGCTCACTGGCTTTCTGACCACAGGAAGACATCATCAAGAAGAAACCACTACCAGCTCTGCAAACTCAGAAGAGGCAGCCCCTGCATGCCACATGCTCACCCTAAGACACATGCTAACTATGTTGCAAATGGAACTCCACAAGAGAAACCTCAGGTGATCTCACAAGTCCACTTATTGCAAAAGTGCCTTAAAAATTCAAGAAAGCAAGGAACAGTGGAAGCATTCCATCCACACTACCACTTATGATTTCAGAATCAAGAGCTGGTGTCAATTCTTTCACCATCATTGAGGGAATAACTCCTACAGCAAGTGATTTTCATGAGTCACATGACCAGACTTCTTCTAGTGGTTCATTTCCCCTCCAATACTTTAATTATGATTACTTATTTTCTCTTCCCCCTGAAAGATACACTCATCTGCATCGGATATCAAAAGTAGGGTATGCTCTATCTCCTCAGGATGCCAAGTAAATTCATCTAAGAAATGAATTTCTTAGATCTAAGAATTTCTAAGAATCTAAGAATTCATCTAACAAATGTCCAAACTTTTTCCTGATTCTCTGTGTGTGTGTATAGACAACTAATTTAATAACTAAAGTGAAGTTTGAGCTTGATAAAACCTAGGATGTTAGCATTCAGGAGAAAAAACAAGACTGGACTCTGGCTCCTCTTGCTCTATGATAATGGTCTTCTTTCATATAGCACCTTTAGAGTCATTTGGTCTCTGATATATTCATGAAGAACTTCCACAAGGTAGAAACAGGATTTCTATACTGGTGACCTTATTGAATTATGCAAAGGCAGCCTCAAGCCATGTGAGCTTGAAAATCAGAGTAGAGAGTCTCAACTGGATCCTAACACAAGGAGGGCTATGGCCCAGGCATGTGGGGAGGCTGGCAGGGAGAGCCTCTGACAATCTGTCTGTCTGAGGAACTGAAGAGCTTCCTGGGAGAACTCTCAGCCTAGGAGAAGAAATATAGTTAGGAGGGTAGCTGCTATGGTAATGGTATGAATGAGCTGTCTTCTCTACCCAGGGACAGAGAGACCTTCCCCAAGAGCTGATATGAGCTGGATTTGGAAGGGCACTTCAGATTTCTGCAGTGAGCAAAGAAAAAGCCAGGCCTTCCAAGGAGCAGAAGCAGCATGCAGAGGCCCAGAAGAATAAGAATGATGCACATTTCAAGAACCAGGGCTGGTCCAGGGTGTTTGGATCCTGGGGAGACTGGTGAGGAAATGAGGCTGTAGAGTTAGGTTTCAGCCAAGGCCCAGAGGCTGTATTCCATCTGAATATTATCCTACGGTCTCTGGGAAGAGAAGAAAGATCCTCAAAGAAGAGAATTTGACTAGTGGAGACACTGAAATTAAGGAAGCCAGAGGAGATGTTACTCTGGTCAACCGAGGAGTAGTATATAAAATACGTAAAAAGGAGATCCAAGATGGCAGAATAGAAGAGGATGCGTTCTTGGCTGCTCCATGACATGAAACCAAGAAAGCAGACAGGCAGCTTCTCTGCAAGGTGGGTGAACCAAAAGGGGAGGGGGCTTTACTGGAACCTAAAACTGGACATTCAAAGCAGACCAGGGGCACAGGAGGTTGGATATAATAAAATAAGGAAAAAATCCCCAGTAGCACAATTGAGCTGGAAGCTCCAACCAGAGAAGTCCCTCCATAAGCGAATTAAAGGAGCCCACATTTTGGAGAGGTCCAAGGCGTGTCTGGGTACAGAGTGTTTAGAGACCAAGGCCATTGCCCAACAAACTGGAAGGACTCACTGCATGATATCTGAGTGTGAGGAAAGATGTCGCCATCTCTCCAGGTGGCAGGGGGAGGACAAAGGAAGGAACCATGTTGCAACTGCGGCATGAAAGCTGATTCCTGGCAAACCCAACTTTTGCCCAAATTACAGGCCCAGTAAACACACGCTGAACAACATAGAGTGAGCTTAAGTGACCAGAACAAAATCAAACGTGGAGAGAGGTTTACACAGGGGACAACTGGTTGTAGAAACCCATCCAGCTTTACCCTTCCCCCTCCAATCCAAGGACCAGCTGGAAGAGATGCATCTGGCCAGGAACTTGGAAGGGCAGGGCTGGGAGAAACTGTGGAGACTGAACCTGAGACTAAGAAACATGAGGTCTGCAGGTGATGTAGGGTACTAAGAATTGGATCCCCAACTGCAAGAATGGAACCCAACCCAGGGGAGCCCTGGAGTAAAGTCCTCCAGCATAGACCAGCAAGAACTGGGCATTGGAGGTGCGCTGATTTAAAATCTCCAGACCAATTAACATTCAGCAAAGAGTCTGGAGCCTGCTCAAGCCTAAACCCTGCCTCCAGGAACTCTGCCTATGGGATTACCTCTCTTACTCCAGCAATCTGGAGGGTGGAGCATCACACTCCAGAAGACTCCACCTAAAACTGCTAAGAAGAGAAGCTGAGGATATTTTGAACTCCAATGGAAAGAATTCTTTAACTTTTCATCAAGATATTTTTTCTTTTTTTAAAATCCTTTTTCACTGTTTAATTGTAACCTTAATGGTACATGGACATTTATATAGTTTCCTATTTTTTTCTTCTCATCTCTAGAATTTTAAAGCCAGCTATTTTACAAGGATTAGTTTTTTGTGAACTAGGATGACTAGTATATTTTAGTTTTGTTTTATATTCTTTTATTTTTATTTTAATTTGTTTAAAATTTTTGCTTTATATATTTTCTCCTACCTGTTTCCCTTGATTCTCTCTTTTCTTCTTCTAACAGCTAATCTCTATTGTTCTCTCTTTCACTCTTCCTTTAATCTTTGTCTTCTGTCTTCTCCTCCTCCCTCATAATCATCACACCCTATATCACTTCTGTTCTCTCCTTGTCCACCATTTGGAAATGTAAAGCATTTTGCAAACTTGCTATTTTTATTATAGGCAATAATTGATCATATCATTCCTGTTTATTATGATAATTAACATTGTAGGCATCATAGTAGGAACTATTTTGTTTAATGCTGTAAATTGTTTGCATTGGTTGTTATTATTTGTCTCCCCCTAAACAGTGAGGTACTGGAAACCTTCAGGGACACTATAAGTCCACAGAGTAGAAACTCTACTGCCTCAGATCCATACTGTTAAATGGGTAGACACAAAAACAACATGAAAGAGCAAGAGAACAAATCACCCCAAGCAAACCAAGATACTCCAATAACAGAATCCATTGACACCACAGTGGAAGAAATGTCAAAGAAGGAGTTTAGAATGTGCATAGTTAAACTGATCTGCAAAGTAAAGGATGATGTAAGAGAGCAAATACAGGGAGCAAAAGATCACTTCAATAAAGAGATAGAGATTCTGAAAAAATACCAAAATGAAACCCTTCAAATGAAGGAAACAATAACCAAATTAAAAATTTAATAGAAAGTATCACAAACAGACTAAACCACTTGGAATACAGAACATTTGGCAATGAAGACAAAATATATAATCTTGAAAATAGAGTTGACTATGGAGAGAAGATGTTCAGAACCATGAACAGAATTTCCAAGAACTATGGGATAACACAAAAAGACCCAATTTAAGATTTATCAGAATAGATGAAGGTGCAGAGATACAAACCAAAAGAATGCACAATCTTTTCAATGAAATAATATCAGAAAATTTCCCAAATCTAAAGAATGAAATGGAAAACCAAATATAAGAGGCTTATAGGACCCCAAATGTGCAAAATTACAACAAATCCACATCAAGGCACAGTATAATGAAGATGCTTAGCATACAGAAAGGATAGAATTTTAAAGGCTAAGAGAGAAAAATATCAGGTTACATGTAGGGGGAAACCTACATGTAATATAGATCCCAGCTGATTTCTCACCCCAGACCCTCAAAGCTAGGAGGTCCTGGAATAATATATACCAAGCTCTGAAGGAAAATGGATACCAACCAAGAATCCTATATCCAACAAAATTAAGCTTCAGATTTGAAGATGAACTAAAAACCTTCTATGATAAACAAAAATTAAAAGAATTCACAATCAGAAAGCTTGCACTTCAGAATATTCTCAACAAAATATTCCAAGAAGATGAAATGAAACATATAAAGCGAAAACCTGCAAAGGGAGGAACTACACTAAAGGAACAGTCCATCAAAGGAGAAATTAATTTAAATTAAAAACTAGAAATAAACCAAAATGACCAGGAACACAAATCATATCTCAATAATAACCTTGAACAAAGGTTATTACAAATCAAAAGATACAGACTAGCAGATTGGATTAAAAAACAAGACCCAACAATATGCTGTCTCCAAGAGACTCACCTCATAGGCAAAGACTTCCACAGACTGAAGGTGAAAGGATGGGGAAAAACATATCACTCACATGGATCATGTAAATAAGCAGGGGTTTCTATCCTCATATTAGATAAAGTGGTCTTCAAGCCAAAGTTAATCAGAAAAAACAAAGAAGGACATTTCATACTGCTTAAGGGAATAATACATTGACAAGACATAACAATCATAAATATTTATGCCCCAAACAATGGAGCATCTATGTACATCAAGCAAACCCTTCTCAATTTCAGGAAACAAATAGACCACAACACAATAATACTGGATAACTTTAATGTGCCTCTGTCAGCACTGGATAGATCTTCCAAACAAAAACTAAATAAAGAAGCTATACAAGTAAAAAATACAATTGATAATTTAGATTTAACAGACATATATAGACTATTTCATCCATCAGTGACTGAATACACTTTATTCTCAGCAGCTCACAGATCCTTCTCTAATACAGATCATGTTGTGTAAGCTATCATATATGTTGGCATACAATTATGTTAATATATTTTCAGCATCTGTAGGGTTATTTTGATAGCTCCCTCTCCATTGATATTAATTTTTGTGTTCTTGCTTTTTTTTATTAGACTTGTTTGATATTTATCAAATTTTGGTGGTATTATTTTTTCTTTATCTCACATATCTGCTTCTACTCTTATTTTTTACTTCTTACTACATAATTTGGAAATAATTTGATTTGTATTCTAACTTCTTTCTGATACAAGTACTTTAAGTTATAAATGTTCATCTGAGACCATTTCATACCAGAGATCCTGATATTTTAAGCTTTTATTATCACTTAGTTCAAAGTACTTTTTATTTACTTTTCTTGTGCTTTCTTCCTTGACCTCTGAGATTTTTATAAGTGCACCATTTAATTTTGAAATAGTTGACATGTAGGGGTGGGTTCTATATATCTTAAGGTGATTGATTTCTAACCTAATAAATCATGCAGGAAACAGTCTGCATGATTTCAATTTTAAAAAAATTAATGGCAATGCTTCTTGTATTGATTATATTATTTACATACATATCAAAACTTATCAAATTGCATACTTTAAATATGTGCATTTTATTGTACTTCAATTTTACTTCAACAAAGCTATGGGGAAAAATGAAGAAAAAAAAAAAGAAATATAGTTAGGAATGGGGCCATTGAAACAACATTGAAAGAGCTATTTCCTCAAGAAATTCTGAGGTGTCCCACCAGATTTACTGTGCCTTCTGTACTTTCTTATTGAAGATATGACTTTCTGGCACCTTGAAACTACAAAGCAACAGGACAGTGGCAATGGAGGTGCCTAGGGTGATGGAGGTTTGAGCCTGCCAGGGAAAGGCTCCTATCTGTGGCTCCAGAAGATGTGTGAAGAGGTATCTTCAGGACTGTGGGCAGCAGAGGCCTTGAGTGCAGTGGACATGATGGCAGCAACCATCTGGAATAGTGGCTGAGTCTGTTAATTAATGTCACTCCTTAGGACCACCGGGCAGAAACATGGGGAAGAAAAAACTTAGTTGGAGTGTCTGCAGGAACAAATGAAGCACAAACAAAATCTGGATTGTCTCTTCTGGGATCCAGCTCGTGCCTGCACTGTCACCCTGGGTACCCAGAGTCGTGGGGGACACCCTCTTCCCATTGAACAGAGAAAGTCTGTTCCCTTGCACATGTTGTGGGAGACAGCTATTGCTCAGAGCACCATGAGTTCTGGATTTCTTTATTGTTAACGGATTAAGTTAAATCACTGAATGCAGCTGATTTCTTTTTTGTTCTCCCATTCCTGAAATTTTCTTTCCTAACCCACAGGCTTAGCTATCTTCCTGTAGTGCCAGCTGGCTAATGAAAGCAACTGCTGTGCTTTGCAGGGTTAATTTATTCAGGGCCTGCAATATGCCCTATCTCTCCTCAGCACTAAACACTTCTAGTATTATGTTTTAAATATAAACAAGAACTACAAAGATGAGGGATTATTTTGCAGGCTGCTCCCGGGATTATCTTGTCATGACACACTCCTTACACAGCCCTCAGGAGTAATTCTACAAGGAACAGCAAGTACAGCTAGCATGACATGATCTATGCCAGGGTGTGGGACAGAAATGGTTATATAACAGTGCTGTGGCTGCCCCCCAAGGATGAGCCCATTATGACACAGTCTCATCTGACAATGTCTTGGCCTTCAAAGAACAGAGTATGAGCTATATCATAAAGCCGCCCTACCTCTTCTTTGTTTTAGGATACAGGACATTGAGTGATCAATATGTGGCCTCTGTTCCCCTCTGCCCACTCCTGCCAGCCCATGCATACAGACTCCAGGAACAGCAAAGGCCCAACAGTTGCTGGGACACAGCAATCTATAATCTAGCCTCCAACATCCCCATGGCTACTCCAAGCCCAAAACAGGGTTCCTACTCCTGGGTCCTGCTTTCTACCTACCTCCTACTCATGTCCTCTAAAATTCAGTCCATGCCCTCTTTACCTGGAGATTAGTTCTGCTTCAAAAACCACAGTGAGCATCCTCAGCACCCTGTACACAAGCTCACCAGCACTCCTTACACCGTAAGAATGTTGTTTACTTTGTTCCTCATCCTCAGCCCATGACCCAGAGGGAAGCATTCTGTTTCATTCCTCTTTATTTCTGCAGCTCTAGGCCCAGTGCCCGGTTCACAATAAATGTTAAAGATAGATCATAGGCTTAAATGTGAAACAAAACTAGAAAACATCTAGCAGAGGGAAGGAGAATCTTTGTGACCTTGAGTTTGGCAAAGATTTCTTTGATACAATACCAAATACATGATCCATAAAATTTTTTTTTAAAAACTCATATATTGGAATTCATCAAAATGTAAAACTTCTGGTCTCCAAAAGACATGGTTGAGAAAGTGAAAAGATAAACCACAGACTGGAAGGAAAGTTTCTGTAAAACATGTAACTATGAAAGGACTTGATTCCTGAATTTATAAAGATCTCATACAACTTAATAATAAATAATAGTCACAATAATCATAATAAAATGCACAATTCAATAAAAAGCTATCAAAGATTTAAACAAATACTTCACCAAAGAAGACATTTGAGCCCGGCATGGTGGCACACACCTGTAATCCTAGTGGCTCGGGAGACTGAGGATCGGGAATTCAAAGCCATTCTCAACAACTTAGTGAGGCCCTAAGCAACTCAGTAAGACCTTGTCTCTAAATAAAATACAAAATAGGACTGGAGATGTGGCTCAGTGGTTGAGTGCCCCTCAGTTCAATACCCGGTACCCACCCCCACCCACCTGAATAAAAAGATATTTGAATGGCAAATGGCAAATGAGCACATGAAAAGATGCTCAACATTTTCAGTCACTAAGAAAATGCAAACTGAAACCCCAAGAAGATATTACCATACACCAGCAGAATGGCTACAAATTATAAAGAAGTACTGGAAAGGATATGAAGCAAGTAGAGGAATAATTCTGGTGTTCTATAGCACGGTAGGGTGACTATAGTTAACAATAATGCATTGCATATTTCAAAATAGCTAAAAGAGAGGATTCTGAGTGTCCTCACCACAAAGAAATGGTAAATGTTTGAAGTGATGGCTATACTAATACATTAATACGTTGCTAATGGAAATGCAAAATGGTACAGTTATTTTGCAAAACAGCATAGCAATTTCTTCAAAATTAAACATGAGCCAGGCACAGTGGTGCACACCTGTGATCTCAGCAATTTGGGAAGCTAAGGAAGGAGGATCATGAGTTCAAAGCCAGCCTTGGCAATTTAGCGAGGCCCTAAGTAACTCAGTGAAAGCCTGTATCAAAATAAAATACAAAAAAGGGCTGGGGGGACTGAGGTTATGGCTCAGTGGTAGAGCACTCGCCTAGCATGTGTGAGGCACAGGGTTTAATCCTCAGTACCACATAAAGATAGATAAATAAAGGTATAAAAAAAGGGCTGGGAATGTGGGTCAGTGATTAAGCACTCCTAGGTTCAATACCCGGTAACAACAACAAAAAAATTAAACATGCACTTACACAACCTAGTAATCCCACCCCTCACTATTTATCTAAGAGAAATGAAAATTCACATTCACACAAATTGCTGTAATGCTAAAATTCATAACAGCTTGACTAATGACAGCAAAAACTGGAAATAACTCAGCTACTCTACAACTGTGAGTAGATAAATGAACTGTGGTGCAACCATGCAATACAATATTACACAGCGATAAAAAATTATGAACGGGCAGGACGCAGTGGTGCACACCTATAATCCCAGTGGCTTGGTAGGCTGAGGCAGGAAGATCACGAGTTCAAAGCAAGCCTCAGCAAAAGCAAGACACTAAGCAACTCAGTGAGACCTTGTCTCTAAATAAAATACAAAATAGGGCTGGTGATGTGGCTTGTTGGTTGAGTGCCCAAGTTCAATTCCTGGTACCCACAAAATTAAAAAAAAAAAAAAAAAGAAAAGAAAGGGCTGGGTGGTTGTGACTCAGTAGTAGAAAACTTACCTAGCATGCACAAAGTCCTGGGTACAAGCCCAGCACCAGAAAAAAAGTCAGCTGATAAAAAACAATGAACAGCACAGAAAAGGAAGCAATCAACAGAGCAAAGAGACAACATACAGAATAGGAGAAAATATTTGCAAACTACACATCTGACAAGGGATTAATATCCAGGATATATGAGGAACTCAATAGCAAAACAAAACAAAACAACAACAACAAATCTGATTAAAAAATGAGCAAAACCTGTAATCCCAGCACTCAGGGAGGCTGAGACAGGAGAATCGCGAGTTCAAAGCCAGCCTCAGCAACTGCGAGGCGCTAAGCACCTCAGTGAGACCCTGTCTCTACATAAAACACAAAATAGAGTTGGAGATGTGGCTCAGTGGTTGAGTGCCCCTGAGTTCAATCTCCAGTACCAGAAAAAAAAAAAGAAAAGAAAAGAGCAAAAGACCTGAATAGACATTTTTCAAAAGAAGGCATACAGATGGCCAACAGGCATATAAAAAAAATCACTAATCAGAGAAATACAAATCAAAGCCATTATGAGATATCAACTCATCCCAGTTAGATAAATATAATAAAAAGACAAAAGGATGTGGCAATAAAGGAACTCTTTCTTGTACACTGTTGGTGGGAATATAAATTAGTACAGCCATTATGGAAACCATTATGGAAATATCTCAAAAAATTAGAAACTGAACTAACATATGACTCAGAAATCCCACTAGTGGGGGCTGGGATTGTGGCTCAGTGGTAGAGCGCTTGCCTCGCATGCGTGAGGCCCTGGGTTCGATCCTCAGCACCACATACAAAGCAATAAAATAAAGACATTATGTCCATCTACAACTAAGAAAAAAAAAAAAAAAGAAATCCCACTAGTAGATTTGTTATAGTTTGGATCCAGAATGTCCCCAAAAGGGTGGTATGTTGAAGGCTTGGTCCCCAATGCAGCAATATTCAGAAGTGGGGCTTTGGGAATTGATTGGATCTTCAGGGCTCTAACTTCAATGGGTTAATCTATCAATGAATTCATAGCTGAATGGACTACTGGGAGGTGGTGGAAACTGTAAGAAGTGAGACCTGGTTGAAGGGAGTGAATCCTTGGGGGTGAGCCCTTGGAGACTCTATTTTGTCTCTGACCCTTTCCTCTCTCTCTGCTTTCCGGCCACCATGACATGAGCAATTTAACTCTACCACATGCTCCCTGCCATGATGGTCTGCATCACTACAAGCCCACAGCAGGGGGGCCAAGTGACTATGGACTGAAACCTCTCACACCAGGAGTCAAATAAATCTTTTCTCCTTTAAGTCAATTTTCTCAGGTACTTTATCACAGCAACAGAAAGCTAATACATGAATTGTATATATACATAAAGGAAACGAAATCATTATATCAAAGAGATATCAGGACTCCTCTGTTCACAGCATTTACAATAGCTGAGGTATGAATCAAATGAAGTGTTCATCAATGGATGAATGGATAAAGAAAATGTAGTATGTATACACAATGGAATACTATTCAGCTATAAAAAGAATGAAATCCATTCACTTGCAACAACATGCTTGAGCCTAGAAGACATTATATTAAGTAAAATAAATCAGACAACAAATATAAGTACTGTATAATCTCACTCATATTTGAATCCAAAAAAGTTAATGTCATAGGAGAAAAGAGTAGAATCTGAGGGTGGGGGTGAGAAGAGGTTGGTCAATACATACAAAGTCACAGTTAAATAGGAGGAATAAATTTTGAAGTTCTACTGCACAGTAAGGTGACTACATCAAACAATAACACATTGTATATTTCAAAATACCCAGAAGACAGAATTTGGTATGTTCTCACCATAAAGAAATAATAAATATTTGAGGTAATGGTTGTAATCATCCTGATTTGATCATTGCGCAATGTGTTGAAACATCACACTGTACAATCATTACGTGTCAAAAATAGGACTGGGATGTAGTTCAGTGGAAGAGCATATACTTAATGACCACAGGTCCTGAGTTGAATCCTCAGCTTTGCTACATAATAAAATAATAAAATGTTTTTAAAAGCTAAAAAAATATGAATGAGCTACTGGTATGCACACAAAAATGGATGGATTTTTAATGCATCATGCTAAGTGAAAGCAGCCAGAATTCAGAGACTCTTTACTATATGCACAATTCTTATTCATTTTTCTATCCCATATCAAATGTTATTTCTTCTCTATATCCTTATCTGATTACTATCCTCCCCACACCTATGAAAAGAAGAAATGATTTGATATGCCTTCCAAGCATTTTTCTCTCTTTCTTACATTTCATGCCTTCTGTATGACTAGGTATGCAAATATCACATCTCTCCAACTAATTTTAAGTACTAAATCTGATTCACTCTTGCATTTATGTACAGCCAGCCTCTGGATCAATGCTTTATACATGGGAAGTACACAGAAATTTTGTTTGATGGGTTAATTAAAAATTAAGTGGACAGGATAAACTGGCAGATAAAGTTGGCATGGTCAGCACCAAAACAACATAGTCCAGAAGTTTATAGCTTTGAGGATCTTTTGATGATATTTCAGGTGAAGGAAGGAATGAATACCAGAAGATGAAGATCGGCATTAGAAAGAAGTCCATTCAATGGCTGCTGCATGAGAACAGGAGGATGCCTGAGTGAAACTAGAGCAAAGCTCAAAATCATATGAGATTCATTCAAATGTTGAAGTCATAACCCCAGTACCTCAAAATGTGACTAATATTTGGAGAGATCTTTAAAGAGGTAATTGAAGTGAAATGATGTTTTTAGAGTGGGTCCTAATCCAGCTTGATGGATGGCCACATAATAAAAGGAGATTGGGACACAGACATAGCATATGGAAGACCATGTAAGTATACAGTGAGAAATGCCACCTACCAACCAAAGACAGAATCCTCAGGGGGAGTTAACTTGCTGACACCTGGATCTGGAAATTCTGCCTCCAGGATTGTGAAAAAAATAATTTCTGATGTTAAGACTGATGGCTTAGATAATGCACATCCAGTCTACACTGTTTAGTTATGGCCACCTTAGGACACTAACTCAGCTGTGAAGGAAGGATAGGCTATCAGTGGATCTGGAAGGCATTCCAGGTGAGAAGAACACATCCAGAGGCAGGCAAGAGGCCAAGTCAAGTGTAGAGACAGGCAAAAGAACAATGTCATGGTATAGATGCTAGAGTGGCTCAGGTGGCAGTAGTAGATGAGCATGGGATGTAGTGCACAACAGTCTTGGAAAAATGGGTTGGCAGCAGATCATGCAGGTCCAGGATGGCAGGTTAAAGATCTTAGACTTCAGGCTGGGGGTGTAGCTCAGTGGTAGAGTGCTTGCCTAGCACATGTGAGGCACTGGGTTTGATCCTCAGCATCACATAAAAATAGATAAATAAAATAAAGGCATTATGTCCATATAAAATAAAAATATATTTTAAAAAAAGATTGTGGGGAGCTAGCTCCATGCTATGCCCTTAAGATGGCAACTAGCCATTGTGTGTAAACAGGAAGGGCACAGAGAAAGGAAGGGACTATATGATTGGTTTACTGTTGGTTCCGCAAACGTGATCAGCTCGTGGACAGAATTCAGGGAGCCTGTGTGCCTTGCCACGTGGACAGCTGCTGGCTACATGGATTGTCTCTGATTGGCCGAAGAGCCCTATAAGTTGAATGCATGTTCCGCAAATATACAAGTACTTGCTTTGACTGGACTCCCTGGTGTGTCTGATTGTCCTACAGCAAAGGGCTGGGAATGGGCAGCCAGTAGGCTCCAACTCTTCCCGACTTCCACTGCTAGGTGAATGTGGGGGTGCCCCTTTGACCCGCTGGTTCGGGACGGACCCAAATACCCGCAAACATCTTAGAGTTTATTCTGTAGGCAAAAGTGCCTCTTCCCTCTGGGGTTGGTGGCAGCTAGTTATTATCTATAATGGAAGGAAGAACATGGTAGCTTACCCAGGCATCCTGTCAGGAAGTGGCACACACACCTGACAGACAAGGGTGTCAGCAAACCAGCCAGCTGCTGCCACCTGGGCCAATGCTGCCACACAGGGGTTGGGAGGGTACCTGCAGTGGCTTTCTGTATGGATTTTTATGTAGGAAACTCAGGACCACAGCATAGCTCTCTTGTGAAAACAATGTTGATCAGAGCAACAAACATATAATGGAGTCCTGATGCCCATAACAACCATGACCAGCAGCTCTACCTTCAGGTTAGATCCCAAATGTTATGGTTTAGATATGAGGAATCCCCCAAAAGTTCAATTGTAAGACAATGCAAGAAAGTTCAGAGGTAAAATGGTTAGGTTCTGAGCATCTTAGCCTAGTCAGTGCATTAATCCACTTCAATGGATTAACTGGGTGGTGATTATAGGAAGGTAGGGTGTACTGGAGGAGGTAAATCACTGGGGGCATGCCTTTGGGGTATATATTTTGTTCTTGGCAAGGGGAACTCTCTCTGCTTCCTTTTGGCCATAGCCTGAGCTGCTTTTCTCCACTACAAGTTTCCACTGTGATGTTTTGCCTCACCTCCAGCCTGGAGCAATGGAGTTGGCTATCTATGGACTGAGACCTCTGAAATCATGAGCCAAATAAACCTTTCCTCCTCTAAAATTGTTCTTGTCAGGTTTTTTGGTCACAGTGGCAAAAAAACTGACTAAAACACCAAATCTACCTGGATCTTCTTCTGGATGCAGGGACCATCCCCTAATTCACCTCCATCCTTCTACTCATCCCTCTTCTGCCAGTTAATTTGTCCACACTAACCATAGCCATCCTTTTAAATATAGGTCAGATCATTTCACTCCTCTGCTCAAAACCCTCTAGTGGGTCCTCCGGTTCCTCAGAATAAAATCCAACCTTCCAACTGTGGTTCACACGCATGCCCTGCACCCCTACCCCTGGGCCCTCTTCTCCCCATCATTCCCTGTGCTTTGCTGCACTGGGAGAGGAAAAATCAAGCCCAAGAGGAATCATGGGAACTCAGTTGTTTACACAACCAAACAGCTGAGGACTGTTTCTTTCTCTTGTTTGCTCAACAAACATTTTTAGACCACCTTCTATATCTCAGGTACTGTGGCAAGCACCAGGGTACAACTTGGGCAAAAACAAACAACATCTCTCCCTACTTGGGGTTCATAATCCAGTTCAGGGAACTAGTAAATAACCACAAAAAGACACAATTTGAACAGTGAAAATGCAAGTTTCACTATGAGGAGATGTGACCAAGTCAAGGAGGGAAAGACTCTTCAGGTGACATTCTCAGGGTAACAGGCAGGAATGTAGTGAAAAGTAAAACATCCTCAGGCAGAGGGAACAGCAAAGCAAGGGAAGGAGATACTGTGACAGCAGGTGGAAACCCAAGTATGTAGGACTTAATGTTCCTGCTCTGCAGGGGTGAAGTTGGCAGGAGAACCTTACCAAAGGTTCATGATTTGGCTCACAATTTCAGGTTCAGGGGCTTACCACCCCTTACCTGCCCTGGCCTGTCAGGTGGGCCCAGGCTCCTTCAGGGATGGCCAAGGAAATACCCCAATTGTCTTAGTAGTCCAAACTCTTCACCAATTATACCAATTGCCTGTCCCAGGGTCCTCTTCCATGCTGAGGCTACAAGGTGGCACTGGGGAAGCCAGGAGGACTTCCCGTATTTGTGCTCAGACCTAAGAGAGAACTAGCTGGGCATTGTGGCACACACCTGTAATCCCAGCTACTCGGGAAGCTGAGTAGGAGGATCTAGAGTTCAAACCCAGCCTCAGGAATTTAGTGAGGCCCTGAGCAACTCAGCGAGACCCTGTCTCTAATAAAATATAAAAACGGGTTGGGAATGTGGCTCGGTGGTTAAGTGCCCCTTGGTTCAATCCCTGGTAGCAAAAAAAAAAAAAAAAGAGAGAGCGAGCGAAGAGAGCTAATAAAATTTCCAATAGCAGTGGGCACTTCCTCAGGTCTGCAAGCCCTCAGGCTCAGTGGAGACTTATTTTACAACCCAAGACCACCCCCAGGATCTCAACCTTATGTACTTGTGACCCCTCCCCAACTCCTATGCCCCAGGGTCATTCACCTCAGGCACTTGTGGCTCTTCTCATTATGAGGAGACCCATTACTGCAACAACCAGATGTGGCTCTCACATAGCTGGCCTCAGAGAGACCCTCTGATTCCCCAAGTTGTAATATTTTGCTGGCTTACCTCACCCACTCTTACAATTGTGAGAAAAAAAAAAAAGTGCCCTGCAATCTCTCCCTCTGTTTCTCATCTCTTTCCTGCAGCATCCTTCCTGAATTCACTGACAACAGAATCATTTTCTGCCTGCTAAACATCTAAACCTAATACATTTCTTTTCTCTCACATCAGTAGCATCCCTTTGGTGATCAAAGCTACCCTGTTTATGCCTAACACTATGATAAAGAGCTCTCCTTCATTAAAGATCATTTTAATTTGTAAAACTGTCATCATTTGGTTTGCATTGTTTCTCATTTACAGTAAGTCACAGAGTTTCCTTGAAAGATACATTAATAAGGTAACTTGATTTTAGGGAATTGAATACATGTTGGTGGTAGGCTATGGTAACAACTGTGAAAAGAGGAATTAAATGACTAAAATCTAGGAAACAGTGGCCCCAATGAAAGGAAGGGCAGTAAGGGTGCAGAGAAGGAGATGAAATAGGAGAGATGGGGCTATGGAATTAGCATGAGGTGAGAAGTGATTGAATGTGAGCCAAGGTGGGGGCCTCAAAAACATGCTGACATTGCCTGCAAGTGCTTCTCAGAACTTCCTCAGCTTTTTGTCCCTCCTGACCTCCCTTCCAAAGGAGCCCTCCCCTACAACTGTCCATCACAGTCCCTTCATGGTAGCTTCATAGCTATGATCATAATCAGTGATGCGATTCATTAGTGTGTTTACCATCCCTTCTCCAGTAGTGTGTAGGTCCCTGAGGCTGGCATATTATCTCTTGCTCATCTTTATCTCCCCAGGGCCTGACACACTGCCTGGCTTAGACTAGATACTAGATATATGCTGAATGTGTAACTGGATGCTATAGTTTGGGTATGGATGGAGTGTAGCCCCCAAAGATTCATGTGTACAAGTTTGAACCCCAGTGTGGTGGTAGTGTTGAGGTGGTAGATCCTTTAAGAGCTGGGGCCTTGGGGTTGTGGTTGTAGCTCAGTGGTAGAGTGCTTTCCTAGTACATGTGAGGCACTGGGTTCGATCCTCAGCACCACATAAAAATAAATGAATAAAATAAAGGTATTGTGTCCCTCTACAACTAAAAAATTAAAAAAAAAAAAAAAGAGTTGGAGCCTAGTGGGAGGTGGCCAGATGATTGGGAGAGGCCACCCATGGAAGGGATTAATGAAGTTCCTATGAGACTCTGGTTAATTCACGCAGAGCAGGACTGCCCCTTGAATTTCTCTGGCTTTCTGTCTTACCATGTGATCCCACCCTCTCACACATACTCCCACCCTGATGCTATCTGCCATATTGTGATTAGCCAGAGGCCCTCCTCAGAGGTTGAACATATGGGGGCCATCTGATCTTGAACTTTCAACCTGTAAAACTGTGAGCAGAATAGACCTCTTTTTAAATAAAATACCCAGTGTCAGAAATTCTGTTTTAGCAACAGAAAATGGACTAAGACATTGGTGAAAGGGCTATTTTGGACCTCAGATGATGGCTTTTAAAAATAGAAATAAGGAACACAGGATGAAAAGGTTGGAGGAACACAATGACTCCAGAGGGTGTCTATAAGCCCCATAGAACGGGACACCACACAAAGCCTGAAAACAGGGACAGAAGCTAAGAAGAGGTCACCACCCATAAATAAAACAATTTTTCTTCCATGCCTCTTGGATTGAATGTTCTCAACAAGTTCCTTTGTTTGTTTGTTTTTTCCTAAAACCCAAGTTAAAACCTTTAAGAAATCTTAAAATACTGCTTCCCAAATGCTTACTTTTCCTAAAATTTCCCGTTTACTTTCCCAACCCTGAGTTTCTACACCTAGGTTCTTGCTCCAAGAATCTTCTGCCTGTGGGTTTGGAAAAAATGCCTGTTTATATCATTTATGTTTCACAAACAAAACAAACACAGACTTATAAAACATTTAAACACAGCCATAAACAAAAGGAAAAAATGACCTTGCCCTAATTCTACTTCGCTTTTCCAGAGGCTACACAATAAACAGCTTGATATCACACATCCAGTAATTTTTAAACATTATACACCCACACACACAAATAAAAATATGTAGTTTAGGTTTCTTAATATAAATAAAAATTTAAACATAAATATGATTACATTGCATATTCTTATTTAAAATATGTACAGTATTTTCTAATTCATATAGAAGGTATGTATATTTTACATTTTGATAGATTTTATAAATTTGCTATAGAAAAAATATTTCCTAAGTTTTGCTCCCATTAGTTGCCAATGCTCATCTCCATATGTTCTCTTTATACTGAATACTGTTTATGTTTTCAAGCTGATCTGTTGCATGGGAAATGATGTATAATTAGCATTTGAATTTGGATTTTCGTGATTATTTCTGAGGTTGAACATTATACAGTCATTGGTCTTTTTCTTCTGGGATTTACTTGCTTATAAACCTTGCCCATTTTTCTTTTGTTTATACTTTTCTAATTGATTTGTGGGAATTCTTTATTTATTATGAATAGCAGCAATCTCTGTGGTATGTGTGTTACATGTATTTCTTTCTGCCTGCACTTGCCTGTCTTATGTTTTAAAGTCAAATGTGTCATTCTTTTTCTTTTTGGCTTATGGCAATCTGCCTCGTCTCCCAAGATTTCATGAAAGGTTTCATGAAAGGTTTCATAATGCACATTTATGTGTGTAAAATGCATATATATATTTATACTTCAAATACTCCCTACACACATCTACATACATCAGATATATTTTCTCAATGTGTGTGTATGTGTATGTTTTAATTTAGCTTTTATTTCCTCACCCCAAGAACACTGTGGAATAGACACTTATTACTATCCCCATTTTACAGCTAGTAAGATGAAGGAACAAACTTAAGGCTGAGCTATTTGCCTCCTGTGCCCAAGGTCTTAATCAGCACCTTATTTGGACTCATTATTACACCCCACAGCTCATTTTTCCAACATATTATAAAAGCCACAAAAATTACCACAATGTGATAATGGCATTAAAATAGCTTCTATACATAAACAGGTAACACAAAAAAACTGAAGATATAAAAAAGATGAAATTATAAAATATTAGAGAACTTGGGGATTGTTCTTAAATAATAGTGGAAAAACAGGTTAACATTATTTTTTAAAAGTCAATTTAATTCTATTTTCACATCATCTACTAAAGTAAATATTAGAAGGAAGTGAATACTCAAATAGCAAGTACTTAGATATTAAACTAAGAAGAATCAGAAAAAGGACAGATTTTATTGTGGAAAAATGTAAAACAGCTGCATATTTTGTTTGGTTTGGTTTATGTTTTTAGTACTGGGGATTAATCCCAGGGGCACTTTACCACTAAGCTGCATCCCCAGCCCTTTTTTTTATTTTGAGACAGAGTCTTACTAAGCTGCCCAAGCTGGCCTTGAACTTGTAATTCTCCTGTCTTAGCCTTCCAAGTTCTTGAGATTACAGGCATGTACTACTGCACCCAGTGGTTTTTTTAGAACTCATTTTTATTTTATTTATTTTTAATTGTGTATGTTGCTGGAGATTTAACCCAGGGTTTTGCACATGCTAGGCAAGCATTCTACCACTGAGTCATATGCACATCCCTAAAAATTCATTTTTAAAAGGTAAACAAAAGACTAGGAGAAATAACTGACAAAAATATGGCAAATATAAGTCGGGTGTGGTGGCTCAAGCCTGTAATCCGAGCACTTTGGGAGGCTAAGACAGGAGAATCACGAGTTCAAAGCCAGCCTCAGCAACGGCGAGGTGTTAAGCAACTCAGTGAGACCTTGTCTGTATATAAAACATAAAATAGGGCTGGGGATGTGGCTCAGTGGTTGACTGCCCCTGAGTTCAATCCCTAGTATCAAAAAAAAAAAAAAAAAAAAAAGTTCATGCCCAAGATGGGGATGTAGCTCAGCAGCAGAGTGCCTGCTTAGCCCCCAAACACACACACAAGAGCAATCCCCATCATACAAAGTTCACACCCTTTTACCCAGTAATTCCACATCAGCAAATTTACAGATAAGGCCCAAAAAAACATGAGAAACATTCTTTGGCCAAAAATAGTCATTTGTAATACCAAGTAGTATTTGTAATAGCAAGAAACAAAGAAAGAAAGAAAAAAGAAAAGAAGAAAGGAAGGAAGGAAGGCAGGCAGGCAACCTAATCTTTAAGAACAAGGAATAAATTATTTATGGGAAAATCATTTAATAGAACATTGTGCATCATTTAAAATAATTGTGAAACTATATAACAACATTAAAAACCCCTATGCTAGAAAATCTAGTACAAGTAGGAAATTTTAGAAGTTGTTTTAGGGTATGAGATTAAGTCACTGTTTTCTCTAACTTACAAATTTGCTGAAATGCTATATCAGAACACAAGGTCTGGATTGAGAGAGACCAAGTTCCTGACGTGGCTATACCACTCACTTGTCGACCCACCTGTATGACCACATTCAAGTTACATTACCTCTCCATTCCTTTGTTTCCTCACCTATAATGTGAAGGTTATAAAGGGGCTACTGTGAGAATCAGGTAAAATAATAATTGTAAAGAGTTTGAATGTTGGGCTAGGGTTGTGGCTCAGTGGTAGAGCATTTGCCTAGCATGTGTGAGGCACTGGGTTTGGGTCTCAGCATCGCATATAAATAAATAAAATAAAGGTTCATTGGCAACTAAAAAATATTTTTAAAAAGTTTGAATGCTGTACCTGTCTTCATAGAGGGTGCTCAAAAATGTTATTTTTATCATTTCAAAGAATTTAATTTATTTGAAAAATAAAACTGAAATGAAGAAAAAAAGGATAGTTCACATGCAATGGTTTATTTTCAGATTTCAGAGTTTCAAATTAAAGTTTATTATGGTTTATTTGTGTTCCCCCTCTACCTTTGGGGGTTCCTCTGTTTAGATAGCACTTGACATGTTGACTCACTTCACAAAATGAAGATTAAAGGAAGTGAAACATAGCTAATCTACAAAAGAACCACATAAGAATATGGAGTCTATGGAATAGAGTTGTAAAGGAACAAAAAGGAACTGTGTTAATGTCTAGTATAGCAGAAACAATAAATACATGTCTTAACCTTTGTACTCCATGTAGGAGGTCATGTTTTCCAAGAAAATGTAAGATATGGCCTTCCTGCTTTACTGAGAAAGATATTTTATTCCAATGAGAAATTAGAGTCTATGGAAAAAGAAGATCAAAACCAAGGACTTAATTTCTAGAAAACAGAATAGTTAGGAAGTAATGTTAAATTATCTTGAGCCTTTCAGGGGGGATACTGTATAAACAGAAACAATATAACAAATAACTTCCTAGAAAAGCCACTATCTTTATCATATCGTTGCTTTGAAATTGTGCCATCTGGGGCTTCTTGAACATCAAATTTCAGACCTACCAGTGTATTGCCCAGATGTTAAGCACTAGGACATTATCAGTCCCTCTGCCAAACAAGAGGACACACTGCATTCTACCTGCTGATCTCCTCCAAGGGGAGATAGCTCTTAAACCTTCATGCGGGCTAAGGGCCTTTAAGTAGGCAGTTTTCTCCAAAAAAACACTAGACTATTAGCAATAAGAATGTACAGTAGCAGCCCTAGACACTCTGCTTATGAAAACAGATCTTCAGGCTAGGGTTGTGGCTCAGTGGTAGAGCACTTGCCTAGCATGGATGAGGCACTGGGTTTGATCCTCAGCACCACATTAAAACAACAACAACAAACCAGATCTTCACACTATAAGTAATTAATTAGTATCGTAGAGAGAGGACTTGTTTTCCAAGAACTTTATACATTAATTTGAAGTTAGCATGAATCATCCTTACTTTGCAAGATGGAAAAAAAAAATACAGTGAGAAAGGACTGTGTTTTTTTCTCCAAGATATCAGAAGATGAATTTCAGATCCATTTTCAGTACCACACCCCTCCTTGCCAAAGCAGGCATGTAGCATAAACTTAATTCATATCAAGCACCGCAAAAGAAGGCATCGCTGCTACCTTAGTGACATCAGGGTCCATGGGATACGTTAGACATTGTGCCTACAGCAGAAGGATCTCCAACCCCAGATAGAGCTGTCTTCTAAGATTTTCCATCCCCATCTTAAATAATAACAAACTACATACTTACTGCTAAGCCCTTGGCTTCTCGTGCTTCTTGGGAGCTGCTGACCTCAATCAGCAAGTCAGCTGCACTATTCTGGGCTGGGTGCTGACCTGGGAGGAAAACCACATTCAGAGAGCACTTGAGCAAGGCTTCACTCAGGAAGCAGGCGGGCTCTGCTCCCCACGCCTCTGCTTCTTCCTCTGCCTCTCCCTCATCAGCAACTCCCACTGCCCCTGCCATAAGCACAGTGCAAAATCATATTTCTTTTTGAATGGGTCCTGAATACTTAATTTGTACCTCTCCAAAATCTAAGGATTTAAAGATGTAGGCTGGCTAGCTTCTTGCTGATTGCTCCCTGAGATATCGAACAGAAACAACAAAAGACACCCCCAAAACCAGTCTGCCCTCCAGAAGTGGGTTTACTGTGAAGCCACAGGGCTCTCCACTTTACATGGCTCCCTTGAGTACAGCAAGTTATAGAGTATTCCAGGTGGATGGAGGATGTCAGAACACAACTAGGAAGCATGTCAAAGCTGGAGGGTCTGGTAAACTTACTAAAGGGGTACTAGGGACAGGGCAACTAAATCTCTGAGCCATTAGTGATTTGTTGTAATTTCTTTATTCATCCTAAATAAATATGTTTCTGCCTAATTTTAAATTCAGAGAGCTCCCAAATTATATTGGCATCCTCATAAAACTTAGGGTTCACGTCCTCTGCTACTACAGATGGGCTATGCTAAGTCCCAATGACCATGGAATCTACTGCAATAGGAAGTGAGGACATGGCACAGAAAACACTTGGAAGAAATTTTATGAAGGTCAGTAAGCAATAGTATATTCACATGCACCAAGAACTCTAGTCAGCAGGTCTAGGGTAAGCTTAATCATTGCCATAGGCTGGATTTTCATTGCTATTTGACTAGATAATAGGTGTGACAACCAGGCAAGCAGCTCTTCCATGGCAGGTGGTATAAGCTCAGGGAGCCTCGGTGACAGAGAATGCTCCATGTTCAGTGTCATTCCACCCCCACTCAGATTCTGGCTTTCTAATGGACAGACTACAAAAGGAGCTGTGGTCAGGCAGCTCAGAGAGTCCTTCCCTTGCCAGGGTATTCAATACTAGTGGCCATGTGGCTGACCTGGCCAATGCTACTGCCTCTCATGGTCATCCCTCTTTGCCTTGAAGGAGGCAAGAAGCATAATGCATTGGATTTACTCTCAATGAGGAACACCTACCTGCTTGGGGTGGGGGGTTGGGGGCACACAGGGATCTACCTCCCTAGCCTGTGGTACCACAGCAGAGACAGGAGAGGTGGTAGTGGCTGAGACTGTACCAGTGACAAAAATCTGACTCAAAAAAAAAAAAAAATCTGTCCAGGTGTGGTCGTGTACACCTGTAATCCCAGTGGCTCAAGAAGCTGAGGCAGGAGGATCACAAGTTCAAAGCCAGCCTCAGCAACAGCAAGGTGCTAAGCAACTCACTGAGACCCTATCTCTAAATAAAATATTAAAAAGGGCTGGGAATGTGGCTCAGTGGTTGAGTGCCCCTGAGTTCAATCCTCAGTACCGGAAAAAAAAAAAAAAAAAAAAAAATCAGACTCAATGCTGCTTAAATAAAATGGAGAATTTATTGGTTTGAGTAACTGGAAAGTCTAGGGGTGAATTTAAGCTGGCTTTAATCCAGCTAGAACCCAAGGTTCAAATGATGTCATCAGAAATTGTTTTTATCAACTCTCAGTTCCTCTTTCCTAAGTCAGCATCATTTGAACACAGGTGCTCTAGGGATAGGTAATCCTTTCTTGGGATTAGAGGTCTTTAGCATTCAAGATCCCAGAACAAAAGCTCTCCGCAGAGGAACCCAGGGTGATATCCAACCCAGTGGCAGGGGAGAAGGACCAGGGTGACTGGAAGCCCTACTAGTTATAAAAAGAGCAGTTTCCAAAAGAAAAAAAATTCTAGGCAGATAAAAAGGGTAAGTACATCACCTAATAGTGCCTTTCCTATGATGTCTTACTTCCCCAAGTAGACTATAAATCTACTAATATAAAGATACACACGAAATATTTTTAATAACTTTATTTTATTTTTATTATTTTTATGTGGTGCTGAGGATTGATCTCAGTGCCTCACATGTCCTAGGCAAGTGCTCTACCACTGAACCACAACCCCAGCCCCACACAAAACATTGATAGTGATTGTCTTATATATTGTAGGTAATTTTTAAAATTCACATTATATTTTCTAAATTTTCTAAAATAAGTATGTATTAAATTAGGTAATAATAAATTAAACACATGCTAGAAAATATTCTACTTATAAGAAAAAATATATCTATCAATAAATCTGATAATAATAATGGAATCATCCACAAAAAAAATCCATGATGCTTCACTGTATGACAAAAAAAGAGGACCAGATAAAAAATATATACCATATTCTTCCAATCAGATGGGATTAGAAATATGAAGAAAAAAATTTATAAAGTAGAAGAATTGATAACTCTCCTCTACAGAAGATTTCTAATAATGTACTCTCTACAAAAGAAAATTCTTAAAAAAAATGAAAAGGGGACTAGTATTGCCAGACGAACCAAAAAGTATAATTATTACAATGGTATGGTTCAAGAATACAGAGATGACCAATGGATCATAAAAAAGCCATAAGAATCTAGATCATGACAAAGATGGTATTACTAATTTGAAGATAAAGAATAGATTGTTTCTTTTTTTAAAAAAAGGCATTCATAAAATTGACTAATCACTTGTCAAAAAAATAGACTCTTACACTATGTATCCAAATGAATTCTGATGAAATAAAGATTTAAGTGGAGAAAACAAGAAGCATAATAAGAACCAGAAGAAAATACAGGAGACAATATATTTGATTAAGGTAGGAAAGATCTTGCTGAGCCTATAAGCAAAGGTAGAATAAAGAAAAAACTGATGTGATTACTTGAAAATTCAAAACTTCTGAAAATTAAGACCCCTCCCCCCCCAAAAAAGAAAAGAAAAACCCAGGCCAGGTGTGATGGCACACACCTGTCATCACAGCTACTCAGAAGGCAGAGGCAGAAGGATGGCAAGTTCGAGGCCAGCTGTGGCAACTTAGTAAGACCCTTTCTCAAAATAAAATACAAAGGATGGGGGATATAGCTCAATGTGAGAGTCAATGGCAAGATGAGACAAATGTCTGTGCATAGCCTTTGGTTCAGTCATCCCATTAGTAGAAATGTATCCTAAGAAAATAATCATGAAAAATACAAAGCTGTATGAGCAAGTGTGATGAGCTTGTCCTTGATTATCAAAACAACAAAGGAAACAAAAGTGTAGTTGATTGTATTGTGGTATATTATTGGATACATTATGGTATATGTGAATTATATCTCAATTTAAAAGTGATACTGTAAAATATTTGATGATATAGAACCATGATGACATTATATTTGGTGGAAAATAAAGATCGCAAATGGTGTATACTGTAGGAGCCTAAATTTACATTTAGGCACAGAAAAAAGTCTAGAAAAAATATGTAATTAAAAGTTATCTCTGGGTGATGGGCTATTATAAAGTTTCAATTTTCTTTTCTTTTTTGATACTGAGGAATGAACCCAGGGGTGCTTTATCATTGTGCTATATTCCCAGTCCTTTTAAAACATTTTTATTTTGAGATAGGGTCTCACTAAATTGGTGAGGGTTTCACTAAGTTGGTGAGGCTGCTCTCAAACTTGCAATCCTCCTGCCTTACCCTCCACAGTCACTGGGATTACAGAAGTATCTCATTGCACCAGGCAGAAATTTCTATTTTCTTTATGTTCTTTAAATTTTTCTAAAGCATCAACAACGAACATGTAACAGTTTTACAAATTTTAAAATTCTACCTAAGCATAACAAAATGCATCCCAGCAACATCAGACTCTAATTTCATGACTTTTAATGCACAAAATAAGTTTAATTCAACTGAGGAAGGCTTTCTTAACTGTAGAAATAATTAAACTCTGGTTGAGATTTCCTTAAGAACAGAAGAAGATGACTGAATACAGTGGCACACTGACATGACCATTTGCATGGAGCCTGGGAGATGTCTGGATGGCCAAGCCTCAGACCAGTGTTCTACAGCTGAAGGAAATCTCTGCGTGGGCTAAGTTCATAAGTGCCTCAGTGGGAAACCTGCCAGTTCTTCACAGAACAAGAATTTCCTAAATCCTTGCCAAAAATCAAGGCTTAAAAAATGCTGTGATTTACTCTTGGAAAATAAGTTTATCAATCCTAAAAATAACTAGGACAAAGCCAAAAGATGAAAGTGACTCTGAATGAGTGTCAAACAGATGTTGGACTAATTTTTACAAAAACTGTCAAAGTAAGAGTTTTCAGGACTCCAACACAATAGCAGAAGAGTATCTAAGAGAATCTGTAATGATTTAGGAAGGCAGGATACACCCCTCGGAGCAGAAAAAGACAAAAATCTTCATGGATTTCTAAGTTTCATATAACTAGCAACAAATCCAGTGTTTATTACCAGAAAATGGGTATAATTAGAAATTATTTACCTAACAGGTTAGCAGATCATAATGAATATAGCAATATACTAAATAAAATCTGAAAATTGACATAAGCACAGAATATAGAAATATATCTGTGTTAGTTTTCTGTTACTATAACAAAATATCTGAGATAATCACTTTATAAAGAGGAAAAGTTTGCCTTGGTTCAGAGTTTTGGAGGTTTCAGTCCATGGTTGATTGGCTTCATTGGTTTTGGGACTGTGGCAAGGCAGCATATCATAGCGGGAGCATGGTACAGCAACACTGCTGACCTCATGACCAGGATGCAGAAGAGAGAAAGAAGAAGGGGCTAGAGTCCTGGGATCCTTCTTTGAGGGCATACCCCAATAACTGAAAGATCTCACACTAGACCTCTTAAGTTTCTATCATGTAACAATAGCACCATCTCAGGGGACAACTCTTTAACATGGGCCTCTGGGAAACATTTAAGATCCAAAGTAAGCCGGGGACGGTGGTGCACACCTGTAATCCCAGCACTTTGGGAGGCTGAGACAGGAGAATCGCGAGTTCAAAGCTAGCCTCAGCAACGGCGAGGCACTAAGCAACTCAGTGAGACCCTGTCTCCACGTAAAACACAGAATAGGGCTGGGGATGGGGCTCAGTGGTGGAGTTCTCCTAAGTTCAATCCCCGGTACCGTCCTCAGCCCCCAAAAAGATCCAAAGTATAGCAATATTGCTCTTCTTTGTAATATCTATAAAGTCTGACTACAAACACTCATTTCTACTAGGAGGAACTTCACTTGTATATTAACCAAACCATCTCTTTAGATGACTTTAATTTTGTTTTAAGCATACCATTTCACTGTAAGAAATTACACAGAGAAAACTAATTACAGAGGGAAACATACCACACTGAGCAAGGGATGGTTAGTGAAGTTCATCTTATGAGGTATGAGACATCGTGTCCTCCCTATGAAAACATGAAAGCAAAGCTCTTTCTGGTTTGCATGACTTGGAACAAGAAGTTTGTCACAAGTCACAATGTATTTACAAGTCACAATGTGCTGAGGGGTTTTTGTTTCTTAAAGCATTACGCTAGTGCCTTCTGAGTTCAAACATCACAAGTCATGACCTTGAGAGGTTACCTAAGGAGTGATGAGGACCATCTGGTTCCAAGGATAGACCTTTCTGGTATCCTCCCACCTAGCACAGATCACTCTCTGCTTCTAGTGCTTGTACACCTGCCACCCACACTGCACTTCCCTCCTGGGCTGAATTGATTTGCATTTGTTTAATTAGCCAGGAATAGGAAAGTAGCCACCTTTTTGATTCCAAAGCAGATGTTAAACTAATTTCAAGAAAGAATTAGAGCTCTGTATAGTCTAAAGAATGACTCAGCCCCAGTCCCCTCACGTGGGGATGTGCCCATCTACTCAACTCTCCTATCATCAAGGTCAGGATGTGCAATGCTCTTCTCTGACCTCCAGCTGCACCTCTTTCAGAAGTTCTACAATCATGTTCGCTCTGCACCTGGCTCGTAAGTTCATATGAAGCTGAAGACCCTGACCCTCCCTCTTCTGATCTCACACCTTCCCCACCACCTTGAACTCCAAGGTTATCTCCTTCCACCAATCTGGTCCTGCTCCATTAGCCACCCATAAGGGACCACCAACTCATTTTTCTTTGTTTCGGATCTGAGTCTCCAAACTGAAAGGAGCTGAGTACAGTGGTACACACCTATAATCCCAGTGACTTGGGAGGCTGAGGCAGGAGGTTTACAAGTTTGAGGGCAGCCTGTGCAATTTATTGAGATCCTATCTCAAAAGAGGGGATATAACTCTGTAGTAGCGAACCCCTGGTTCAATCCTCAGTACCACATCAAAAGAAAAAAAGAACGAAAAAATTGACCTCCCCTGAGACCATTTGGCCCTTAGTGATTCTAAATTATTTATTCATCTCTAACTGGCTTTTTATTGACCCTCCTAAAGCATTTATGCTGACAACTTCTTAGTTAACTTTAACTCAGAAGGGGAGGATCCCTAGGCTGTGATTGCAGGTCAATCACTATTCTTTAATTAAACCTTATTATGAATAAAGATGATAGTTTGATTTCAATCTGTCTACTTCCTAACTCATCTCTTATTTCTTAATTGATTCCAAAATGTCTGATTTGTGATGGTGGTTGGGAGGATGCGAGGGGATGTCATGTGTGAATGGGAATGATGTTCACAATTGTTTCCTCAATCCCCAACAAGTGTTTGAACCTTTGATCCCACTCTTTCTATGTGCAGGAAGGGTCTTCCCTAAGACCACAGAAAGTAGGAGGAAGAAATGCATAAAGATAAAAGCAGCAATTAATGAAGCACAAAACATTTTTAAAAGTGGTCATGAAGATTAGAAAAATTAAAAGTTGATGTTTCAAAAGGCTAACAAGATAAAAACCTCTGGCAAATCTAATCAAGGAAGAAAAAAAGACGGTATCCAAATTAGAAACAAGAACAAGAACATAATTGCATATGTGAATTTGTAAACTAGGTGAAACCAATAATTTTCTAGGAAAACACATATTACCAAAATTAACTCAAGAAGAAACAGTCCACATAATAAAGGAAAAGGATATGAAAAAGCAACTTGCAAAAATAAAAATATAATGACCAAACATGAAAAGATGCTTAACCTACCTAGTAGCCAACAAACATGGGCTAAAGCAACAAGGCATTTTAAAAACTCTTCATATGGACCAATATTTTAAAAAGAGGTAACAATGTTAGCAAAAATGTAGGAAATAAACACTTTCATATGCTTGTGGATGTGGTTCTTGGGGGAGGTAACTGGAATGAAGATAACTGCAATTGTAAAAAGAGGCTTTCATATTTTATTTTTATATTTTAGTTTTTATAAAAATGCATTTTTTATGTGTTATAACTGAAAAATTTAAAATAGAACTTTAAAGTCCATATGAAAAGCATTAATACCACAATTGTGACCTTATGTTTAGATTGGAGAACAAAATGTGAAATGAGAACATAAAGTAGTTTATGGATCTGAAACATAGCAAGTAAGAAAAATAAAAAATAGAAAAATTAGCAGCAAATTAGAGAATGGATACAATATGGGAGAAAACCACACATGTAAAAGGACTAGTTCTGTGAGACAAAATATTGTCTTATTTCACAGAGTGCCTAGCAAGCCCTTGGTAAATGACTGCTAATAAATGAAAGAAAAATAGAATCAAAGTAACAAATCATAGAAAGCATTAGAAAATGTTACCTGATCAGTTAAGGGGAATAATTTAAAGACCTTCAAAAAGAATCCAAGGGAAAAAAAAGAAAAATGAAACAGTCTCTTAGTAGGCATTGTTCAGACAAGAATCCCAAGTGATCATCAACTAGTGATGATCTGTGCTAAGTGGGTGACAGAAACTGAGAATAAAAGGTTCCCAAAACTTATACTTTTAAGGATTTATCAAGTGCACTTGCTAGTAGTCAGTCAATCAGAATGGCCTCCGCCACAGTCCTTATCACCAACTGACTGTGGCACAAAGCACAGACTGCTGGAGGCTAAAAGTGGTGCTGATCCTAAACCGAAAGACACAAACCCAAATGCCCTAATCCTGAATGTTGAAGTGCTGAAAGATCAAAATCCCTAAAGTCTAAAACTCCAGAAATCACAATCCCAAAAGAATAAAATCCTGAATATTGAAATCCTGGAAGCTGAAATTCTAAAAACCTGAATTTCCATTGAGGGGGAAAAAAGGATATTATAAGGGTAGAAAGGTGAATTCTGGGGTGGGCGGTGACCAATTTAATTGAGACTTAGATTGTATTTCAGATGACTACAGTAATAAAGCTGGGTGTACAACCTTACCAAATATAATAATATATGTCCATACATTTTGCTTTTTGATCTATTTCTTCACAAATACAGTTCATCTGCTCGTAACTATTATACCCATGCAATTGTCATTGGTATAGACTTTATTGTATAAAGTGGCCTATAAAGTGTTCAGTCATGTTTTTATTGTCAGGTTTGGTCAGAGTCCAAGATGCCCAAATAAGGAAGCTGGTCAGCAGAGCTGCAAGCCAGATGTGACGTCATTAGTGGACACGCCTCCTGTCAATCAGCGAGTTTTCCTGACCCATCAGGAAGGACTATGGCCTTCTCTTCCTGTACCCAACCCCTCCCCTTCCTGACCGGGTTTTCTTGAAATTCTCTATGTACAGAATCTCCAAAGCCATTTCTCCCGACCTGCTCTGATGGACGGGGAGATGGTCCGAGGGCTCACCTTCCAATAAAGCCTTGCTGAGTGGCTTAATTAATCTTCTCCTGGTCGTGTGAATTTTACATTTATGTGTTTCTCAAATAAATTCTCTTTAAAAATATAAGTGTCTTTTAAAGATTTTTAAATTATTTTTTTAAGAGTTATATTTTCAGAATTTTAGAATTTAGGGATTTTTATCCTTAAGGATTTCAACATTTTGATTTATGTCATTCACAGTCCCTTTTTGGGATTATGGCCCAAACCCTGCTGGAGAACATATGGTAGCCCCAGAAATGTATCAAAAGATATGCTGGGGGCTGGGATTATGGCGCAGTGGTAGCGTGCTCGCCTAGCACGCATAAGGCACTGGGTTCGATCCTCAGCACCACATAAAAAATAAAATAAAATAAAGATATTCTGTCACCTACAACTAAAAAATAAACATTTAAAAAAAAAAAAAGATATGCTGGAGGGCTGGGGTTGTGGCTCAGTGGCAGAGTGCTTACCTGGCATGCATGAGGCACTGGGTTTGAACACCACATATAAATGAACAAACAAAATAAAGATATTAAAAATATGACACCATGTGTAAAAAAAAAAAAAGATATGCTGGAGCTGGGCATGGTGGTGCATGACTGTAATCCCAGCCACTCAGGAGGCTGAGGCAAGAGGATCACAAGTTCAAAGGCAGCCTCAGCAACTTAGCGAGTTTAATTTAGAATTTTAATTAGCAATTTAATGAGACTCTGTCTCAAAATAAAAAAATTAAAGGGCTGGGGACGTGGCTCAGTGGTTAAACCCCTCTGAGTTTCATCCTCAGTACAAAAAAAAAGCTGGGAAATTCTATTTCAAAAGAAACAAAAATAAAACAATTTATTTCACATATATTTCACAATTTGAGATGCAAAGTTATGTTCACTGAAATATTGTTATACTTTTAAAGTAACCATTAATATTAAAATGTATCCTAGCTTATAAATACTGGTCATTATTATATGGTTAGCCTTCAGTACAACTTGACAAGTCTGTTATTATATTCTCACAATTTTTTTTTGTGATGCTGGGGATTGAATCCAGGGCCTTGTACATGTGAGGCAGGCACTCTACCAATTGAGCTATATCCCCAGCCCTTACAATATATATATTTTTAAAAATTTTTTTTTTAGTTGTTGATGGATCTTTATTTTATTCATTTATTATTTATATGTGGTGCTGAGGATCAAACCCAGGCAAGCGCTCTACCACTGAGCTACAGCCCCAGCCACTTACAATATATTTTTAAAAATTTTTTTAGTTACAGATGGACACAATACCTTTGTATTTATTTATTTTTATGTGGTGCTGAAGATCAAACTTAGTGCCTCACACGTGCTAGGCAAGTGCTCTACCACTGAGCTACAACCCCAGCCCCTAAATACATTTTATAATATTTACGTTCTGGTATTTATATATGTTTGCATTCATATTTATTGAAATTCAGTCTTCATCTCTATTTTGTAGTGATATATCAGTTCAGAAAAGTTGATATATAGCAAAGTGGTTCAATAAAGTATAAAAGTCACATTGAGGGGCTGGGGCTGGGGCTCAGTGGTAGAGTGCTTGCCTAGCATGCGTGAGGCACTGGGTTCAATCCTCAGCGCCACATATAAATAATAAATGAATAAAATAAAGATCCATCAACAACTAAAATATTTTTTAAAAAAAAGTCACATTGAGAGTAATATAAATACGAATCTTAACATTTTTTAAGGATCACTATTGAACAGGACTCAAATGGAAGCTGCAGAGATACAAGCACTATGTGTCCAGTGCATGCTGAAAGCATAATAGCAAAATACTGAAAAATTGGAACCTATCAAACCAGTGCCCTATTGCTTTTATGAGACTTCTGAAATCATAGTCACTTTCAAAGTACAGTCATGTGCTGCATACTGACATTTTGGCCTATGATGGAAAGCATATATGACAGTGGTTCTATAAGATTTTACTGCCTAGTGACATTGTTGTCCTTCTCAGTTTGAGTTAAGTACTAGCTATTATATTTGCACAACAGTAAAGTTGTCTAACAACACATTTCCCAGACCTAGTCCCCCATGTTAGTGAAACATGACTATACAGTGGCCTCTTTGGGAAATCATTCAAGGTTTCCCTCATGGGTCAAATAATGTTCCTCAGTGCAGAACCAATCCATTTCATTACCAAAACAAAACAAAACAAAAGACCCCCAACTACAGAGATGTCATTCAAATTTGCATTCCTTAGAGACAAAAGACCAGTACTGAACAAATACATAATAATGGAATATTCTTTGGAAGGTCTCTAAGTTAATAATAGTTGTTTTTGTCAGAAAGTACAAAAAACAAGACATTAGCAAAAGCTTTTTTATCAAATACTACTGTGAACATCAAAGAGTATGAACAGCATGCTATATGTAAGAGGCGCTGCTATTGCACGTGTACACCAGAAGATAATTTGAATTTAGCATTAAATGAGGCCTCTGTGCAGGGTATAAATCAGTACCTCTTGCTTTGAAGTTCATTATGAGGGTCCAAGTACAAAGTGGAAAGGGAGCCCAAAGGTCTAAATTGATGGTGGATGGGGAAGAAAAGGAGTAGCTCCATAAAATAAGACACTGCATTTAATGTCAATATGTGCCAACAAATCTTCCTCAGAGAAAAGTTGATGATTGTAATAATCTAATCTTCACTCAATATAGCTAGTCCTTCATATCCATGGGTTCTGCATCCCCAGATTCAAAATATTGAAAATATTGAAAAATATTGAAAGTATTGTTTTAAAAACTTGCACCTGTATTGAACATGCACAGATGTTTTTTTCCCTTGTCAGTATTCCCCCAAACAATATAGTACAACAACTATTTACATGGTATTTACACTGTATTAGATATTATAAGTAATCTAGAAATGATTTCAAGTATATGGGAAGATATGCATAGGTTATAAGCAAATGCTACACCATTTTATATAAGGTACTTGAGTATGGATTGTGGTATCTGTAGGGAGTTTCTAGAACCAATCTCCTTGGAATCTTAGGGATGACTGTACTGAAAAAGGAATAAACAGTTATAGAGCTAGGTGTGGTGGTGCACACCTGTAATCCCAGAGACTCAGGAGGCTGAGAAAGGAGGATTGCAAGTTCAAAGCCAGCTTCAGGAAGTTAGTGAGACCCTCAGCAACTTAGCAAGATACTATCTCAAAATAAAAAATAAAAAGGACTGGGGTATGGCTCCATGATAAAGTGCCCCTTTACAACTGAGAGTTCAATACCTAGTACAAAATAATAATAATAACCCTGTAGATTATGGCCAATCTGTCTTTTCAATGTGTAGTATGAACAGTGAGTACCAGTGTCTGCCTTTTCAGATGTACATTGGCTGTTGAGAGAAAAGGTGTTCACACAGATATTTAAAATAAGGAATGAAAGGGTGGGGCTGTAGCTCAGGGGCAGAGTGCTTGCCTAGCACATGTGAGGCACTGGGTTTGATCCTCAGCACCACATAAAAATAAAACAAATAAAATAAAGACACGACCTCCACGGGTGTCCAACAAAAGGGATTCCAGGAACTGCAATCTCAAGCCACTGAGGAGCCCAAACTCAGGGTAAGAGTCCCCTCAGACACCCTAGCGCGAGGCAGCCCCGCCCAAGGGCAGCCTGGGCCCGCCCCAGTTCTGCTCCAGAGTTCCTGGGGACCGGCAGGAGCTGCAGAGGGCCCTGATCCGCTCTCAGGAACCTCCACGGTTGTCCAGCCAAAGCGAGACCAGAGACTGCTACTTCTAGCCACTGGGGAGCCCAAATTCAGGGCAAGAGTCGCTCCAGAGACACCAGCGGAGGCAGCCTCATCCAAGGGCAGCCTGGGTCTGCCCCAGTTCTGCTCCAGAGTTCCCGGGGTTCTGCAGGAGCTGCAGAGGGCCCAGATCCACCCTCAGGAAACTCCACAGGTGTCCAACTAAGGGTTGACCAGAGTCTGATTGCTACCAGCCACAGAGGAAAGCGCACCCAGGGAAAGAGTGGCCTCCAGAGACCCCAGCGTGAAGAGGCCCCACCCTAGTGTGCTCTGGGCCTGCCTCAGTTCCGCTCCAGAGTTCCAGTGGGAATGCCAGGGTGCCCAGTTGAAGGCAGACCAGAGCCTGCTAGCCTCTAACCCCAGGGGAGCTCATACTCACGGTAAGGGTCGCGCACAAACTCTCCAGCTTGTGACTTTGCCTAAGTGAGACCTGAGCCTGCCTCTACTTCTGCTCTAGAGTTCCTGTTCACCAGCAGGAGTGCAAGAGAGGGCCAAAACAGCCCTCAGGGGCCGCCTCAGGAGCCCAGCCAAAGCCACTCCCACTGCCCTCTAGAGGTACATCCACTACTTCTGCCACCAACTTTAGTGGCAGTAGTGCTCATCTGGGGACACTGGGAGAACAGAAGTAGCTCCAAGGTGAGACACAGGTAATCTAGAGTGTCAATACAAGATTATAGGATAGAAGCCAGAATACCTCAGATTGGTATTTCAAGAAAGGAAGATACACAATCAACATGAAAAAACAAGGGAAGAAAGTACCCCAAATAAACCTGGATATGACTGTAACAGAATCCATTGACAGCACAGTTGATGAAATGTCAGAGAAAGAATTCC
>CM053402.1:55187569-55224190 GCA_028644305.1 Xerus rutilus
AGGGGGGAGGGGGCATGGGGACAGCAAGGGTGATGGAATATGATGGTCATCATAACCCTAACTTTATGTATGACTGCATATATGTTGCGATTCTATACAACTTACAACTAGAGAATTGATATGTTATCTTCTGTCTATGTACAATGAATCAATTTACACTGTTAACATGTAAGCCTAAATAAAACAAACAAAACAAAGAAAAAAAAAAAATAAAAGCCGGGCGCGGTGGCTCAAGCCTGTAATCCCAGCACTTAGGGAGGCTGAGACAGGAGAATCGCGAGTTCAAAGCCAGCCTCAGCAAGGGCGAGGCGCTAAGCAACTCAGTGAGACCCTGTCTCTACATAAAACACAAAATAGGGCTGGAGATGTGGCTCAGTGGTTGAGTGCCCCTGAGTTCAATCCCTGGTACCAAAAAAAATAAAAATAAAGACACGCTGTCCACCTACAGCTACCAAAAAAAAAAAAAATAAGGCATGACATAAAACTATTTCTTCATAACAATAATACTGATAAAGACCATTTCTTTTTTAAAAATTAATTAATTAATTAATTCTAATTAGGTATATAGGACAGCAGAATGCATTTTAATTCATTGTACAACATGGAGCACAATTTTTAATTTCTCTGGTTGTACATGATATAGAGTCACACTATATGTACAGTCATACATTAACCTAGGGTAATGATGTCCACTTCATTCCACCATCTTTCCTGCCCCCATGTCCCCTCCCCTCTGCTCCCTTACCTTTGCCCAAAGTCCTCCATTCTTCCCATGTCAATCCTCCCCATTATGGATCAGTATCCACTTATCAGAGAGAACATTTAGCCTTTTTTTTTTGGGATCGACTTACTTTGCTTAGCATATTCTCCAACTCCATCCATTTACCTGCAAATGCCATACATTTTTTTTCTCTTTTAGTACTGAGTAATATTCCATTCTGTTTGTGTGTGTGTGTGTGTATACTATAGCTTCTTTATCCATCTGATGAAGACCATTTCCATGATCTTAGGTTACTCAAGTATTATACTTCAATAATCAATATTTGGAGCAGCCTGAGTCTTAGCTAATATATCATGATTTTTAATGCTGTTAGGATCTTTATTTTTAAACATTTTTTTAGTTGTAGATGAACACAATGCCTTTATTTTATTTTATTTACTTTTATTTGGTGCTGAGGATTGAACCCTATGCTTCGTATGTGTGAGGCAAGTGTTCTACCACTGAGCTACAACCCTAGACTAGGATATCTTGATATGATCAAACTGCCATGCAGACAGTTGAATTTCCATGAGTTTGACTTCCCTAGTAGTTAACAGTTTTCTTCATAAACTGGAGAAATAAATTTTTGATATATTATTGGCATATTTAAAAACTACACTGAAATGCTGCAAAATGATACAAAATGATATAAGAAAACATTTTCCAAAATCAAAGAGTAGGTGAGGAATCCAATCATCGTTGTCAGAAACACTGACCCTCCTAGCTTTTAAGCAAGAATATGCTTGTTACCTCAGCTGGGGAAAGCAACCTTTAGTAAGAAATTACTATAATCTCTGTGTCCATATTTACCCTGAATGTACAGCTCTATCAATTAGAGTCAAAAAGCTTTTTACCATTCTTGATGACCTATAATTCTAAGTTAGGCTTTCTGTTAACAAAAACAGGGTAAGAAAAGAAATGGAAAAGCTCTGGAATCTGCCCTAGAGTATAGATAAACAGCTTAAGATTTTATTTTATTTTAATTTTGGGGTTTTTTTTTTTTGGTACCAGGGATTGAACTCAGGGACACTTGACCACTGAGTCACATCCCCAGCCCTACTTTGTGTTTTATATAGAGACAGGGTCTCACTGAGTTGCTTAGCACCTCACCATTGCTGAGGCTGGCTTTGAACTCATGATTCTCCTGTCTCAGCTTAAGATTTTAATAATGTGATCTCTCTTACAGATATATGAAATGGGGTATGATTAACTTAAAATCATTTAATATTTGCATTTTATGGTGATAATTTTGGCTTTCTACTCTAAAATAGGTCCATAAAGTCATAGGAGGTATTTCTTGAAAGTCAAGGTTTTCCACCAGAATACAATAATTTATTGTGCACTTAACAATTTGTTAGGAGGGGTGATCTCATGTCAAGTATTCTTACCACAATAAAATAGATAATATGGCTGAGCACAATGGCACACACCTATAATCCAGCTAACTGGGAGGCTCAGACAGGAGTATGACAAGCTTGAGGTCAGCTTCTGTAAACTAGCAAGACCCTATGTCAAAAAAAAAAAAAAAAAAAAAAAGGACTGAGGTAAAGCACCTCTGGATTCAATCCTCAGGACCTAATTTTTAAAAAGTGTGTTTATATTTGGACATTTTCAGACATCAGTTTTCTGTATGTTTTGTGCATTTTGTTTTCCTGTGTATATAATATATGTAATGGACAAATGAGTCTCAATTTTGCAACATCCAGTCTCTAGATGTTAAAGAGGTTGCCAGTGTATGACCCAGTAGTTAGTAAAGTTGGCACATTTGGTACATTTTGTGTTGAAATTCATAGGAAAGCTTGTCATCTATAAATGACTTCTGGATATAAATTTGTTCAACCATCTCTAAGTATTACATATGTCTGTTCTTGTCCACTGCATTGGAAGTAGAGAGAAGGAAGTGAGGAGGGAAAGGTTCCAGAACAAAATGGTCATATTTAGAAGATGCTTCAGATTATAACCTTTGCTAAATGTGCAATTTTATTTACTAGTCCTGTGTGCATAGTGGACAGGTTATGTGGAATATCTAGTTCTATATGTTCAGAAGTACTTGATATATTTAAAAGTAGAAGTAGTAGAATAAATTTTTTTGTAAATAGCTTTTTTTAAAAAAATGAGGGAGTTTGAGGATGTCAACAGTAGAGTGCTTGCCTAGCATGTATGAGGCCTTGGGTTCCATCCCCCAGCATAGCAAAGATCGATAATATGAACATTTTTTTTTAAGTTCAGAGAAGCACCACTACCATGAATACAGCTCAGTTCCTAATCTAGTGGGATTCCTAGTCTAATAGTGAATCAGACATTGAGAAACAATTAATTATAGTGATGTGATCATAGCAATTACAGAAGTCTCTGCTGGGATTTAGGGAAGAAGAGGGGAGAAGTGTCTAACTTTTGGTAGATAGAGAAAGTTGGAGAGCTGGCCAAAGCCTGCCAAAAAGCAGATAAGACTTCACACACTAAATGACAGAAACAGGAAGAGCCATTGGAGATTCTGGCAACATTCAGCCATTAATTTTTTTTTTTTTTTTTTTATGGGATGTGTAATTTTATTTTATTTTATTTTATTTTTTTATTTTTATTTTTTTTTTCACTGAAAACATTTGTTGAGGCAAATAGAAAAAAATTGTTACAATCATAATTTTTCTAACTTTGCACAAAATTATAAGCAGATTACATTCTTCATATTAAACATCTTTATATGCACTTTCAATGAATAGTATATATATATATTTTTTTATATATATATTTTTATCAACCATCTTTTCTATACCCATTCCCCTTTCCTGCCCCCCACCTCCCCCATGTCGCGTCTAGTGTTTCTCTATTTCTCTTATGTTTCCCATTCCCACCTCCCTTATTCATCAGCATCCATTTCTAATGGCTACATTCCCTACTGCATGAGGCATGAGAGGCGGACCTGGAAAGCAAAGCCAGTCTCAAACCTCAGATAGTTTTACCTGGATTGCTAAGGTGAGGTTACCTCTAGTGAGTAAGGACAATTTAACCAAAGAATAGAGATGATCAAGTTCACATTTTAGAATGACAGTTCTGTTTGCAGTGTGGCGGACAGATTTTAAGGGAATAAAACTGGAGGCAATTTAAATAGTCTAGATGAGGAATAACAAACTAAGACAGTGACAGTGAAAATAAGAACAGTCTAAACCAATAGATCTCTAAATGGAAATAATAGGACTTAGTCACAAGTTGGATTTGGGGAATGAAAAAGGAATTTCCTGGGTTTTTCCATATTTCCTTGGGTTCCATTTGCTGAGACTGGAAAAACAGGTTTGTCGTGTATATTGGTTAAGTACTGCTACGTAACAAACCACTCACAACTATTGGCAGCTTAGAGCAACAAACATGTGCCATCTCACTATTTCTGTGGGTCAGGAATCTAGGAGATGCTTAGCTGGCTGGCTCAAGCTCAGTATTTCTCAGGAGGTTGTAGTCAGGATGCTAGCAGGGACCTCATCATCTAAAGGCTCAGCTAAAGCTGGAGGATCCACTTTCAAGTTCACTCACATGCCTGCTAAGGTACAAGTGGTTGTTGGTGGCAGGTCTTAGTTCCTTGCCAAGGGAACCTCTCTGTACCACTGTTAGAATATCCTATCAATACGGCAGTTGGCTTCCCCAGAGCAAGTGACCCAAAAGAGGAGAACAGAGAGAAGCCATGTCTTTAATGGCCTAGTCCCTGAAGTTTCATGCCTTTACTTCTGTCTTTTTCCATTCGTTAGAAGGGAGATGCTGAGTTCAGTCCACAGTCAAGGGGAAGGACATTAAGCTCCACCTCTTAAAAGGAAAAATATCAAAGCATTTGTGGAAACATTTTAAAATCATCACACTATGGAAGTGGAGTTTAACTCATGTTGAATTCATGCTGAATTTGAAATGCCCAAACCATACCATTGGAGATGTCCAACAGTCAGGTGAACATAGCTATGGATGGTGACTGCTGCCTTCACCGAGAACAGAGTAAAGTCCCAGAGGTAAGAAGGTCACAGAACTAAGAAGAATTAGCAAGATCATAGAATTAAGGAGGAAACTAAAGGCAAAGGAAATGGAGTCAGGCTGTCCTAAAAACTGAGCCATGAAAGGAAATCTAGTTAGAGGCAGAATAAGGGATGCTGGTACAGTTCTTTTTAATGGTAAGAGGCATATGAACGTATTTTTAGGTAGAAAGAGAAATTAAAATATGAATCATAGGGGATAATTGACAAAGATCTTGGCAGAATCCTTCATCCATCAACTTGGGGCCCGGAGAAGGATATCTCTTTATTGAGAGACAGGGAAAAGAAGAGTTAGTGCTATTTAGCATGGTTCTGTCTCTAGAGCAAATGGGTAGGTGAGAAATACATTTCAAAACAGTTTAGTTGTTACCTACATCTTCCTTTCTTCCCTTATGCTGGATGCAGATGCTTGTTTCATCTCTCTGGCTTGTACCAGGTTTCAGTAAGGTGGCTTACCTGCTACCCCAATCTCTATCCTCCCTACAGTCCCTTCTCCTCTCTGGAATACCACTTCATTGGGCTGCTTATCTAAGAAGTGATGACTTCTGCTTGGTCTCAGAATCTCCTCATTGGAAATCTCTATCAGCAGCCCCAATAGACTTGATATCTTGGGGCTGTTCTTGCTCCCAGCCTGTGGTCTAGTAAGATCCCAGCCTGGCTCCTTAGTTTGGGTAAGGTACTAAATTAAATATCCTCAAATTCTAGTTTCTCCTCAGTGTGAAACAAATGAAACAGTAGTATATCCATTGATGTTATTACCTTTTGGATTTATTCAAATTTGTTCTTATTCCAAGTCTAATAAATCTAGTTCCCTTTCTATTATGTATGGCCTCAACAAAATTTGGCCAACAGTAGGTGAACATTAAGCTATGATGATTCATGGAAATGAATATGCTGATACCAGCAATTCCCTATTTTAGCAGTTACAATTTAAGTAAATGAATAAAAATCCCAAAGGGGGAAAATAGCACTAAAACAAATGTTTACATAAATATATCATTTTAAAAGAAATAATTTGACAAGCTCAAAATCAAATTTAAGTAAGTGTCTTAAAGAAATAACCAAATGTTTTTTGGGGACATACTGTGCTAGGTTTTTCCATGTACACTATTTTCAGTAAAGCAGTTAGCAAACTTGCAAGAGCATAATAACAAAAATGTGTTTATATTACTCTGAAATTGTAGCTAAAGAAGTTCTTCTTTACCAGCTCATGCATACATTAGTCTAAAAATTTGTAACAATTTTTTTTCTTGGAGAATATCCATAGCCAGCTTGTTTAAGGTGAAGCTATCAAATGTAACCTAAACTGGGCCAGTTAATGTCAATATATTACAGACCAAAACAAAAATCATCCTAATTTCCTCTGCCAACTTTATCAGCAAGTTCATTTCTTGTGTCACTGGGGAGCTGGGGTAAGAGAATATAGAATAACTGACTGAGAATCCTGACTTCTGTCAGCAAAATCAATTCAAAGCAGGTAAGTGGATGCATATCCTAACAATGAATTATGCCCACAAGAATTACCTAAAACATCTCACTATTAAGATTCTACTAAAATCTTCCAACATGACTTCCTTTCAAAATAATTTTATTGAATTAATTTAAGGCAGAAGGATCACTTGAGCCCAGGAGTTCAGGGCTAGCCAGAGCAACATAGGAAAATCCCATTTAAGAAAAAAAAGGAGTTTTATAGATTGTCCACATATGGACATAAAAATATGTGTATATATCAGCTGTAGTATGATTATGTTAGTATGAGCAAATTTCTAGGAAAAAATTTATTGTATGCACAGAAAAGATCTGAAAGAATAGAAAAAAAATAGTTGGAGGAAAATTGGGAATTTTCACTATATCAAGCATCTACATTGTTTGCAATTTTTACTGCAAGCAGGAATTATTAATTTTTTTCTTTTTCCTTTTTTTTTTTTTTTTTGAGATGATGTTTCACTATATTGCCCAGGCTAGTCTTGAACTTGTGGACTCAAGCACACACACCTTTTACTTGTTCAATGTAGTGTTTAATATTTTAGTCTTTCCTTTTAGGTTTTATTTATTCACTCAAATGCAGGTTATAAATAAATCTACTTTTATGTGTCCTCTACTTAAACCTTCTCCAAGTAAACCAAAAAATCTACAACTTTACAGTCCCTTTATTATTTCACTTGGAATTGTTATTAGAATGCCATACTACCACTCCTTCAAGTAAAAGCAAACTCTAGGATCTGACAAGAGGCTTCCTTTGTTGCTCCTTTTAATGACTAAGTTCTGTGCTTATATACATCTTTAATTTACTGACCACATATAAAAAGATTTTATATGTTTTTCTCATTTCCTCTTTTTAAATTTTTATATTTTTTTTATTTTTATTTTTTTGGTACTGGAGATTAAACTCAGGGGTACTCAACCACTGAGCCACATCCCCAGCCCTATTTTGTGTTTTATGTAGAGACAGGGTCTCACTGAGTTGCTTAGCACCTCGTTGTTGCTGAGGCTGGCTTTGAACTCGTGATTCTCCTGTCTCAGCCTTCCTAAGTGCTGGGATTACAGGCTTGTGCCACTGCGCCTGGCTTAAATTTTTATGTTTAACTGATACATATTAGTGGGGTACCATATAATGTTCAATATATGTATACACTGTGTGATGTTTTAATCTTAATTCAATTTGTTTAGAATACTGTCACACTCTTCTAGGTGAAGATGAGGAAAAGAAATTGAGCAACTGACTGACTTAAAAGGCATACAGTAATATAGTAGGAGAGTCAGTCGGTAAAAGAAAAAGCACAAGTCTCCTATCCAAAGGCTGAATATCAGTTTTATCCCACTCACTTCTAGGGTGAACCATAAACCTTTGAGAGTCACTTTCGACAAGCATTCAAACGGAATCCCCTCCATCGCCCTACTTAAACCACTGAGAACAGTCTCTGATCTTATAATAGCCATTTTTAGTGTGCTGAAGCCAATAAAATGCTTTCCATTCAACAAGAGAAACAAGTTCTGAAACACTTACTAATTGGCCCACAGCCTACCAACATATCCATGCAACTTGACTATTCTCCACTCCGAGTCAGAACATTAGAAAAATACTTGAATCAGGCTAAGGAGGTAGCTCAGTGGTAGAGCTGCTACCTACAATGTGCGAGGCCTTGGGTTCCATCCTCAGCATTGCCCGCATCACAAAAGTATATTTATATAAATGACTATAAATTATTAAATATGATTTAAACACACACTGATACTAAACAAGGTATAAAAGGATGGGGGAATAAAGTTCTTCTCTAGAGAAGAATACTAGTTAACTAATGTAAGGAAAATAATAGAATTAGGAAATCACCATTTTATAACCCTAATATACATTCACCAAGATGTGTCAAAACTGTTGAGTAAAGGTAGTTGGGGAAAAGCACACTCACTTGATATCATAGTTTAATTGCAAAAAGGAAGATGTGATCAAATTTACCATCCCCACCAGCTGGGCAACCTGACATCACGTGCCTCCTCATGAGACATAGTGAGATATACAGTATCACTTGTGTAGCCTTCCTGTCAACATTATTCCTTTGAAACTCATCATGAGTTTCATGAAAGACTTTCACAAATTCAGAACATCGGACACTTTACTGGAAAACTTGCCTGGCCTCTTAAACAAAGCTATTTCAAAAAAACATGGTGTGGTTGTGGTTGTTGCTGTAATAAAAACACCTGAGGCTGGGTACTTTACAAAGTACTTCTCAGTTCTGGAAGTCCAAGAGCCTGATACCAGCATCTGTTCAGCTTCTGGTGAGGTCCTTCCTGCTAGGTCCTAACATGGGAGAGGATATCCCTCAATGAAACAGAGCAAGCAAGCCAGAGAGTCTTGTTTTTATAATAAAGTCACTCCAGTGATAATCCATTAATCTTCTAATCCAAGTGTCCAAGTAGAGTCCTATGACCCAACATTTCTTTTCTTTTCTTTTTTTAATATTTTTTTAGCTGTAGATGGACATAATGTTTTTATTTTATTGCTTTGTATGTGGTGCTGAGGATTGAACCCAGGGCCTCACGCATGCGAGGCAAGCGCTCTACCGCTGAGCTACAATCCCAGCCCCACCCAAACATTTCTTAACTTTGCCATCTGGTCCCATTTTTTTTTTTCTTTCTTTTTTTTTCAGTACTGAGGATTTAACCCAGGGGTACTTTATCACTGAGCTACACCCCCAGCCCTTTTTATTTTTTATTTTGAGACATGGTCTCATTAAGTTGTTTAGGTTCTTGCCAAATTGCTGAGGCTGTCTCAAACTAGCTATCCTCCTGTCTCAGCCTCCTGAGCCACTGGGATTACAGGAATGTGTCACTGCATCCAGCTGGTCCCACTTCTTAATACCTCACAATAGGAATTAAATTGCAAAGTGAGTTTTTTGTTTGTTTTGGTTTGGTTTGGTTTGGTTTTGGTACCAAGGATTGAAACCCAGGGACACTTTACCACTGAGACACATACCAAGCCCTTTTTTTTAAAACCTTTTTCTTTTTAGTAGATGGACACACAATATCTTTATTTATTTTTATGTGGTGCTGAGGATCAAACCCAGTGCCTCATACATGCGAGACAAGCGCTCTACCACTGAGCCACAATCCCAGCCCATATCAAGCCCTTTTTATATTTTATTTTGAGACAGGGTCTCACTAAGTTGCTTAGAGCTTCGCTAAGTTTCCAAGACTGGTTTTGAACTTGCGATCCTCCTGCCTCAGCCTCCTGAGCTGCTGGGATTATAGGTGTATGCCACCATGCCTGGCTGCAAAGTGAGTTTTGATGAGGACATTCCAGTCATAGCACACTCCTGACTAGCAAGATGAAGGCAGCTCTTCCCCTTCCTGTTGGTGTAGTGTCATTCAATTGTGAAAAGATCATCAGGTACAAACACTGAGATAACACAGATGTCAGAATTATTTATTCTAAATATACATAGAAACTTATAAATGGGGAAAGTAAAGAAAGATGAAGTTTCTACACTTCACTGAAGTGGTAAAACAATGATGTTAGCAGACTTTGAATATATATATAAAATACCATACAGACATGGGAAAAAAATCACCTCAGAAAAATCCAAATGGAATTCTAAAAATGTTCAAAAAACTCATAGGAAGGCAGAAAAAAAGAAAACAGAAAAAGAGAAAACAACAAACTATTAAAAAACATAAGTAAATGTCAGATTTAAGTTCTAACCTATCAACAGTTACATAGATATAATTGATTTATGGTTGAAATTAAAAGATGGTAAATGGTATGTCATGCAGACTTTAATCAAAAGAAAACAGGGGCTGGGGTTGTGGCTCAGTGGCAGAGCACTTGCCTAGCATGTGTGAGACACTGGGTTCGATTCTCAGCACCACATATAAATTAAAAAAATTAATAAAAAAAATAATGGCCTATCAATGTCTAAAAAAAATTTAAAAAAAAAAAACAGGATGGTGAGGATGTAGGGGAAAAGGCACACTACTACATTGCTGGTGGGACTGCAAATTGGTGCAACCAATCTGGAAAGCAGTATGGAGATTCCTTAGAAAACCTGGAATGGAACCACCATTTGACCTAGCTATCCCACTCCTGGGTCTATACTCAGAAGACTTAAAAACAGCATACTACAGTGACGCAGCAACTTCAATGTTTATAGCAGCACAATTCACAATAGCTAAACTGTGGAAACAACCCAGATGTCCCTCAATAGATGAATGGATAAAGAAACTGTGGTATATATACACAATGGAATATTATTCAGCATTAGAAGAGAATAAAATCATGGCATTTGCAGGTAAATGGAGTTGGAGAATATGCTAAGTGAAGTAAGCCAACCCCCAAAACCAAAGGCCAAATGTTTTCTCTGATAAGTGGATGCAGATCCATAAGGAGGGGGGGTGGGCATGGGAAGAATGGAGAAACTTTGATTTGGCAAAGGAGAGTGGGGAGGGGTGGAGGCATGGGGGCAGGAAAAATGGTGTAATGAGATAGACATCATTATCCTAGGTACATGTATGATTGCACGTATGGTGCGATGCTACATCATAAACAACCAGAGAAATGAAAAGTTGTGCTGCATTTGTGTACAATAAATCAAAATGCATTCTGCTGTCATATATACCTAATTTAGAATGAATAAAGAAAGAAAGAAAGAAAACAGGAGCCGGGCATGGTGGCACACACCTGTAAACTCAGCAGCTCGGGAGGCTGAAGCAGGAGGATCACAAGTTCAAAGCCAGCCTCAGCAACTTAGCAAGGCCCTAAAGCAACTTCAAGAGACCCTGTCTCCAAATAAAATGTAAAAAAGGGCTGGAGTATGGCTCAATAATTAAGCACCCCTGAGTTCAATAACTGGCACCAAAAAGAAAAAAGAAAAGAAAACAGGAGTGGCTAGCTCTATTAATAACACATAAAGTCAACTTCGAAAAAATATAGCATATCAAAATGTGTGAGACATAACTAAAGCAATGTTGAAAGGGAAATTTATAGTACTGATAATTTACAGAAATTTATTCTCTACCATTTATGGAGGTAAGAAGTCTGAAACCATGGTGTCTACAAGGCCAGGCTCCCTCTGACACTTCTGGAAAAGAACAATTCCTTGCCACTTCCAGCTTCTATTGGCTCCCAGTAATCCTAGGTGTTCCCCGGTGTTACCACTGAAGTGGTAAAACAATGACGCCAGTAGACTGAAAAGTTCACCACTCCCATCTACCAGAAGAAAGGAAATAATAAAAATTACAACAGACGATAAGAAACAGAGAACAGAAATACAGATAGAACTGAAATGCAAGAATGGAGTGTTACTAGGGAGAAGAGAATAATTAATTTCACACAGAATAAACAAAAACAAAGGACATGAGGTAAAGTTATAGAAATATTAAGCATCCAGGTGCAGTGGTGCACGCCTGTAATCCCAGAACTTTGGGAGGCTGAGACAGGAAAATCGCGAGTTCAAAGCCAGCCTCAGCAACGGCGAGGTGCTAAGCAACTCAGTGAGACCCTGTCTCTACATAAAACACAAAATAGGGCTGGGGATGTGGCTCAGTGGTCGAGTACCCCTGAGTTCAATCCCTGGTACAAAAAAAAAAAAAAGAAAGAAAGAAAGAAGGAAAAGAAATAATGAGCAAACATTCACCAGAGAAAGTAAAAGGTAAGAAAATCACCTGGGCAGGAAAACTGCACATACAGAGGCACACTGCAGGGAAGCTTCTCAGGGAATGATGAAATTCAAATTCAAAGTCATTCGAGCATTTATCTGCACTCTCCAAAGATTATTATATCACTTTTCCCTTTTATTTGTTTAATATATTAAACTAACATATATCCAGTTATCAAAACATTCAGGAATTCCTATACTAAAATCTATTTGGTTGAAGTTTATTACTCTTTTAATGTTCTGCTGGACTCATTTTGCTTTTTTCTTTAAGATATTTGCATATATGCCATATGTAAACTTGATCTGTAGCTTATTTTTATGGGCTTCTACTGTTCTCTGTCTGAGTTAGTTTAGCCTCATAAAATGAGCTGGCATGCTTTCATGTTTTCTTATGTTCTGTCACATTTTACTAGCATGGGAATTATCATCATCAACCTTCGATTACTTAAGCATTCCTTATTCTATGTCAATTGTTTTCCCCATCTTTGTTGTCATTTCTGCTTCCTACTTTTGGGTTGCTTACCACTCCAATTTCAATCTACCCTAATTCTCCCTCTCCTTGATACCACAAAACCCTGATCTCCACTTTCCAGTTACACTGGGCTAAACGCTCACCTCATAAATTTTGCAGATGAAGTACCAAAAAATAAAAATAAAAAAGGCCTTTGCCTCTTTGCCTTGTCCTGGCTAACTCTGCCCACTTTATTTAGATATCTCCTTCTTCTAAGAAATCTTATCTGACATGCCCTGCTCCCTACCCCTGCTGCCCAATTTTGTGCACAGCCTTGTCATTCTCTTTGGTAACTGCCTGCCCACTCATCTGTCTCCCCATCCAAACATTAACTTACTTAATAGACAGAATTTGAGTCTTATTCCTCACGATAATCTCAGCACCTGATACACAATTGGTACTTACTACATATTTATCAGCAGAATGTTATACTGCTTGAGCACCTACCCCTAAGTCCAAACATCCAAGATCTGAAATGCTCCTAAATCAGAAATTTCTTGAACACCAACATGATACCACAAATAGAACAATTTATACCTGATCTCATGTGACAGTGGCAGTCAAACACAGGTGCACCAAAAATACTGTATAAATTATCTTCAGGCTATGTGTATAAGGTGTATACAAAACATGAATGACATTTTTGTTTAGGCTTGGGTCCCATCTCATGTTTAAGTAAATATTCCAAAATCCCAAGCATTTCAGGTAAGCGTTACTCAAACCGTAACCCTGCACCTAAGCAACAAGAGGAGGAAGAAAACATAAATCCCAGTGTGCTGCTGGGGGTATGTAGGATGTTCAGTTACTCTGGAGAACATGGTAGCAGTATTTGGTTCAATTAAAGACAGTTGTCCTGCAGTATGCACAGGGCTTTGGTTCCAGGATGCCCCTCAGGTACTGAAATCTGCAGAGGCTCAAGTCCCTTACAAAAAGTGATGTCGTATTTGCACAGGCCTTCCACATATCTTCCTGTATACTTTTAATTTTCTCAAGATTACTTGTAATTCCCAATACAATGTAAAATGCTATGTAAATAATTGTCACACTGTATTGTTTAGGGAATAATCACAAGGAACAAAAGTCTACATGTGTTCAATGTAGATGTAAATTTAAGAAATATTTTCCATTCACAGTTGGTTGAATCTGTAAACGCGAAACCCAGAGATATGTAGGGCCAATTGTTTAGGCATGCACTATGACCAAGTAAATCTAAATCTCAAAGAGACTCTCACTCAGGCCCATAAGGAGACATGTATGAGTTTCAGTCAACATTTCTTGTGGTGTCTAGGAGTAGGAATAAATCTGGGTACCATCCATAGGAGAGCAGCAAGGCAAAATGTGGCAGATATGAAGACCAGGGAACCACAAAGCAACAGGGATGGATGGTGAGTGATAATAAACATGGTGGTGCGTAATACCACTTAGAAATGGAATAAAGGCCATAAACATGACACTATTTATGAAAACTAAAATTACATGCATACAAAGCAGTATACATTTTTAAGTATACATACAATGAAAGCATACATATGAAACACTTCAGAATAGTTGGCTATGAGGGGAAGAAAATGAGAGTGAAGTACAGGGATCAAACAGAATAAAAGAGAACGTGAACCAACGAATGCAGGACCAAGCAAAGCAAGAGAGGGACTTGCATGGACCTGTGATGACAAAAGTGTGAAGAATGAGAATATAAATAACCCGGTCCCCCATACCTGGCGAAGGGGAGGAAACAGGTCTACAACCAGAAACAGGCCATAGAGTGAGGTAGAAAAAATGATTTGATAATCTAAGCCCACACTCAGGTTCAATGACCTCAAAAAGCCTTTCAAACTAAAACATTTCATTATGCCATCCACTGCAGACAGAACTCAGACAATTCAAGCAGTTAATGTCAGCTTGGGGATTTGTATCATCATCCTTGGCACAAAACAAAACTCAGTTATATGTTAAGCAAAGGATGTAATGAAGAAAAGACTGCTTCCTTCCTTTTAGCTGTTCTTTCAATAATACGCACCAACTATAAGCATGTGTCATCCTTCCAGGGAGACATAGGATGTATAACTAAGTATGACTCGCTGTTAAGTCCTCAAGGAATTCTCAATCTGGTGGGAGATCAAATTCAGACAAAGACAGAGTTTGGGGGAGTAGCAATTACAGGGATGGCAGTATAGGGGGTGGCGATCAGAATGGTTTTATGGAAAAGATGTAAATAAAGCTGGGGATTGCTGTGTTGGATGATGTTCATCTTGAAGTGACTAAAGATCAATTAAGGGAAAAAATAAATTTAAATGTTTGAGTGTTTCCTTTATGCTGTTTCACAATTATACCTTCAAGTCTACTTAGCACGTGCCATACTTTGGTATCTTCCAAAGTCAGGAAATGGTTCTTTGACCACAGTTTGCTTATTTGGTTTGTTTTGTTTTGCTATGATGCTGGCAAACCCGGGCCTCAGGCATGCTAGGCTGGAGGCATGCTGAGCTATACCTCCAGCTGCCATTGTTTGTTTTGTAATATTCACACAAACTCTGTTCTCTCCTTGAGAGAGGACAAAAGACACTTATCTCTCTGGGAAGAAGTCATTTCCAGGTACAGTGTCCATCTTTTTTTGAGAAAAATAGGAGAGTTTTTTTTTTTAAGGAGGAAATTTGAAGAAAGGAGTAAACATAGCAGGTCTGAGATTGCTGCTATTCCTAAAAGAATCCAAAGTTGACCCAACTTGGTGGGCATTTGGAAACTTGGGGTTCTTATCATCCTAAGTGGTCAGAGTGACTGACTGTGCCTAAACTATTTGTGTAAACATTCTGGTTTATGCTGAATACCTGCTTTCTTTCTGGGAGCCTGGAATGTGCTAGTCAAAGGGGGGGTCTGTGTGATCAGCCCTCAGTAAAAACCCTGAGCTTTGACTCTCTGGTGACCTTCTCTGGCTGGCAACATTTTGTGTGTTGTCACAGCTCATTGCTGGGGAAATTAAGCACATCTTGTGTGACTGCACTGGGAAAGGACTCTTGGGAGCTTGTGTCCGGTTTCTTCCAGAAGTGGACCCATAATAAACCTTTTCCATTTGCTGATTTTGCTTTGTATCCTTTCATCGTAATAAATTATGGCCATGAGAGCTGGGTGCAGTGGCTCACACCTATAATCCCAGCAACTCAGGATGCTGAAGCAGGAAGATCACAAGTTCAAGGCCAGACTGGACAACTTAGTGACACCCTGTCTAAAAATAAAAAAAGCTAGGAATGTAGCTCATTGGTAGAGTGTTCCTGTGTTTCATCTCTGGTATCACAAAAAATAAAAATAATAAATAACAAAGCCAGGCACGGTGGCGCAAGACTGTAATCTCAGCACTTAGGGAGGCTGAGACAGGAGAATCGCGAGTTCAAAGCCAGCCTCAGCAATGGTGAGGCACTAAGTAACTCTGTGAGACCCTGTCTCTACATAAAACACAAAATAGGGCTGGGGATGTAGCTCAGTGGTCAAGTACCCCTGAGTTCAATCCCTAGTACCAAAAATAAATAAATAAATAAATAAAATAATAATAACAAATAAAATTATGGCCATAAGCACAACTATATGATGAGTACTCTAAGTCACTGGCAGTATCTACGAAAGCTATCTACAAAAGATATGCACACTCTATATGATGAAGTTGCACTCCTCAATATAAACTCACAAAAATGTATACATTCACTCAACAAAAGACAAGAACTAGAATGTTCATGACAGCACTGTACATAAAGTCCCAAACTGCAAACAACCCAAATGCCAATCAAGGTAAAATGGATACATACATTATAAATATATACACAATGGGATAGATATAACAATAAGAACGAAATTAACCAAAAGTGAAATAAGCCAAACTCAAAAGGTCAAGAGTAGTTATGTTTTCTCTCATATGCAGAAGCTAGAGAGGAAAAAGGAAAAGAAAGGTTGGGAAGAGGGTCATTTCATGAAAATCAAAGGGAGGCTGAGTGCAGTGACATACACCTGTAATCCTAGTGGCTCAGGAGGTTAAGGCAGGAGGATTGTGAGTTCAAAGCCAGCCTCAGCAAAAGTGAAGTGCTAAGCAACTCAGTAAACCCTGTCTCTAAATAAAATACAAAACAGAGGGGCTGGGGTTGTGGCTCGGTGGTAGAGTGCTTGCCTCGCATGCGGTGGCACTGGGTTCGATCCTCAGCACCACATACAAAATACATACATAAATAAATACAATAAAGGTTGTTTAAAAAAAAATACAAAACAGAGGTGGAGATATGGTTCAATGGTAAAGTGCCCCTGAGTTCAATCCCTGGTACCACCCCACAAAAAAAAAAAAAAATCAAAGGGAGATCAGTAGAGGAAAGGGACCATGGATGAGAGTAGGGGAAGGTGGGGGGAAGTGTTAGGGAGTGATACTGCCCTAATTATTTTGCTATATTGTATATATGCAGGAATATGCAATGACAAATCTCATAATTATGTACAACTTAATGCACCAACAAAAAATGTGGAAGGAGAAAAAAAAGAATAAAATTAACCACAACTACAGTCAAGAATATAGACAAATCTCACAAATACAATGTTGGTGACAAAAAGCCAGAATCAAAACAATACAAACTGTAAAATTCTAGTGTTAAGTAGAAAAATGCAAAACTAATCTATTGTGTTAGAAATCAAAATAGAGGGGATGTAGGTGTAGCTCAGTAGTAGAGTGCTTGCCTAAGATACACGAGGCTTTACGTTCAATCCATGGCACTGCAAAAGTAAAACAAAACTATAAAGATCAAGGCTGAAGTTGGGGCTCAGTAGTACAGTGCTTGCTTGGCATGTGTGAGGCCGTGGGTTTGACCCTCAGCACTGCATATAAATAAAGTTCTCGAAATAAATAAAATAGGTTCTCAAAGAGCTATTTGTACAGCCATGGTCATAGCAGCATCACCTACAATAGCTAAAATGTGGAAGCAGCACAAGTGTCCACCATAGGCAGATGAACAAATAAGCAAAATAAAATAAAAGATCCATTGACAATCAAAAATTACTAAAAAAAAAAAAAAAAAAACTCTATAGATCAAATAGTGGCTGTCCTTGGTGGTGAGCAAAACAAGTCAGGTTTGGGAGCATAGGAAAAGTTTTTTCATATTCTGAAAGCTGGTTCTGTGTACTTAGTTTACAAAAATTCATTGAGCTATACATTTATCATTTTTACACCTTTGCACATATATATCTCAATGAAAAATTGCCAAAAAAATGAGTATATAACCACAGCAGAGTAGGAATAATATATGTAAATTACATGTCTTGAGAGATATAAAATGGAACAAGGAAAACTCAGTCCAACAAAAATTACAGCATGGGAGGCTAACAAGGAGTAAGAAATTTAAAATGAAATAAAACAACAGGAATAAGCCCCCAAATATAGTAATAAAAATAAATGTAAGTGGTTTAAAAATACCTATTAAAAGACAAAGATTTCAAGCCAGGCCTGGGGTTGTAACCCTAAAATCCCAGCTACTCAGGGGGATGAGGCAAAAGGACCTCAAGTTCAAGGCCAGCCCAGGTTACTTAGCAAGACCCTGTCTCAAAACAAAACAAAACAAAAAAACAGATGGGAGGTGTGGGTAGGGGAGATAGCTCAGTAGCATGGTGAGGTTCTGGGATCAATCTCCAGCACCCACACACAAAATAAATAAATAAAAATTTTATGATTTTATATCCATTAGGTGGATGATTAAAAAAAAAAACAGAAAATAACAAATGTTGACAGAATATGGAAAAATTAGAACCCTATATATCACTCGTGGGAATGTAAAATGGTGCAGCCCCTGTTGAAAACATTAGGGCAAATCCTCAAAAAATTAAAAACTGAATTTACTTATGATCTAGAAAACAGGTTCTCAAAGAGCTTTGTACATTCATGGTTATAGCAGCATTACCCACAAGAGCTAAAATGTGGAAGCAGCACAAGTGTCCACCATAGACAGATGAACAAATAAGCAAAATGTGGTGTATACATAGAGTGGAATATTAGTCTTAAATGGAAAAAAATTCTTCTTAATGTGGTATAAGATAGATGAACCTTGATGAAGTACTACCTTAAGAATCTAAAATAGCTGGACGCGGTGGCACATCCCTGTAATCCCAGCAGCTTGGAAGGCTGAGGCAGGAGGATCAAAGCCAGCCTCAGCAATTGAGTGAGGTCTTAAGCAACTCAGCAAGTCCCTGTCTCTAAATAAAATATTAAAATGTGTAGCCGGGCGCGGTGGCGCAAGCCTGTAATCCCAGCACTTAGGGAGGCTGAGACAGGAGAATCGTGAGTTCAAAGCCAGCCTCAGCAATGGCCATGCACTAAGCAACTCAGTGAGACCCTGTCTCTACATAAAACACAAAATAGGGCTGGGGATGTGGCTCAGTGGTTGAGTGCCTCTGAGTTCAATCTCCAGTACCCCCCCAAAAATGTGGCTCAGTGGTTAAGCACCTCTGGGTTCAATTCTCAGGTCCCCCACCACTCCCTCCCCCACCAAAAAAAAAATCTAAAGTAGGCAGTCATAGAAAGTAGAAATGTAGTTGCCAGAGCTAGGGGAGGGGATAATGGGTATAGAGTTTGTTTTGCAAGATGAAAACAAACTAGACAACACTGTGAATATACTTGACACTAGTAAACTGTACACTTAAAAATGGTCAAATAGGGGGCTGGGGTTATGGCGCAGTGGTAGTGTGCTCGCCTAGCACGCGAGAGGCACTGGGTTCGATCCTCAGCACCACATAAAAATAAAATAAAGATATTGTGTCCACCTACAACTAAAAAATAAATATTTTTTAAAAAAATGGTCAAATAGTAAATTTTGTGTTATGTATATTTTACCACAATTTTAATAAAAGATTAATAAGTAAAACAAATGTAGCTAGAAGTTAACCACTAGAGTAACAAGTAAAACAAAACACAGAAAATTGAAAATAAATAAGTGAAAAAGTACACCAGATAAATGCTAACAAAAAAGCAAACACATAACAATATTAATACCAGGAAAATAGAATTAAAAGCAAAATAATTAAATGAAATGTTTTTTTATTCTCAAAAGTACAATTCAGGGGCTTGCCTAGCATGTGTGAAGCACTGGGTTTGATTCTCAGCACTACATATAAATAAATGAATAAAATAAAGGTTCCTCTCTAAAAAATTTTTTTAAAAAGTACAATTCAAACAGAAGATATAAAAATTGTGAACCTTTAAGCACTTAAAAACAGTTTCAAAAATACAATGTATAGCTAGGTGTGGTGGTACATACCTATAATCCCAGCAACTTGGGAGACTGAGGCAGGAGGATCCCAAGTTTGAGGCCACTCCTAGGCAATTTAGACTCTACTTCAAAATAAAAGATAAAAGAATAGGGATGAAGCTCAGTGGTATAGCACACCTAGGTTCAATCCCCAGTACTACATACACAAAAAATGGAATGAACCAAAATATACATATGGTGTACACACACACATATACATATACTCATACATAAGCATGCACATAGCCAATAAAACACAAAAACATGTACAAGAATCATAGTGGAGGGCTGGGGTTATGGCGCAGTGGTAGCGTGCTCGCCTAGCACGCGGGAGGCACTGGGTTCAATCCTCAGCACCACATAAAAATAAAATAAAGCTATTGTGTCCACCTACAACTAAAAAATAAATATTAAAAAAAAAAGAATCATAGTGGAAATCTTTACCACAAACTTTCATAATTAATAGGTCAAATAGAGGAAAAACAAATTAGGGATATAGAGAACATGAAATGTAACCAATAAATTTAAGAATATAACTTTGTGCCCAATTTAAGGGTACTGGGAACAGTTATAAAAAGAGACAGTTTGCTGGGCTTGGTGATGTATGCCTGTAATCCCAGCAGCTCTGGAGGCCTGAGACAGGAGAACCACAAGTTCAAAGCCAGCCTCAGCAACGGTGAGGCACCAAGCAACTCAGTGAGACCCTGTCTCTAAATAAAATACAAAATAGGGCTGGGGATGTGGCTCAGCGGTCAAGTACCCCTGAGTTCAATCCCTGGTACTAAAAACAAAAAACAAACAAACAAAAAATTGATATCTATTTTTTTTAAATTTTTTTTAGTTGTTGATGGATCTTTATTTTGTTCAATTATTATTTATATGTGGTGCTGAGGATTGAACCCAGTGCCTCACACATGCTAGGCAAGCGCTCTACCACTGAGCTACAGCCCTAGCCCTGATATCTATTTTTAATCTTTATTTTTCTTTCAGGAATGTGGCAAAATAGAAATACCAACCCTTTCCAATTACAAAATATTTTTAAAATATACATGTATATATTATATATATATATAACAACTTTTAATTCACTGGAAGAAACATGAGGGAGCCAAAATTCAAGACTGCAGACACAATAAAGGCATTTTTTAAAGATTTTTTTTTAAATGTTGATGTTATTTTATTTATTTATTTATTTATATGTGGTGCTGAGAATCAAACCCAGTGCCTCACATGTGCTAGGCAAGCACTCTACCACAAGCCACAATCCCAGCCCTAAAGGCCTTTTTTTTAAAAAAAGAATTTTTTAGTTGTAGATAGACATATACCTTTTTTTATTGTTATTTATTTATTTTTTATGTGGTGCTGAGGATTGAACCCCGTGCCTCACACGTGCCAGGCAAATGCTCTACCACTGAGCTACAACCCGAACCCCAAGACATTTTGAGATATTATAAAAACAGAATTTGTTGTCACTGAAGAACTTCTAAAGAATATACTTAAGGGAGAAGAAAACGGTGAGATACAAGAAGGAAAGGAACCAATTTTAAAATAATTTTAAAAGAAGGAATGGAGAGTGAAAAATGGTAAACAGGTAACTATAATAAATACTGATAAATATAATAAATATAAATCTAGGAAATAACAACAACAACAATATCTGAAAGGATTAATATAAAAATACAGCCAAAGCCAAATGGGAGATGAGTGGAATGGAAGAATTAGAAGAATATGATTGCTTATTTTTAAAAAATTTTTTAAAATTGTAGATGGACACAACATCTTTATTTTATTTATTTATTTTTATGTGGTGCTGAGGATTGAACCCAGTGCCTCACGCATGCGAGACAAACGCTCTACCACTGAGGTACAATCCCAGCCCCACTTATTTTAAAAATAAGATTAATCCAGGACAGTGGTAGAGTGCTTGCCTAGCACATATGAGGCACTGGGTTTGATCCTCAGCCCCATATAAAAATAAATAAACAACATAAAGGTATTGTGTCTATCTACAACTAAAAAATTTTTTTAAAAAGATTAAACTTTCAATTCAAAAAGTTAGAGCGTAAACAAAATAAATTCAAATAAAGTAGAAAGATAAAGAATAAAAATTAATGAAAAATCAAAATCAAAATCAATAGGACTAATCAATAAATCCAAAAGCTGGTTATTTGAAAAGATTAATAAAATAAGCAATCACTAAGCAGTCTGACCAATAAAAAGAGAGAAAAAGCACCAAAAAAGCATTAGTATTAACAAGAAAGATAATATATCATAAAATGAGTTTATTTTCTTACCATAGAATGCTATATGCGTTATGTTAAAATATATTTTTAATACTTCTTTAGTTGTCAGTGGACTTTCTTTGTTTATATGCAGTGCTGAGAATTGAACCCAGTGCCTCACACATGCTAGGCAAGCGCTCTACCACTGAACCACAACTTCAGCCCAAAAACATATTAAGTTTTAATAATGTTAAGTATTTTCTCTGACAATAGAAAGTATTAAATTGACTTTGAAGAAATAGAAAACCTGAGAAATCAATGGTTATGGAAAAAAGTGAAAAGGTAGTTAAATATTGATATCAGCTTCCTAAAAGACATCATCAGGGCTGCAGGCATAGCACAGTGGTAAAGGACTTGCCTAGCATGAATGAGGGCCTGGGTTTGATCCCTAACACAGAAAAAAAAAGAAGGAGAAGAAGAAAGAAAATGTAAGTAGCAGCCCAAGCAGTCTGCAGTCACGTTCTGCCAAACTTCAAGGAACAGATAATTCTTCTTCTCCAGAGCACAGAAAATAATGGGAAGTTTCCCAACTTAATCAGTAAGGACAGCAAAACCCTAATTATGAGCTCAAAAAAAGGGGAAGGAATAAAACTATATACCAATATTGCTTATAAGTATAGATAGCAAACCCTAAATAAAATGTTAGGTTATTGACCCTACAAATTACTTAAAAATGTACTCTAAAGTATCCCAGGATTTTAGAGAAAAAAATCTAGCAACATAATCACTTATGTTAGTAATTTTAAGATGGAAACCTACATGGTCATATCAATGAATGCTATACAAAAGCATTTGGAAAAGTACCAACACACATCCCTGAGTTTTAAGCTCTTCATACTTAGGAATAAATACTAACATAAGAGAACACTTAGTGACTTTACAGCAGGAGCATTCCCCTAATACTACGCCCAAAGAAGATGTCCTGTTTGACCTTAAAAGTCAACACTGTAGAGAGAATGACCCATCAAAGAAAAGAAATAAGAAGCACGAAAATTAGAACGAGACACATGGTGTTGCTTCTTAACAGACAATAAAATTATTTAACTGGAACAGCCAAACTAATCAGCTTAAAACTAGTATTAAAACCGATATGCACAGTTTAGTATGGAGGCTCAGCTTCAGATCTACCATATTCAACTTGCTTGTTTTGCAAGTTAATCATGCAAAGCTATTTTCTATAGAGTAAGGTATTAGGATTGACAAGTGCGTTCTTCCCCATCCTAAACGTTGAAACATGTGTTTGAAACTGGATAACCAAAATCTGCTGAAACCAAAAATCGTTCTAAAGGGCTGAGTTGTGACTCTACTCAAAAACACTTTATCTCTCGCCTCCAGCTACTGCAGTTACTAATGGATAAGCATGTCAACCAGTCCAACATAATTCATCCGATAGAGGGCAAGGAAGAGCACCTTCACCCGAATTTTACCCCCCAAAGCGTACGCTGCTTATATAAACTTGCGTGTTGACAGATGGAGCTCCCACAAAATAAAAATAAGACATTCAGAATCAAACTTGCTGTTTTAAAAAATAAGTGCACAAAACTAATTTTGTTAAAGGCATTTGGGAAAGGTATTTGTTACTATTGTACTCACGACAGGCTCCACATCCCCGGGACACCTACAAGCATCCACACGGTCCCCCTGGGCTCACCCGGTGCACTGCGAGGTGGCTCCGCGAGGTAACCCTGGAGAAGGGCATCGGCGCCCTTCCGAGGTCACCCCAGGACAGGAAGGGGGACAGAGCTCTGTAGGTGCAAGGATGGATGGCCAAAGTCTTCTTGGTCCCTGACACTACACGGCAATATCCCCCCCACCCCGCATACTCACACAGCTCGGACACCACCAAGGAGGGTGTGGAAGGCTCCCGGGGCCCCAGGAACCCCGGCCGCGAGCGCCCACGCATCTGTCCCACCACTTCAAGGACTGGGAATGCCTTCCAGGGCCACAGTCGTCCTCAATCCGAGGTTCCTGCGCCAACCACCTTCCCGCGAGCTCGGAGAGGAGGGGGAGGCCGCCTGCCACTATCACCTGCAGCACTGGTCCCTCCGCTCCCAGACTGAGTCGGACAGAGCATGACGTCTCTCTCCAGCTGGGGACAGGAACCGATGCACGAAAGGGCACCGGAGCCAGCGCGGCTACCACCGCAGCGCGTCTTCCCAGAGGGGCAGTCCTGTGTCTGTGCCGGTAATCCCGGACTCTCGCGCTCGCCCGCTTAAGTAGAGAAGACAACGCAACTGAGGTTAAAGGAGCCGCTGGCCCGCGCAGTTCCTACTGACCCACCTCTTTAGGTTCCTACTGGGCTTCCGCGGTGCGGCTGCAACCCGTAGCAGCCCGGGCTCCGCGCGCTCGCAGATGCTCTGCTAAAGGTCCTAGCGATGCGCCGGGCGCCTCCTCCTCCAGTCGCCTCCAGAGGGCGCGCGCTAGCTGGCGCGAGGTTCCCTGGGAGATGTAGTCCAGAGGCCTCTGCATCTTCGACCTGCCCTGCCTCCATCCGCCTGCCTCAAGCAGGTGGTCGGTCCTTTCTTCTTGCTCTGTCTTCTCAAGCTTTCATCCTCCGCTGTTGGATAATCCATGTTGGAGCGTCTCGCTGGGAGGCCTGGGTGCCCTTTGGGCACTCTAGACCAGTGTTCTTAAACTGGCCCAGCACCTTCAGCATCTTGTGGGAACTTGATAAAAATGCAAATTCTCCATCCCACCAAGGCTATTCGATTTTTATTATGTTGTTTGTTTTTGTAGTGCTGGGGATTGAACCCAGGCCTCGAGCATACTAGGTAAATTCTCTACCACTGAGCTATTTGGTTTTTACTGAATTAAAAGCTGGAGTTGAGGCCCTGCAGTCTTCATTTATTGCAAGTTCTCTGTGTGATTCTGAAGTACCCTCAAATTCCCCTCACCCTCCTCAAAGGACCTCATGTTTCCTATAGCATTAGTTACATATATACATATATACCTGTGTGTCCCTGTACACTATAGGAGACCTAGGCATTCATGTCCTAGACTAGACCTTCCCTCTCACGTTAGCCTTGTTACCTCAGTGTCTACCCAACATTTTGAGGATGTCTCTGAGGCACCTGAAACTCAATCAGGTAAAGACCAAGTTCAATCTGGTTCTCCAATGGGCCTTACATCCAGGGGCTGAAGAATGTTCATTGTATTTACTGACATGGCAGTCATTTAGTACCTCATGAAAGTTTCATGTGCAGAATGACAGGAACTTGAGTCATATTTGAGAGAGTGAAGATTGTAACCAATTCTTGCCAGACTGGTGGCAAGGGAGTCGTTGGTGGCTGGATATGGAAGTGCTGTTGAAGGAGAGTGTGTTGGTTTGGTTTGGTTTGGGTTTTGTTTATAATAGAGAAATTTCAGCATATTTAAATATTTATGAAAATAATTTTGTTGAGAGAGAGCTATTGACCATACTGGAGAGAAAATTATAGTTAGTACTGCGTGATTCCTGAGTTTATTGTGTATGCAAGAAGGGGGCGATAGAATCCCACCCACTCATAGAGGGATGAGCAGATGCTAGTGGTTCTCAACCAGGGGTGGTTTTGGTCCCTCACAAACATTTGGCAACATGTGAACATATTCTTGGTTGCCACAACTAGGAGCCATGCTACTGGCATCTACTGAATAGAGGCCAGAGATCCTGCTAAACATCCTACAATGAGCAAGACAGTCCCCACAGCAGACTAATCCAGCCCAAAACATCAACTAGTGCTGAGGTTGAGAAATCCTGGTCTAGGCAACAACAACTCCTCTATTATAAAAGGAGGAAAGGATGAAAGAAGAGGGGGGAGGTTTGTTTTGATAGAGGAAAGTCAAAGAAGTTTTCTCAGACGAGCATAGTGGCACATACTCCCAGCTACTCAGGAGGCTGAGGCAGGAGGATGGAAAGTTCTAGGCCTGCATGGAAAACTTGGTGAGACCATGTCTTAAAATTTAAAAAGGGATGGGGATGCAGCTCAGTGGTAGAGCTTTTGCCTAACATGATCAAGGCAATCTCTAGAACCTCAAAAACAAACAAAAAACAATGGTATTTTCATTGGAAAGGAAGATGATAAGTTATCTGTGAGGTGGTTAGGGGTGTGTGTGTGTGTGTGTGTGTGTGTGTGTGTGTGTATCAAAGGCAGAATTCTAGAATCTAAGCTGATCAAGAAGAGAAATAAGGGAAGGAGAGAGCCAAATGTTTGGAAGTAGTCAGTTCAACAATCTAGGAGTTTTGATGCTGCCCAATTTATTTATCATACTAAAGCAATTGAAAACCCCAACCAGAGAAGAGTTTCTGTTAAGAGAATAGGGATAAATCTGATGACCAGGTCAGGATGAGAATGGATGGTGTCATAGACTGGGTGTGCTGCACTCCCCCAAATTAATATGCTGTAACTCAATTCCCAGTGCAGTGGTGTTTGCAGGTGGGGCCTTTTCAAGGTAATTAGGTGGAGACCTCATGAATGGGATTAATGAGATACTAAGAGCTCCCTTCACCATTTCATCCAAAGAGGACACAGCAAAGAGGTGCCATCTATGGCCCAGGATAAAGGCCTTAGCAGACACCAAGTATGCCTTGATCTTAGATTTCCCAGCCTCTACAACTATGAGAAATACATTTCTATTGTTTAAACCACCCAGACTATGGTGTTTTGCTATAGCATTCAGACAGACAACTAGACAGATGCCAAGCATGGAGTAGAGTTAGGGCCACCATGTACCCATTATGGATTGTGCAGTGCCCAAGCTGTCCTGGATATAGAAGTGGAGTTTACTGAGAGGCTACCGTCATGCACATGGATGTGGAAACGAGCCACAAATATGGCAAAACACTTTTTGCATCACTGATTAATAACATTTTAATGAATAATAAAGTAATAAGGAAGAAGAGAGAGTGATAAAGTTCAAACATTCAATGCTTAAAGTTTTAAAACAGCAGAACTTTTTCTTTTTTTCTTTTTTCTTTTTGGCACCGGGGATTGAACTCAGGGGTACTCGACCACTGAGCCACATTCCCAGCCCTATTTTATGTTTTATGTAGAGACAGGGTCTCACTGAGTTGCTTGGCGCCTCACCGTTGCTAAGGCTGCCTTTGAACTTGCGATTCTCCTGTCTCAGTCTTCCAAAGTGCTAGGAGTACAGGCATGTGCCACCATGCCCGGCTAACAGCAGAACTTTTGACAACAGTGTAGAAGAAGTATGCTGTACGTTTTAGAAGACAGCAGATTCAGGTATCGTCTGGAACATTTGCAAATGCGGAGCTACTCAAAGAGCTTAAGCTTAGAGGGGGATTTGCAGGTTATGGAGCTGAAGTTGCAGGGATTATGGGTCAGGATAGGAAGAGTCTGAGAGGAAGACAAGTAGAACAGGGAGAAGACAAATAAGCAGTAAAGAACCAGATAAGGATCAAGAAATACAGAGCATGGGGGGAAATGGGTAGTGGTATCGTATTTGGAAGCCAACTGGTGAAAGCAAGGGATCTAAAATTAAGACTGAGCCTCAAAAACAGAAATTTTGCCTTACTCCACAGACTGGAGACTGGGAAGACATCCATCCTGGACATTGCAGTCTTTACAAACCCTGGGACAACAGATTTTCTAATATGGAATTAATGAGTCCTAATTATAATAAATTCCTAATAAACAACCAATTTATTGCTGGAATAAACTGACATATTACATTTAAATATATATATATCAAACAGTATAAATCATATATATAGATAGATACTGTTTGATACTGCTTGCTGATATTTTATTTACAAATTTTGCATTGATATTCAAAAGTGTGAGCAGGCAATAATTTTCTCTTTGAATGTCTAATAGTGTTTGGTTTCGGAATCAATTTTATACTCACATAATGAAATATCTGGACACTTTTGCTGTTTCCTTTTACTGTGGAACAATTTAAGGAGCATTACAATGATTTATTATTTCATGTTTGATCATTTCCCAGTTGAAAATGTCTGGATCTGATACTTTTTTAGGATAACTTTTTCATAACTTTTATTTTTTCTGTGATAATGTTTAAATGTAGGTTTAAAAAAAATCTTCTAGAATTAGTTTTGACAAAGGATGCTTACTTTAAAACAAATTCTCCATTCCTTCCAAGTTTTCAAGTGCATTTGTATAAAGTTAAGCACCATAGTCTTTTGTGAATCTTTTTCTTTTCCTTTTTTTTTTTTTGCAGTACTATAGACCAAACCCAGGGTGTATACTGGTCACATTCTCCAGCTGCCCTGATTTCTTTCTTTCTTTTTTTCCTTTTTCTTTTTTTGGTTGTAGATGGACACAATATCCTTATATTATTTATTTATTTTTATGTGGTGCTTAGGATCAAACCCAGGTGCAAGGCAAGCGCTCCACCACTGAGCTGAGCTACAACTTCAGCCCCTCCCCTGATTTCTTATTTTGTGTATTTGTGCTTTCTTTATTATGTTAACTTTTAAAATTGTATTATTTTTTCAAAGAACTAACTCTTAACTTTTTTAAAAGCTCTATTGCTTGGGGATTTTTTGTTTGTTTGTTTTTGAGGGGGCAGAGATAATAGGGAATGAACCCAGAGGGTGCTTTACCACCAAGCTACTTCAGTTCTTTTTTATTTTGAGACAGGGTCTTGCTAAGTTACTTAGGGCCTTACTAAATTTCTGAGGCTGGCTTCAAATCAGCAGTTCTTTTGCATCAGTCTCCCAAGTTGCTGGCTTACAGGCATGAGCCACCTTGCCTGGCTTTCTACTGCTTTTGTTTGTTGTTCAACAGTTCTTTTTTTCTGCTTCCTTTTGAGATATTTTTGTTGCTTTTTTCTTTTTGCTAGATTCTTTGTGTTAGAGATTGAACCCAGGGCCTCACACATACTAAGTAAGCCCTGTACCACTGAGCTACACCTCAGGCCCTTTCAGAACTTATGAGTTTTGATATAAGTATTTAAGGCTAAGACTTGGCCTTTATATATATGTACTGCCTTAGATATAGCTCATAATTTCTGATAGTTTTTATTGCTATTTTTTAGATAATCTAAAATTTGGATTTTGAATTGTCTTTGAAATAGACTTCTTAAATCTAAAGTGAGAATATGAGAGTTTTGGATTGGGGATATAGCTCAGTAGCAGAGTACTTGACTAGCATTCTTAAGGCTTTGGGTTCAATACCCAGAATCAAAAAAATAGAGAGAGAGAGAGAGAGAGGACAGAGAGACAGAATATGAGAGTTTTAAATTTTTGGGGTATCAGGATCTTTTGTTTCTGACTTAATTTTTATTTTTATTTCATTGAGATCAGAGGCTAATGTTATCAATATCTCTTTTTACTTTTGAAATAGTTAAGTTTTTCTTTGTGGCCTAAAATAGGGTTGATATTTGTAAATGTTTTATGGGCATTCCAGGGGAATGTGTACTATTTTCAGCTTACAGATTTTGTTATGTGTCAACAAGATATAATTTGTCAATCATGTTACATAGATATTCTGCATTTTTAGATGTATTTTGACCTAATATAATATGAAAAAAAAGGAAGTTAAAATCTCTTATTTGGGATGGGTGGGCCTTACTGTGTTTTTGTCTTTCTGGGTTTTTTTCTTTTTTCTTCAGTCTTTCCACAAATTCAAGTTGACTCAACTTCTACAACTATCCCAAATCTTGTCTAGGGATGTAGTTCAGTAGGATTGCTTGCTAAGCATGTACAAAGCCTTGGGTTCAGTTCCCAACACTACAATGAATGAATTAATAAATAAATAAAATCTATTCTCAATCCAATCAACTCTTATCATCTACCTTGGTACTACTTGGTCCAAGCCATCTTACTCTCTCACCTGAATTATTGCAGCAGCCTCCTCACTAATCTCCTTTATTCTGTTCTGGCTCTATTTCAGCAGACTTTCCAGATTTGTCAGAGAGATTTTTTTTTCACTGCATATGTCAGATAATGTTCCCTCTCTTCTCAAAACCCTACAGGAATTCCCCTACAGTAATCTCAGATTAAAAAAAAAACAACAGAATCTTTCCAATGACCCACAGGTCTATTATCCTTTCCTACTTCTTTCCTCTTGGTCACTCTCCTCCAGCTATACAACAGCCTTTCTTGCTCTTCAAACACCCGGATTTTGCTTCTGCTCAGAGACTTTGCAATTGGTGTTCCCTTTGCCTGGAATACTCTTCCATGCTATTTCACTTCCATCGGGGCTCTTCTTCTTCTTCTTCTTTTTTTTTTTTAATATTTTTTAGTTGTAGATGGACACAGGGTGTTTATTTATTTGTTTTTATGTGGTGCTGAGGATCGAACCCAGTGCTTCATACATGCAAGGTGAGCACTCTACCATTAAGCCACAACCCCAGCCCCCATCAGGGCTTTTCTTAAATGAAACTTCCTGCCCACCATGTTTAAAATTATACACACACACTCACATCTCTTCTCATTCCCTTTCAAGTTTATTTTTCTCCAAAACACTTATCACTCTTTGACACACTTTATATTGTGTGTGGTTTTTTTTTAATTCCTTACCTCTTCCAACTAGAATGTATGCTCCCTTCAGGTACCTTTATGTCTGTTTTGTTCACTGCTGCTCTGTTTGGTCTCTTTTGTTCATCCTTAGTACTGAGAACACTGTACATAGCAGGTACTCCATAGACATTTATTGAATGAATAAATTGTCAAATGAATTCATCTCATAAAAGCAAGACTTGTTCAACATTAGAAAATTTGTCAGTGTCATTCTCTGTTATAACACATCAAGAGGAAAAAACTGCAAAAATCACTAGATAAAATCAATACTGATTTCTGTTTTCAAAAACCCTTAGTTTAGAAATATAAGGAAAATTTCTAAACTGGACAAATAATCTAGCTATTACAACTTTTCAGAAAATAGCAACTCCTTGATGAAATGCTAGGGCATTCCCATTGAAGATCAAGCCAAGAATGTCTACAGTTTCCACAACTAGTGCAAGAAGTCAAGAAGAAGAAATGAACTTCAATAAAATTGCTAACATTACCAAGTCTGGTGGCAAGGACCACACAGAACAGGCTCTAGCAACAACTTGGCGATGCTCCTGTAAAGGCTGCCCAGCAGGCCGTGTGAGGACGTGCCACAAGATGGCGCCCAGCAGCCAGCTCAGTACTGACCACGCTGCCCTGAGCAAACCACTCACCTCACCTTATTGGCTGACCTCTGCTCCCTGCTAGTGGACAGTGCATGGCCCTAACCTAAGTGAATCTATACCATTACACATGTACAGCCCCCTCCTGCATTCTTAGCTTAGAAACAGGACACCACTGGATCCCCTCCCCTATATAAACCTGCAACCTCCCCTCAATAAATCAGTTCTTGCTTTAGACGAGACTCCCCGGCTCGTGCGTGGTGAATTCGGGCCAGGTGGCTTTGCCTTTCTCAGTCTGTTCTTATTGGGGGCCTTCGAGGATCTCCTCCTCCCCGCTGGCCAAGGGGGGAGACTGATACCTGGCTGGAGGAACCCCGATAGGCGGGAAGACACAAGTGCAAACACGTGATAAGGAATATTATTCAATGCCATGTGTTTTAGGGGGACTTCCTCTGGGGAGCTATAACATGAAGATTCTACTTTTCTTCACATTTTGGGGGCTCTGGAGTATGACTTATGTTCTGTCAAAGGAAATTTTCATCCAGAAATCTAGAACATATGATGCAAAGGAGACAACAGTCTAAATGATGACTGGTTTATCATAGCTCTGGAAGTGTCCAATGACAGTGTTGGGCTGTAGCCTGCCCATTCCTGCTAAAAGCTTGTGGTTGCTCTTCCTACTTCTTGTCTCATGGTAGCCTCTTTTGTTTCTGCCTATTTTCAAAACCTGCTTGTGTGAGTCAACTTTCCCTTACTGTAACAAATTCCTGAGATAATCAATAATTTTCTTTTTTAAATTTTTTCATGGTTATAGATGGACAGATGCCTTTATTTTATCTGTTTATTTTTATGTGGTTCTAAGGGTCCAACCTAGTGCCTCATGCATGCTAAGCAAGCACTCTGCCACTGAATTACAGCCCCAGCCCCAAGAAAAAGGTTTCTTTTGAATCACAGATTTAGATTATTTATTTAGTTAGTTATTTGCAATACTTGGGATTGAACCTAGGGCCTTATACATGCCAAGCAAGATCTCTACCATTGAGCTAAACTCTCTTACTAGAAAGCTTCTAGAACTTATAAATAAATTAAGTAAAGTAGCAAAGTATAAAATCAACACCAATAAATCAATTGCTTTTCTATACACCAATGGTATATCAGCTGAAAGAGATATCAGGAAAATTATACCCTTTACAAGAGCTTCAAAAAATATTTGGGAATCAACCTAATAAGAGATGTGAAAGAGCCGGGCGCGGTGGCTCAAGCCTGTAATCCCAGCACTTAGGGAGGCTGAGACAGGAGAATTGCGAGTTCAAAGCCAGCCTCAGCAATGGCGAGGTGCTAAGCAACTCAGTGAGACCCTGTCTCCACATAAAACACAAAATAGGGCTGGGGATGTGGCTCAGTGGTCGAGTGCCCCTGAGTTCAATCCCTGGTACCAAAAAAAAAAAAAAAAAAAAAAAAGAGATGTGAAAGAACTCTATAATGAAAATTACAGAACACTGAACAAAGAAATTAAAGAAGACCTCAGAAAATGGAAAGATCTTCCATGTTCCTGGATAGGCCAAATTAATATTATCAATATTAATTAATATTATCAATATTGCCAGGTGCGATGGCCCACGCCTGTAATCCTAGCATTTTGGGAGGCTGAGACAGGAGAATCGTGAGTTCAAAGCCTCAGCAATGGCGAGGCGCTAAGCAACTGAGTGAGACATTGCCTCTACATAAAACACAAAATAGGACTGGGGATGTGGCTCAGTGGTCAAGTAGCCCTGAGTTCAATCCCCAGTACCAAAAAAAAAAAAAAAAAAGGTCATTCTACCAAAAGCACTATACAGATTCAATGCAATTCCTATTAAGATTCCAATGGCATTCATCATAGAAATAGAAAATGCAATCATGAAATTCATTTGGAAAAATAAGAGGCCCAGAATAACTAAAGTTATCCTTAGAAAGAAATGTGATGCAGGAGGCATCACAATACCAGACTTCAAATTATACTACAGACTTATAGTAACAAAACCAGCATAGTATTGGCAACAAAACAGACATGAAGACCAATGGAACAGAATAAAAGACAAAGAGACAAATCCACATAAATATAGTTATCTCCTCCTAGACAAAGGCTCCATAAACATACATTGGAGAAAAGATAGCCTCTTCAACAAATCATGCTGGGAAAACTGGAAATCCATATTTAATAGAATGAAATTGAACCCCTATCTCTCACCCTGCACAAAACTCAACTCTAAGTAGATCAAGGACATAGGCATTAGACCAGTGAAGTTGCACTTACTAGAAGAAAAAGTAGACCCAAGCTGGTGTGGTAGCTTATGCTTTTAATCCCAGCACTTTGGGAGGCTGAGACAGGAGAATTGCGAGTTCAAAGCCAGCCTCAGCAACCGTGAGGTGCTAAGCACTCAGTGAGATCCTGTCTTTACATAAAACACAAAATAGGGCTGGGGATGTGGCTCAGTGGTTGAGTGCCCCTGAGTTCAATCCCTGTTACCAAAAAAAAAAAAAAAAGTAGGCCCAACTCTCCATCATGTCGGCTTAGGAACTGACTTCCTCAATAAGACATATAAAGCATAAGAAGTGAAATCAAGAATCAAAATGGGACGGTATCAAGCTGAAAAGGTTTTTCGCAGCAAAGGAAACAATCAAGAATGTGAACAGAGATCCTACAGAATGGGAGAAAATCATTAACTCAGGTAAGGCATTAATCTCCAGGATATACAAAGAACTCAAAAAACTTGACACCAGAAAAATAAATAACCTAATCAATAAATGGGCATGGGATGGGGACGTAGCTCAGTGGTAGAGCACTTGCCTAGCATATGTGAGGCACTGAGTTCGATCCTCAGCACCACATAAAAATAAAAAAATAAAATAAAGGTATTGTGACCATCTACAACTAAAAATATTTTAATAAATAAATGGGCAAAGGAACTGAACACACTCTCTACAAAAGAAATTCGAATGGTCAAAAAAATATATGAAGCCAGGCACCGTGGCACATGCCTATAATGTCAGCACTTTGGGAGGCTGAGACAAGAGAATCGCAAGTTCAAAGGCAACCTTAGCAATGGTGAGGCACTAAGCAACTCAGTGAGACCCCCCCTAAGTTCAATCCCCAGTACTCCCCAAAAAAGTATGTATGAAAAAATGTTTATCTCTAGCAATTACAGAAATACAAATTAAAACTATATTGAGATTCCATTTCAATTCAGTCAGAATGGCAGTTATAAATAATACAACAATAAATGTTGGTGAGAATGTGGGGAGAAAGGTGCTGTAATACATGTTGGTGGGACTGCAAACTAGTGCAACCACTATGGAAAGCAGTATGGAGATTCCTTAGAAAACTTGGAATGGAACTACCATTTGACCTAGTTATTCCACTCCTCAGTCTATGCCCAAAGGACTTAAAAACAGCATACTACTGTGATGCAGCCACATCAATGTTTATAGCAGCTCAACTCACAATAGCCAACCTATGGAAACAACCTAGGTGTCTTTCAACAGATGAATGGATAAAGAAAATGTGGTATGTATACACAATTAAATATTATGCAGCCATAAAGGAGAATGAAATAATGGCATTTACTGGTAAATGGATGGAACTGGAGACTATTCATGCTAAATGAAATAAACCAATCCCAAAAAACTAAAGGCCAACTGTTCTCTCTGATTTGTGGATGCTAACCCAATACAAGGGAGGTAGGAGAGGGGAATAATAGAAATCCATTGGATTACACAAAGGGAAACAATGGGAAGTGGGGAGGGGAATGAGAAAGACAGTAGAATTAATCTGACAACTTTCCTAGCCTTGTATTTGAATACATGACCAGGGTAACTCCACATCATGTATAACCACAAGAGTGAGATCCTAAATAGAATAAGTTATACTCTATGTATGTATAATTTGTCAAAATACATTCTACTGTCACGTATAACTAAAAAGAACATATAAAATAAAATAATTTTTTAAAAAAATTTTACTTTGAGATAGGGTCTTGCTAAATTGCCTGAGCTGGCCTCAAACTTGGGATTATCCTCCCAAGTAGCTGGCATTACAGTGCCACCATGCTTAGCACTTTTAGTGGTCTTAGTCAACAATCAATTGGCTCCCATTGCTTGTGCAGCTCATTGTGCAGTAGTGTGTGGCAGAGCAAAACAGCTCTTCTTATGGCCAGGAAGGAAAAGAGAGAAAAAGGAAGGTTTTGCGGTCCCAACAGCCCTTTCAGGGCATGCCCCCAATCGCCTGAAGGCCTCCTACTAGGCTCTACCTCTTAAAGGATCTACCACCCCCCAGTAGTGCCACACTAGAGACCAAACCTTGAATACATGAGCCTTCAGGGGATATATGCTATAGCACCACTCTTGAGCATTTCCTCATGATTCTATTTCCATGCCATTCAAATAAATTCCTTTTATTCTTAAGAGAACAGAGGTAATTTCTGTTGCTTGAAATCAATAAATTTGGTGGGTGCACCAAAGTTTCCATACACTTAAAAGCTTTCTCCAACTAGGCAATGCCTAGCCTACCCTTATGTAGTTCTTGTGGTAGTTCATTCATTCATCTGTTCAACCAGCTCTGTACCAAAGACTGAAAATACAAAGATTTTAAAGTTATAGTGCACTTCTAGTCTTAGTTGAGAGGAAAATTTGCACTTCATGGGAGGCTAGAATGTACACTTGAGACCTTTCTGAAATCAATCCAGTAGTTAAAACTTGGGACCAACAATCACAGCAATAAGATAGGAACAACACTTTGGTACATTTAGCTTGCACTGAGATAAACCACTGAAAACATTGAAGGAAGCTTGGGGTTTATCCTTCATCCTTGGCATAAATATATATCTGAACATTCAAATACCAAAGAACCAGGTGTTGGAGGAGAGAGGAATGTAGAGGATGGTTAGTAGGTACTGGGGAATAGTTGGTTATGATGATTAACTTCTAATGTTCTATAGTAGGGTAATTATGGTTGACAATTGTATATTTCAAAACAGCTAGTAGACAGAATTTTGAAGGTTATGAAGAGAAGAAATGATAGATGTTTTCAGTTATGGATATGTAAATTGCTCTGATGTGATTATTACACATTGTGTACATGAATTGAAATATCACAGTGTGCCCCACAAATATGTTCAATTATTGTGTGTAAATTTGTTTAACTTTAAAAATGAAATAAACTTGGTGAGGTTGTGGGGGAAAAGGCGCACTCATACACTGCTGGTGGGACTGAAAATTGGTACAATCAATCTGGAAAGCAGTATGGAGATTCCTTAGAAAACTTGAAAAGGAACAACCATTTGACCCAGCTATCCCACTCCTTGGTCTATACCCAAAGGACTTAAAAACAGCATACTGGACTTCCGGCAAGATGGCGGCTTAGAGGGACGCAGCTACCAGTCTCCCCAAACAAAAGACCAGAAACTGCGGTACAACCTTCTCCCACCCGGCTTTTGGACAGCACGGAAGGAAATTTCACTCGCACGGGTAAGCAGAGCCAGCAGCCGTAGACACAGCGCGACTCCAGCGGCTGTGGCCGAAAGCGGCCCGGGGCA
>CM053402.1:55224690-55299821 GCA_028644305.1 Xerus rutilus
TGGATGCAGCAGCAGGGAGGGGGGAGGAAGGAAAGGGAAACGGGAATAGTAATGATGATTGATCGAATGGGTCATTACTACCCCTGGTGCATGTATGAAGACACAAATAGTGTGACTCTTTATGATTTGCAACCAGAGAAATGGAAAAACTGAGCTCTGTTTATGTACTATGACTTGAAATGCATTTAAATAAAAAAAAAGTAAAAAAAAAATAAAAATAAAAACAGCATACTACAGTGATGCAGCCACTTCAGTGTCAATAGCAGCTCAATTCACAATAGCTAAACTGTGGAACCAACCTAGATGCCCTTTGATAGATGAATAGATAAAGAAACTGTGGTATATGTATACAATGGATTGTTATTCAGCAATAAAAGAGAGTAAAATTATGAAATTTGCAGGTAAATGGATGGAGTTGCAGAATATCATGCTAAGTGAAGTAAGCCAATATCAAAAACCAAATGCGGAATATTCTCTCTGATAAGTGGATGCTGATCCATAATGTGGAGGAGGACACAGGAAGAATGGAGGAAATTTGGTCACAGAGGTGGGATGGGGGAGGGGGCATGGGGACAGTAAAGATGGTGGAATATGATGGACATCATAGCCTTAGCTTTATGTATGACTGCATGTGTGTTGTGATTCTACATCACATACAACCAGAGAAATCAAAAGTTGTGCTGCATCTGTGTACAATGAATCAAAATGCATTCTGCTATCATGTATACCTAAGTATAATAAATAAATAAATAAAACTATTTTAAAAAATGAAATAAATTACCATTGCTATTTGCCTGGATCTTAAGTAACTTAAATTTCTGTTCCCATTGTCATTAACAACAAAAGGATCAACCTCCCAGAAGAGCTTTATATTGGGATTTTTGCTGCCACCTAGAGGACTGACTTAGTATTGACCTGTGTGAAAAATTCAGAGCCCTAGGCTGATGGCTGCTTTCTCTTCCTCAGATCCTCTAAGCACAGTTCTGTGTTCAGGTATCTGCCTCCTCTACAACTCTGTACTTCTTAAGGGCAGAAACAGGGTCTAATCTTCTATGCATCCACCGTAGTAGAGCCTAGTGCGGGGTTAGGGGGTTAGCCCTTCAATAAAAATAAATAACCAAAACAAGAAAACCATTTCAATAATAGCAGCAATAGCAGCTCCCATCTGTTGAATAACTTGAAAAAGACCAACTCTGTTCTAGGCATTTCATACATACTGTTTTTACATGGAACACCACCCTAGGAGGTAGGTAATTTTTCCTATTTGCACAAGTCACTCATCAAATGTCAGTCTCTTACCCAAGGAGACAAAGATTTATTAACCATCAGATTTGCCAAACCAAATATTTATGTAGTATGGCATAAAGAAAGGGGCTTTGGAGACAGAACTGCATTCCAATCCTCAGCTCTGCCTTTTATTTCCTACAAGATGTTAGGCAATTTATTTAACCTCTCGGAAGTCTCATTTTCTCATTTGCAAAATGAGGCAAATAATAATATCTAACATCCCAGGTTGTTGTTAGAATTAAATGCAACATTATATTTAATGAAATGAAAAGTCCCTTGGACAATATCTGGCATACTGTGTGTACTGCACAAGGAGAGATTTACCTCTCTATCCTCTAAGTGGATACTTAGAATCTCAGAAATGATCCTGATAATAATGGAATATTGCTGAAATGCCATCCAGATTCATTTAAAATGATTGTGGGTCATGGGCAAGTAAAGGATGGGGTAAGAGGGTGGATATAAAGCTTTAGGCTCAGTAGTCTGCTTTTAGGGAGGAAAATCAAATAAAACACTAACTTAGACTTTAGTGTCTACATTTTTAATCTTGCTGCTCATTAGAATCACCCAGATTGAGTTGACCAAAACCTATTTGAGACTCTTGCATCTGCAAAATGAGAGCTATCATAGACATTAAATTAAAATAACAAAACAAAATTATGTTTAGCAGGTGCCCAAAGTGACAGCTGCTATTATCGCTGTAGTGGTTATTATTGTTGTTATTATTATGTATGAAAGGGTTGCATTTTCTGATCCACAGACGGTGGTAATTATGTGAGACCATGTAGGAGCATCTCCATACCTTCCTACCCCTCCCTTCCATCCTTCCCCATTCTATGTTAATAGACTGTGCTCTTGCCAGAGAGCACCCCTTTGTTTGTGACCTTTGGATCTGATTGGTCCAAGAGTGCACATAAGCTTCTGTAGTTTCTAGAATAAACGGTGTTCTCTGCTCCTCCTCGCCCCGGCTGTGTCCCTTCTTGTCCCGGGTATCTCTGTGTCTTGCTGGGGCAAAGCAGATTTTTACCTACACCCCGGGGCCTGGGGAGATTGGCTCTGCAGATCACCACCGTCCAGAGGGACTCCATATCGTCTAACCCAGGGACCCTTTCTCCATCTCTCTGGACCAACTTGTCGAGATGCTACGTGGCTCCCCCCCCCCCTTATTAAAGCAACAAATGGTGACCTGACATGATGTGACAGGCTTCTCAACTCTTTTTCGCTCGGTGGGTAAGATTCCGTGGCGATTCCCCTGTTTGTCTTGCTGGTGAAGGTAACCCTAGTTCATTTTTTGTCATTGTCTTTTGTGTTTGTCTTTGTGTGATAAGGTTAGCTCAGGGAATATCTACTTCCTGGTTTCTCTGATGGTTGCAAAGGGTCTGATCAGCCCTACTTTTAAACATTTTCTGTTCTTATCTCTCCTACTGTTCTTCCTACTTTCAGGAGACTTTCCCCTTTCTTTGGCTGTCTATCTACAGCGGGCTGGTCCTGCCTTCTCCCCAGCCTTCCTTTCCCCGCTTCTCAGAGAGGTCCCAGCTACTGCTGAGTAAGCCCTCTGGCCTCTCGGATTGGCGCTGCCTTCTCTCAAAATGCAGGCCCCGCCCCGGGAGCTCACAGCCCCTCTGCCACAGGGAGCTGCACCAATTCCAAACTCCTGCTCACACACAGCACTGCTCTGAGGTACCAAGTTCCACTGCAAGTCCCTAAGTGAAAGAATAGAACAAATCACTTTTACAGCGGCTCTGCCCATAAGTAGATATTCCCTGAGCTAACCTTATCACACAAAGACAAACACAAAAGACAATGACAAATGCCCTGGTTCCAAACAGCATTAGAACCGCCCACCCTCTAAGACTGTTCCAAAGCCTTAAAGAGACCATGCCCTTGCCACAGTGCTGCTCATGGAGATAAAATTCCCAGGCGCGCTGTGCCAGCACCTCCTCTGGCTGAGGCCACACCCCCTGCCTCCCGCAGGTGTGCCAGAGTTCCCGCTGCCAGCCGATCCACAGCACTTGCTGCTCAAACGTAAAGAGTGCAATGGATCAGACTTTCACAGACAATGCTTAATTTAATTCTGCCTCATTCTTCTTCTCATAATCGGCAGACTCTTCCCACCTTCTCTTCCTTCTGGCCCCTCTACCCAATCAGGCAGGACTGGCAAAGGACCGCTCTCAGGCCAGCGACCCACAGCTAGCTGGCAGGCGACTTTCCACCGCCACAAAAAGCCGCAGCTGGTTCCCGGATGGCTGGAAAGGCCTAAGACAATAAAGGTGGCTCAGAGGCATGTAACTCCTCTTTCTCCTCCCCACCTCCTACTCTCTAGGAGAAAAGGATATTACAGGCGAGGGAGACACAGATCCAACTCCTGCCCAAAGTTACAGCCCCCTGGCTGCAGCGCCACTCCCTTGGGGTCAAACTCCCCCCATGGCACAATCAATTGCCCACCTGCAGCCACTTTCTCCTCCCTGCCTTGCAACCCAGCCAACAAAGTTTACTTGCCAGGGATGAAACAAACTGTCCCCAGTACATTCCGGGCAGATCACTCACTCAAGCTCAGAGGGTCAAAGCCCAATTCCACTTTTAAGCCAATAAATCTGCAGCCATATATACAAGATTTCAATGATTATTTGGGGAAAACAAATTATATACCTCCCAGTCAATAGAAAATAAAGATATAAATAATTGCACATTAACATGTTTATGTCTATAACTGTTATTAAAATGATAAATAATTTATCTCACTTAAATTAGCTGTCTCTTTAACCTGAAAACCTTACTGGCTCAAAATCAGATTCCTAATTAATTTAACCCCTCTCCTAGGGTTATGTTGAGTTGCATTGCAAACCGAAATCACTTCCTAAAGACTAAATATAAATCTAACAAAAATGGATAGTACTTTTAAGAATGTTGGCCTTACAGATTTTCCTTGAGTCAGAATAGCAGCTTTTAAAACAAAAGCAAAATGGAAATACAAGTGAATGGCACTGGCTCAATGCTATTAATATTTTTTAAAGTTTCTACCTTTAGATTATATATCTGACTTCAATAAATATTTGTATATTCTACATGGGGAAAAGTTATATACTACAATTCACACTAAGGTTTCCTACAGCCACACATTCTCTATGCCTTTTGTAGTGTTTTGTTGTTGTTTTCTTTTACTGGGTTGGCACCTTGATGGTAAAACTATTTGATTTTGAGTGTTTCTCATGTTGTAGCATTTATATAAAGGAACTGATCCATGTAAATACTTTCCATGTTTTTTACTCAATATTTAAACCACTAGTTATCATATGGTATCTCTCTCTCTCCCCTAATGATTTTGACTCTCATGGAAGCTCTGGACACCTCACCCCCCTAAATGGAACAATGGCCTATTCTTGAGCCTAAGCTTTCAGCATTAAAGAACTTTGTCCACAAGCAACTAGCTTTAGATCATATAGAGCCTTCAATGAAAACATCTGATCCATGCATGCTCCTCTTGTGGCCTATTGTTACCACTGGGTCCACTCCAACCACAGGGAGTCAACCCCCGTGGGTTAATACCCAACTCCCTCTGGCAAATGGATGTCACTCATTACCTTTGGGAAATGTAAATTTGTACATGTGATAATTGACACATACTCCTCCCTTGTACATGCTACTGCACTTATAGGGGAGAAAGCATCCCATGTAATTAAGGCTCTGCAGCAAGCAATGCTATTCATGGATGTCCCATGGTCAATCCAAACAGACAACGGCCCAGTCTATATCTCCCTCAGATTGAAGGAATTTTTAACTTCCTGGGGAATTTCCCATACCAAAGGGATTTCCTATAATCCTCAGGGACACGCAATCATTGACAGAACCAATCATACTCTAAAGGAGATGCTTCAAAAACTTGATTCTACTGAGAAGGACCCTTCTTTGAGGTTGTTGGATGCTTTATTTACCCTCAACTATCTCACTTTTGACAAACAAGGCCTCGATGCAGTAATCCGACACTGGGGTCCATTTATATTCCCTACCCCTCTTCCCTCGGTGCAATGAAAAGACCCCTTAACCCTTCCGTGGAAAGGCCAAGACCCTCTGCTCACACAAGGGCAAGGCTATGCTTGTGTCTTCTCCCTACTGAGTCTAAGCCCCTTTGGATCCCAGCCAGGAATATTCATCCAAGCATCTCTGGAGAAGACAACATGCCCCACCTAAAGTAAGAAGTCCCTTCTGTGAGTTCCTAAACCAAAGCTAATATTGTCTTTCGACCCTTCTATTTTTCAAAAGGTGTAGAATAAATCTTCAACTCTATTAGATCCATCCAATTGGGTTATCATTGGGCTCAGAGTTCTAAGCCTTCTTCTGGTTCTTTTCTTTGTCAAACTAAAAAAGCTCTCAGTTCATATCATTAAGGAATCACAGGAACACAAGAAAAATCCTGCCACATGGATCGCAGCTCTCAAGACGCAAGGCTTCACAGCTTCGACTGATCCTAACCCTAACCCCTTCCCTTCCAACCCCTCCCAACCCCATCACCCCTTCTACTGGGAGAGAGCTCATTTTGGGGCACGTGCATACTGTCTGGACAGCCAACGACGGGTAAGATGCTCAGAGGAGCACGACCTAAGCCAGGCACAGTCTTGTCTTCTCCTCCTCTTGCTCATGAGCTGTAATTGATGACGGGTAAGTTACTCAGAGGAGTACAACCTAAGACAGATTACAGCTTCGTTAATGCCCCCCCTCTATCATATGCAGCATGTAGGAGTCTGGAAAATCCAGCAGAATGATTGTCTCCCATGAGGAGATTATCACAGAGCCCTCCAACATGCTTGCTTTTGGGCCATGCAGGCCCCACTGACATTTCAAAATAAAAGTAAAAAGGGGGATATGTAAGAGCATCTCCATACCTTCCCACTCCTCCCTTCCATCCTTCCCCATTCTATGCTAATAGACTGTGCTCTTGCCAGAGAGCACCCCTTTGTTTGTGACCTTTGGATCTGATTGGTCCAAGAGTGCACATAAGCTTCTGTAGTTTCTAGAATAAACGGTGTTCTCTGCTCCTCCTCGCTCCAGCTGTGTCCCTTCTTGTCCTGGGTATCTCTGTGTCTTGCTGGGACAAAGTAGTTTTTACCTACACCCCGGGGCCTGGGGAGATTGGCTCTGCGGATCGCAACCGTCCAGAGGGACTCCATATTGTCTAACCCGGGGACCCTTTCTCCGTCTCTCTGGACCAACTCTTCGAGAAGCCACGTGGCTCCCTTTCCCACCTTTATTAAAGCGACAAGACCATTGCTAAGATCCCTTCTAGCTTCGACAGTTACTGATTCTAGTGTCCTCTGGGGAGAAATATTTGAGACCCCCCTAGGGGAAGGACAATGCAAGGACTATAAACATGGTAACTTAAATGATGCTGGAAGCCCAGCAATTCCTGATAAGTTAGACAGGACTCAATTGTGTTAGGGTACCGGCAAGCCATACACAACACACCTCATGCAGCCAGGAGATCTTTATTCACAGGGTGGGCACCCAGGAGTAGGAAAGAGGAAAAGGGAGGAAAGGATGTGGGGCATGTATTTCATAGGGCCCATAGGGACGTCGGGCATGTATTTTATAGGGCTTGCTACAAAACACATGGCAAACTATGGATTGATCACTTCAAAACTGGGGCGATAGATAAGCTGCGGTGATCTTCTTTGATGTGGCTGAAAAGGTAACCTGAGCAGCCAGGCTTTGTTCTCCTGGGTGGAAGATTCGGGAGAGGAACTGCCTGGGGCAGGGACTGCTTTAGGCTTTTAGGGAAGGAATGCTAAAACTGAGTGCAAAAGAGCTATTCTTTACCTTATAAATTGTCTCTTGTGTGTGTATAAAATAACACAACAATCAAGACAGATTATTTTAACATTCCATTTACTCAGTTTCTTCTCAGTCCTGTCTCCCAGCAGCATATTAAAAATATGGCCAAACTTGGGGCTGAGATTATGGCGCAGTGGTAGTGTGCTCGCCTAGCACGCATAGGGCACTGGGTTCGATCCTCAGCACCACATAAAAATAAAATAAAGATATTCTGTCACCTACAACTAAAAAATAAACATTTTTTAAAAATATGGCCAAACTTATGAGCTGTAGAGAGTCTGGGAATCATTTAATCTTGTGATTTTTACAAACATTCCCGTGGCTTCATTCATGGACACCCTGAATTTCCTGTCTGGAATGGGAGCATTTGCCCACTGTTTCCCATCCCTCTTCTCTCTTAGTCTCATCTGGCTCTGTATCCAACTCTGCACTGGCTCTGGATGGCTTTGTGAAAGGTAACCTGATAGCACCTCCTCTCCTTCTCCTATTACTTATGTCTCCCCTTCTCTGGGCTTCCATATTGACCAGGTCATGAGGTATACATGAGAAGCCCTGAATTGCAAGAATTAATGCCCTGTAGGGTAAATCATTGATCATTGGGAGCTGGTAGATAAACACTTCCTGGTTTGTACAGTTTGTTGAGGAACATTCCTACGAATCTGGCAATCCTTTACACCTGGGGGTGATCAACTCAATAACTAGGGTGCATCTTCCTGATTCACTCCCCTTATTTCTCCTTCCTTCTTTCTGAGATTTTGCTTCTTAACATGGCCTTGCTGAGTTCTCTATCTTAGGTTTTGCTTTCTGGACCACCTAGGTGGTCCAAAAGAGGGTTAGGATTTGGGGGTTATATTATTCACCTATGTTTTAGTCTATTCACCATGTCTTAGGCTATTATGACCAAATACCAAGGACTGGATAGCTTATAAACAGCAGAAATTCATTTCTTACAGTTCTAGAGGCTGGAGAGTTTAAGATCAAAGTGCTGGTAGACTGTGTCTGGGGGAGGGTCTGCTTTCTGCATTATAGATAGTGCCTTTCAGCTGTGTCCTCTAGTGATGGAAGTAGTAATCAGGCTGTCCAGTTACAATTAATTTTTTATTAGAAGTTGAGGTTACATAGAAGTTGAGGTTTTTGGGGGGAGTGAGTGGGTACCGGGGATTGAACCCATGGGCACTCAACCACTGAGCCACATCCCCAGCCTTATTTTGTATTTTATTTAGAAACAGGGTCTCACTGAGTTTCTTAGTGCCTCACCATTGCTTAGGTTGGCTTTGAACTTGCGATCCTCCTGCCTCAGCCTCCCAAGCTGCTGGGAGTAGAAGCATGCACCACTGTGCCCGGCAGTTGAGTTCATTTTAACAAAATCATACATTCATAGAACTTGATTTACTCCATTTCAGTTCCTGATCCCTCCCTCCTCCATTCTCCTTTCACTCATTTATTTATTTTTGATTGGTGCTTTCTACATATACATAAAAGTGAAATTCCCTGTGGCACATGTTATAATTAGTTAAGAAGAAGCTTGGGGATAGGTTGTAGCTATGACACTTAAACTGTGTGGAGGTGCTGTTGTTGTAGGGACAGATGAGACAAGGCAACCAAGATAGAAGGGAACAGTTTTATTTGACTGCAGCCAGTTCAGAGGGTATAGCTTTCACTGTAATCAATTAATTCCTCTGAACCTCCAGTTCAGGCAGTTTCAGAACTTTGTACCCAGCGTGTAAAGGGAGGGGCTCAGAAGTTCACATTCTGCAGAAGTTCACACAAAGGCAGCTTTTTCTTTCACTGTTCTGGGCAAGTTAACATTTCTAGGGCAACACCTGAGAAGGGAAGGGCTTCTTTTCCCCTTTCTTTCCTCTCCCTGACAGCTGTTACCATGGAACCCAATTTAACATCTTTTCTTATCTTTGAAATGTAAACATCTCTGTGAAGCTCAGGCTCAAGGCCAGAGGCCTTGTTATGGACCTGTCTTTCCTACCACAATTTGCATTTGCAAACGCACTTCTATAACCTATTATATTGTCCATAAATGTTTGTGAAAAACTAGTGAAGGGGCATTCAGCACCTGGAGTGCTGATCTCTTTCAGGCCGGTGGCCAAGTAAGATAGAGCAACAGGAAATAGGAAGTTTAACTATTTTGAACTCTTTTGTAAAGGCTCGTTTGCTGGTAGTCCTATAATCAATTATGGTGCAGATTTCTGGAGAAGCTTAATTAAGATTTTCTGTGGAGGAAGGGGGTGCCACTACACTATGGCCTGAAATTTTGCACCCTCTACCCCCAATTCATATGTTGAAATACTAACCACCATATGATGTATTAGGAAGTGGAGCCTTTGGGAGGTGATGAGGTCATGCAGATGGAGACTTCAGGAATGGGACTCTAAAGGAGGCCCTGAGAGGTCTTTGCCCCCTACCATGTGAGCCCTCAGCAAGCAGGTGTCATCTGTGACCTAGAAAGTGACCCTTACCAGGCCCCGAATCTCTAGGTAACTTGCTCTTGGACTTCTAGCCTCCAGAACTAACAGAAATTAATTTCTGTTGTTTAGTTCCTGAACAGACTAAGATGAAAGGTAATGTTAATTTTAAGGACTAGTAGTCTGGTTTCTGGTTGATAAAAGAAGATGTAATGCTCAGAATAGCCAATTGCCAATTTTATTGTGAAAGTCACAGGGCTCATTTGGCAGCTTTTCTTTTCTTTTTTCTTTTTTTGGTGTGTGTGTGTGTAGGGTAGGTGGGGTGTACATGCACTGAGGATTGAACTTAGGACTTCATGCATACTAAACATACACTCTACAATGAGTTATATACCTCTCTGTGTAAGGTAAAAAACAGCCCTTTTGTAATTTTCACATCCCCTCTCTAAAAGCCCAAGGCAGTTCCTGCCCCAGGGGGTTCCTCTCCCGAATCTTCCACCTGGGAAATAAAGCCTAACTGCTCAGGTTAGCACATCAAAAGAAGACCGCTACTGCTTATCTGTCCCGTGGATTTTAAAGTGACCAATCCCTAGCTCGCCATGCAGTTTTGTAGTGGGCTCTATAAAATCCCTCCCGTGCGTCCCCTCTTCCTCTTCTTTTGCTCTTTCCTTCGCCCGGGCGCCCACTCCCCTGAATAAAGGATTTTCCTGGCTGTATGAGGTATCCGTGTCTGGCTGGCCGCTACCCTAACACTCTGGAAGCATTTAAGAAGCAGTTGCAGAAAGAGTGCTGATGATCAGACCCAAAATCTCATGTAAGAGCAAGAGCGTTAAACCAGGTGTGGTCTCACACACCTGAAAACCCAGCGACACAGGAGGCTGAGACAGGATTGCAAGTTTGAGGCCAGCCTGGGCAACTTAGTGAGACCCTATCTTAAAATAAAAAATAGAAAGACTAGGGAATATATCTAGGTGGTGAAATGCCCCTGGCTTCAATTCTCAGTACCAAAAAAAGAAAAAGCAATAGAATTGAAAACGAGACAGAGGTATACTCTTAACCGGGCTCCTGATCAAAGCTAGTACCCTGATGGATAATGGGACTCTGAAATGTGAAATGGGGACAATGAGGTGGATAAGCCTGAAAAGCCTGAATCTATAGGCTCATTCAGCCTCCTTTTTCTCCCCAGAGGAGACAGATATTATGTAAGATGCCACTTAGTGTGCTGGAGATAGACTCTCCACTCCAGACTGTTTCTAAGTTTCAGTGTAACTGAAGAAAGTCAGTCCCTGCTGTGGTAGAAAATATCACACTTGTCAAAGAAGGCCCTAACTGCTATGTGCTGTGTATGGGAGAAATCAAGGGTTCATGTGTGATGGTTGGTTTTGAAACAGTTGGACTGTGATGGATTGGAATATAAGCCTGGGTTCCCTCTCTCTCATTTGGGGGCCTTCTTTCACAACTCAAGATCTTGTACTTTGGCCAGAATATCCACAACTGGCCCTAATACACTATTGGGATTTAATTTGCACTAAAGTAAATGAGTAAGACATTTACAGAACTCTCTTGACACTGTTTTAAGAAAGAGGTCAGGGTTGGGTTGTGGCTCACTGGTAGAGTGCTTGCCTAGCATGTGTGAGGCACTGGGTTTAATTCTCAGCACCTCATCAAATAAATAAATAACATAAAGATATTGTGTCCAACTACAACTAAAAATATTTTTTAAAAAAGGAAAGATGTCAGAAGGTTTAAGGAGGTAGGAATGTTAGAACTGTTTACTTGCAAGACCTGGGAAGCCTTCAGAGGACACTGGCATCTGTGTGAATTTTGAGAGCTGAGAGAGTAGTGAGAGGTGCTACTAGCAATGGGGATGATAGGATTCTGGAATGGCAAAGGCCCTGGGTAGAGGCTCAACCTAACCCCACAAAAGGAAAAATTTTCACACTTGACCTCACATGATGGGTCACAGTTAAAATGCAGGCACACTAAAAATATTGCCCCAAATTTCCTTCATATTATGTGTATGAGACATGAATAAAATTTCATGTGTAGACTTAGGACCTATATCCAAGATATCTCATTATGTATATGCAAATATTCCAAATCTGAAAAAAAAAATCCCAAATCCAAACTACTTCTGGTCCTAAAGTATTTTGCACAAAAGATACTTAACCTGTATTGGGAAGCAAGGTAGGATAGCCCATCAGGATTCTATGACCTATAGGGATGTAGAATATGGATAATGGATCATAGTGTTCCTAAATGGGGAGAAAGGTGGACAACCAACTAGGGCATTCTTTTTTTTTTTTTTTAAATATTTTTTTAGTTGTAGATGCACACAATGTCTTTATTTTATTGCTTTGTATGTGGTGCTGAGGATCGAACTCAGGGCCTCACGCATGCGAGGCAAGCGCTCTACCGCTGAGCTACAACCCCAGCCCCCCAACTAGGGCATTCTTTAAAAAAATTTTTTTTTAAGTTGTTGGAGGACCTTTATTTTATTTATTTATATGTGGTGCTGAGAATTGAACCCAGTGCCTCACACATGCTAGATGAGCGCTCAGCCACTGAGTCACCACCCCAGGCCCCTAGGGCATTCTTGATATATAGAATAATTTTTTTTTAAATCAAGAGTTTATGAGCAGAAGTCAGCTATCACAGTGGAAAATTACATTTTTTCCCAAGTTCCCAGATGTCAGTTCTCAGGGGCAGAGCACATCATTTGAAAAGGAAGCCAGGTCCCCTCAGGAAGGACTTCACAAGACTATGACAAGTATGTATAATAAATATTTCCCCAAAGAGCTGAGATCATTTTCCAGGGTAAATAAGCTCAGAATTTTCAAGGACTATGTGAGATGGGATCTGAGATATGATTGACTGAAACCAGAGGACCAAAAACATCATGTGCTCCTGTGCTTAGAGTGAAGGTTTATGAAGTCCTGACTTAAGTCAGTGACCAATCCACTCTAGTTATTTCCTTAGGAACTGGGACCATGTAAGCAGACATTGTAATCAATATTAAAATTGATTTTACATTTTTAAAAAAAATTTTTTTTAGTTGTTGATGGATCTTTATTTTATTCATCTATTATTTATATGTGGTGCTGAGGATCGAACCCAGTGCCTCACGCATGCTAGGCAAGCACTCTACCACTGAGCTACAGCCGCAGCCCCATTCTTTTCATTGCAAGTCTGAAATCTGCCCTGTGGTTGTTAGCTTTCTAGTACTTCCAACCTGCTCCAGAAACCACAAACCAGGTGCATTACAGGTGGTAGAGGAAGCTCACAAAGAACCACAAACATTTGCAGTAGGAGGTTGTCAGTTTAGAGTGCATGGAATGGCAAAGGCATAAGTGTATATCCTATACACTTACAGCTTAATCTTAATTCAATTAGCCACGTTTCAAGTGCCCCTAATAGCTTCAGGCTAATAGCTACCACATTAGACAATACAAGTCTGAAGAATCCTTGATTGTCCTGACATTCTGCAGAACATCATACTGGAACACTCTATTGATGACATTACACTAATTGGACCCAATGAGCAAGAAAATGGCAAGTATTCTAGATACACTAGCTAGACATACATGATAGAAGCTGGGATATAAGCCCTACAAAGACTCAGAGGACTGCCACACTGGTGAAGTTTTTAAAAACCTGCTAGATGTTTATGTAGAAAAGGATTTAACCAGCAGGTGAGGTGGTATATGCCTGTAATCCCAGCTACTCAGGGGGCTGAAGCAGGAGAATCACAAGTTTGAGGTTATCCTGTGCAATTTATAGAGACTCTGTCTCAAAAATAAAAAGGGATGGGAATGTAGCTCAGTGGTAGATAGACTTACTAGCATTTGTGAGGCCCAGGAACAGAAAAGAAAAGAAAGAAGTCTCCTTGCCCAAAGAGAGAGTTGGCCTATGCTATTGGCTTCTAGGCTCTTGGAAAGTCATTCCTGGTGGGAGAGTTTTTGTTTTGACTGCAGGCCTTGGGCCAGCTAGATAACATGTGGCATCAGGGTGCACCCTAAGGGACTGGACATGGATCATCTTCATGGGAAGTCAGTTGTGCTTATATAATAGAACCCAAAAAACAAATATTTTGGACACCAAGGCTTGGGTAGCCTGTCCTGGTTGGCAAAATTCCATACTGGTAAACTAACCCTGGGGAAAAGACAACCAGAAGTTCTCTGTTTGGTACTTTTCTGAACACTGTCCTATGCATATCTACTCTTGGTTTATTTTGTTATATCCGATCAGTGAGAATCAGCCCCCAAATGTTATATCCGATCAGCAAGAATCAACAAATTCATAGATTTATTTGTTAAAGGTTTATTTTTCAGCTGGTGGAACTGCAAAGCCAATTCAAAGCCAATTAGAGTCAATTCAAAGTTGCAGCCCATGACTTGGTTTAAGTTACAGATTATATAGCAAAAGAAAACTGTGAGTCAGGCATTATGATGTTTTCTCTTTTAGCCAATGCAAGCAAGACAACAGTATTGAAGCAGAGATTGCAGTTAGCTAAGCCCACCTTATGTTTTATCCGAAGTCATTTCCCTGACAAACTTAGGTCAAGATGACCACGACTCTTTGCAAAGATAAAGTATGTTGATGTTAGGGTCCTCCCAGTATGTGGGCTAAAGTTAAGGTGGCTGACAGCCCAGATAAAATGGAGTTTCTTAAGCTAAGAATTACCGCAATTTAACCTGTAATCTTTGACTATAATAAATCATAACCTCATGTGAGTACAATAGCTTTCAGGGAGTTTTGAGTCCTTTTGGCAAATTATCAAATCTAAGGGAACCCTTGGAAACCCCTGAATTTAGTTAAATATGAGGGTGTGGACTGTGACCCCTAACTTTGTAGTTGGCTAACTTTTGCACCTTTATCATTACTGATTACACTTAATGTTTATTAACATTTACCCACGTATCACTTTTTTGTTGTTCTTTTTTTATTTATTTATTGTTTGTTGTTGTTCTTCATAATGCATTGCATTTCACACTCTCCACCTCATTCACTTTACTTCTGCCTGAAGTAAATCCTCTAAAATATCCTTTAGGAAGATCTGCTGGTGACAAATTTTCTGTTTTTGTCTGAAAGTGTTTTGCATTGAAATGTATTTCTGATGTGTATACACTCCAGTTTGGTGGTAGTTTATTATTATTATTATTATTATTATTTTAGTTGTGGATGAACACAATACCTTCATTTTATTTATTTATTTTTATGTGGTGCTGAGGATAGAACCCAGTGCCTCACACATGCCAGGCAAGTGCTCTACCACTAAGCCACAACCCCAGCCCAGTAGTTACTTTTTATAGCACGTTGAAGATTTAAATTCAGTCTTCTGGCTCCCATTTCATCTGTTGAAAAAAATCACCTGCCTGTCTGAATGTTGTTCTTTGAAGGTAAAATATTACCCTTACTCCTAGCAATTTTTATTTTTCTTTGCTTTTTATTTCTTGACTTTTTTTTATAATATATGTGTGGAGTTCTTTTCATCTATTTTGCTTGTGGTTCACAGTGATTCTTGAATTGGTGAGTTGGTTTCTGTTATCATTTCAGAAAAACTGTCAACCATTAGTTTTTCTACTACATTCTCTGCCCAGACATATGGTAAACCTTTTCATTGTATACTCTTATGACTCTTACCCTCGCTGAATGTTTCATTCCAGATATTTTTCTTCTATTTCAAAAATTCTCTCTCCAGCTGCAACTGTTCTTACTAATCCATTTAGTTCTTAGTTTCATTTTTATTATTCAGTTCTAGAATTTCTGGTTGCTTCAGTTGTTATTGACTCCAGTTCTCTGCCCAATGTTCAATCTTGTCTTTTATCTTTTTGAACAAAGTAAAAAAGCATTACATTACAATCTGTATCTAATAATTCTATTTGTAGATTTCCTGTAACTATTTATTTCTTCTTTTTTTTTCCTGGTACTGGGGATTGAACCTGGGGACACTCTACAACAGAGATACATTCCCAGTGCTTTTTATTTTTTATTTTGAGGCAGAGTCTTGCCTCACACATGCTAGGAAAGAGCTCTGCCACAGAGCTACATCTCCAGACCAGTCTTTTGCATAAGAGCAAAAGCTCTCAAAGCAAGAGGTCACCAAATGCAGAACTTAACTGTCTGCATTTTTCCCACTTTATCTTCATCTTCTTTACCTGCTTATTGCCCCAAAGTCTAGTTAATATATTTGTTCACCTTTTTTGGTTTTCCTTCATATGTTGCCGCGTGAAATTATTTATTCCCCTGTTATTACAAGAGGAAGTCTCTGTTGTGTAAATTTGAGACTATTGTTATAGACTCAACTATTTCTTTTTTTAGTTCCTTTGATGAGAAAAATATGCAATAAATTCTTATTTATTTGCTACAATTAGAGACTCCAGATGCAGTTGGTTTGATTGAAACTAAAATCAGAAGCCACATTTTTTTTTAAATTGAGTTCACAGAGCTATTGAGACAAATGTTTTTGATAGTATAAAACATTGGATGAAGAATTGGGGCTGGAACTAGCTCAGTGGCAGAGCATTTGTCTAGCGTTCATGAAGCCCTGGGTTCGATCCCCAGCACCACAAAAACGTCAAAGAATTAATCTTTCTATGGATAGTTAATGAGAATTTTAAAATATACCAATAAGTATTCCCAATCTTCATCTCATAAATCTGAGTTTTATAGCTACTTCCTAAAAAGACCAAGTTTTATTCTTCTATATCAAAAAATGTTTGAAAAGTATCCTTGAAATTATGAATGTTTGATATAGAAAACTAGAAATTCTTTTTAGAATGTTTGGTTTTTTAAAATATTTTTTTTAGTTGTAGATGAACACAATATTTTCATTTATTTTATGTGGCGATGAGGATCGAACCCAGTGCCCCATACATATGAGGCAAGCGCTCAACCACTGAGCCACAACCCCAGCCCTAGAATGTTTGTTTAGAACATTATTCATTAATTTTAAGAAAAGTTTGCTATAGGAGATTAATTTTATTCAGTGGCTTTGGGCTAACTGACTTACTGATTTTACTTCACTGATTTATTGCAACTAATACAGCTGGTATTAAAAAGTCTGTGAGAGCCAGGTGTGGTGGTGCTTGACCATAATCCCAGAGGTTTGGGAGGCTGAGGCAGGAGAATTAAGTCACTCAGAGTCACAGGCAATGAGTTTATTAGAAGGGATGGGTAAGGTGAAAAGGGAACATGGTCAAGGAAGAGAGTGGGTCCTCTGAGAGGGACAACATGTGCACTCCAGTTTTATTGGGGATCCCAAAGAAATTTTGGGGAATCCTGCACAAGTCCACCTTTTGACTTGAGTGACAGCAGGATGACATCAGACTTTCAAGTCCCCACTGCCTTGACAACTCTAGGTTACTTTGGCACATGTTGACTAGTTCTAATTGGATTCTTAGCCACAAATTCTTATGGATTTTACGCTAGGAGGAATTATCCTCATGCAGGATCTGATTTGTGAAAAGGGTCACAAAACTCTCCCTTTTCAGGAGGAACCCTCAGGTTCCTCTCATTGACAATATTTCAGGCCTGCTTTTCTCCTGCACTTAACTGGTAGTTTGCTAAGGAATGTGAAATATTCTGACCACCTAAGCCAGGCATGGCAGCAGGTAAATTGCTTCTCCGAAAAGAAAGGATGTAGGGGTCAGCACAGCAGGCCCATTTCATACAATTATTTTCTTCACCTCGTGTTCCCACCACTCCCATCTGTCTGTCCCCTATCAGTCTTAGTACTGGTGCAATGAACAATCTTAAGCACATTGCCTCCTCTTCTGTACCTGTTTCCCTGTCTGTCCCACGATAGAGTAAGTTGATTTAAAAAACCCTGAATTTGTTTATTGAGTTGTCACAGCCATTCTTCTGGTTCCCTCCCTGCAGCTACAATCATCACTTCCTCTCAGCGCATTCACTGAATGTTGAGGGTTAACGTTAAAGGTGATGAGGCTTTATTCTTTTTGCTTTAAGGGTCGAGGGAGGGTCAGAAGATTCAAAGGAAAATAACATTCGAATAAGACTTGAAAAGATGTTTACTGGCGAGGCATTTATGTCGCTGTCCTTTTCGCGATTGCGTTCTGAAAGTAAGTCCACTTCTTCCTTTTATTTCTGAGGTCTATATGACAGGAGCCTTTGGAACCGCATAAAGCAGATTATCCCTCCTATTCCCTATCAAAAGTCGACTTTACCTAGAACCTGGAGCCAGGTCAGTCCTGGGAAAACAGGGGCCAAGGGTGCAGTAGCAAAAGCTCGCCAGCACCTTTCGGCAAACTAAGAGACGGGAGGTGCGGATGAACTGGCCCTGCCTTTTGGAAAGGCAATCTCTCCAAAGGCTAGGTGCCCCGCGCCTGAGGCGCGTGCTTTCCAAGCTCCAGGGCGGGCATCCTATTCCAGGACTGAATACTCCGTCTCAGTTTTGCAGAGACTGAAGTATTCAGCGCTCCATCCAGAGCCAGCGCCACCGTACTTAAAACGTCGGCGGGAACGGGCTAGTAGCAGAGATGCGTACTGCAGCGAAGAAGCTCAAGCCGCACGCGCGCAAGGTCACGTGGGCGGCGCGGTCGCTCTCCTGCATCCACCGGAGGAGGTGGGGAGGAGGGGGCGGGGCTGGCCGACGGGCCTCCCGTGAAGCCTCGCGCGGGGAAGGACCGGAACTCTGGGCGGGCGGCTTGTTGATAATATGGCGGCAGGAGCTGCCTGGGCATCCCGAGAAGGTAGTGGGGCCCACACCCGGAAGAAGGGTCTCTTTTCTGGCTAGTGCTACGGCTCCTGCGGACCCGGAAGTCCGGGCCAGCTGCTGAATGAGGGGAGCCGGGCCCTCCCCGAGACAGTCCCCCCGCGCCCTCCGCCCCGACCCGGGCCCCGCCATGTCCTTCTTCCGGCGGAAAGGTACCTGAGGGGGCGCCCGCGGGGGGCCAGGCCGGGCCTCAGGGGCGGCAGTGGGACCGGTTGCTCTGCGAGGGCTTCCTTCAGGGCGGCGGTGAGGCCCTCGGTGAGCCACTCGCCCTCTGCTCTGACGCCCCCTGATGCCTTGCTGTGCTCCGGGACTCTGCAGGGAGGGAGAAGGCGGCGGCCTCGCGCGAGGTCAGAGGGGGAATGGTCATGCTGGTCCTAAAGTATTTTCTGAAACCCGTGGAAGTTTGTGCTTGTTTGCTTAACGACTTTAAAGTATTTTTTGTTGTTTTTGCGTACTGTGGGTCAAGATCGAGAAGGCATTTTTACCTTTTGACAGAAGTTTCTGGCTTTTCCTAATATTGAGGGTTTAATACCTAAAAGCAAGACGTGAAAAATTGTTTCCTTCAACCAGTGCTCTTCTCCAGTTTCCTCTTTTTTTGAGGCAGGAGGGATGGAGGAACTGCTGCTCCTAAAATAAAACGACTTACTACTGAAGTTTCCTAATGAGGAAGACTTTTTTTTTTTGGCACTGGAGATTGAACTCAGGGGCACTCGACCACTGAGCCACATCCCCAGCCCTATTTTGTGTTTTATGTAGAGACAGGTTCTCACTGAGTTGCTTAGTGCCTCGCCATTGCTGGGACTGGCTTTGAACTCGCGATTCTCCTGTCTCAGCCTCCCTAAGTGCTGGGATTCCCCACGGCACCTGGCTAAGACCACTTCTTTTGATGACTTAGCAAGTTGACTAATTACTGGAACCCTAACTTTACAAAAGAACTACTTAAATTTCTGATTTTCAGTTGTTAAAGGTACCCAGTTGTTAAGTAGAGTCAGCATAATTTTGATCCTGGGAAAGGTCATTGCATTTCACTAAAAATACATATCCAAAGAGAGCAAGTGAGAATTTCTTTAGATGATAATAATTATTCTGTCAATTCTTATTCTTTCACAGGAAGTGTACCAGACCAAAATAAATAAATAAATCAGGGACTTGGGTCCACAAGGCAGCTCATTTACTAACAATGTAAACTGGTTTAGGCCAATTAACCCACTTTTTACTCTTCTCTCAACTGAGAATCAGGTGATTCCTAAAGGCCCCATTCAACTCTTGACTAAAAAATTTCACTTAAGTAGTTATAAGGTTTTAGTAACTGATGCTGGGTGATGAATGAAACAGTGCTGAGAGGGTGAAACTGGTAAAATGATAGGAGCTTTATAGATAACGTAACCAGGTAGAGAGGATACATAGTTTATGTTGAAATGGTTAGGGTTTTTGTTGTTTTGTTTGGGGGAAAGAAAGCATGCAAAGATGAGGCTATTTACATGTTGTGCAATAGACTCTTGTCCTTATCGGCTACAATCTGTCAGGCACTGTGCTAGGACCTCGTGATTAAGCACTCAACAAGAAAAATCCTTACTGTATGAGTGTGTGTGTGTGTGTGTGTGTGTGTGTGTGTTTATAAATTGAATAAAGTGTAATGAAAGTAACTTGAGAGGAAAACCATATTTTGGTTAGATGTTAGGGAAAACTCAGCAGGTGACCTTAAAACAAAGCCTTAAAGGATCAGTGAGTAGGAAGTAACTGTAAAGAGGCCAGGGAGGAGCACTTGAGACAAGAGAATAAAGAGCTTGGTGCTTGGTGCCCTTCAAGAAAGGAAAGAAGGCTACTGTGACTGGGGCATGGAGAGGTAGGCAAGGATCAGATGATTGAGAACTTTATAGGTTGAGGTTAGGTTTCATTTTAAATACAACAAGAATATTCTAAAGTTCTTTAAAGAGGAATGATTTGATATATTTTAAAAAGATCGTTTTAGATATGTTTTGCAGACTGGATGTGGTAAGATTAGAAACTGGAGACAGTCTTATTAGGGATCTCATCCAGGCTTTAAATGCCATCATCTTTAAAGACTGCCTATGTGGGCTGGGGATATAGCTCAGGTGGTAGAGTGCTTGCCTTGCATGCACAAGGCCTTGGGATCAATCCCTAGCACCACCCCCGCCCCCAAAAAAGCCTATGTGTTAGTGACTCCCAAATTTACATCTCCAGCTTGATTCTTCACCCCCGAAGCAGACGTATATCCAACTGTTGGTCCATTTTTTATCTCCACCTGACAAGTTTATCTACAATATCTAAAATTTAACTTCAGATTTAGTCCTAAATCTGTTCATCATGTTTTGGGCCTTTTAAATGATATCTGACTTAAACTTCAGTATACGCTTGAGCACCGCCCCCCTTCTCTCCTGCTCTATATTTGGTCATCATCAAATTTGTTAGAACTGTCCCAGATCATAGCCAAATCCAACCACTTCTCACCATTCTTGACAGTTAACACCTTGGTCTAGGTTGTCCTCTTGGTTTAAATTGGGTGGCTAAGAGAGTCCCTGTGAGGAGATGTCATTTGAATCTCAGTTTAAATGTTAAGACAGTAAGCAGCATTATTGTGCTATACCCTTGTATTTGGTTTCCCTTCCATTTTTCATTTCTTTGGTATATTTTCAAAACAAATGCACAGAAACAGATATATTAAAAAGAGTTCCTAGGGCTGGGATTGTAGCTCAGCGGTAGAGCGCTTGCCTCGCATGCGTGAGGCCCTGGGTTCGATCCTCAGCACCACATACAGAGCAATAAAATAAAGACATTGTGTCCATCTACAACTAAAAAAATATTAAAAAAAAAAAAAAAAAAAGAGTTCCTAGTCAGTTGGGAAAGGATGAATCAGTAAATGGTACTGGTTTTCAGTGTGGCAGGAAAAAAAAAATCCAATATATAGCAGGGATTTGCAGGCTTTTTCTGTAAAGGTCCAGAAAGTAAATACTTTAGGATTTGCAAGCCTTATGTCCTCTGTTATACTCTCCTCTAGTCTTGTGGCCATAGGCAGTATGTAAACAAATGGTCATGACTATGCTACAGTAAAACTTTTTTTTTTTTTTTTTGGTACTGGGGATTGAACTCAGGGGCACTCGACCACTAAGCCACATCCCAAGCCCTATTTTGTGTTTTATGTAGAGACAGGGTCCACTGAGTTGCTTAGTGCCTCGCCCTTGCTGAGGCTGGCTTTGAACTCGTGATTCTTCTCCTGTCTCAGCCTCCCAAACTGCAGGGATTACAGGAGTGCGCCACCGCGCCCAGCAGTAAAACTTTTTATAGAAAATGTTATAGGCTAGATTTGGCCCATGAGCTATGCTTTGTTAATCCCTGATATACAGAAATAAATTCCAGGTAGATAAAAGCCCCAAATGTGGAAAAGTAAAAGTTGAAATCATAGGATATAGAAGGAAAAATCTGATCTTGGAATAGGAAAGGATTTTTTAAAAATCAGTCTAATCCCAGCAACTCAGAAGGCTGAGTGAGGAGGATCACAAGTTTATGGCCAACCTGGGCATCTTAGCCAGGTTCTGTCTCAAAATAAAAAAGGACTGGGGGTATAGATCAGGGGTAGAGCTCCCTTGGGCAATCCCCTTAAAACAACAACAAAAAGCCCAAATTCCCTACAAGAGCCAGGTGTCTGCTCATGGCTTCAATCCCAGCTGCATGGGAGACTGAGGTGAAAGGATAGTGCCAGCCTGGGCAGATAAAAAATAAAAAACAAAAAATAAAAAATAAAAAACAAAATAACATAGTCTGTAGTGTAAATCTGGCTACTTAAAATAAAAAAAAATTCCACACAGTAAAATATGCCTAGGATATTTGTTACACAAACAACAAAAAGGATTAATATGTGTGGACTTAGGTAATAAGTAAAGGACAGGACATGAAGAGGCCGATCATGAGAGGAAGCCTCAGTGGTCAATAACATGAAAGGATGTCTGATCTCAAGGAAATTAAAACATCAAATAGAATTTCATAGCTAGTAACTTGGCAGAAATTCAAAATACCAAGGATGAGAATATGAAAGCATAGCACGGTGGTGCAAGCCTATAATCCCAGTAATTTAGGAGGCTGAGGCAGGAGGATCGCGAGTTCAAAGCCAGCCTCAGCAATTTAGGGACGCCCTAAACAACTCTGTAAGATCTTGTCTCTAATAAAGTATTTTTTAAAAGGACTGGGATGTAGCTCAGTGGTTAAGTGCCCCTAGGTTCAATCCCTAGTACCAAAAAAAAAAAGAATATGAAGTATGGCTATAGTTGTATAAATTGGTTCAGTGTTTTCATTAAAATGCACATAATTGAGCTGGTTGCGGAGGCACATTCCAGTAATCCCAGTGACTTGGGAGGCTGAGCAAGAGGATTGCAAGTTCAGGACTAGCCTCAGCAATTTGGTGAGTCTCTAAGCAGCTTAGCAAGAACCCTTTGTCTCAAAATTAAAAAAATAAAAATGTGGCTTGGTGGTTAAGCGCCCCTGTGTTCCATCTCCAGTACCAGACAAAACAAAACAAAAAAACCCTCAATTTGTTACTTAGTAATTTCATTTCAAGGAATTTATATTGTAGAAATTCTTGCATATGTCATAGGAAGACTGTACCAGGATGCTTATCAATGCTTATCAATGTAGCCAGGTGCTGTGGCACACACTTGTAATCCTAGCACTTTGGGAGGGTGAGACAGGAGAATCACAAGTTCAAAGCCAACCTCAGCAATGGCGAGGCGCTAAGCAACTCAGTCGAGTACCCCTGAGTTCAACCCCTGGTACCTCCCCCAAAAAGAGACACATCAATGTAAGTGAAAATTAGAAAATAAAGTGAATGTTTATTAATAGAAAAGTGGGTAAATATATGAAGGAATTAAGTGTGTAAAATAAACTAGAGCTGTCTGAATGAACTAGAAGTGCATTTGTAGGTGTCATTGAATGAATACAAGTCAGATATGTATAGAATACTATTTATGTATTTTATTATTTTTTTGTGGTGCTGGGGATTGAACCCAGGAACTCAGGCATGCTAGGTGAGTGTTCTACTACTGGAATCCCCCCCCCCAACCTATTGTGTAATTTTTTTTTAATATATATATTTTTTAGTTGTAGTTGACACAGTACGTTTATTTTATTTTTTTACTTGATGCTGAGGATCAAACCCAGTGCCTCTCATGTGCCAGTTGAGCACTCTAGCTCTGAGCCATAACCCCAGCCTCATTTGTGTAATTTTTATAGATGTATAGAATAATGCCATTTTGTTGTTGTTTATATATGTATATGTGGTAATATTCCAAAAACATGCTATCAGGAACATATCATATTTAGGTTTCTGTTCATCTCTGGGAAGAGAGGAAGAACAATTAATATCAGGTGGTGATTCATGGGAACAAACTATATGTATAAAACTTGTGAAAAGGGAAAATAGAATGCTAATATTTGCCAGTGGGTTGTATGTACATTTTTATGTTTGAAGTATAATATCTCTGATTAATAGAATATTTTGAGGGGCTGGGATTGTGGCGCAGTGGTAGCGTGCTCGCCTAGCACGCGTGAGGCACTGGGTTCGATCCTCAGCACCACATAAAAATCAAATAAAGATATTCTGTCCACCTACAACTAAAAAAATAAATAAATATTTAAAAAAAAAAAAAAAAAAAGAATATTTTGAAAGTGGAAAATAGCTGTGGAGGTAGGTATATTTTAGTGGGAGAATCAGTTTTTCTTAAAGGTGGTTTGGGTGTGGGAGGTAAGGGAGAGAGTAGAGAATGTTAAGGATGACTCTCAGATTTTTGGCCTGAGTTTTGGGTGGTTATGGGAGAAGATGAAGACTGAGGTAGGAACAGGTTAGAGAAAAGAGGATACATTACTAGGTAAGTTGATGGTTAGCTATATGAATTAGAGATGAAAAAAGATTTAGTATGGAGACTTAAAATTTAGGAATTATAGCTTATGTATCGTATTGAAAGAATGGGAACCCTGATCTTTACATAATGTGTACATGTATTGAAATGTCACTCTATTCCATGAATATATACTATTACTGTATGTCAGTTAGAAATATATTTTCTGGGTTGGGGTTGTGGCTCAGTGGTATAGTGCTTGCCTAGCATGTGTGAGGCACTGACTTCAGTTCTCAGCACTGCATATAAATAAAGTCCATTGACAACTAAAAAAATTCTAAAAAATACATATTTTCTCAAAAATGGGGAAGATTCTTTAGAAAATACACATGTATATGTAGTGAAAAGAAAAGAGGCACCCACCCTTTCCCTGAGAAACTCCCAATGGGCAAAGGAGGAGAGGCTAGCAAGGGAGAAGAGCTGAGAAATGACTAGAAAACTAGGAGAGTGGAGTGTAACAGAAGTCAAGACAAGTTAATGTTTCAAGCAAAAGATGTATTTGGTTGGTAGATGCAGTTCTTCACCAATTACACTGCATTTCCTTATTTTATCTTCCTCATAGCAGTGATTAGTACCTGAGATGGTCTTACTTATTTTCTCCATGCTGGCCTCCACTTGCAGGTAGACTTTGTAATGGCAGGATCTTTCTGAGGCAAGAGAATCTGGCACAGGCTAGACTAACACTTCGGTGAGGTACTCTGAGAATTATTTCCTGCTGCTAGCATTTAAACTTTTAATATTTATGAGCAAAAGTAGAGAGATGGGCACATTTTGGGATTTCTTACTTTGATAATCTTTTCATTATGGGTTTAAAGACCCTTTATTGTTGAAATAAAAACAAGAATAGTGAAGAAGGTTAAAAATAATCTTTTGTCAGATCCTATAATGGAGTTCACACTTGGCTTAACTTCCTTTCTTGGAAATTATATTATTAGCTTATCTGCAAAAGACTTTTTTTTTTTTTAGTTGTAGATGGACACAATGTCTTTATTTTATTGCTTCGTATGTGGTGCTGAGAATCGAACCCAGGGCCTCACGCATGCGAAGCAAGTGCTCTACTGCTGAGCTACTGTCCCAGCCCTGCAAAAGACTTTTTTACTGTTTTATGTAATAGAGGAAAAAGTTATATGATCATTTTGGGACAACTTGGTAGACCTTGAATGTTAAGAGGTTTAGAATGTTTGTAAGTTTGGAATGTTTGCCTTTTATTGGTATGGGGAGATACAGAAGTAAGATATGATATACAATCAAAGAAATCTTTTTCTTTACTATGCTTATAGTAGCCAGTACAGTGGATGGCATGTGGTGATAATATTAGTTAATAGTTATCCTAAATTTACTGTTAGTTACTCTTCAGAGTTAGTAACTCTGTTAGCCCTTTACAAGTGTTTCTTTTTTCATCAGCTAAGGTAGGTTTTATTATTGACCTACTTTTTATTAATCAGGGAGATTGAGACCCAGTGAAATAAAATAACTCATCCATGGTTAATAAGTGGGAGAGGCAGAATTTGAACATAGGTGTTGTGACCACATGGTCTCCCCATATGCAACACCCAATGTTTTTTGACTGAATGCTGTTTTAAAGGTCACTTTCTTAGAGAAATCTTTCCTGACAGCTGCCCCACCCCATCCAGTTCCAAGGCCAGTAGTTCATTTTTCTGCAACTGCAAATATTCATGTGTTAGAATAAAGCTTCTCTGAGTTTTACAGTGTATAGAGTGGATCTCTGCAGAGGTTGGTCATGATTCACTTTTGTCTTCTAGTGAAAGGCAAAGAACAAGAGAAGACTTCCGATGTCAAGTCCATTAAAGGTGAGTTCATTCAAAGTGATGTGCTTTGCATTTATGAGCTCTTTAATCCTGTTATCTTCTCCCTTTTGGCATTAATCACCTGCTTTATTTTTAAATTATTTATGATTGTGACTTATTTCCCTCTTTAACCTGTAACTCCTTAATAGCTATCACACAATAGGCTTTTACTGAGCAGTTGGTGGTTGCACTAGTGAACCAGTGCCGCCCTCATTCATCATACATTTGATTGTTCTCTAAAAAGTGATTAGTTGTCTTTATTCATCAAAACAAAACAAAGGCTACTCGAACAGTCTTTTTTTGGGGGGTGGTTACTAGGGATTGAACTCAGAGATACTCGACCACTGAGCTGCATCCCCAGCCCTATTTTGTGTTTTATGTAGAGACAAGGTCTCACTGAGTTGCTTAGTGCCTTGCTGCTGCTGAGGCTGGCTTTGAACTCACAGTTCTCCTGTCTCAGCCTCCCAAAGTGCTGGGATTACAGATGTGTGCCACTGTGCCCTGCTTGAACAGTTTTGACTGCTGAGGGAAAGCACTCATATTTATAAGGCTTGGTTTTCTGTTTATTAAGAAATGTGAATGATTACTGTTTGCACTTCTTTATTACTTTGACTGAATGGCCTTAATTTAAAATTTTATTCAGACAACCTTGTTCTTGATGCATTATCCTTATTTATAGGTTAGAGTATGCTTTTTTTTTTAAAGATTATAATCTCTGCTGTGTTTTTTGATTCATTTTGTTATGTCCAGTATATAGAGTTTGGAATGGGAAAATTACAATGGAAAATATTTCCATATTCACTAGATATAAATGTCATAAATGTAACTTAATTACATCAAACCTATAGGTTGCTACATGTAGATTTTTTTACGGTGTTTATCTGTTGTGTGGCTAACATTGAATGTTTATCATATATGTTATGTTCAGTTTGCCAGAGAGAGTAATTATAATTTATTATGAGTTTTGCAAGGTTAGCTTTGTTGTCTATTTCTGATAATTTAAAGCCTGTTGAATCCCAGATTAGTTCAAACTGCCTTCGTTAAGCCAAATTTGATTGGCACTGATAAAGGCTGAAAGCCTTTTTCCAGCAGAGGCTTGTGAAGATTAGATCTGATTGTGTGGAAGGAAGGAACTTTGATATCTCAGGAAGTCAGAACACCAGTCTTCTACTCCATACTTTGCCACTGACAGTCTGACTTTAGGAAGTCATGTGGCTTTCTTGAGATTCCTCATTTGTAGAATGATAGGATTGGCCTAGCTGATTTCTAGATCTCTAAAATTAAAATCCAGGCTAAAAGTTTCTAAGCTCATATTATGTTGTTGTAATACATAACTGTGCTTCATAGTCACTGACTTAATTTTTTTTGTAATTTTTTTTAGTTGTCAATGGATCTTTATTTTATTTATTTATATACAGTGCCAAGAATCAAACCCAGCGCCTCACACATGCTAGGCAAGCGTTCTACCACTGAGCTATTACCCTAGCCCGCAATCTTAAAATAATACAGAAGTAGTATAGGAAACAGAAGTTTGCAGTCTGATTGGGGGCAGGAGAGGAGGGAGGAAGCAGTTTACAGTCCAATTAGAAGGACAAGCTTAGTCACAGAACAATAGCAAATAAAGCAAATAATAATAGCTACTATTTATGGAATATGCCTTCTGTTCTAGTTATTAGATGAAAACTGTGGCTGTTTTTTTTTTAAATATTTTTTTAGTTGTAGATGGACACTATATCTTTATTTTATTTATTTTTATGTGGTGCTGAGGATCGAACTCAGTGCCTCACGCATGCGAGGCAAGTGCTCTACTGCTGAGCCACAATCCCAGCCCCAAAACTGTGGCTGTTAACAGTGAACAAAAAAGACTTATCCTTAATGAAATTACAGATTGGTAGAGGAGAGGAATATTAATCAGATAATTCCACAGATAGCTTGTGCTAGATCAGTACTGATGGGCATAGAGAGATCTGGACAGATTTTAAAAAAATTAGGAGCTAAAATGAATAGAACTTTGTTATTGATTAAATATGAGGTATGAGAGAGAGGGATATTTAAGGTTAATGACTACCTTTTTGGCTTGCTTAATACAACAAAGCTGGAAAATTATATGTTCAGTTTTAGTATTTAGAGTGGTAAGTGCTTTTGAGTTACTCATTTACATATTACACACACAAATGATTTTAGGGTCTAGCTTTTTAATCAAAGGTTAGAGACTCTAGCAGACCTATGGTTTAAGTCCTGCCTGTTGAAATGGCTCTTTACTAGCTCTTTGACCTAAGGCAAACTATTTAATTTTTTCACACTTGTGTCTTCCCCTCTGAAACAGGGATTGCCAAATTATTATGAGAGGTAAATAAAATACCATCCTTCCCCCAAAAGAAAATGTTCATGGAGAAACCAATACAGTGCCTAGTAATGTATAGTAGATTCTCCATTGGCAGCTATTATCTAGTTTTAGCATAGTAGTCTCTCAGTGTTGAATTAGTTAAATTAAGTGAAGTATTGCAAGGAATTCAGATGAATTTGCAATTAATATATGATTGCTGAAGTTGAGGAGAAACTTCATGAAAATGAGGCCTTACCTTGTATAAAAGTTGAAAGGTATGAATAAAACAGATGATTCTTTCTTTTCCCTGCTACTCTAGCTGCTGCTGCTGCTGCTGCTGCTTCTTCTTCTTCTTCTTCTTCTTCTTCTTCTTCTTCTTCTTCTTCTTCCTCCTCCTCCTCCTCCTCCTCCACCTCCTCCACCCCCACCACCACCACCAGGGATTGATCTCAGGGGCACTCAATCACTGAGCCATATCCCCAGCCCTGTTTTGTATTTCATTTAGAGATAGGGTCTTACTTAGTTGCTTAGCGCCTTGCTGTTGCTAAGCCTGGCTTTGAACTTGCGATCTTTCTGCCTCAGCCTCCAGAGCTGCTGCTGGGATTACAGGTGTGGACCACTGTGCTTGGCTAGCATTTTATTTCTTTGAGTGTATATTGTTCAGGAGAGCTTCAGGTAAGTAAAGGAAAATGCTTATAGAAAGATTGAGATGATGTTATAGAGGGTCCTTAACAGCCAGAAAAGAAAGTAGAGACAGAAAATGAAGCCATTGTGGCTTTTGAGCAGGATACTGATGTTGTACTTAATGGTGTTTATGAAAGGTCAGTCTAGAAAAGTTAGGTAGGATAGAGACCTTAGAAGTTTTTTTTCTTTTTGGTACTGGAGATTGAATCGGGCACTCGACCACTGAGCCACATCCCCAGCCCTATTTTGTGTTTTATGTAGAGACAGGGTCTCACTGAGTTGCTTAGTGCCTCACCGTTGCTGAGACTGGCTTTGAACTCGTGATTCTTCTGTGTCAGCCTCCCTAAGTGCTGGGATTACAGGCTTGTGCCACTGTGCCCCCACTCCTTAAAAGTTTTTTTTTATAATATAAGAGGATACTAAGGATGAAGTTGGAAATGAACAGGTAAGTAGATGTTTCAGCATCTGGAAGGAAAAGCTAATGGATATTGGCGAGTAGACAGATACAGTGAAATGGGACCATGAAGCTGGGCATGGTGGTGCATGTCTATAATCCTAGTGGCTCGTGATGCCGAGGCAGGAGGATTGCAAGTTCAAAGCTAGCCTCAGTAACTCAGTGAGACCCTGTCTCTAAATAAAATACAAAAAGGGGGAGGGGGGCTGGGGATGTGCTCAGTGGTTAAGTGGCCCTGAGTTTGATTTCCTATACCAAAAAAAGGGTGGGGGGGCCAAGATTTTGAGATCTCGAGACTGGTGGATTGAACAAAGATCAGGAAATGAGGAATTAGTTTAGAAGATGTGATTAAATTTGATGTTTGGAAGAATTGAACTTGAAATGGCAAAGTCAGAGTGGGAATATGTAATAGTAAATGATTGAAGATACAAAACTGGAGTCCTGGTTAAAGAACAAGTCTGAGATAGAAGTTAGGGATTCCCTATCTACCCACAGAGGTGTCCATATTGAGGCATGAGTAAGATTAAAACTGTTCCCTTGAATTAGACAGAATTAACTCTGGTTTTATCCATTTTTCAGACATATCAGGGTCTGTATTTTATTAAGTTTATTTAAGCAGGGGAAGAAAAGGAGTTTATAGCTTAAAAAAAAAGGAAAGTTTAAAAACTATTGCTCTGGTAATAATTGGAGGTTTAAGAATAATGTGCTGTCTAGCAGAAAGAATTAAAGAACAGCCTTAGGACCAGAAGTTAAGGAAGAAAACCATTGCTGATACAGTGAACATTTAATAAATGTATACTCAAAGAATGAGAGGGATGAACAGATAGAAAATTGGGGAGTATAGTACCATGAAGACTGAAGTAAGATGGAATATCAGGAAGGAGCAGGTAAATAAAAGGTACTAGTACTAACAAGTCAAGGGTGGGGGAAGCCTTGCACAAGTGAATTAGTAGCAATTACATTATGATAGACATCTAAGAAATAATTCGAAATTCTCATTATTCCCGTGGAATCTCGCTTGTAACTTATTATCTGTATAAGAAAACTATTGTTCACAAACTTGCTAAAATGATTTTGCTCCCTTCCATTTAACATGAAGATAAAAATAAAAGTTTTCTTCTAAAGTTGAACAAAAGCATTTACTCTCCATTCCCTAATTCTCAAAACTCTTGTTGAATGACATAAATTTAAATAAGATATCCATATTTTTAAATATTTTATCCTATAATCACATCTCAAAAAGCCATCAACTGAATTATAGTAGTATGTATTCTTCATACATACTTTATCTTCATTACTCAGATTTTGCATTTGAGACTATTGCTGAAATTGAGAGCATTTACAAAGGGTAGTAGGAGATACAACTTTAATTGCTTGAGAGCATTTATCTTGAGGCAGAGAATGTTAAGTGCCTTTGTCATTTCTCTCCTTGTTATAGCAAGAAGGCAAAACTTCTCAAAAACCTTTCATAAGAGTCACTGATAGTTCTGTGGAATACATAGGATAGGTGGAATCTTAATTTGTGTATAGTTTGACAGTATTATAATATTGAGTTATTTCCTATTAGTGCATTGGTAACTAACTTCTTTATTCTGAAGTCAAAAGGATGATACTAGTATTTCTTCAGACTACTAGACAAAATCTATTTTGTAATTTTTTTTTGTGTTACTGGGGATCGAACCAGGGTTTGCACATGCTCGGCAAGCATTCTACCACCAAACTTTATTTCCATTTCATATTTTGTAAATTTTAAGTGTGCTTCATCTTTGAATTTCATCCTGAAGGTTTTTTTTTTTTGAGTATGCTGCTTAAGCAAAGTGTTACAAAACTTAATTTTTAAAGTTTTCTGAAAGTAATATGAAGAGTTTTATGTTATATTGTGTTTAATTAACAACTTTTTTTTTAAATTATAGCTTCAGTATCTGTACATTCCCCACAAAAAAGCACTAAAAATCATGCCTTGCTGGAGGCTGCAGGACCAAGTCATGTTGCAATCAATGCTATTTCTGCCAACATGGACTCCTTTTCAAGTAGCAGAACAGCAACACTTAAGAAGCAGCCAAGTCATATGGAGGCTGCTCATTTTGGGGACCTAGGTAAGTAGCTTTCACTTTTTGTTTTCTACTAATAAAGAAAGTACTTACGCCTGTAATCCCAGCACTTGGGAGGCTAAGATAGGAGAATCACGAGTTCAAAGTCAGCCTCAGGAATGGTGAGGTGCTAAGCAACTCAGTGAGACCCTGTCTCTACATAAAACACAAAATAGGGCTGGGGATGTGGCTCAGTGATTGAGTGCCCCTGACTCTGAGTTCACTCCCTGGTACCCCCCCATCCCTCCCCAGCGCCCTGCCAAAAAAAAAAAAAAAAAAAAAAAGGACTTGAGTACAATATGTGAAATTCCTGTCATACTGAACAATGTAATTGGAAGGGACTTTGAAAAAATATATTTAAACTAAAATAGCAACAAGTGTAATAGATGGCACTGTGTTATGTTTCTGTAAATATCAAATATAAAGCATGACCAGTAGAAAAAACGAGCAACTTCCAGAAGTACATTTGACCACTTGATGCCTTACAGATGAAGCACACTTAAAATTTACAAAATATGAGATGGAAGTAAAGTTTGGTGGTAGAATGCTTGCCAAGCATGTGTGAGCCCTGGGTTCGATCCCCAGTAGCACACAAAAAAATTACTTCAGTAGTACTGAGGGAAATCTAAATTAAAATAATGAGTTTAAACACATTAGCATATATTTAAGGTTTGGTAGTTTGAATATTAGTGAAGAAGCTGGGAAATGACAACTCCCATTTAGTGATGGTAAAAATTGGTTAAAACTTTTTGGAAAGCAGCCTGTTTGATAGTATTTATCAAAATATAAAATATTTGTGCTATATAGGTGACACTTCTTTGTAAAACTTGTCCCTCAGCTGTGTTTGCACATATACACAAAAATGTGTAAGTATATGTAAAGTTGTTTGTAGTAGTGTTGTTTGTGATAGCAAAAAAAAATAGAAACAACATATAGATACCTGTTAAGAGAGAAATAATCAAACTTGATATACCCTGGAACACAGTGTAGCCATTTAAAAGTCTTAGAATATCTAAGATGTGTTAAAGTGAAAAAGGTCACATAAAAGTACATATGGTAAGATCTCTGTTATGTTAAAATAACTCTCCCCTATAAAGAGGAGATCCTTGTTTTCTGAGTATTCATTACTCAAACTTCATTTATCAAAATTGCATGTCATCATAAATAGAAAAAAATCCATAAATGAATTGACTTCTGGGCTGGGGCTGTAGCTCAGTGGTAGAGCGCTTGCCTAGCATGCGTGAGGCACTGGGTTCGATCTTCAGCACCACATATAAATAATAAATGAATAAAATAAAGATCCATCAACAATTAAAAGAATAAATAAGTTTAAATGAATTGACGTCTAATTAAATTATTGCTTCTTTTGACATCTCTTTGTTTAATATTGATAATATTAATAATACTCAAAGCCAGGATGTCTAGGTTACACTTAACAATGCACTGCAAAGAAAATGCTTATTGGTCACAAAGTAAAATTATAAGTTTTACTAGATGAATTGTTGGTGGGAATGTAAAATGGTGTAGTCACTCTGGAAAACAGTGTGACAGTTTCTTATAAAGCTAAACACAGAATTACCATATGACCCAGTAATTGCACTTTTAGACACTTATTGCAGAGAGATAAAAATTTTATGTTTACACAAAAAACCTGTACACAAATGTTTATGGCAGCTTACTAGTGATAAAGTGAATGTCCTTCAAGAGCTGAATGACCTGGTAAATTCATAATACAGAATACAACTTAAGAAATAAACTATAAAAACACCAGGAACAAATTTCAAGGGAATTGTAAGAGACAAAAGCCAATCACAAAAGGAATGTTACTGAAAGCTCAGTCCTTGTCCTTAATGCCACTCCAATAAGGAGGACAAGGTTTTGAGAAACAGGAAAAAATTTTTATTGCTTTGCTAGCATAGCAGAAACACAGGGGACTCTTGTCCCAAAGGCTGTCATTCTGCCCATCAGTAGGAACCTGGGGCTTTTAAAGGTGATTCAAAGACTACATTCCACTTGGCCTCTGTTGAAGGTGTAATTCACTTGTTAATTTGGGAGATAATCATTTCTGAGATCTTCTGGTATCATCCTAGAAGACTGAATTACTTCATTCCAATGGTGGTATATGCTCAAGGACAGATACCTCTGCATAGGATGGTGAAGAACGGTAATCTTATTTTCCCTGAGATTAGGGAGGAGGAGAAAAGGGAGAGGAAGATAAAGAAACATGTCCATTGTAAAAATTAGTTGTTGTGGCAGAGCAGCAAGGGCTATTTTGAAAGCATAAAGTGGGCCACTGTTACAGGAATATAGCAAAATTACATTTGCATAGCATTTTAAAAAAATTTTTTTTAGTTGAAGATGGACACAATATCTTTATTTATTTTTATGTGGTGCTAAAGATCGAACCCAGTGCCTCATGCATGCGAGGCAAGCGCTCTACGGCTGAGCTGTAATCCCAGCCTGAGCTTAGTATTTTTGAACTGATAAAATTAGAGAAATGAAGAAATTAGTGTCTGCCAGTTGTTAGTGAAGGTGAGGAGGCTAGATGAATATGGTTAAGAATGCGCAGCATGAGGAATCTTTGTGATGTTGAAACTTTAATGTCTTGGCAGTGGATACATATATCTACACATGATAAAATTATATAGAACTAAATATACACAAATGAATACAAGTAAAATTGAGAAAATCTGGAATAAAATTGATGGATTCTATCATTGTCAGCATCTTGGTATAATATTGTACTGTAGTTTTCCAAGATATTACTGTGGTGGAAATTCAAAGGTTCAAGGGCTCTTCCTTCTTCTTTCTCTTTCCTCCCTTCCTCCCTTCCTCCCTTCCTTCATTGGGGGTAGAACCCAGGCCTTGTACATGCTAGGTAAACAATGTATTGCTGGGCTACACTCCCAGCCCTACAAGGTATTTTTCATATTATTTCTCATAATTCTGTGTGAATCTACCATTAGCTCAGAGTCTAATTAAAAGAAAAATTTAAGTCTTGCAAAATATCAGGATTTCCTTAAGTTCATGAATTGATAACTGTTGACAGTAAGATAGTTGTTGAGGATGATGATGGTGCCGAAAGCTCAGTCCTTGTCCCTGATAACGATCCAATAATGAAGACACAGTTTTGAGAAAATGGAAAAAGAAATTTTTTTAAAAAAATATTTTTTAGTTGTTGATGGATCTTTATTTTATTCATTTATTATTTATATGTGGTGCTGAGGATCGAACCCAGTGCCTCACGTGTGCTAGGCAAACGCTCTACCACTGGCTACAGCCCCAGCCCCGGAAAAAGAAATTTTATTGCTTTGCTAGCAAAGGAGAAACACAGGGGACTCCTATCCCAAAGGCTATGATTCTGCCCATCAGCAGGAACAGGAAGCTTTTAAAGAGATGTTCAGAGAAAGTGAGATCAGGGAGGAGAGATCAGGAAGGAGAAGGTCAGGGAGAAGAAGGTTGGGAAAAAGAAAAAAGCTTGTAAGTTTCAAAGCCATAAGGGATATAGTCAAAGCATCAAGTGTACCCCTGTTACATTGACACATGAAATGTTTCAAAAGAGAAAACTTTGAATATCAAAGGATTAAGGAAAACTCTTTTGAAAAATTAATGAAACCCTCAGCTAATTTTATAAAAAGACCCTCTACTATCATGCTGTAAAGGTCAAAATTTTTTTTTTACTTTTTCATTTATCCTAATAATTGGCTTGTGATTAGGTTATAATAACATAATTTTAACTAAATATGAAGTAAGAGAAATTTATCTTTTATTAAGTTTAGTTTTATTCTTTGAGATAAGATCCCAAAATTACTCTTATAAGTAATGTGGAGAGTTCATGACATCTTTATAGCTATATCCACACATCCACAATTATTCTTCAGGATAAGTGCTCACAAGTGGAGTTAATGGATTGAAAAATCATGTAGTTTGCTAAGGCTTTACTGTGTGTTCCTGAATGCTTCCCTAAGAAGATTTTGCCAGTTTGTATTCTCATCACCAGTGTGTGAGAGTGCTGCCTATGTCCTTGTGCTGTTGATATTGCTTATTTTTTTTAAAAAAAATCTTCCAGTTTGACAGGCAAAAATGTCATCTTGTATTACTTTGTTTTATTTAGTTAAATTTTTTAATTTTTTTTTAGGTGTTGACGGACCTTTATTTTATTCATTTATATGTGGTGCTGAGAAACGAACCCAATGTCTCACACATGCTAGGCGAGTGCTCTACCACTGAGCCACAACCCCAACCCCCCCCCCCTTTTTTTTTTGGGTAGATGAACACAATACCTTTATTTATATTTATGTGGTACTGAGGATCGAACCCAGTGCCTCATGCGAGCTAGGTAAGCACTCTACCAGCCCTTTTCTGGGATTTTAATGAAGTTAATTTTTTAAAAAATAATTTTATTAGCCCTTTTTCTTTGGGACTGGTATCATAGATTATTCATACCATAAGATTATTTTTTTCTTTTAAGAATTTACGTGATCTGAATTAACACCAAGAGGAGATAATAAGGATTGAGTAACAAAGTATTTTTCAGTAATTTAAATGAGTTTTGGATGGTGGTTTTTGTTTTTTTTTTAGAAACCAAAATCATAGTATCTATAGTTTATTCATTGTGGTTGCTAAGAAATAAACTTTATTTAAGAACCCTCTGGTGTCATTGTTGCTAAAAGTGATTGAGTAATCTTTCCATGTGAAAGTATTTGTTCCTAACGGCTGATTTTTTTGCTTCTTTTAGGCAGATCTTGTCTGAACTACCAGACTCAAGAGACCAAATCAAGTCTTTCCAAAACTCTTGAACAAGTCTTGCATGACAGTGTTGTCCTCCCATATTTCATTCAATTCATGGAACTTCGGAGAATGGAGCATTTGGTTAAATTTTGGTTAGAAGCTGAAAGTTTTCATTCTACAACTTGGTCCCGAATAAGAGCACACAGTCTGAACACAGTGAAGCAGAGCTCTCTGGCTGAGCCTGTCTCTCCATCAAAAAAGCAAGAAACTACAGCATCTTTTGTAACTGAGTCCCTTGACAAGAGATTGGAGGGTTGTAGCTCAGCCCAATTGCTTATGACTCAATCAGAAGGAATTAGCCTGAATAATAGAACTAACAACACTCAGAATCACTTGCTGCTTTTCCAGGAATGTGACAGTGCCCATTCTCTCCACCTTGAAATGGCCAGAGCAGGAGCTAGTCAAGTTTCCTTGGAAACTCAAGAATCCTCCTCTAGACTTATAATATCTAGTAGAAATAGTCCGTCTTCTCCACTAAAAGAATTGTCAGGAAAATTAATGAAAAGTAAGTATGTGATTTTTCTTGTTTCTCTTTTTAATTCACAAAGCAGAACTTAAGATGAGAAATAAAAGAATTAGAATAGTATCTTCTTTTCTAACTGCAGATTTGGGATGATTTGGAGAATGGAATGGAGTCAGATTAGTGTATGAAAGAGGAGTAGGAGGGGTATCTAGAGTGATTCTTAGAGAGTTGGAAATGAAACTATTATTCATAAAGTCTTATTTCTTCTGTCTCGATCTATTTTACTGCTCTTTGCAGACAAACCTTTTACATATTATTTTTAATTGTCAGCAGGTGCTGCCAGATATATATTGAGTTCTGTGCTAAGTGTATATTTGGATTTCATTTAATAGCCACAACACCTGTATGAAGTAGGATTGTTATCTTGTTTTACAAAGGAGATAACCATGACTCAGAAGGTTAAGTAACTTGCCCTGGGTTATACAGTAAGTGAGGAACTGGAATTAAAACCCAGGCATTTTGACAACAGCACCCCTTTTCTCTCTTCACCTCTTCTCTGATAGCTTAGAAATAGCATATTCCTATTCCTTAGTTATCACCTTCTGGAATTCCCATTGCACAGCCTCTATGTTTTTCTCTTCTCTTTCATCTTATCTGTTCTTTGTTTCTCAAAGGTGGTGGTTTCTTCATGGGTTCATTGATTCTAAAGTTGATTCTTTGTTATTGAATCAACTTTGGCCTGTTATCCTCATTGTAAAATGATTGAATTCTTCATTTCTAGAAATGCTTTTATTTTCTTCAAATGTGCTTGATTGTTTTTCATAGTTTTCTTACTCCTTTTACCTTTAATCCCACCTCTGATCCTGTCTTTTATTTTCTTAAATTTGTTAAACATAGATAGGCTGGGACTGTAGCTTAGTGATAGAGTACTTGCCTAGGTTGAGCAAAGCTCTGGGTTTAATCCACAGCACCACCAAAAATAAATAACTAATAAATAAATAAATAACTATAAATAAATAAATATTGAATGTATATATAACTTTAAATAAATAACTATAAATAAATAAATAAATATTGGATGTATATTTGCTGTCTGATAATTCCACTATCTATTGCTTTTATGGATCTGATTTAACATTGGTTTCTTCAGATTCACATTCTTGGTGTGGTGTGATTTCAGTGATTTTTAGCTGTGAGCTTGTTTCATGAAGTTCTATCATCTTCCTCTAACCAACTGAGCTTAAGTGATCATCTGTTTCATGAACCTTTATCTGTGGGCATTCTTTAAGTACTCTGTAAATGAAGTCTTCAGGTGTCTTTGCATTTGCTTTTGTCATGCACTTGGGGCCTGCTTTACTACCTTTCTGGTACTACTTAAAACATGTTTATTTGGGTTTTTCAGTCCTTAAACCTGGGCATAGTCTTGTGGTCAGGAGTTGTCAAAGAAGATTTTTTTCTTTTTTCCTCTGGTATCAGAACACTGTTGTGTTCCTCTGAAAGGTCTTTTATTCCCCTCTAATTCACCAAAGATGTTGCCCATGAGCTTCTGGCTTTAGGCATGCTATTTGTCTTAATTTTCCTTGTTTGGGCCATGGGCAGTTGCCCTTTAAAATGAAAACACCAGGTCTTTGGAGGTCCAGCCATTTTTTTTCCCCTTATGTGCATGTCTTGCCTTGCACTTTTTTTCTATCTGACTTCGTACTGATTCCTACAAATCTAGAAAGCTTTGACTATCTGAAGTTATTTTTTTAACAACATAACCTGAGCTGCTATAAACTTATTGCAGAAATATAAATGTGTTTAATTATGGGGTATTGTCCCAGACAGTGCTATATGTTAAACATAATAGTGTGTCACTCCTATAAAAACCTTCAGACTTCTGGATTTCAAAGTACTACTGACTCAAAAGTTTCAGATAAGGGAACTGCTTATACTTGTTTGTGCCCTTATTTTAACACAACCTCTGATACACTCCTTTCTCCTTCCTTTCTTGGCACAGGGATCGATTCTGGGGAACTTTGCATACACTAGGCAAAACACACTCCCACTGAATTATATTTCCAGCCCTCTGCTATACTTTTAAAAGGCATTTTGAGGGAATTCAGTATTGAGATGTTTCTTTGAACATGTAGTCTGATGTGTTTCTGGAAATGAAAATGGAAATATAAGGTTTGTTTCTTTAATTCTAATACACTTTATTATTTTTGGAAAGTCTCTGCTTTGGTAGTAATTTATTTCATTAAAAAGTATTGAAGCTGGGCGTGGTGGCTCAAGCCTGTAATCCTAGCACTTAGGGAGGCTGAGACAGGAGAATTGCAAGTTCAAAGCCAGCTTAAGCAACGGCAAGGCACTAAGCAACTCAGTGAGACCCTGCCTCTACATAAAACACAAAAATAGGGCCGGGGATGTAACTCAGTGGTTGAGTGCCCTTGAGTTCAATCTCCAGTACCCCCCCAAAATATATACATATATATTTGTAAAGATTACACAACCAGGAGAAAATGAATTAAGCCACTCGGCAAGGCTTTATTGGAATGCGCGCCCTCGGACCAAATCCCTCGTCCATCAGAGCGTGTGGGGAAAAATGGCACCGGAGATTCTGTGCACAGAGAATTTCAAGAAAACCAGGTCAGGAAAGGGAGGGCTTGGGGACAGGAAGAGAAGGCCAGAGTCCTTCCTGGATAGGTCAGGAAAACTCGCTGGTTGACAGGAGGCGTGTCTACTAGTGACGTCACATCTGGCTTGCAGCTCCGCTTCACACCTGCTGACCAGTTCCCTTAATTGGGCATCTTAGACCCTGACCAGACCTAACAATATTGATAGCAATGGTCATTACATTTTTTTTCTGTTTCAATTGTTATTTTAAAAATTCATAGATAGTAAATGTGACCTTTTTAAAATGTTTACTTGTATGAGTTTTAACACATGTATAGATTCTTTTACTATTACCACAGTCAGAACAAAGAACAGTTCTATCACCTTTGTAGCCAAACCCTTCTCTCCCAAATTTGGTAACCACTGATCTATTTTCCATCTTTACAGTTTTGCCTTTTCTAAGATGTCATGTAAGTGAATTTATACAGAATGTTCACCTTTGAGATTTGTTTTTTTTTCTTCCCACTCAGCAAGGTAGCTTTGAAATTTATCCATATTATTGATTATGTCAATAGTTCCTTTTTTTTATTTCAAGTAGTATTCCTTTGTATATGGGTATACTTCATTGGTCTACTGGAGGACATTTAGATTGTTTTCAGTTGGTGATTATAAATGGAACTGCTGTAACCATTTGTGTACAGGTTTTTGTGTAGACATAATTTTTATTTCTATAGGGCAAATGTCTGGTAGTGGGTTTGCTAGATTATACGATAAGTATATATTTAATTATGTAAGACCCTTGTAGACTGTTTTGTAGAAAGTATCATTTTGCATTCTTAGCAGCAATATATAAGAATTCTAATTGCTTCATATCTTAAGCAGCACTGGATGTTGTCAGTGTTTTGTTTATTGTGTTTTTTTTAAAAACCATTTTAATATGAGTTGTAGTAGCTTCTCATTGTGGTTTTACTTTGCATTCCCTGATGGCTAATGATGTGGAGTATTTTTTTGTGTTTTTCTTATCCATGTTTTTTGGTGAATTGTTCAAATCTTTTCCATACTTTATTGGGTTGTCATTTTCATTGTTGAAATTTGAGAGCTTCATATATGTTCTGGATGTAATTTTTATTTTTTTATGTGATTTGCAAATGTTTACTTCCAGGTGAGCATTCCAGTTTGACTTTTTATTCTTTTAATAGTGATTTTCTCTGAGCAGAATGACATTAAGTCCATCTTACCAACTTTTTCTTTTACAGATGTACTTTTGGAGTCATACGTAACACCCCTTTGCCTAATCAGAGGTCATGAAGATTTTCTCCCCATGTTTTCTTATAAAAGTATTATGGTTTTACACTTTACATTTTTTAATATATGATCCTTTTTAGTTAATACTATATAACGTATGATGGTTAAGTCAAGGTTTATGTTTATTTTCACAAATGAATGTCCAATTATTCCAACACCATTTATTGAAAAGAATACCATTACTCCATCAAATTGCCTTTGCACCTCGGCCACATTGGTGTAGGCCTCTGAGTCCTCCAACTCTCTTCTTTTTTTCTAAAATTGTTTTGGCTGTTCCAGTACCCCCCATTTAAATTTTTAGAATTATCTTGTTTACATCTACACACACACACACACACACACACACACACACACACACAACAAAACTCCTGCTGGAATTGTATTAAAATTATGTTCAATCTATAAATCAGTTTGGGAAGAATTTATATGTTAATTATGTCAAATCTTACAATCCATGAACATGGTATGTATCTCCATTTACCTAGGCCTTTAGTTTCTTTTTATCAGTTTTGTATAGTTTCAACATGGATCCCTTATACTTTGTTAGACTTACATCTTACGTATTTCTCTTTTTGCTTCTTTTTGGTGCTATTGTGAATAATAGTGTTGTTGTTGTTTTTTTTTTAATACTTATTTTTTAGTTGTAGGTGGACAGAATATCTTTATTTTATTTTTTTTATGTGGTGCTGAGGATCGAACCCAGTGCCTCACGCGTGCTAGGTGAGCACGCTACCACTGCGCCATAACCCCAGCCCCGAATAATAGTGTTTTAAAAATAGTGTTTCAGATTTTTCATGGCTAACATAAAACGATTTTTTGGGGGGTACCAGGGATTGAACTCAGGGGTACTTGACCACTGAGCAACATCCCCAGCCCTATTTTGTGTTTTATGTAGAAACAGGGTCTCACTGAATTGCTTAGCGCCTCGCCGTTGCTGAGGCTGGGTTTGAACTCGCGATTCTCCTGTCTTAGCCTCCCAAAGTGCTGGGATTACAAACGTGAGCCACCGTGCCTGGCTTAAAACGATTTTTTTTTTTTAATGTGGACTTAGTATTCTGTGGCTTACTAAACTCACTTATTATTCCTAGAAACTTTTTTGGTAGGTTTCTTGGGATTTTTCTATACAGATAATCACGTGGTCTGTGAATAGTGAGTTTTGTTTCTTCACTTCCAATCCGTTTCTTCTTTTCTCTTCCAGTCTTGTTTTCCTGTCCTATTTCACTAGCTAGGATATCTTTTATGTGGATTAGGAGTGGTGAAAATGGATAGTCTTTTTTTGGAGGAAAAGCATTGTTTTCCCCATTAAATCTGAGGTTAGGCTATAGGCTTTTTGTAAATGCCCTTTATCAGTTTGATAAACTTCCCTTCTTATGCTAGTTTTCTGAAAGTTATTGTTGTTTTGAATCATAAACAGGTATTGAATTTTGTCATATACATTTTTCTATGTCATTTGATACGACTGGTTTTCCTTTTGTCTGTTAATATATTGAATAACATTGATTTTTGAATATTGGATCAGTGTTGTATTCTCAGAATAAACTCCACTTATTTGTGGTAGGTTTTTATTTGTTGCTGGGTTTGTCAGTTTTTTAAAAAACCTTTTTATAACTTTGTCTTGTACTGCTTTTATCTGGTTTGGTTATGTCTGAAATGTCAGGTTCAGTTGGTTGATGATGGTATTCAGCTTTTCTATATCCTTGCAGATATTTTGTTTGCGATCATATTACTCTATTACTGAGAGAAGGTAGAAGTGTATTGACGTCTCCAACTATAATTGTGAGTTTTTCCAATTTTTATTTTTATTATTATTATCATCATAATATTATTATTACTGGGGATTGAACCCAGGGGCACTTTACCACAGAGCTACATCCCCAGCCCTTTGTACTTTTTATTTTGAGACAGGGTCTTACCAGGTTGCTTAGGGCCTTGCTAAATTGCTGAGGCTGGCTTTGAACTTGTGATCCTCCTGCTTCAGCCTCTTGAGTGGCTGATTTCAGGTGTGTGCCACTGCATCTGGCTCCAATTCTTTTAATTCAGTCTGGTTCTGTTTCGTATATTTTGAGGCCCTGTTGTAAGGTATATATACACATTTAGAATTTTTCTTTCTTTCTTGGTGAATTTTATCATGAAAATTCTTCATGATATCATGAAGATATCATGCTTCTTTTATCATGGTATATACTGTTCTTTGTCAAAATCATGGTATACATTCTTCTTTTTTAAAAATATTTTTTGGTTGTCAATGGACCTTTATTATATTTTATTTATACACAGTGCTAAGAATCAAACCCAGTGCCTCACACATGCTAGGCAAGCACTGTACCACAGAGCTATAACCCCAGCCCCATATATATTCTTCTTTATAGTAATACTGCTTGTTCTGAGGTCAGAAATATCTATTGTCTGATTTATATAGATAATCCATCTTTTATTTGATTAGTGTTTATATATCTTTATTTATTCCTTTACTTTGGTGCTTATTTTCAATTTTATTTGAGATCAATTTCTTGTAGTTAACATATAATTGGATTCTGTTACTTTACCCATTCTGACAATCTCTGTGGGGGTTTTTTGTTGATAAATTTAATTAGCTCAATATAGATTTTAGTGCAATTCTTTATATTAAATAATTACTGCAGTGTGATTATATTATATGTAAACAATTATTGGTATTGGTTAATATAATTTTAGTATGATCATAGTAAATATGTTTGAATTCAGTTCTACCAGTTTATTGTTTTTTGTTCATTCCTTCTTTTCTATTCAGTTTCTCCTTTTCTGCTTTCTTTTTTATTGTTTGAACTTTTTTAGCTTATTAAGTTCTTTTTTCTTTTTTTGTGATACTGAGGATTGAACCCAGGGGTTCTTTACCATTGCACTACATATCCAAACCTTTTTATTATTTTATTTGAGATACTCTTGCTAAGTTGCTCAGGGCCCTGCTAAGTTGCTGAGGCTGGCCTCGAATTTGAGATCCTTCCACTTCAGCCTCCAGAGTCACTGGGGTTACAGGTGTGCACCACTGCACCCTGGTGTTTTTGAGTTCTTTTTTTTTTTTTTTTTTTAGTGTTTTCTTAGTTGTCAGTGGACTTTATTTATTTATATGTGGTGCTGTGAATTGAACCCAGTGCCTCACACATGCTAGGCAAATGCTCTACCACTGAACTACAACCCCAGCCCTTTGAGTTCTTGATTGTATTTCTTTATGTAGATTTTATGTGGCTCCTCTGGAGATTACAATATTTATACTTTTCACAGTGTACTTAAAGTTGATATTCTGTTACTCCTGTGGAATGTGGAAACCTTACTATCATATCCTTTACCTTCCCACTTATATTGTATATTTGTCAACTACACATTGAAAGCCTTTCAGAAAATGTTAGAATTTTTTTTTTGGTACTGGGGATTGAACTCAGGGGCACTCAACCACTGAGCCACATCCCCAGTCCTATTTTGTGTTTTATGTAGAGGCAGGATCTTACTGAGTTGTTTAGTGCCTCGCCGTTGCTGAGGCTGGCTTTGAACTCGCGATTCTCCTGTCTCAGCCTCCCTAAGTGCTGGGATTACAGGCGTGCACCACCATCCTCAGCTGTAATTTTTAGTTTCAATTAATTATCATACATCGTTTAAAGAACCTAGGAGAAAAATGGGCATCTTTTATTTACCCAGTTTTTTGCTATATATGTTGTTCTTTCTTTTTTTTCCCTGAGTTGTTTGATTTAATCTCCAAATATCAGAGAATTTTATAAATGGTGCTATCAACTTTCTTTATTCCTTTTATTTTATTTTTTGACTTTTAAAAAAATTAATGTATTTAAATGCATTTCAAGTCATAGTACATATATAGAGCTCAATGTTTCCATTTCTCTGGTTGCAGACTAGATAGAGTCACACTATTTGTATCTTCATTCATGCACCTAGGGTAGTGATGACCATCTCATTCAACCATCTTTACTACACCCCTTTCCTTTTCCCTCCTCTCTCCTCCCCCCTGCCCCATCCAGAGTTGCTCCATTTCTCCTATGTTTCCCATTCCCACTCCCCTTATGTATCAGCATCCACTAATCAGAGAGAACATTCGGCATTTGGTTTTTTGGGATTGGGTTACTTCACTTAGCATAATGTTCTCCAATTCCATCCATTTACCTACAAATGCCATAATTTTATTCTTTTTTATTGCTGAATAATATTCCATTGTGTATATGTACCACAGTTTCTTTATGTATTCATCTATTGAAGGGCATCTGGTTTGCTTCCACAGTTTTGCAGTTGTGAATTGTGCTGCTATAAACATTGAAGTGGCTGCGTCACTGTAGTATGCTGTTTTTAAATCTTTAGGGTATAGGCCAAGGAGTGGAATAGCTGGATCAAATGGTGGTTCCATTCCAAGTTTTTTAAGGAATCTCCATACTGCTTTCCAGATTGGTTGCACCAGTTTGCAGTCTCACCAACAATGTTTGAGTGTGCCTTTTTCACCACATCCTCGCCAGCACTTATTGTTGCTGGCATAGGCCCCGAATTCTTTAACAAGTCTCCAAAAGCACAAGAAATAAAAGCAAGAATCAATAAATGGGATGGACTTAAACTAAAAAGCTTCTCAGCAAAAGAAACTATCAAGGAGGTGAACAGAGAGCCTACATTCTGGGAGTAAATTTTTGCTACACACACATCAGATAGAGCACTGATCTCCAGGATATATAAAGAACTCAAAAAACTTAACACCAAGAAAACAAAGAACCCAATCAATAAATGGGCTGAGGAGCTGAATAGAAACCTCTCAGAAGAAGATATAGAATCAATAAACAAATATATGAAGAAGTGTTCAACATCTCTAGCCATTAGAGAAATGCAAATCAAAACTACTCTCATTTCATCTCACCCCAGTCAGAATGTTGTTGTTTCTTTATCTTTGAAGTTCAGTTGTCATTTCTGTTATCATTTCACCATCTCAAGAATTTCCTGTAGCATTTCTTTTCTTTTTTTGATACTGGGGATTGAACCCAAGGGTGCTCAATCATTGACCCACATCCCCAGCACCCTCCCTTTTTAAAATTTTTATTTTGAGACAGGATCTCGCTAAGTTGCTTAGGGCCTTGCTAAGTTGCTGAGGCTAATTTTGAATTTGAAATCCTCCTGTCTTAGCCTCCTGCACTGCTAGGATTACAGGCATGCATCACCAGACTGGCCCCTTCCTCTCATTCTTGAAATAATTTTAATTTGATAGAGAATTCTGGGTTGGTAATTTTTTCTTTTTTTAACCACTCTACAAAGTTGTTTCATTTTTTTCTGGCCTGCATGGTTACTGGTGATTAATTTGCTACATCTTGGAATCATTATTACTATATATTTAACACGTTGCTTTTAAGATTTTTTTCCCTCTTTACTCTTCAGTAATTTGGTAATGGTATTTAAAAATAGATGTGAATTTCTTTGTGTTTCTTCCTACTTCAGGTTATTGAACTTCACATTTGTATAAGTTTGAGGGATTTGGGGCAACTTTGTAGAATTTTCAGCCATTCTTTAAAAAAAAAATTGGAATGATAGTGTTTGTTCCTTCTAGAACTCTGATGATCTAAATGTTAGAGCTTTGTTTTTGTTCAGCAGGTTCCTGAGGCTGTATTTATTTTTTTCCATTCTTTTTTTTCCCCAACTTTGTAACTTTTTATTCATTTATCTTCAAATTCACTGATTCTTTCCTCTGTTATTTCCATTCTGTTATTGGATATTTGTTTCCTTTAAAAAAATTTGTTTTAGTTGTGTATAGACACAGTATCTTTATTTTATTTATTTATTTTTATGCTGTGCTGGGGATTGATCCCAGTGCTTCACATGTGCATACTACCTCTGACCGCAACCCCAGCCCCTCTTTTTAGTTTTTATTTTTTGAGATGAGGATCTCTGTTGCCTAGTCTGGCCTCATCCTTCTGGTTTCAAGTGATAACTCCTACAGCAACCTCCCAAGCAACAAGGACTATAGGTGGGTGCCACTGTACCCAGTTTGCCTAGTATTTATGCGTTAATTTTTTTTAACAAGTATATTAACTGCTGGCCACGGTGGTACACGCCTGTAATCCCAGCAGCTCAGGAGGATGAGGCAGGAGAATTGTCAGTTCAAAGCCAGCCTCAGCAAATTAGTGGGGCCCAAAGCAACTCAGTGAGACTCTGTCTTTACATAAATACAATAAAGGGCTGAGGATGTGGCTCAGTGGTTAAGTGCCCCTGAGTTTAATCAGGTAAAAAAAAAAAAAGTACCCCCGGCACAAAAAAACAAGTTATTAACTTTTATGTTTTAAATGTTTATTAATGTTTTAAAATTTATTAATGTCCTTTTATCTGGAATACGTCAAAACTTAAGTGTTCTGAATCCAAAAGAAAAGCATAACCTAGTTTTATGTTTCTGAAATTAGATTTAAGAGTATCAGAACTTCTTTCAGGGGCTTTAATCCCCTGGAACATAAATATACATTAACTATCTAAACAAATTCTTACTGTATTTGTCTGTGATTGCAGCTATTTTTGATGTAACATATGTATACATTGTGAAATGTAAAATCATGCTAATTAAATAGTTTTATTACTTGGCGTACCATTTTCTTGTGGTAAGAACATATACTATCTGTTCTCTTAACAATTTTCAAATGTACAATAAGTTTTAACTATATTCCCCATATTGAGCAAGTGCATATATGTGTGTGTGTATACCACATTTCATTTATTCATTCATCCATATCTTAGCTAGTGGAAATCAGAACATAAGTGAAAATACAATGTACTAAAACTTTTAGGATGCAAAAAAAGTAATACTAAGAGGAAAATTTGGAGCTGGAGATGTAGCTCAGCGGTAGAGCATTTGCTCTGGCATGTATGAGGTACATATATATTTATAATAGTTTTATTTTCCTGACGTAGCAATGGTTATGAGATAAATACATAAAGACATGATTGTAGGATCTTACAGTACTATTTTTATTTTTTTTTGAAAAACCTCTATTATTTTCCATAGCAGCTGCTGCACCATTTTATATTTCCACCAACAGTGTACAAGGGTCCCAACTTTTCCATATTCTTGTCAATACTTGTTATCTTTTGGCTTTTTTGTAATGATCATCCTAAGAGATGTGAAATGATATTTCGCTGGAGTTTTTTTTTTTTTTTTTTTTTTTTTTTTGGTACCAGGGATTGAACTCAGGGGTGCTTAACCACTGAGCCATATCCCTAGCCCTATTTTTGTGTTTTATGTAGAGATAGGGTCTCACTGAGTTGCTTAGTGCCTCACCGTTGCTGAGGCTGGCTTTGAACTCATTATTCTCCTGTCTCAGCCTCCCAAAGTGCTGGGATTATAAGTGTGAGCCACCGTGCCAGGCTTCACTGCAGTTTTGATTTGCATTTTCCTAATGCTACTGATTTTGAACATTTTTTTTTCATTCTCAAAAGAGGGCATTTGAGCCAGCTACTGTGGCGCACACCTGTAAATTTCAGCTACTTAGGAGACTGAGAAAGGAGGATCACAAGTTCAAGGCCAACTGGGGTAATTTGACAAGACTCTGTCTAGAAACAGAATTTTTTAAAAAGGTCCTGGGGATATAGCTCACTGGTAGAGTACTTGCCCTAGCATGTTATGAGGTCCTGGGTTTAATCCCCAGTACCACTATAAATTTCAACTGCTTAGGAGACTGAGAAAGGAGGATCACAAATTCAAGGCCAACCTGGATAATTTGACAAGACTTCGTCTAGAAACAGATTTTTTTAAAAAAAATCCTGAGTATATGTACCACAATTTCTTTATCCATTCATCTATTGAAGGACATCTGGGTTGCTTCCACAGTTTTGCAATTGTGAATTGTGCTGCTGAGGATATAGCTTAATGGTACAGTACTTGCCCTAGCATATCTGAGTTCCTGGGTTTAATCCTCAATACCACATACACAAAAAAAGATGTTTGTTTGACTTCATTGGAGAAATGTTTTCAATTCCTTTGTCTTTAAATTGAGTGGGGTTTTTTTTTTTTTTTGCTGTTGAGTTGTAGGATATCTTTTTATATTTTGATCTATGTCAGATAGTTTGTATCTGATGGTTTGTAAATATTTTCTCCCATTCTAGAGTTTGGTTTTTCAGTTTTGCTTTCTTTGTTGTGCAGAAGTTTTTTAGTTCACTATACTTTCACTTGTTTTTGTTTTTGATGCCAATACTTTTTATGTTAAATCCAAGATGGCATTTCCTAATCCAGTATCATGAAACTTTTTCACCTGATATTTTCTTTTAGGAATTTTATAGTTTGGGTCTTATATCTTTCATCCTTTTTGAATTAATTTTGGTATAGGTTGTAAGGTAAAGGTCCAGCTTTACTCTTTTGCATGTGGATTTCCAGATTTCCCAGCACTATTTGTCAAAGATGCTTATCATTTCCCTATTTTGTGTTTTTGGTATGCTTATCAAAAATCAATTAACTGATCCTGGGGCTGTGGCGCATGCCTGTGATCCCAGCAGCTCAAGGAGGCTGAGGATCTTGAGTTCAAAAGCAGCTCAATGAAGCTGAGGATCTTGAGTTCAAAAGCAGCCTCAGCAACGGCAAGGCAATAAGCAACTCAGTGAGACCCTGTCTCTAAATAAAAAATACAGAATAGGACTGGGGTTCCTCTGTGGTTGAGTGCCCCTGAGTTCAATCTCTGGTACTAAAAAACAAAACAAAACAATTAACTGGGCTGGGGTTGTAGATCAGTGGTAGAGTGTTTGCCTAGCATATGTGAGGCACGGAGTTCAATCCTCAGCACCACATAAAAACAAATAAATAAAACAAAGGTATTGGGTCCATATACAACTAAAGAAAAATTATATATGCATGAGTTTATTTCCCTGCTCTCTATTCTGTTGGGTTGGTCTGTTTGTCAGTACCATATTGTTTTAATTATTGTAGCTTTGTGATAAATTTTGAAATCAGAATGTGTGATACCTCCAGATTTACTCTCTCTCTTTTTTTTTTTTGGTACTGGAGATTGAACTCAGGAGCACTTGATCACTGAGCCACATCCCCAGCCCTATTTTGTAATTTATTGAGAGATAGGGTCTGAGTTGCTTAGCACCTTGCTTTTGCTGAGGCTGCTTTGAACTCGCCATTTTCCTGTCTCAACCTCCCAAGCCTCTGGGATTACAGGCATGTGCCACCACACCTGACCAGATTTGTTCTTTTTAAAATACTTTTTAGTTATAAGCCTGTTTAGATTTTTTATTTCTTAATGATTTAATCTGGATAGGCTTTATGTTTCTAGGAATTTGTCCATTTCTCCTTGGTTATCTATTTTGTTAGTGTATAGTTGTTTATAGTTTCTCTTATGATCCTTTTTTATTTCTGTGGCATTGGCAATCAATGTCTACTCTTTCATTTCTGATTTTATTTGTATATCCTCCCCACCCTTTTTTGAAAACCTAGCTTAAGGGGCTGAGGCTGTAGCTCAGCAGTAGAGAGCTTGCCTAGCATGTGCACTGGGTTCGATCCTCAGCACCACATATAAATAATAAATGAATAAAATAAAGATCCATCAACAACTAAAAAATATTTTTAAAGAAAACCTAGCTTGGGCTGGAATTGTAGCTCAGCAGTAGAGCGCTTTCCTCGCATGCGTGAGGCCCTGGGTTCGATCCTCAGCACCACATACAAAGCAATAAAATAAAGACATTGTGTCCATCTACAACTAAAAAAAAAAAAAAAAACCTAGCTTAAGAGTTTGTCACCTTTTTGATCTTTTCAAAAACACAATTCTTTTCTTCATTGATTTTTTTTTTTTTCCTATTTGCTCTGTTTTGTTCATTTCTGCTCTAATCTTTATTATTTCCTTCCTTCTGCTACCTTGGGCTTATTTTATTCTTTTTCTAGTTTCTTTTTTTTTTTTTTTTAAATATTTTTGTAGTTGTTGATAGACCTTTATTTTATTTATATGTGGTGCTGAGAATCAAACCCAGTGCCTCACATATGCTAGGCGAGCGCTCTACCACTGAGCCACAACCCCAGCCCCTCTAGTTTCTTTTTTTGGTACCGAGGTTTGAACTCAGGGGTTCTTGACCACTTAGCCACATCCCCAGCCCTATTTTGTGTTTTAATTAGAGACAAGATCTCACTGAGTTGCTTAGTGCCTTGCTGTTGCTGAGGCTGACTTTGAACTTATGATTCTCCTGTCTCAGTCTCCCAAAGTGCTGGGATTACAGGCGTCCGCCACTGCGCCTGGCTTCTAGTTTCTTGAGATACAAAGTTAGGTTGTTAATTTAAGATATCTTTTTTAATGTAGTTGTGTATTATTTTGAGCTTACCTTTTAGTGTTACTTTTGTAATATCTCAAAAATTTTAACATGTTGAATTTTCACTTATCTCAAGATATTTTCTGATTTCCCTTTTGATTTGTTCTTTGACCCATCGTTGTTCAAGAGTACATTGTTTAATTTTAACATATTTTTGAATTTCAAAGTTTTCCTTTGGCTGTTGATTTCTAGTTTCATTTCATTGTGTTTAGAAAAGATATTTGCTGTGATTTCATTCTCTTTAAATTCGTTAAGATTTGTTTTGTGACCTAACATCCAGTCTGTCCTGGGGAATCTTCTGTGTATGCTTGAGAAGAATATATATTCTGCTATATCTAGTTGTTTGGATGTTCAAGTCCTCTGTTTTCTTAATGTTTTTTTTTTCTCTTCACTATTGAAAGTGGGGTATTGAAGTTTCCTACTGTTATTATGTTATTTCTCCCCTCAGTTCTGTCAGTTTTTGCTTTATATATTTAAATGGTCTGATTTTTGGATGCACATTTATTTATAATTGTTACATCTTCCTGATGGCTCTTTGTGATGGAGTTAAAATCTGTTTTGTCTGATATACATCTGGCTCTGTCTTAGTTACCATTTGCATGGAATATCTTTTTCCAGCTATGTAGAGTATCATTTTCTATTTCTTCACTTTCAGCCTGTGAGTATCCTTAAATATGAAAAATTAAGACAACATATATGAGTCTTATTTTTTAATCCAGTCAGCCATTCTTTTTCATTTGGTTGTGGAATTTAATCCTTTTACATTTAATGTAATTATTAATAGGGTAAGATTTAACTTCTGTTTGTTAGTAGCTTTTCATCTTGTAAAGCCTTATAAAGCCTTTGTTCCTTTTTTCCTATCTTCTTTTGTATTTTGTTAATTTTCTCTGTGTGTGTGCGTTTTCCATTTTTCTATATGTCTCCTACAGGTCTGTCTTTGTGTTTGCCATGAGGTTTACATAAAACATCTTGTAACAGTCTATTTTAAGCTGGTAAAAGCTGCAAACACATATAAAACGTATATTTTACTCCCCATTCTCATACTTACTTTTTTTTTTTTTTCTTTTTTGGCACCAGGGATTGAACTCAGGGGTACTCAACCACTGAGGCACATCCCCAGCCCTATTTTGTGTTTTATGTACAGACAGGGTTTCACTGAGTTGCTTAGCACCTCGCCGTTGCTGATACTAGCTTTGAATTCGCCATTCTCCTGTTTTAGCCTCCCAAAGTGCTGGGATTATGTGTGCGCCACTGCACCTGGCTACTCTCATACTTTCTTGATTCAAATAAGGTATTTTACTTTATTGTACGTGTCTTTTTTTTTTCTATAAAAATGAGAATACTAACTGGATATGGTGGCACACACTCGTAGTCCCAGCAACTCTAAAGGCTGAGGCAGGAGGATGCAAGTTCAAGGACAACCTCAGCAATTCAGTGAAACCCTATCTGAAAATAAAAATTAAAAAGAGCTAGGAATGTAGCTCAGTGGCAAAGTGCTCTTGCTTGGGGTCCATCTGCAGTACCCCTCAAAAAAGTGGGGAGGCTGGGAGGTGGATAATAATCTATTTTGCTAAATCAGATATTCTTGAAATGTGGTTTGTATATCTGTAGGGATTCTCTAAGATTTAAAGCAGGTCTGTGAGGTCAAAACTGTGTTCATGTTTTTGTCTAACATGTTGTTTGTCTTTTCATTGTGTTGAAATTTGTAATGGTGGTATAAGAGAAGTAGTGGGGAAATATGGTGGCTTGGACAGAATTGTACTAGTAAGTTGGTATATTCTTTACTACCATTATTTCTGGTGAAAATGCCAGTTTTACTTAAGGATATCTTTGGAGTAATAAAGAATTACTTTTATTAAAGCTAAACCTTTGAGTCCATGATATACTTCTTTTTAATAATGTGTAATGAAGTGGAAATTATATGTAAAGTTTTTCTTTATACTAAAGTACATTAGTTGGCTTAAAGAAACACACAAGAACAGTTGAGCTCAATGAGCTCAAATCCACTAATATATATATTAGTTGCAGATGAACACAATAACTTTATTTTATTTATTTATTTTTATGTGGTGCTGAGGTTTGAACCCAGTGCCTCCTCGCAACATGCTAGGCAAGCGCTTTACCACTGGGCTACATACAACCCTAGCCCTAGACTATCACTTTTACTACAAAGAATGAACACTGACAAACTGTGATTATTCATACTTGAGTATTTGGCAGACATTTGTTTGGAAATAAGTAAAGTGAGCCTATCACTTCAAGGAAAACACTGCATTTATTGCCCAATGCTAAAATTTAAACTTTTCAATTGAAAATAAGAATTTTGGAAAACCTCTAAATACCACCATTTAAAGGTTTAAAGGGTGACGGTTTTTTTTTTTTTTTTTTAAATTTTTTAGTTGTAGATGGACACAATACCTTTATTTTATTTATTTATTTTTACGTGGTGCTGAGGATCGAACTCAGTGCCTTACGCATGCGAGGCAAGCGCTCATTAATTTCACCAATGATCTTATCAGAACACCCCTTAAAAGGGTGACGGTTTTAAGGGGTGTTCTGATAAGATCATTGGTGAAATTAATGATGATTTTAGATTTGTATATATCTACAGATCTGTATAAATCAGAATCCCAGTATTTTCTGAAGTAGTGGAAAACATGATGTTTATAAAATCATTCATGCATAAAGAACAGAGACTACGCCTGTAGCTTTTAATGTAACAGTATGAAAAGTTCATTGACATGGTTTTAGGTTCTGTATTCTAACTAACTTTTGAGAACTACCACACGTTCAGTTTTGTTGTAATAAAGAATATATCCACAGTTATCTTAAAAAAAATTCAAATTCTACTTTTTCCAATTACATGTGTGATGTTGTTAACATATATTTCAATCAAAACAACATGGCATAAGGTTGAATGCTAAAGCAGATATGAGAATCTAAACAAATGAAGAGTTGCAAAAGTGTAAAACAGTGCCTTTGTCCCACCAATTTTTTTAATTTTGAAAATAGCTATTTTTCGTAAAAATGTTCATGTTGAACACAAATATTTAAGTGTTAATTTTTTGTTGTTGTTGTTATTACCAAGGATTGAACTCAGGGTTACTCAACCACTGAGACACATCTCCAGCCCTATTTTGTATTTTTTTATTTAGAGACAGTCTTACTGAGTTGCTTAGCGTCTCACCGTTGCTGAGGCTGGCTTTGAACTCACAATTCTGTCTCAGCCTCCCAAAGTGCTGGGATTACAGGCGTGTGTGCACCATTGCACCTGGCTTAACTGTTAATTTTAACTTTTAAAAAATTTTAAAATTCTAATACCTAAGACACAATATCTTTATTTTATTTATTATATAATTTCCACTTATTTATTTTTATATATTTTATTTATTTTTATGTGGTGCTGAGGATCAAACCCAGTGCCTCACACATGCAAGGCAAGTGCTCTACCACTGAGCCACAACCCCAGCCTTGTTTTTGTTCTTAATATACAATTTTTTTAGTTGTTGATGAGCCTTTATTTAAATTATTTATTTATATGTGGTGCTGAGAATTGAACTGAGTGCCTCACACATGCTAGGCATGCACTTTACCACTGAGCCACAACCCAGCCCTCTAGCTCCTGTTTTTAAGATTGTAAAGACATTCTAAGATTTAAAAGTTTTTCGTTGTTGAACCTTCCAAGTTTGTTGAAAGTCAAAAGACTCTGTTCGGCTGAGGATATAGCTTAGTTCGTAGAGTGCTTGCCTCACATGCACAAGACCCTGGGTTCAATCCCCAGCACCCTTGCCCCCCGCCCCACACACAAAGACTGTGTTCATGTATGTGAAATAATTGGTAAAATATTATATAGATTTATAAGTAAGTTTTTCAGTCTTGCTGATATATATGTACGTATATATATAAATAATTTGGGAGGGGGTACGGGGGAGCTCGGGGGTACTCGACCACTGAGCCACATCCCCAGACCTGTTTTGTGTTTTATTTAGAAACAGGGTCTCACTGAATTGCTTAGCACCATGCCGTTGCTGAGGCTGCCTTTGAACTTGTGATTCTCCTGTCTCAGCCTCACAAAGTGTTGGGATTACAGGCGTGCGCCACCAGCTTGCTGTTATATTGTTGTACAAGTCTTTCAAGTTGGGAGAAGAGACAAAGAATGTGCATACATAATTGCTATTAATAATGAAACTTGTTAGCTCATAAAATGACTAGAGGAGAGAGTTTACATATAAATCTTGTGCTCCAAAAACTAAAGAGCAGCCTTATGATGGAAGTTTATATTATAATAAAAGCACACAATAAGCCAAACTCTGGTATTCTTGAATATAGTTCATTGCTATGGTCCAAGGTGCTTTTCAGTTTTGAACTTTGTCTCCTCCTTCCCTTGCAGGTATAGAACAAGATGCAGTGAATACTTTTACCAAATATATATCTCCTGATGCTGCTAAACCAATACCAATTACAGAAGCAATGAGAAATGACATCATAGGTAAGCAGTGCTTGAAGTTATGGTCAAAAAACCTGACTATTTTTTGATTATTGACCAAGACGGTTTTTGTTGTCATTTCTTTAAAGTACTAGAGGTTAAACCCAGGGCATTGCACATGCTACCAAACACTTTTACCACTAAGCTTTATCCTCAACATTTTTTATTTTTAGATGAAGTCTCATTAAGTTGTTCAGGCTATCCTCAAACTTCCTATTCTCCTGCCTTGGCTTCCCAAGTAGTTGAGATTACAGGCATGTGCCACTATGCTCAGCTAAGAGATTTTTTCTTTTCTTCTTTTTTTTTTTGGTACTGGGGATTGATCTCAGGGGTACTTGACCACTGAACCGCATCCCCAGCCCTATTTTGTATTTTATGTAGAGACAGGGTCTCACTGAGTTGCTTAGCGCCTGTTGCTGAGGCTGGCTTTGAACTCACGATTCTCCTATCTCAGCCTCCCTAAGTGCTGGGATGACAGGCATGTACCACTGCGCCCAGCTAGAAATTTTTTTCTTTTTTGGAGATTTTTTACTGCCTTGGTTTCCCAGCTAGTTGAGATTACAGGCATGTGCCACCATGCTCAACTAAGAGGTTTTTTCCTTTTTGGAGAATTTTTAATGAACATATAACATTCCCCTTTCCCCTTCCTACTCTGTTTTCTTAGTACTTTCTTATATCTGTTTATAGTTCACTTAAAAAGTTTCTCTTTCATATGTGGACCTGAATTTCTAGATTTTAACCTAACAGCAAAAGCAAGAACAATAACAACATATTTATTAGCACTATGTCACAGATGATAAGCTAAGGACTTCCCATAGATAAATTCATTTCATCTTTTGCAGAACCTTGTAGTGTAAGTAGAGTTATTATTTTATGAATGAGGAAAAAAACAGAGAAAAGTTAACTACTTTGTTCAAAGTAACATCTCAGAGTCAGGATTTGAGATTAGACTACCATAGGTTAACTAATTGGTAGTGTTTTGATACTTAGGTTGGAACCAGCCTTCTCATGCCCTCATGCCCCTGCCAAAAAAAAGACTAGAGTAGAAAATTCAATGTGTTTCCCAGTATTAAGGGCAGATATTTCAGAATTTTTTTCCATCATATATGCATGTATGTGTTGACAATATTGAGTAAACAAATTTCTCTGTAGATCATAGTAAAAAAAAATTTTGTTTGAAACCTTTTACTGTGTTTCATCTGGAGGACCTATATTCATAGAAAAAACTTGTTCATTTATTCATTCAGCAAATACTATATTCCAATAAGTCCTAGTACTATATTTTGTATTTTTATTCACCTCAAACTTAGTACTTGTGATTTATAAAATAAAGTACATTACTACACTCCTAGTAGGTTATTCCAGTGTGGGGCTTCTTCACTCCTTTCTATGAGTGAGGTACTCACTTATGGACAAAGCATGACCCCTTCTAGGCTTAGCTGTGGTTCTTAAATTAGCCCACCATACTTTCCAGTGAACACCTGTTGGCTGTTTTGGAGTACATCAAATGATCCCCCTGTTTTCCTTTTTATTCCATGCAGACACCTAAAACATAGGTTTGTGGGTGCTGGTGGGTTATTTCCATCTGTATTTTGGGGTTTGTGAGATACAATTTCACCTAGTTTTGTTGACTGATGGGGGTGGAACCCAGGGCACAACTAAATTGCCCCAGCTGTTCTGTCTTGAATCCTTCTACCTTGTCCTCCCTGGTAGCTGGGATTATTGGCATGGGCCATCATACACAGTGGATTTTGAGTTTTCTACATTATTTCATCTTCTGCAGAACCTTGTAGGATAAGTAGAGTTATTATTTTATGAATGAGGTTGTTATGTTTTTAGGTTGGAATTTGTTGCTACCATCTTCCAGACTTTCCTGGACCAACTTTTCTTAGTAATGAGGTTGGCTGAAAGTACCAATTCTCTAATCCATACCTTGGTCTTTTCTGGTGACTAGTCCACATCCTGAGGCTCTTTGGTGGCCACCAGTCATCTCATTAACACATTAAAAACGTACTTTTTATCACTCAGAAGACTTCCAAGAATTTTAGGAGCTATACGTTAGGAAACTGGACAAAGAGCATATATATATTTCACACTATGACAGCTAGGTATTGTCTAGGAGAAAGTGGGAGTAAATGGGTCAGTGGACCAGGAAACTCTAATACAATCTGATCATTGAGTTTTTTCGGTTTCATTAAGGTTCATCTAACAAACAGCATGAACTCAGAGTAAGACCTCATGGTTGTTTGTCTAACAGCCAACTAAATAGCTTCTTGATTTGGAGCTCTTTAGGCAGTTCCTTATTTTATCACATTTGTGTTGTAAATTTTCCACCCATAATTTTTTTTCTTTTGTTGGGTGATCGATGCTGGGGATTGAACCCAGGGCCTCATACGTGCTAGGCAAATACTTTACCACTGAATTTATACCCTAGCCCAACCAGTAACATTTAAAAAAAATACTTTTATTTGTAGATGGACACAATACCTTTGTGGTTTTTTTGTATTTTTATGTGGTGCTGGGGAACGAACCCAGTACTTCACCACTAAGCCACAACCCCAGCCCCCAACCAGTAACATTTTGACAAACTTCTTTATCAGTAAATCTTTTCACAAATCCTTAATTCTTTAGGTTTTAATCCTAGGAAGACAATTGCTGATTGAAAGAGTATGTTCATTTTTAAAACTTAAGTTAGAAACTAGCCGGGCACAGTGGCGCACGCCTGTAATCCCAGCACTTTGGGAGGCTGAGACAGGAGAATCGCCAGTTCAAAGCCAGCCTCAGCAATGGCGAGGTGCTAAGCAACTCAGTGAGACCCTGTCTCTACATAAAACACAAAATAGGGCTGGGGACGTGGCTCAGCGGTTAAGTACCCCTGAGTTCAATCCCTGGTACAAAACAAAAACAAAAACAAAAAACAAAACTTAAGTTAGAAACTGCCAAATTGCCCATTAAAAGATATATCAATTTGTATTTCCACTAACTCTTATTATATTTTTCCCATGCTGTTGCTTAAGCATATTAAACAAATACACATATATATTGTTAAAAAAATCTGTGCTGCTTTTTTAGAAAAAAGTGTAATGCCTCTTGTTCTAATTTGTATTTATTTAGTGATCATGTTTATCTTTTCATTTTTATTGGCTATTTTATGTCGGTTATTTTGAGTTGTCAGTTCTTAGCTCGTTTTCTTTTGCAACTTAACTAGTTTGCAAGAACTTTTTTGTTTGTTTGTTTCCTGGCATGTAAATTCTTTCTCACGTTAGAGATCTCCTTTTATAGAATTTCGTATATTACAGATTCAAAATCCAAACTTTTTGACCTCCCAATATTAAATAACTAACTGTGCAAAAGAACCATCGTTAAATAGTACATCAAAAGCTATATATTTTCTATGAAACAATATGTGCACAGATTTTCAAAGCTGTGAAAATGCAATAAAGAACACAACAGATTTTGGTCACTTTAATAAATGACATTAAATAAACAGCACTTTGGTGAAAACAAATATAGTATATTGTCATACTTGAATGGTTTTCTTTAAAAATACAATTCCAGTCCTTATATATATTACAAAACAGCCTTAAAGGAAGAAATTATATTTTTTCTACATTACTCAAGATACTCAATACAAAACTGAAAAGCAGTCTTGTAAAGCTGTCTAACAGAAACAAAGGCAAATATTCACAAGCTGTATGATTTCAGCAGCCAAAGCTGGATGATGGACTGAAACATTACTATACAACTGGGACAAAACATATACAGTATCACAATACTAAGCAAAAATGCTGTATACCCAAAGAAATAAAACAGGTTACAAAATGTGGAGAATTTATCTGGCAAAACTGTATTACAAGCAACATTTTAAATCATTTTTAAGCCATTGCAACTATTTAAAACATCTAAAACAAATATAAAAATGAGTTTTTTAGTATTTTATAGATGTTATTTTTATCTTTAAATATTTGTTAAACTTGATATTATACTCCAAGTACATATTATGTAGCTAAAATGTCAAGTGAGAAAAGTGCAAAACGGTCCAAGTTTTATTTCAAACTCTTTGATTTCCAATTAATCCTTCTAAGTATTATTCTTTAAGTCATAGTTTCATCCACTGTGAGAAAGATTTAGAAAGTTGCCTAAGATTTTCAAATCTGTGTCTTTGAGTAAATAATTAGACCATGTTGAAAATTCCTAGGTCTAGTAAATCAGGTTTAAAGTATTCTGGACTTGTAGAAATACCAACTGATAACAGTTAGCTAGAGCATTCAGTTTGCAAGAACTTTTGATAAATTAATGATCATACTCTCTTAACTATCATATGCTGGAAACTTTTTGTTTGTATTTTATTTTGTTTTAGGGGTATTTGTATAAAAATGTTATTAAATCTTTTGACTGCTGCTTTTATATATATATACCCCAAAACACTTTTTCAAGCTGTTACCTATATTTTTTCTTAGTTCTCTTTAAACTTCACTTATATGTTTTTACTATTATTTCTCATTTTGATTCACAAATAGGTATGGTTTGAATTTAGTAGAAGCTTGACTCTTTACTGTTTATTTTACAGCAAAGATTTGTGGAGAAGATGGACAGGTGGATCCCAACTGCTTTGTTTTGGCACAGGCCATAGTCTTTAGTGCAATGGAGCAAGAGTAAGCTAGTTTTGTGTTTTCACATTTTGCATTCTTGGGAATTTGGGTTCAGTGTTAAAAATGGACTCCACTCAACTAAAAACAAAGTATCTTTGAGGATTTAAATAATTTGGATATATGTAAAATTATCCAAGCATATTCTAAGACTCTTGGATAATAGTTTCTTTTAAATATAAATAATTTGGACTCTATTAAAAATAAAACAATTTATACTTTTAATGTCAATATTGCTAAGTTAAAAGAATTTGTTTTTAGTTCTGAAGTCATTTTGGAGGTGATTGAGGTTAATGTGTGACTATTCAAATTGGTTTATTTATTTAAATGATATATGTCTTCAGATAGATGTCTTAATTTTTTAGTTACTCATTTAGTTCAATGTATGCTATATAACTAAATCTACATAGATTTGTTGAAACTGCCTCGAGGGCTTTTTAAAATTATCACTGCATGCCCCTAAAAAAAATCGTATATATTCATTTCTTTCATTCAGACATTTATTAAATGCTCTGTGCAGGGCATGGTTAAGTATAGTACCTGCCTCAAAGGAAGTTAACAGTCTTATAAAAGAAATAGGACATGTTCTTTGATTAGTGTAATATAAGGTAGCATGTGTTAAATATTAGAGGAGGATTACAAAGTCTAGAGAGGTAGGAGAGAGTACGTAAAGGTAAAGGAGTCAGGAATAACACCAGGGGAAGTAAGTAGCCTTGACCTAGGCCTTTCACATACCATAAGGACAGTATGGAAAGAGTCTTATTTTTCCCAGTTAAGCTCTTTCCTTGGGTATTCCCTCAAATTTTCCCCTTTTTGTCCATGTGCAGGCACTTTAGTGAGTTTCTGCGAAGTCACCATTTCTGTAAATACCAGATTGAAGTGCTGACCAGTGGAACTGTTTACCTGGCTGACATTCTCTTCTGTGAGTCAGCTCTCTTTTATTTCTCTGAGGTAAATTCTGCATTTCTTTATACACTCTACTAGAGCATTCCAGCCTCTGAACTATAAAATGCTGGGGCCCCATCTATAAAAAATGACATAGAATAAGTCATTTCCAAAGATGTATTAAGTTTTATCTAATGGCAAGAGTGCTTTATGGCGTATTCATCAAAGAGAACATGAAGGTTCTGTTAAAAATAAAAAGATTCAGTGTAAAATAACTCTAATTTTGAAAACCTAATTAAGCTACTGCTTATGAGAATGCATGTTTTTAAATTATTTTGAACTATTTTAAAGCCGTAGAATTTTTTTGATAGATTATATTAGCTCATGAATATAAGAATATTTTTGCAAAGTTTAAAATACAGATAGAAGGGGTTAAATGTAAGGTTTTGGTCACATTGATAATGCATTAAGTATACAGCCATAAATAATTATTATTATTTTTTAAAGTCTCTTTTATGTACCAAATTAAAACCATAGAATTTGCTACTTAATTCCAGTGCATAAATAATTGCAGACCCAACTTCTGGAGAATGAAAAGTAGTAAAATTTTTCCTGTGCTCATCATTTTTACTTAAGCTGCTTGATAGGATTACACAGTGCAGCATTTGCAAGAAGCAAAATAAATACACTTATCTCTTTGAGGCATGGTTTTATTTAATAGTATTTGTTAGGTTTCAGCAAATGAAATTCTTCTGTTGTAAAGGAAATGACTATTAAGAGGATTCCCAATCTCACAAAATGTAATCTGAGCCGGACACGGTGGTGCAAGCCTGTAATCCCAGCACTTAGGGAGGCTGAGGCAGGAGAATCGCAAATTCAAACCCAACCTCAGCAAAGGCGAGGTGCTAAGCAACTCAGTGAGACCCTGTCTCTACATAAAACACAAAATAGGGCTGGGGATGTGGCTTAGTGGTCGAGTGCCCCTGAGATCAATCTCCAGTACCCCCCCCCCCAAAAAAAAATGTAATCTGGACACTTGGATTCTGCCTCTTTTGCCAGAATACTCAGTTAACTTGCTTTTACACCCTTTCTTTGCCATAATTTAAATCAGCATTTGTTCAAGTTAATATATCCTCATGGAATGATGGAAATGATCAGGTGTAAAAGATTTGGTTTGGTTTGCCTACTTTTATTTTTGGTATCAGGGATTGAACCTAGGGGCATTTAACTACTAAGCCACCTCTCAACCCTTTTTTTTTTTTTTTTTAAATATTTTACTTAGAGACAGGGTCTCATTGAGTTGCTTAGGGCCTCCCTAAATTGCTGAGGTTGGCCTTGAGCTCACAATCCTCCTGCCTCACCCTCTGGGATTATAGGCATGTGTGCACCACTGCACCCAACTACTCTTTGTATTTTTGATGGTAAGGAACTACTAATTCAATTTAGTGTAATTTTTACTCCAGTTCACTAAAGCTTGCATTCAACTATGTGGTGGTTTTTTTTGTTCATTTAGGGGATTCTGCCTCCCCATAAGAATATTTTACAGCTTCTTTATCTTTTTTTTTTTTTTAATATTTTTTGGTTGTCGATGGATCTTTTTTTTTTAATTTTTATTTTTATGTGGTGCTGAGAATCGAACCCAGTGCCTCATGAATGCCAAGCATATGCTCTACCACTGAGCCACCACCCTAGCCCACAACTTCTTTATCTTAAATGTATCTCAGATGACTGTATGCCTTGTTGCTAACTGATGTTAAGAAGTGGACTTGTTTTTGCTTTTTGCTTATATCCTATATTTTAATACTTAGGGCTCATGGAATAGACAAGTTAAAGAAATCCATTTCTAGTCTTATTTTCCCTTTTGTATTTTTCCTTTCCAGTACATGGAAAAAGAAGATGCAGTAAACATATTACAATTCTGGTTAGCAGCAGATAACTTCCAATCTCAGCTTGCTGCCAAAAAGGGCCAGTATGATGGACAGGAGGCACAGAACGATGCTATGATTTTATATGACAAGTAAGTTTTTGTTTTTTTAAAAATTTTTTTTTTAGTTGTCAGTGTATCTTTATTTATATATGTGGTGCTGAGAATCAAACCTAGTGCCTCACACATGCTAGGCAAGTACTCTACCACTGAGCCACAATCCCAGCCCTGACAAGTAAGTTTTATTGGTAGATGTATTCAGCAGGTATTTATTGAGCATTTGCTATATACTTTGAAAACAAAAATGAATAAACTCAAGTTTCTGCTGTCAAGGAGCTCAGATGAAAGCTGCTTTTTACATGGAGTGTGAAAGGCTTTGTGGGAAACAAAAGTTTCTGTTGGGGGAAGGTGATGTTTATGTATGGAAGTCAGGATGACAATATGATATTCAGGGAGGGTTTCATAGGAGAAAGATTTTATTTGGATCTGAAAAGTGAATTAAATTTTGCCAGCTTGAGAAGGTAGGGAAAGAAGTTCTAAATAAAGATATCAATACAAGCAGAGTCATAGAAACTTTGGGGAATGTGGCACTTTCAAGAAACTTGAGTTTGAGGGCTTGTGATAGAACTGTACTTTGAATGCATAAAGCCCTGTGGTAAATTAGGAAAAAGGAAGATAGGGAAGGAACATGAGTTTGAATCATTGAAAGGATAAGAAATACAATATACTGGTTGCATATAACTCGTATAGATTGCAAAGAGCCTTAAATATCTTTGAGTGTATCATACTTTCTGTTGTAAATCTGCTCAACCACATTTATGTGAATGATAGTTTTGCATTATTGTTGGTTGTTTTAGTTTTGGTACTGGGGATTGAACTTGGAACTTCATTCAGGCCCATAAGCCTGTGCTCTCCCAAGCTATAGCCCTAGCCAGTTTTTCATTAGCTTTCACTGAAAATGAGAAGTAGGAAAGGTCTTGTAGTAAATAGAATTCAGAAAATTTGCTCGGATAAGTGATGAGACTACGGCCAGATCCAAAACATGAGGTGATCTTTTCATTTAAGTTTTCTTATTTTGTTATTTGCATCCGCAAGCAAATACTAAGAAAGTAACTTGAGGATACAGAAACTGTAAAGAATGTTAGAATTGGAAGGAGAACCAAAAACATGTAGGCCAGTGGTTCTTGAACATCAGTCTGCAGCTCATGCCAGGAGGCATGTGAGTCACCTGGCATAGATTTTCAGCTGGGTGCGGTGGTGCATGCCTGTAATCCCAACACTTTGGGAGGCTAAGATAGGAGAATCATGAGTTCAAAGCTAGCCTCAGCCATGACGAGGCACTAAGCAACTCAGTGAGATCCTGTCTCTAAATACAGCACAAAATAGGGCTGGGGATGTGGCTCAGTGGTCGAGTACCCCTGAGTTCAATCTCTGGTACCAAAAAAAAAAGGTTTTCAGTTGTCTCTAAGGTTCATATTTAGCAGGCCTCAGATGTACCCCAGGAGTCTTTTATTTTAGAAGATAATTCCAGGTAATTCTGATGAATAGCAGATTAGGGATCTAGTCTGAGTTCCTTCATTTTGCAGATAAAGAAACTAAGGCCTAAAGAGGGTAATTTTCCCAAAGTCACAGGGCAAGTTAGTGGCAGAACTTGGACTGGAATACAACCCCCTCCCCTTTTTTTTGTGGTACTAGGGATTGAATGAACCCAGGGCCTTTTGCATGCAAGGCAACATTCTACCAACTGAGCTGTATCCCCAGCCCCCATGACTGAAATACAATTCTTAATATTCTGTCCAATACTTAGTGCAGATTCATTTGTAAAAGATAAAACATAAAAAAGATTGTTAAATGGCTGTTCAAACAGTAAGAGTTTAGAAATTTGGTCTAGGGTGCCTGAAAATTCATATTATGAAGGAGTATTTGCCAATTTATTAATTACAATATGGAGGCTCACTTTTTGTTAGGAAAATGTTGACTAGAAAGAGAAGAGTTCTTTATGCTGAGACAATAGCACTAGCACTAGTAAAATTCTGGCTGGAGCTCAGTAACCACACAGCAGAGACTCTGTTTCCCACTAGATTCCATTTCACCTTTGGAGCTGTTATTAAATTAAGATAACTATGACATCCCACTGGCACCATCATTTTGCCAGGCTTATTGTGCAAGATTTGATTTTGTAACTCCCAACTTGTTTATGGTTGTGTCTTATATGCATCATCACCATCATGATCAGCCTTTTTGTGTTTCTGTCAGAAACCAGAGATATAAGCTACTAAAGTGTTTGGAAGAGGTACTTTTTTTTTTTTTTTCTGATTTAATGTGGTTTTTTTTTTTAATCCAAGTCATAATCAGCTTACCAAAACACCAGCTACATTTTATCCCATCAAATAAGAAACCTTTGAGTGAATGTTATTTACTCCGTTTCCTTTCTACATCAAATCATTAACAAGTCCTATTCTCTTCAAAATATATCAAATTCATCCACTTGGCCATTGTTGGCATTTTGTTTTGAATTCCTACATGTTTATCGCTTTTGCCTCCAAGTTATGATGGTGTGTTCTCATTGTATCCTGTGCACAGATCTTTTCTGTTCTCTTTTCTGAGGAAATGTCTATGTTTTACTTTTTATAAATCTGTTTCTATCAACTGAGTTCTGAACAAAGGTTAGGTGCCTGTCAAATATGTGTGATTGGTTTCTTTGCCTGGGTGGCAGCTTGACTTTCATAGCTCTTAAATGTTTATCGGCAGACAGAAGCTAAGGGTGGCTGGAAGACAGGTAGGTAGGTTGCAAATTCATCCAGATATTTTTGATGAAGTGAGAATAAATAAAGGTTGTAGTAGAGCTGTCATCACTCAGCTCTGTGGTTCTAGGTCTGCAGCTAAATTAAGTAGTGCCAAAAATTGCTTATACTTGCTTGGAATTTGATTTTACTTTCATGTCTTTCTGCCATAGATACTTCTCCCTCCAGGCCACACATCCTCTTGGATTTGATGATGTTGTACGATTAGAAATTGAATCTAATATTTGCAGGGAAGGTGGACCACTCCCTAACTGTTTCACAACTCCACTACGACAGGCCTGGACAACCATGGAGAAGGTAAACAAGATCTCCAAAAGTATTACAAGAAGATTTTTTTACTAGTGGAACCCAGAAAATATACCATGGGAAAAAGCAAACATAACACAACAATGGAAAATTGAAGCAGTATAACATAGTGATTAAGAGAAGAAGCTTTGGGGCTGGGATTGTGGCTCAGCGGTAGAGTGCTTGTCTCTCATGCGTGAGACACTGGGTTTAATCTTCAGCACCAGGTAAAAATAAAATAAAGGTATTGTGTCCACCTACAACCAAAAAATATATAAAAGAAAAAAAAAAGAAGAAGCTTTGAGTCTGATAGGAGTTTTAGTATGTATTAACCGTCACTTTTGTAGGCTGAGTGACCTTAGTTCTGCCAATTTCAGTTCTGAAATTCTGTACTACAATTGTCTTCATCTGCCAAGAATTGCACAGAATCTAGGATAAGCCTGTGAGGTTATGTTGCTAATACCTGGCATGTGTATACAGTTGGGAAAAGGTTAATTAAGCACTGTTATATAACACACTACACAAAAACTGAATGTCTGGAATTTATATATATAAAGATCAAATCTTTGAAAAGCTGGAGGTAATAAAATATCCCCAGTTATCTAAGGATAGTATTTTTTTTCATAGTTGAAATTAAAATTTTTGTGATTTTAAAGGAAAAGTCCAGATCTGTAGCATATAAATAATGTGTACTTTCTGGGTTATAAAATTAAAATATAGTCTGGCACAGTGTCACACTCCTGTAAAGGAGGCTGAGGCGGGAGGATCACAAGTGCAAAGCCAGGCTAAACAACTTAGCGAGGCCCTAAGCAACTTAGTGAGAACCTGTCTCAATTAAAAATAAAATACAGAGAAAAACAAAATGCTAAGATAGTCCTTACTAAATGTTTGTAGGTAAGGAACTTAACACCAGCAGGACCCTGGTGGATAAGTGGGAAGAGGACAATGAAGACATGACTGATTCATTTAACAAGTACTTTGAGTATTTCTATGTTAGTTGTTGGTGTTATGGTGGTAAATAAAAGAAAGGTGGTTTCTGTCCCACACCCCCAGCTTAGTCTATAAAGAAGGTACATATTAAATACAGATGTAAATATTTACAATTGTGCTAAGTGCTGCGAAGGAAACTTTGTAGTAAATGCAAATAATAAACATGAAAATTTATTCATCGTGATTAATAATTATTAAGTGGAAATAAAAACATTTGTGCATCATTAGGCATTTATTTAACAATTAAAAAAAAACAAAGCATATAGACTACTTTTAGAAAGCTTGTGTGGAAGTAGATAATTGATATATTGCTTGTGATACAAATTGATAATGTCCTTTTGAAGGATAAGTTGCCCATATATACCAATGTTAAAATTAAGCAAGCAGTCATATCCTTGCAATTTATCTTAAATCAGTTCAGGAGCTGGGGTTATGACTCAATGGTAGAGTGCTTGCCTAGTATGTATAGGGTACTGGGTTCAATCCTCAGCACAACATAAAAATAAAGATTAAACAAAATGCTTAAAAAAATAGTTGAGAAGCAAAAATCAATATAGGCACAAAGACTTTAATATTTGTCACAAACCAGAATTATTTAGTTTCAGATTATATCTACTCTGTAGACTATTTTCTGCTAAGTATTAGTATCAAGACATGTAATTTCTATGATGAGTGTTTTGTGGGGGGCAACAAAATTGTATGTATCATAATTTTAATTGCCATGTAAACTGTACAGAGGGATAATATTCAGGGTAACAAGGACAAGTATGAACATTTGTTTTAACTGGTAGAATTATAGGTAAAATATGTCTATTAAAATGTAGTTTTAGATGCATCTGATTTCTCAACTTTAAAATTGTTTTTCCTCTCTTTCAGGTCTTTTTGCCAGGCTTTCTGTCCAGCAGTCTTTATTATAAGTATTTGAATGATCTGATCCATTCGGTTCGAGGAGATGAGTTTCTGGGAGGGAATGTTTCACTGACTGCTCATGGTTCTGTTGGCCTTCCTGATGAGTCTCATCCAGGTGCCACTGACAGTGCCACATCTCAGGTATTCACTGATTTGCATCTACCAGTAGGAAGATATATACCAATCCTTTCCTTTAAATACCAGTAGTAGATCCTATTTATAAGTTGTAAGTTGTAGACATAAAAGAGAAAAATTAGCCTACTTACTATTTGTTATAATCAAAGTATTTGTGGAGCTGGGCACGTTGGCGCACACCTGTAATACCAGCACTTAGGGAGGCTGAGACAGGAGAATCGCGAGTTCAAAGCCAGCGTCAGCAATAGTGAGGTGCTAAGCCACTCAGTGAGACCTTGTCTCTACATAAAATACAAAATAGGGCTGGGGATGTGGCTCAGTGATCGAGTGCCCCTGAGTTCAATCCCCAGTACCAAAAAAAAAAAAGTATTTGTGGTGAATAACCATACACTAGTATATTGTGAAACATCTTACTATTTCATTCAGGCCATTACTCTGCTTGACATTGTGGCTATTTCTCTTAATAATCAAATATGAAATTCATTTTTAGCCTCTGAAGAGCTCTTTGTGTAATTGAGAAATTTTAATAACTAAATTTGGTATGCTTTTTTTTTAATAGAATAATTGAGTGAACTCAAGTTTCATAATATTGACCTTTTGGGTTCATTTTGAACTAGAATGCTATATTGTATATTTCTTTAACTTTTGGGTTTTATGGCAAAGGAGTATTAATCCTAAATCAAACCTTACCTGATTGTCCCACAGTTACATGAAATGAGATATTCCCAAGACAGGAAATCTAAAGGAGGCATTAAGAAGTTAACCACTTTCAGCTGGGCGTGGTGGTGCACGCCTGCAATCCCAGCACTTAGGGAGATTTAGACAGGAGAATCGCGAGTTCAAAGCCAGCCTCAGCAACAGCAAGGCACTAAGCAACTCAGTAAGACCCTGTCTTTACATAGGGCTGGGGATGTGGCTCAGTGGTCATGTGCCCCTGAGTTCAATCCCCAGTACCACCCAAAAAAAAAAAAAAGTTAACCAGTTTTTAGGCTGTGGATATAGGTCAGTAGTAGTGTGCTTACCTAGCATGTGTGAGACCCTAGATTTAATCCCCAGCACTGCCAAAAATAAATGAATGAATGAATTAATGAACAAAATAAAGTTATTTTGTTAAAGTTACATAATGGTAGAGCCAGAAATATTACCCACCTGGTATTCTTAACCATAAGCTTTATAATATATCTTAGTAATCTTATCACTGTTGACAAATAAATAAGTAACACTGCAAATTTTTGGATGCTGGACCTTTGATAAGTTTTAAGACAGTACTGCTTTACTGGCATCAATATGGTTCTCCCGAATACTTTTTCTCCTTATTAAGTTTACATAGGGTGGGACCGCTAAGTGTGATTGCCATTTTGTTTTTTGATATAAACTAGAATGGCTTGTTTTTATTTATTATTTATTTATTTTGGGTACTGGAATTGAACCTGGGGCTTCATGCTTGCTAAGCATACTGCACCACTGAGCTACATCCCCAGCTACATAAAATTTGTTTGTATTTTTGCTTGAAGTATACTATATACAGTATACAGTATGCAAAGTGATTTGCAGATATATTCTGCACATTTTATAACTATATTTAACTTGAAGAATTTTCACAAACAGAGCTAACTCATGTCACTGACATCCAAATCAAGAAACAGAACATTACCAGCCAGAAGCCCTCTGGAGCCCCTTCTAGTCTCTGTCCTCCTCCCTGCCAGGATAGCTACTGTAATATCTTGACAGGATAGGTTGGCATTACCTATTCATTTTATAAATGACATCATATAATGTATTTCTTTTTTTGTATGGCTTTATTGTGATAATTCACATTTACATTATATAATTCAGTGGTTTTTAGTATATTCAGAATTTTTATCTGTTTAATTCAGAACTATCTCCACAGTCATAATCTTAAAGTATTTTTATACCCAAAAAAGGAAATCCCATTTACTTCAACTACAAATCCCCACTCTTCCAGCTGTAGGCAACTGCTAATCTACTTTTTGTCCTATAGAGCCAGAGATTTGCTTATTTTGGACATTTCATATAAGTGGAACCATTTAAGATGTGGCCTTTTGTGACTTTTTCATTTAGCATCATGTTTTCAAGGTTTCATCTATGTTTAGTATGTATCAATCAGTTGATAGACATTGAGTTCCCTTCTTTCTGCTATTATGAATTATAGTACTGAGGATGTTTGTTGTCAAGTTTTAAATGTTTTCATTTTTATTGTTGTATATACCTAGGAATATTTTGGTAGGAATATCCCACCAGCATTAAATATGAGATTTCCAATTTATCCATTCTCACCAGAACTTATCACCTGTCTTTGTTTACAGCCATGTCAGATATAAAGTTCTATCTCATTGTGGTTTTTATTTTCATTTCCCTGATGACTAATAATCTTGTGCATCTTTTCATGTGTTTACTGGCCTTTTAAAATTTATCTTTGGAGAAAGTTTATTCCAGTTCTTTGCCCATTTTTACATTGGGTTGTTTGTCTTTTTATTATTATTATGAGTTCCAGTAGTTCTTTTTATATTCTAGAAATGTCGTTTATCAGACTTATCAGATAAGTGATTTGCAGATATATTCTCTAGGTTTCTAGGTTGTATTTTTTACTTTATAGTATTTTGTTTGTTGTTGGTTTTTTGTTGGTGAGGGTGGTTTTGGGCAGTACTAGGAATTGAACTCAGGAATTGAGCATTCTTAGCACATGTTGTACCACTGAGCTACATCCCTGGCCCTCTTGATAGAGTCTTTTGAAATTCAGAACTTTAAGTTTTGATGAAGTCTAGTTTATCTATTTTGCTTTGGTTGTGCAGGCTTTTGGTATTATGTCTAAGAATGATTGCCAGATCTGCAGTAACCATGATTTACAGTTTCCTCTGTTTACTTTCAAAGGTTTTATTTCTGATCCATGTTGAGTTTGTTTTGTGTGTGGTATGTGGTAGAGGTCCAACTTCATTCTTTTTCATATAGATACCCAGTTGTCCCAGCATCATTTATTGAAAAACTATTCTTACATCATTGAATGATAGAAAAATCAATTGACCATGTATCTCTGTGCTTATTTACGAATTATATGTTTACCCTTATGCCAGTACCACCTTGTTTTGAGTACTATATCTTTGTAGTAAATTTTGAAATCAGGAAGTATGTGTACTGTAACTTTTTTCTTTTCATTTTCAAGATTGTTTTGGCTTCTCTGGGTCCCTTGCATTCCATATGAACTTTGCCATCAGCTTTTTCATTTTGATGAAGATTGCATGGAATCTGGCTTGGAGAGCAGTCTCATCTTAACAATATTAAATCTTATAATCAACACAGGATGTGTTTCTATATATTTATGTCTTTAATTTCTTTCGGTAACATTTTATAGTTTGTTCCTACGTTTTTCTTTTTTCTTTTTCTTTTGTAGTAGGGCTTGATCTCAGGGTTGCTTTTGCCACTGAGCCATATCCCCAGCCTCCCACCCCCACCTACCCCCCTGTTTTAAATTTTGAGACAAGGCTCAGTAAGTTACTGAGGCCAGCCTTGAACTTGCAGTCCTCTTGTAACAGCTTCCCAAGTCACCAGGATTATAAGTGTGGGCTACTTTGCCCAGCCCATTTTTCTTTTTGTTTCTTTTTTTATATATATACTTTTTAAAATTTTAGTTGTCGATGGACCTTTATTTATTCATATGCAGTGCTGAGAATCAAACACAGTACCTTACACATGCCAGGAAAGTGCTCTACCACTGAGCCATAACCCCAGCCCTCCATTTTTCTTTTTGATGCAATTATAAATATAATTTTCTTAATTTCATTGTGGATTGTTCTAATATGCTAATTTTTGTGTTAATTGTGTGCTTAGAACTTTGCTAAATTTGCTTGTTAGCTTTAATAGCTTTCTTGTGGATTCTTTAGAATCTCTGTATAAAATCATTATTTCCTGTGAATAGAGATAATTTTCTTCCTCTCCACTTTGGATGCTTTTTACTTCCTTTTTTCACCTAATCACTCTGGCTAGAACTTTTAGAACAATGTGAAGTAGAAGTGGCAAAAGCAAGCATCTTTGTCTTGATCTCATAGGGAAAGCTTTTGAGTTTTTCATCATTTAATATGATGTTAGGTGTGATCTTTTTAAAAATTTTATCAATATTCTTTATCAGATTGAAGAAGTTCCCTACTAATCTTAATTTTTAATTTTTAATTACAAAAGGGTATTAGATTTTGTCAGATGTCCTTTCTGTGCCAATTGAAATGATAACATAGGTTTTTGGTTGTTTTTTTTTTTCCTATTTATATGATATATTAGATTGATTTTCAAGTATTAAACCAGCCTTGCTTTCCTAGGATAAATCTCACTTGGTTATGGTGTGTAATCCTTTCAACATCCTGCCAGATTTAGTTTTGTTGAGGATTTTGTATCAGTATTCATAAAGTAATACTTATACTCCATAATATGAGGTTGGCCTTGGTTTTCTTGTGGTATCTGGACGTGATATCTGAGTAATAGTTGCCTCATAGAATTAATTGAAATGTATTCCTTTATTATAGTGCCTGTTTCTTTTTGATCTGTGTGTCTTAGAGATTATTCTTTCTCAGCACATAAAGAGTCCCTCTCTTTTCCATCACTGAAGCATTGTCTAAGTGTTTGTTCAATTATTTCATTCATTTACTGTATCCCTAAGTTATGAATATTAGGCTTGTTCCTCCTTTTTGTTATTCTAAACAGTGCTACAGCAAATAATCTTGTATATATGTCATTTTGCTTAAGTGTGAATCTTTCTATAGTTGAATTTTAGAAGTGGAATTTCTGGATCAGCCCATAGCTCTGTATTTCATAAAAATACCAATTTTAACGTGCTTTTTTTGTAGGAGTGGGGAGTAGGAGGTCGAATGCTGGAGAGGAACATACTGTACTGAGCTAGCTTGTCACTCTAGAAATGGGTTCTTTAGCTTCTGTTTTGTCAAATGGCCTCACTGAAAATCCAAAACATTCATGATCACCCTGTGAAAAGTTGGGCTTTGTTAGCTAAGATATATATGCATGGATGGATGTGAATTTTGCACACTGGGAAAATAATGTAAGGACAGCACATTTGTTAAAACTTAGATCATTAGGAAAACAGATTTGGCATGTTAAATATACATGTTTTACATTTTAATCTTGTGCTTTCATTTTGAGGGTACATTTCAGAATTGTTGCTATTAAGCTTCTCAGTAATAAAGGGGTTGAGTGAAAATCATACACTAAAGAAAATTTTGTACAGATCTGTCATAGTTCAGACAAAGGACTGATTGTTTCCTGAATAATGTACTACTGATTTTATAATTCCTATTGTAGTCCAATGTGAAAAAAGCCAGTATTAAAATTCTGAAAAATTTTGATGAAGCGATAATTGTGGATGCTGCAAGTCTGGATCCAGAAACTTTATATCAACGGACATATGCAGGGTAAGCTTAGCTCATTTATTATTACTTATTATTCATTAGAATTTTTACAAATGTAAAGAATTTAATGGTAGTGCACACCTATAATCACAGCTACTCAGGAGACTGAGGCAGGAGTACCACAAGTTTGAAGCCAGCCTGGGCAACTCAATGAGACCTTGTCTCAAAATAAAATTTTAAAAGAAGGACTAGGAATGTAGCTCAGTGGTAGAGCATTTGCCTATCATGCATGAGGCAGTCCAGGGCCTCATGCATGATACAACAAACAAAAGAATTTGTATCTTTTAAAATTTTTAATCAAATGTTAAATATTTTCTAATCTATTATTATATGCCTAATATTTTCATACATAGTGTGAGAGTAACATAGTGGTAAAGTGGAGGCTCTAGAATGACTCTCTGGTTTTCATTTTGGCTCTGCTACTTATTGGCAAGCTGCTTAACCTGTTGGTCTTCCAGTTTTTCATCTGTAAAATGAGAATAATATTAATACTTCCTTGGGTTGAAGGGATTAAAGGAGATAATACATGAAAAGCATTTAAAATGCTAACCTGATATCTAGTAGACACGCCATAAACATTACCATCATTATTCTACCAGCATATGCCAGATTGATAAGTGTCATAGTAATATAGTCTGTCTCTTGCACATTTTGTTTGATTCACATATTAGCTATTTCAAAGTTTTGGTCTTAAAAATAAAAAGCAAAAAGATGTCAATATCATTTATTGTGGAGTACATAATTAGCATTTGGAAAATCAAATGTAATCATTCCATTGTATTTAAGAACTAGGTTTGTGTTCATTTTAGCTGGGAAAGATGATGAATGTAAGAAAGATGATGATATGTAAGATATGCCACTTACTGAGAGTTACTACAGATAAATCATAAAATCACTGCCTCTTCTCTGAAGATAGCTTAACAACACCTGGGTAGACTTGATTACCCTTCCTCAACCCCCATCCCAGTCCCAGCAGTGCCATGAAGGAGGGATTTCTTTATCAGAAAGTAACAGTGATGTTTGGGAAACTGAGGAGTCTTTGTTGAAGGAAAGCGGTTGGAATTGTAGCTCAATGGTAACAGCACTTGCCCAGCATGTGTGATGCCCTGGGTTTGATTCTCAGCACCATGTATAAATAAATAAATAAAACAACTAAAAATTTTTTTAAAATGTTATTGAATTGCATTGTCTTTGGAAAGTGCACTTCAGCTGGATCAGACTTACAGTTTATAATCTTTAATTATTGTGTTGATCTTCTAGAAAATAGTGGCTGATAAGCCTGAATGTGTTAATTCCCAAAGATGAGATTTATTCTTAAGGAATGGTTCATTTACATAAGAAAATCTTATCAATGGTGAAATGTTCTACTTCTGTATTTTTTGTATGTGTAAATGTATATTTAAAGTAATTTATAAAACGGATCCAAAAAGAGAAATGATCATCTTTTTTCATCATTTTTTTTTATATTAAATTATTTTATTTTTTTTCCCATAAGTTGCATTTTAATACATGTTGGCAAACATAACAGAAAAAAAACAAATTATCAGAAGCTGTACACACTATTCACTGAAAACATTTGTTGAGGCAAATAGAAAAAAATTGTTACAATCATAATTTTTCTAACTTTGCACAAAATTATAAGCAGATTACATT
>CM053402.1:55300321-55405683 GCA_028644305.1 Xerus rutilus
ATGTGATCCCATAGATCTTGGATGTTTTGTTCATGGTTTCTTACCATCTTCACTGTGTGGTCAACTCTGTTCTCAAGGTTAAATATTTTATCTTCATTGTCTGAGGTTCTGTCTTCCAAATGGTCTAATCTGTTGGTGATGCTCTCCATTGAGTTTTTGATTAGGTTTATTGTTTCTTTCATTTCAAGGATTTCTGTTTCGTTCCTTTTCAGAATCTCTATCTCCTTATTGAAGTGACCTTTTACTTCGTGTATTTGCCTGTGCATCTCTTTATCGAAGTGATTTTTACTTCCTGTATTTGCCTGTGTATCTCTTTATCAAAATGGTCCTTTGGTGACTGGGCTTGCTCACTTATATCATTCTTTAAGTCACAGAACATTTTAATTATGTACATCCTGAATTCATGTTCTGTCATTTCTTCTGCTGTACTGACCATGAATTCTAATATTGAAGAATCTTGGTTTGTTTGAGTCATTTTCTTCCCTTGTTTTTTCGTGATGTTTGTGTGTCTTTCCTTCTAGCTCTGTTGATCCAAGTTGTTACAGTTTTTACTCCTATATGTGTATAGATTCCCTGCAGGGTTTCAATACCACTCTTTTAAAGGGGGGACCAATATTGGTTGATCGCAATACAAGCAATATATAGATTCAAACGAAGTAGCTCCTAACAGTTCCCAAATACATTTATAGATTAGTCACTATATACACCAATTATGAGTTCTTTTACAATCTACTATGTAGCCAATAAGTTTGCACAAGGGTCTATAGTTCCTATTAGTGGGCTAGGGACAGTGGAGGGTGGGGTGTAGGATAGAGTATTGGGGTAGTAGGAAGTGAGGATACGGTTATTAGATCTTAGAAAGCATGAAAAAGGAATCCAAGAGAAGTTGGCTGTTACTAGAGAGGGTGACAGTGAGTTGGGGGAGACCAGTAGGAAGGAAGAAATGAAGGGTACAGCGAGGAGAGATGGTAGGAAGAAAAATAAAACATATGTAAGTGGGAGATACAGGACTATCTAGTACCACTCCAGTATTCGGTTCAGAAATCCCAATCTATTATATCCCACTGTAAAACAAATATTTGGTTTCACAACTGTTGGGGATTAGAGGGTAGGAAAAGAGTGGGAGAGAAAAGAGGGAAGGATAGTGGAAGAAAGGAAACAGCAGAGAAATAAAACATAAAGATTAAACAATAGAAATCTTAGGAGAAAAAGATAAAGGATAAAATAAAAAGTAAGAGTAGAAGAAAGTAAAAGAAAAAAAGAGAAAAAAAACAATTAAAAAAAAGAGTTTCAATGTGAATAAACAGGTATGGTTCCTTTCACCTCCAGTAGGTGGCATTGTTCATTGCTTGCTGGAGTTTCTCCGCTGGTGTCTTGGATGTGGATTTCACAACAGGGTGAAATTCTGGGTTGCTGGCGAAGCTGTGCGCCAAAGATTGTACCGAATTGCTGTTCAATGTCCCCCTTAGACTAGGCTCTCCAGAGGCTCGGGGTAGCAGTCTCTGATCTTCTGTTGTCTGGACCCCCATGGAAATTCCTTTTAGCAGATCTGCACCCTCTGCTGCTTTTGCCGTTCCTCAGGAACTCTGGAATTGAACTGGGGCGGACCCAAGCTGCCTTTGTGATGAGCTGTCTTCGCTGGCGTCTGTGGAGCGTCTCCTACCCTGAATTTGCGCTCCCCAGTGGCTGGCGACTGGGGCCATGGGTCCATGCGAGCCACTGCTGTGGACCCTGTGTGGTTGGGTGGGCGCTGGAGCCAGGTATCTCGCATAGAAGCAGTCCCTGCCCGAGGCGAGCCCTGAGTTGGGGCTCCGCGCCGCCCGCGGCCAGACTGCCTGCTGCCACTCTCCGCCACCGCTGCTGGAGTCACGCTGTGGCGATGTCTGCTGGCCCTGCTTACACGTGCAAGTGAAATTTCCTGTGGGAGTAGCTGTAGGGTGCTGCCCAAAAGCTCGCTGGGAGAAGGTTTTACTACAATTTTCGATCTTCGGTTTGGCGAGACTGACTGCTCGTCCACCTAAGCCGCCATCTTGCCCCTACCTTGGTAATTTTTAGCATCTGAGAGCAGGAAGCATCCTAGGAAGTTGAGTTATACTGTGGCTTGGATAGAGCATAGATATTTAAAATTCCATTCTTACTCAGTTCATTTAGTCAGACCAGATATCTATCCAGTTTATAGCAACTTAATCTGTACTAGAAGACTGCATAGGAACTGGTCTAAAGGTTTTTTTTTTGTTTCTTTTTTGTGGTTCTGGGAATTGAACCTAGGACCTTGTGCGTGCAAGGCAAGCACTCTACTAACTGAGCTATATCCCCAGCCAATGTTTAAAAATATAATAAATGTATTGTTAATCTCCTGATGTATTGTTAGTTTCTTACCTAAGATCAGTATCCTGGTTAGATGCTTTTTATTTGTTTGTTTTAATGTTTACTGTATATTTGACACTAGATAATAGTTTCTTTCTTCAGGTAAGGAGAGTAGGAAAAAAATCCAGAATTCTAAAACAGCTTTTCAAAAGCACTTCCATGATGTTTGTAAGTTAAATACTTTGTTACGGAAGCAACATATACAGCTTTTATCAATGGTAATATTCCTTAATGTTTTAGATGGGATCATCATACTAGAAAGAGTATCTGTCCAAAAGTAACAGCTTTTAAATAAGAGCATTTTTAATGTAAAATTATGCATGGAATCTGTATTAAGTTTTGCTTTGTTTACTAGGATCTATGTTCTCACAAGCTATGAAGAAGTGGGTGCAAGGAAATACTGATGAGGTAAATTCTACTTATAGTATAAAAAGATCCCTTTTACAAATTCTACTGTTTTCTAAGAAAGGGTTTAAGTTTTCTCTTTCTTTAGTTCCCATGTTTAAGGAGCTTGACATATCAGTGCTACCTTATCCAGAATATAACAAGAAAAGAAAGGCCCTTTTTAGCATCTAAGAATTGCATGGTGATGATAGGAATGCTCTAGAACATGAAACTTCAGTACAGAGATTATGGCCATTGAAGGATATCCATCCATTCAAGTTTCCATCAACCAGCAGGCCTGGATCATCATTGCAGAAGCAAAAGTTGTCCTTCCAGCCTGGCACAGTGGCGCATGCCTGTAATCCCAGCACTTTGGGAGGCTAAGACAGAAACACGAGTTCAAAGCCAGCCTCAGCAATGGCAAGGCGCTAAGCAACTCAGTGAGACGCTGTCTCTACATTAAAAAAAAATAAAAAACACAAAATAGGGCTGGGGATATGGCTCAGTGGTCGAGTACGCCTGAGTTCAATCCCCGGTACTAAAAAAAACTGTCCTTCCCCACTCAATTTTACTTTCAGAGGCTTGCTTTTTGAATAACCAAGTTCATTGGGAGATGAGAGTGGGAAAAGGAAACTGTTAGATTTTGACCTTCTAATACAAAAGTAGTCATATTGGCTGACTCTAGAAAACAGTGAATAACATGTTAATATGTCATAGCCTGAGGGATACATACATGGAAAAATACTTGTTACCAAAATTATATCTATATGTAATTGATTTTAGAGCTCTGATTAGGTGCATCTTGATCCTTCTAATAAATAACCATTACCAACAGTTTGAATTACTTCCTTTAGGCCCAAGAAGAGCTGGCTTGGAAGATCGCTAAAATGATAGTCAGTGATGTTATGCAGCAGGCACAGTATGATCAACCTATGGAGACATCTACAAAGGTAAGGATGATTTCTGTTCTGACTTAGCTTTTATAAAACTGAAAAGAATTATTCCAAGTGTATAAAAATTCAAAAGGGCATAGGGTACTTCTGTGTCTGCCTTTGAAGGGTTAACTGCTATAGGAATTGCCTTTTCGTTATAAATAATCATAAAACTGATAAACTAAAAAAAATTTGCTCCCAAATATTGAACAATAGGCAGTATAGGACTATAATCCTTGAGAGGAGAATAATATTGAAATGATCCTTCCTTCACTGATTAGAAACAGTTTAGAAAGTACAGAGAGGGAAAAACCAAACAGTGCCTGATAGGTTTGCTGAATTAAGAAGTTAGAAGTCAAAGTAGGAAGAGCTGTTATGACTAGAAATTCTAGGACAGGATATCAGAAAAGAGGGAGCAGTGCAGAAAGTGAGCTGCAGATGAGAAGGTCCCTCAAGTCCTCAGCCAGATACTATTCTCCGTATATGTGAAGTAAAAATACACATGTCTAGGGAAAGAATCACCAGAAATTAGGATGCGAAATGATTTTGGAACATGGGACTAGGAATAGTTCATGTTTCTCCTGGCCATTATATTATACAAAAAATTGGATAGTGTCCTCCCAAAGGTCATGTCTTAATACTGGAGCTAAATTAGCCCTAGAGTAAAGCATCTCTACCAAATTTAAAAGCGAATTTTGGAAAGGATCAAACTGCTCTATGAATAACAACTGCATGGCAAGACAAAGGCCAATCTTCCTAAGGAATACCACAAAATTGAGCACCCCATAGTATAAAGTTACAATGTTTATCATCTAATCAAAAATAACTGAGCATGAAAGGAAGCATAGACTAGACCCATAACCAGAGAAAATTCAGTCAATAGAAACAGGCCCAGAAATGAGAAAGATGGTGAAATTAGCAAAGGCCATAAACAGCTATTTTAAATATTAAAAATATGTTTAGGGCCTGGGGTTGTAGCTCAGTGATAGAGCGCTTGCCTTGCATGCGTGAGACACTGAATTCGATTCTCAGCACCACATACAAATAAATAAAATAACAACTAAAAAAATTAAAAAATAAAAAAGAGTTAAAATATATATATATATATATGTTTAAGGGGGCTGGAAATGTAGCTTATTAATAGTGCATTTGCCTACCATGCACAAGATCCTTGATTTGCTTCCCAACACCATAAAAAAAAAAGTCAAGAAAGACATGAATATAATAAGAGAAATAGATGATAGTTTAAAAAGGCCCAAATGGAATTTCTTGAAATAAAAATAAATTGTATCAAATGAAAAATATGCTGCATGAGATAAATAGCTGCTTAGAAGCCATAAAAGGATTAGTGAAAAACAGTGGAAACTATCCAAAATGAAGTACAGAAAGAAGACTGGGAAGAAAAAAGTATAATTCCAACTACTCAGAGTTTTAGACCTTGGGCTCACAAGTTCAAGGCCAGCCTCAGCACAGCAAAATCATGTCTCAAAATAAAAAAAATGAAAAGGACTGGGGATGTGTGTAGCTCAGTAATAGAGTACCCCTGGGTTCAATCACTAGTGAGGATGGAGGAGGAAAGCTGAACAAATAATGGTTAAAAATTTTCCAAATTTGATGAAAATAAAAATAATAGTCTTCTTGTCAAAATGCAAGCAGCCAGAAGACAGCTGAACCAACAGCTTTAAAATACCAAAGAAGAAAAACAACCTAAACTGTGAAGGTAGCTTTTTAAATGAAATAAAAATAAAGACTTCTATCAAATGAAACCTTAAAGAAATCCATTTCCTACAGACCTACAATTAAAATAAATCTTAAGAAAGTTCTTCAGGAAGGACAGAGTGATACCAGGTAGAAATTTCATCTGTAAATAAATGAGTAAATGAATTTTATCTCCCTCTCCTTCTCCCTTTCTTTTTTCTTTTACTCATTGTACTAGGAATTGAACCCCAAGGGTTGGCACATGCTAGGCAAACACTCTACCACTGAGCTGTAACCCTAGCCCTTTGTATTTATTTTGAGACAGGGTCTTACTAAGTTTCCCATTCTGGCCTTGAATTAGGATCATCCTGTCTTAGCCTTCTGAGTCTTGTGGATTACATGTCACTATTCACTGTAAGAGATAATTATTTAAAGCAAAACAATAACGATGTGTAGTAACATACATAGACGTAAAATGTATGAGTATAATACAAAAAATAGGAAGGAAGAAGTGAAAGTAAACTTTTAAGGTTCTAACTTTAAAGATGAAGCAATATGATATACCATAAACCTTAAGAGCAAACATAACAAATGAGATGTATAGGTAATAAACCAATAGTGAGAGATAAACCAAGCCCTAAAAATACTAAACCTAAAAGATACAGGAAGAGAAGGAAGAAAAAAAAGAAGAAGAAAGAACCAGTGGGACAAATAACAACATAGATTTAAATCACTCATACTTTTTTTTTTTTTTTTTTTTGGTACTGGAGATTGAACTCAGAGGCACTCAACCACTGAGCCACATCCCTATCCCTATTTTGTGTTTTATGTAGAGACAGGGTCTCACTGAGGTCTCACTGTTGCTGAGGCTGGTTTTGAACTCACAATTCTCCTGTCTCAGCCTCCCTAAGTGCTGGGATTACAGGCTTGAGCCACCGCGCCCGGCTTAAATCACTCATATTAATAATTAAATTAAATGAGAGAGACTGTCAGGTTGGGTAATAAAACACAACAGGTTATAAGTAAAAATTTTGGTTGGGGCGTCCTGCATTATTTATTTATTTGTTTGTTTTACAGTAGAATACATTTTGATTTTGCACACAAATGGAGCACAACTTCTCATTCCTTTGCCTGTACATAGTATAGTCACTTCAGTAGTGTAATCATACATGTATATAGGGTAATAATGTCTGTCTCTTTCTACTCGCCTTCCCATTCCCACAGTCCCACCGCTCCCCTCACTCCCCTCTACACAAGCCAATGTTCCTATATTCTTTCCTATCCCTCCGCTCCACTATGGATCAGCATCTGCTTATCAAAGAAAACATTTGGCTTTTGTTTTTTTGGGATTGGCTTATTTCACTTAGCATGATATTCTCTTGTTCCATCCATGTACCTGCAAATGCCATAATTGCATTCTTCTTTAAGGCTGAGTAATATTCCATTGTGTATATGTACCACATTTTCTTTATCCATTCATCTGTTGAAGGGCATCCAGGTTGGCTCCATAGTTTAGCTATTGTGAATTGAGCTGCTATAAACATTGAAGTGGCTGCATCACTGTAGTATGCTGATTTTAAGTCCTTTCAGTATAAACTGAGGAATGATAGAGCTAGGTCAAATGGTAGATCTGTTCCAAGTTTTCTGAGGTATCTCCATACTGTTTTCCATATTGGTTGCATCAATTTGCAGTCCCACCAGCAATGTTTGAGTGTACCTTTTCCCCCATGTCCTCACCAATAATTATTATTATTGTTATTATTATTACTACTACTACTACTACTACTACTACTACTACTACTACTACTACTACTACTCGTATTCTTGATACTTGCCATTCTGAGTAGAGTGAGATGAAATCTTAAAGTAGTTTTGATTTGCATTTCTTTAATTCCTAGAGATGATGAACGTTTTTTCATGTTTGTTGATCAGTTGTATTTCTTCTGTGAAGTATCTGTTTAGTTCCTTAGCCCATTTATTGATTGGGTTATTTGGTTTTTTGATGTTAAGTTTTTTGAGTTCTTTACATATCCTGGAGATTAGTGCTCTGTCTGAGATGTGTGTGACAAAGATTTTCTCCCATTCCATAGGCTTTCTCATCACATTATTGATTGTTTCCTTTACTGAGAAAAAACTTTAGTTTGAATCCATCCCATTTATTGATTCTTGCTTTTACTTCGTGTGCTTCAGGAGTCTTGTTCAGGAAGTCAGGTCCTAAGCCAACATGATGAAGATTTGGGCCTACTTTTTCTCCTGTTAGGTGCAGGGTCTCTCTTCTAGTATCTAAGTCTTTGATCCACTTTGAGGTGATTTTTGTGCAGGGTGAGAGATAGAGGTTTAATTTCACTTTGCTGCATATGGATTTCAGTTTTACCAGCACCATTTGTTGAATAGGCGATCTTTTCTCCAGTGTATGTTTTTGGCACCTTTGTCTAGTATAACCATATTTATGTGGGTTTGTCTTTGTGTCTTCTCTTTTGTACCATTGGTCTACATGTCTGTTTTGGTACCAGTACCATGCCGTTTTTGTTACTATTGCTTTGTAGTATAGTTTAAGGTCTGGTATCGTGATGCCTCCTGCTTCACTCTTCTTGCTAAGGATTGCTTTGGCTATTCTGAGTCTCTTATTTTTCCAAATGAATTTCATGATTGCTTCTTCTAGTTCTATGAAGAATATCATTGGAATTTTAATAGGAATTGCATTAAATCTGTATAACAGTTTTGGTAGTATGGCCATTTTGACAGTATTAATTCTGCTTGTCCAAGAGTATGGGAGATCTTTCCATCTTCTAAGATCTTCTTTAATTTCTTTATTTAGAGTTCTGTAGTTTTCATTTGGTTTATTTTTGGTTTTTATCCTGACTTGGTTTCTCCTTTGATTGGCTTTTCCTTTAGTGTAGTTCCTCCCTTTGTTGATTTTCATTGTTGTTTTTCATTTCCTCCTCATGGAATATTTTGCCACGAATATTCTGTAGTGCAGGTTTTCTCATTGTAAATTCTTTTAACTTTTGTTTATTGTGGAAAGTTTTTATTTCATCATCAAATCTGAAGCTTAATTTTGCTGGATATAAGATTCTTGGTTGGCATACATTTTCTTTCAGAGCTTGGTATATGTTGTTCCAGGATCTCCTAGCTTTGAGGGTAGGAGTTGAAAAATCTGCTGAGATCCAAATTGGTTTCCCCCTGTATGTAATGTGAAACTCTTGCAGCTTTTAAAATTCTATTCTTATTCTGTATGCTAGGCATTTTCATTATAATGTGCCTTGGTGTGGATCTGTTATAATTTTGTAAATTTGGTGTCCTGTATGCCTCATATTTGATTTTCCAATTCATTCTTCATGTGTGAGAAATGATCTGATATTATTTCATTGAAGAGATTGTGTGTTCCTTTGGTTTGTATCTCTGTGCCTTTCTATCCCTGTGATTCTTAGATTTGGTCTTTTCATGTTATCCCATAATTCTTGGATGTTCTGCTCATGATTTCTTACCATCTTCATTGTATGGTCAACTTTATTTTCAAGATTATGTATTTTGTCTTCATTGCCTGAGGTTCTGTCTTCCAAGTGATCTAGTCTGGTGGTGATACTTTCTATTGAATTTTTTATTGGTTTATTGTTTCCTTCATTTCAAGGATTTCTGTTTTTTTTCTCTTCCAGAATATCTCTCTTTCCTGAAGTAACCTTTAGCTCCCTGTATTTGCTGTCTTATCTCTTTGTTGGAGTGATCAATTGTTGCCTATATTTGCTCTTATATCATTCTGTGCTTTGCAGATCATTTTAATTATGTACATTCTGAACTCCTCTGAAATTTTGTCTACTGTGCTATCAATGGATTCTATCATTGTAGCATCTTGGTTTGTTCGGGGCACTTTCTTCCCTTGTTTTTTCGTGTTCTTCATGTGTCTTCCCCTCTAGAAGTACATATCTGAGGTATTAGTTTCTACCGTATAATCTTGTTGTGTCCCTGCAGGTTAACAATTCCTATCTTTTAAGGGGGAGATGAATATTTATAACACCCATACAAACAATATGCAGCCTTAAACCAAATGTCTCCTATTTATTTAGACAATTACAGATTTGTCACAATAAACAGAAATGTTGTATTCAGTTAGTATCTACAATATAAATAGTAGGTTTGCATAAGGGTCTACAGTTTCTGATGGTAGACAAAGTGGATGTGAGGTGTAGGATGTGGGTTTTAATGAGGTAGAAGATGAGAATATAGAGGTATTAGATTACAAGAAGAGTGAAAGAGGAATCAAGAGAAGTAGGCTAGCAGGGATACCTCTGGTGTGACCAGGCCTACAGGGACCTTGGTAATGGTCTTCCAGGTCCTGGCTGTTGTCTCTAGATGGAAGCAGGCCAGGAGAGCCACACATTGGTAGATGGGGTTGCTCTGCTTTGCCACCTCAGCATGTTGGGCCAGGGTCACTCTTAAAAAGTAAAAGTAAAAATAAATATTATGCAGACACTATCAAAAGTAAGCTGAATAACTATATTCCTACAAATCAGTTTTCAAAACAAGGAGTATTACCAGGCATAAGGTCATCCAGAAAATGTGTATACCTCTAATAACAGCTTCAGTATACATAAAGCAAAAACAGAATTGCATGGAAAAATACCACAACCCCATAATAACTGTTGGAGATGTCAGTGGTTCTTTCTCAGTAATGTTATGATATAGAAGACTTAACTTTATCAACTGTTTGACCTAAATGATGTTTATAAAACAGTGCACCCCACTACAGAATACCCATGCACCTCGAAGTTTCACCAAGATATACCATATTCTTGGTCATAAAACAAAATTCAGTAAATTTTAAAGGGTTGAAATCATTCTATCTCTGGTCACAAAGGAATTAAACTAGAAATCAGTAACATATCTGGGAAATCTCAACATATTTAGAAATTAAACCATACTTCTTAGTAACCCATAAATTAAAAACAAGATCAGAAAGTAAGTTAGAACATGTTTTAGATTGAATAAAATGAAAACCCAACCTAATAATTGTGGGATATTGCTAAAGCTATTCTTTTTTTTTTTTTTTTAATATTTTTTTAGTTGTAGATGAATGCAATATCTTTATTTTTATTTATTTATTTGTATGTGGTGCTGAGGATCGAACCCAGTGACTCACGCATGCGAGGCAAGCGCTCTACCACTGAGCCACAGCCCCAGCCCCGCTAAAGCTATTCTTAGGAGGGACATTAATAGCATTAAATGTTTATATTAAATAGTAAAAATAAAAAAGTGTGTCTCTGAAGGAACTACAAAAAGAGAAAAACTAGGGTTTGGGTTGTGGTTCAGTGGTAGAGTGCTCGTCTAACATGTGTGGGCACTGGGTTTGATCCTCAGTACCACATAAAAATAAAGGCATCCATCTACAACTAAAAAAAAATACTTTAAAAAAATTAAATAAATAAAAGAAAAAGAGAAAGCCTAGAGAGCCAGGCACTGAGGCACACACCTATAATCCTAATGTCTCGGGAGACTAAGGCAGGAGGATCACGAGTTCAAAGCCAACCTCAGCAAATTATGAAGGCCCTAAGCAACTCGGTGAGACCCTGTCTCAAAATAAAACATTAAAACGTGGAGGGGGCTGGGGATGTGGCTCAGTGGTTAAGTGCCCCTGAGTTCAATCCTTGGTACAAAAAAAAGAAAACCTAGAGAAAGCAGAAAGAAGGAATAAGTGTAGCAGTGAATATCAGTTAGATAGAAAACAGGCAAACAATAGAGAAAAACCAAACACTGCCTCTTTGAAGAATTCAATTATATTAATAAATCTCTAGCCTGACTCATGGAAAATATGAAATCAGGGATGAATTACAAGTACCAGGACTGAAAGAGAGGACATTACCACAGATTCTGCAGTTATTAAAATGACAATAGGGAATAACTTAGGTGAAGTGGAGAAATTCCTTGACACAGATTACCAATGCTCATGCAAAAAGCAGTAGAAAACTTGAGTAATGACTATATTTATTAAAGAAATTGAATGTGTAGTTAAACACCTTTCCACAAAGAAAGTTCCAGGCTCAAATATAATTTAAAGAATACCAGTTCTAGGCAAAATTCTAGGAAAATGAAAAGACAGTACTCTTTCCCAACTCCTTGTGTAAGACCAGAATTACCTGGATACCAAAAATCAGACAAAAACATCATAAGAAAACTATAGACTAGTTTTTCCTAATGAACACACACACAAAATGCTTGACAAAATGTAAGGAAGCTGATCCAGCAATACATAGAAAGAATAATGCATTGCTGGGTACAGTGGCGCGGCGCATGCCTGTAATCCTAGCACTTTGGGAGGCTGAGACAGGAGAATCGCGAGTTCAAAGCCAGCCTCAGCAATGGCGAGGCACTAAGCAACTCAGTGAGACCCTGCCTCTACATAAAACACAAAATAGGGCTGGGGATGTGGCTCAGTGGTCGAGTGCCCCTGAGTTCAATCCCCAATACCAAAAAATATATAATACATCATGACAAGTAGGGGTTATCCTAGAAATGCAAGGTTCTTTAACATCTGAAAATCGATTTGGTTATCATATTAAGTTGGTCATCCATAGATGTAGAAAAAGAATTTGGTAAAACTCAAGAACCATTGCTAATAAAAACTCTTCAGAAACTAAGGAATATAAGAGAACTTCTACATCTGATAGCACCTAATGGCTATTAACAGGTTTAATAGGGGAAAAACTATACAATTAAGGCAGTATGTTATCGGCATAAAGGTGGACATTCATCATTGGAGTAAGTAGAGTGCAGAAGTAGACCCACATGTAGCCAATTGATTTTTATAATATGTGCCAAGATAATTCAGTGGGGGAAAAGACCATTTTTGTCAATATATGGTGCTGAAACAATTGGTTTATATATACACAGTATATGGAAAAAATAAACCTTGGCCCTTACAGCGTATACAAAATTAACTCAAAATTGATCATGGACTCAAATGTAAGAGCTCAAACTCTAAAACTGATGGAAGAAAATATTCAGGATTTTGACTTAGGCAAAGATCTCTTAGGTCATACCCAGTATGAGCCATCAAATAAGGGGAGAAGTAAAGATAAATTGAATGTTACCAACAGTGAAAGCTGTTCTTCAAAAGATTCTGTTAAGAAAATAAGAAGACAAGCCATAGATTATAGAAAGGTATTTGCAAACATCTTTCTTATGAAGGAATTGTAAGCAGAATACATAAAGAATCCTTAAACTGCTGGGATTACACGCCTGTAATCCCAGTGACTCTCAAGCTAAGGCAGGAGGATTGAAAGTTCAAAGCCAGCCTCAGCAACTTAGACTCTGTCTCAAAATAAAAAATAAAAAGGTCTGGAGATGTGGTTCAGTGATTATGTACCTCTGCATTAAATCTCCAGTTGCCACCCCCCAAGTCCCCCCCAAAAAAAGAAAAAAAAGGAATTCTTAAACTCCTCTCAGATTGGCAATATGATTTTTTTTTTTTTTTTTTGGTACCAGGGATTGAACTCAGGGGTACTTGACCACTGAGCCACATCCCCAGCCCTATTTTGTGTTTTATGTAGAGACAAGGTCTCACTGAGTTGCTTAGCACCTTGCCTTTACTTAGGCTGCTTTGAACTTGCGATTCTCCTGTCTCAGCCTCCCAGAGTGCTGGGATTACAGGCTTGTGCCACTGTGCCCCGCTGGCAATATGGTATTTTTAATGGATAAGAACAAATACCGCACAGAGAAGATATATGGATGTCAAATATTCACATGCATAAGGCACCCAATATCATTATTTATTAGGTAAATGCAAATTGAAGTTAGTGATAATCCACTACATACCCAAGAGAACAGCTAACATTAAAAAGACTGATACTAATTACCATGTGTTGTCAAGAATGTGGAGCAATTTTATTACTGGTGAGAATGAAAAATGACAGCAGACACTTTGAAAAAGTTTGGCAATTTCTTATAAAGCTAATTGTAAATTAGTTAGCCAGATATTTCCTTGGGAAATCAGATGTCAGAATTTTTTTAAGTTCTTTCTTGTTAGACTGATCACATTCCCCAGAGAAAACTCAACCAATCTCCTGCCTACAAGATAAAGTGCAGGCTGCCAGGTTTTTAGGAGCAAAGTAGGGCAAAAGAGGGCTCAGTATTTATTATATCTAACTCTTCCTTGATCACCTTTTTCTCAGTAGAGCATCCTTGCCCTCAGGTGTGTCTAATGTACTTTACTTTGCTCAGAGATGAGGTCTCAGGCTTTTCTGCTGACATTGACACAGGGATAGTTGTCTGACTAGTTAGTTTGTATAGCAATCCCTATAGTTCTAGCTGTTTCTGATTTTGACTTTGAACAAGTTCTCGTGTTTGTACCCACCCTCATTCCCCTTATCAGGTATAGGTGCCATCACTTCCCCAGACTTTGAGGGATTCCTTAATGTCAGCTAGGTTGCTCCTAAGCTTTCTCTAGTTTTAGGATTGAGATTTTCAATTCTGCTAAGTTGTTTACCACTTATCATTTGTTTCCAGCTTATGAAATTTTGTCATTGCCAATTCTCCTCTTTTTCCCACTGGTGTTAGTTTATGTTTTTGTTTTTTAAATGCTGGTTTCAACAGTGAGCAAGCTTGGTGTGGTGCACACACTTGTAATCCCAGTGATTGCAAATTCAAGGCCAGCCTCAGCAACTTAGTGAGACCCTGTCTTAAAAATTTAAAGGTGTGCAATTCACAAGTGCTAAACTGTGGAACTAACCTAGTTGCCCTTCAATAGATGAATGGATAAAGAAACTGTGGTATCTGTACACAATGGAATATTACTTAGCACTAAAAGAGAATAAAATTATGGCATTTGCAGGTAAAATAAATAAATAAATAAAAGGTCTGGGGTTGTGGCTCAGTGGTAGAGTGCTCCCGAGTTCAGTTGTTCAATCCGCAGTACCCCACACACACACACTTTTTTTTTTTTTTTTTTAATTTTCTGTAGTGCTAATGATTGAACCAGGGCTTTGAGCATGCTAGGTAAGCATTCTACCACTGAGCTATAACCCTAACCCCAAGAAAAATATGTTCCGTGACATCATATATCTCTTAGTAGGTTAGAGGGCTTGAATTTGGTTTAGGTCCAGCATCACTCTTCCCCTGCCAATTCTCTAACTTTTTTCCTCTGAGAACTGTTATTACCAGAACTTGGTGTAATTGTGGACTTTTCACTGAGCTGATTCATACCAAAGCCCTATTCATTTTTGTAGACTCTGTCCTCTTTTCTGCATAAGGGTGATAATTTTTGTCTATATTTATCTTCTGGCTCAGTCAAACTTAAAATAGTAAAGAGCAAGCTAAAGGTGTATGAAAACATGCATGGTAGTTATTTTTTGTGATTCCCCATTATCAGGTTGATGATCAAATGTTTGAATAAGAAAATGTTCTTTAGAAACTATTTTGGAAAGCAGATGTTTATAATTCAGGTTTTTCATTTGAGTTATGTATTCAGATTTTATTACCGCATGCTTTTCATTTTCAGGATATACAGGTACATTTTGCTGTCCTTTATATTTTGAGCTTCCTAGGCCTTGTCTTTGGCTTGTCAGGGCATCCGTCCTACCTGTCTGTCAGAGATCAGTGGTTTATTACAATGGGAAAAAAAAGCAAAACAAGCTGGGTGCGGGGGCGCAAGCCTGTAATCCTAGCACTTAGGGAGGCTGAGATAGGAGAATCACGAGTTCAAAGCCAGCTTCAGCAATGGTGAGGCACTAAGCAACTCAGTGAGACCCTGTCTCTACATAAAACACAAAATAGGGCTGGGGATGTGGCTCAGTGGTCGAGTACCTGTGAGTTCAATCTCCAGTACCAAAAAAAAAGAGCAAAACAAAAAACTACTAAGCTAGCAGAACTGAGCCTATTTAATTAATTAATTTCACGTTGTTGGGTATCAGATGGCCTCATGAATGCTAGCCAAATGCCCCACCACTGAACTATACCCCAGCTCTTGAATTCATTTTTAGGCAATATGTGTGACCTTTTGCAAGGTGACTTTGCTTTCTCCAATGCCTCATTTCCTCATCAGTAGATCAGAGAAATTGGACAAGAAAACCTTGAAAGATTCCCTTCTAATTCTCATTCCATGACTTTATGAAAGTGAGCAGCAATCCTAGACCCATGCAGGATCGCTCAGTCTGTTTAGCCCATGTTGAGTCCTTCCTCTGCTTTGAACCCCCAACTCTGCATTTGCCTATAGAATATGCTTGGACATTTAGTGTGAACTACCTCACATTATTACTGAATTGTTTGATGAGCATTTGCCCATCTTACAAATAATAAAGGGCATGTCCTCTGCCATGTTTTTTTCTTCCCCAGTGCTAAAAGTAAAAGAGATACTCAGCCTTATGAGCGTGGTGGTATTCCATATTATGGTTTTATTGTCACTTAATAAGTCCCCGTGAATGGTTATTTTGGATATTTGACATTTATCCATTACAAACAACATTTTTATGAATGTTTTGTAAATAAGTCTTTATCTTCTTTTATGCTGTGGGAGTTAATTTCCAGAAGTAGAATCACTATAACAAAGTGGAACTGTTTTTCATTCTAATATCTATTGCCGAAACAAAAAGATTAAAGCAAGTACTTAACCTCTTTAAAATTCCATGCACCTGGGCTAGGGCTGTAGCTCAGTGGTAGAGCGCTTGCCTACCATGCGTGCGGCACTGGGTTCGATCCTCAGCACCACATATAAATAACAAATGAATAAAATAAAGATCCATCAACAAATAAAAAAAAAAATTAAAATTCCATGCACCCATATGTAAATGAGGAGAATTATATTTTACTTTACAAGACAGTAATAAGTTTCTGGCTGTCATAAGCTCTGGTGTACAGTAAACACTGAGTAAATATTGATTGCCTTCTTTAGCCTGTATTGATAATGTGTCACTTGTTATAGACATGTACCTTACCTTTTACTTTTTTTTTTTTCTTTTCAGCTATGACTCAAGAACTAAGATAAAGGAATCTGCTTTTGAAATATAAGAGAACTTTTTTTCCTTTGGTTGGATTCTTCAACACAGCCAATGAAAACAGCACTGTATTTCTTTTCACTGATATAACACTGTTATTTCTAAGAATGAATGGGAGACAATCCTAGAATTCCTACTGCAGAGTAACATGTAGACATAAATAATGCACATGATGTTCATACAGTGAGTCACAAAGCTACAAAGTGGTATTGTTTACATTCTAGAAAATTATTAATTTTCCAGTGGCAATAACCCATGTATGAGAGAGTTAGCCCACTGAAATAGACTGGGACCACATCCTATGAGAGAGCATCCTATGCTACAGATGAGCATAGAGCTGATATTTGGTGCACATTCTTATAGCAGGAATCCATCCCAAGCAGAATTATAAAACGTGGTAGAGGTGCTTTGCTTTGTCCTCCTAAAATTAACAGGTGAGTCAAGCCCACTGAGTGTCAGGCAGTTCTCAGTGGCAGTGTGGGGCCAGCAGCTTGTGGAACAGGGTGAGGGTTCCTTGTATAGTATTTCTTCAAAGAAGCATTAATTTAGAAGGAAACAGACAAATCACAGGTCATGTTTCAATGACATTGTCCTTCCCTTTTGTGGCAGCATATAATTTTCACATTTTACTTGCTCCTGAGATGTAATATTCTTAAAACCAATCTCTCCCCTATTAACAAAAGGGCAAATTTAGTTTACTTTGAGCATTAGGTCTTACTCCTTTGGAATTCTATGCTCCAGTTACTTTAACTTCCCCTTTAGAATACATGTGGGAAGAAAGACAAGGATCACTCCAGTTTTTCCCCTGTGGTACCTTGAACAAAATGTTTATTCACAGATTTTGTTTTTTAAAGTGAGGAGAAAAGTACTCAACTTGTTTGATTGCCTCCCCCATTCTCTATTGTGAGTGGGAAGTGTGCAGTGGTGGCTTTTTTACTTTCTGTCTTCAGTACAGAAAGAGACTCACTCACTGCTCTTCTGCTCATGTGGCTTTGCATCGGGACTGTACAGCCATCAGCAAGGCTGCCCAGTTGGCATGCACACTCCACCAGCCACACCATGCCAGTGCTTCCTCTGTGTGTATGACTGAAGGGAAAGAATGTTTTCTTAGGTGTTACTGCTTTTGCTCAGACTTTGCAAAAAAAGAGAAAAAGAAAAAAGGCCATATATATATATACACACACACACATATATATATGCATAAATATATAATTATTAATCATCTCTGTCCTTGAGAAAGTCTTGATTGAATAGAGAATTTATTCATTGCAATATTGATTGTGTAGAGGCACACTGTTTCATCAACAGAAGAAGCAAAAAGGCTGTGTATAAGTTTTGGTACTATGTACCACCTCTGTTCTTCTAAAGCTGAAGTATTCATGTACTTAAACCATATTCTATTTAATTGTGTTTGATTTTAAAATATATATATATATATGAATTATATTTAAAATGGTGTCAACTTTCTGCTTTCAGGGCATTTATGGCTCTTCTGTTGAAATTTATTGATCCCGCCTAATATTTCCATTTGCAAAAACCCTAAACACGAGCCACTATTGGACTTAGTCTTGTGTTTGGAGTATAGGCATAGACTTGAAGTCTTTATTAGGTGTATATGCTGTGATTAATTTATTTTGTTCTTTTAGCAAGATATTTCCATCCATTTCACATTGCTTCAAACTTTAAATAGAAAAGCAATATAAAGGTCTTAGAATTAAATGTGGTTTGGGGTGACTTTTACTGCCTCTGCATGTTTTGGACTAACAATTTCTGTAAAACCCTAGGATATTCAAACTAGTGTTTTTGGTTAAGATAATTTCTAGTCATTTCTTTGTATACATTTTGTGCTTCTGAGTTAGAGATGCCAGTAGTCGTAAACTTCTTATAAAGAGAATAGCAAGTTTGAGATTTGTTTACTTTTTTCTGCCTCACTTGCTATGAAACACAGAAGCAGTGCTGACATGAAATTATTAGCCAGATTTCATATTTGATCTAAAGTAGGTCCTTGTACTCCTTTTAAAATTGGAATGGAATTCATCTATTATTGAGCAATTGCTGTGTTCCAGGTTCTATGCATTGTGCCCACAAATATGATTCCCTGGCAGGGTTTTTATTGGTTCAACTGATCAGTTGTACGGTCTTACCATGTCATTGACATCAACACACATTGTTTAAAAAGTAAAAATAATAGTGAGAAAGTGATACCTTTTGTAATTTGGTGTCTTTATCACACCTCTATATATTTGATGGGAGTGAAAAGCAAATGTCCCCCAAATCCCGTGAAGAACAATAAAACAGGGAGCAACTTTTTGTAACTTTTTCTACTTGGGTTCTGGTATTCACTAGAGCTTCATGAAATGTAAGTGGTTTAATAAGTTCCAATACTGGAACTTTGACTAGTTCAATAGAAATTTGGAGGGGAAGGGCATTCTGAATTGTAGAAAGTCTAAGCTTCATTGCTGTTTTATTTAACTAAGCCCCTGTTGAAGCCACTGACCTCTCTATTGACACTGAGATACTTCCTGACTCAAAATAAAACTCCCACACTCCTTCTGGAATAGAGGCTAGGTTTGTACAATGACCTTTCTTTTGCCCTCTCATCCTTATCCCCCATATGCCAATTGATTGGACCAAGGTTCAACTCCTGATCCAAGTAGGCCCAAGACAATTCTTTATCTGAAGGATTTTGCATGAGGAAGGAATGGTGGCATGGATGGGGCTCTTAGAAAGATAAGAGTTGGCAGTACATGGGCAAACCTAAGAGAGCTGTTGTGTTGGTAACCCTATCCTGATTTCTGTATTTAGTCCTGCATCCTTGCCTGGGACTCCATTCATCCCTCAGCTTTGCTTAGAATGAATCAGCCCAAAGTTGGTATTACATGCAACCATAAGAACCTTGACTAAATCCTGCCAGACTGTTCTAATTCCTAATGATCATGTGTATTGTGCATGTCTTCAAAGTATTGCATTCTGGGAAAGACTTTTTCTTTAGTAAACCTTCCTTGGTCATCTGGTATATTCTCTCAAAATGGAATCCTAACCTAATGGAACTAAAAGACACTCCCTCATTTTTTTTTTTTTTAATTTTTTTCTAGTTGTAGATGGACACAGTGTCTTTATTTTATTGCTTTTGTATGTGGTGCTGAGGATCGGACCCAGGGCCTCACTCATGCGAGGCAAGCGCTCTACCGCTGAGCTACAATCCCAGCCCAAGACACTCCCTCTTTTTTGTAATGAGACTCTGTAAATGTAACTCAGCCCTCAGAAAAGTCCCTTACCATTGGGCGCAGTGGCGCATACCTGTAACCCTAGTAGCTTGGGAGGCTGCGGCAAAAGGATCACCTCAGCAAAAGCAAGGTGCTAAGAAACTCAGTGAGACTCTGTCTCTAAATAAAATACAAAATAGGGCTGAGGATGTGGCTCAGTGGTTGAGTGCCCCTGAGTTCAATCCCCAGTACCCACTACACCTCCCTCAAAGAAAATCCCTTAGCTATATTGCAGCATGGTCACCATTAGAACTTAGACCTCCTAGGCCAGGGCTCTTCATGCTTCCCTGCATTCCACACTCTTAGCAATATAATAAACCTAGTAATAGAAGGCATTTTAGTTCACATAATCTTAAAATGAGAGGAGAGGATAACTGTTGTAAAAATCTATAAATGCTAACCACTTCTATGATCAGGCCAGATTCTAGCCTTTGGCTAGAGCCATAAGGTAGGGAGTAAAACCCTTCAAGATGTAACTTATGGGACTCACATTAATAGTTAACCCTCTGATGCCCTTTCCAGGTAGGCACTAAGGAAGACTTACTGCTTAGGCAGGATTGGAAGTGGCTCAAGAGTAATAGGAGAATGGTACTGTGGATTCTGGACCAGTGAGAATGGTCATAAAAGACACTGGGGGGACCTGTGAGCAAAAACACAGGGGCATTTATCTTCAGGGAGGGTTTTTGCCCTCCTTTTTCTGCTTGACTGACACACAGGAAAGTGAGTATTCTTGCTTTAGTAATACTCACTAAAGCATTTCCTCAGTTTAGTTCTTTTAAACTCTGTGCTGGCACATTCAGGATGCCACAGAACTTCCCTGGAACTTCCCTTGCCTAAGACTGGTAATACATCCAGTAGTGGCACATGGCACCACTGAGGCACCTGGAGGAGTAGACCTTTAGATGTTCCATGAGTGGCTCTTGTGAGCATGGACTGAGGCAAGGAGTCTCTGGGCCCAGTGTGTGCATGGCAGGTGTGCAAGCAGCCTAGAAAAAATGGGTTTCAGCTTGAAGAAAGCTGAGATTTGCCAAGGAGCAAATGAAAGATGAGTATTGTGACAACTGCCCTTTCCTCCACCTTCCAATTTCCAAGTCCCATTGTCTTGAATGTACCTTCAGGCACATCCCTAAATGATCTCAAACTGGCCTCTGTCTACATCATGTTAAGAATCCCAGGGCTGGGTTGTGGCTCAGGGGTAGAGCGCTTGCCTTGCATGCGTGAGGCACTGGGTTCGATCCTCAGCACCACATAAAAAAAAAAAAAAAGTAAATAAATAAAATAAAGATATTGTGTCCATTTACAACTAAAAAAAAATTAAAAAAAAAAAAAAAAAAAGAATCCCATATGCCATACAACTTGTGAAAGTGGTGCTAGCTTAAAGAAGGTCAGGGCTTGGCCTTTCTACTTAAGTATTGGTTTCATAAATATCCACCCTGTAAGTACTAGGCCTGTTTATCATTCAGGGACACAGGGACAAACTTCTAGACCCTTTGGAACTTGCATTCTACTGAAGAGATGGAAATTGGAATTAGAATCTAAAATGTACAGTGGCTGGAGGTGTGCCTCCATGGTAGAACATATGTACCATGCACAAGGTCCTGGGTTCCATCCCCAGACCCCTTCCCCAATAAGTTAACAAGGTATGTGCTGAGTTTTTTGACTCAAGATGGCCTTTTGAGCCCATGATTTAACTCCTCTACCCACTCCCAAAGTCCTTCTGGAAGTCATCAAGCTCCTGCTAAACTCATAGTCAACTGTAGCTTAAAGGAGGAGGGATGTGGGGCCTGAGAAGGCATGCCCTTCCGTGAGAATGGGTTGCTTTGTCATTCCACTTACTTGATGCAAGACTAGAGATTTTGGCACTTACTTAGGCTTTGAGCAAGTTGTCAACATCTTAGTATCTGACCATGAAGACTAGTCTCTCTCTGAACAGGGCAAGGATTAGAAGAGGTCATAGGATCAGTCTCTGCTCCATAACTCTCTTTTGAGTTTTGGGACATGTTGATTCTTAGAAACCAGAGACGAGACCAATGTGTGCATGTGATATAAAATCATGACCTTGAGAAAACCTGCCTAGCAATTGAACTGTCCATGAAGTGATGAGCTCCTTGAGTTCTACTTTAATGATGATAATAACCAGCATAATTGAGTATTTAAACATATGCCAGGCACTAGCTCATCTGATTCTTATGACAATCTTGAAAAGTGTTTATTTTTTCCTTTTGTATAAATGAGGAGATTGAGGGTTTTGAGGTAAAGGAATTTTCCAGAATCTGACACCCAACCAGTAAGACTGCCTCTTAACACTGCTAATGCCAAGTAAAAATAGACATTTGCTCTTCCTTCTTTCGTTTTCCCTGTTAGCAGTACTCACCATGGAGTATCAGATGTCAAAGACTTAAGAAAAATTTAAGGTGTTGTGACTTTTATTCATTACCTTAAAGCAGTAGTTCTTAAACTTTCACATGTATGAATCCCTTGAAAAGACGTTTTGAAACACATTGCTAGGCCTAACATCCAGTTTCTGATTTAGTAGATCTGGGGTGGAGCCTAAGAATTTGCATTTTTACCAGATTCCTAGATGATGGTATTGCTTTTTAGAATCACTGCCTTAAAATCTTTCCTGCAAATTGAGAAATGAATGTTTTCATTCCTATTTATTGGAAATGCCATGCTTCACAGAAATATGATTTTAGATCTATTATTCATCACTCAAACAGGCAAAAGTCCTTTATTAGTATCCAAATGTTTATCAAAGCTGAACAACACCTAAGCACCACCCCACTTTCTCAGTCCCTAGGAGCCTGAACATGTCTGAGTCACTGAAGGCTTGTCTCTCGCAGGGGCAAGGATTAGGAGAGGCCACAGACCATTTCCAACTACATAGTCATCAGTAGTTTTCAGTTCTCCAGCTTTAATGCCTTTGCTGGGGACCCTGACATATTCCTTCAGGGCTGAGATTTTGGGCTATCTGGATGCTACCTAAGGTTACCATGGAACCTTTTGAACAAATCCTGTCTGATCCATTTCCTGTAGTTTGTCTCCTAGGTTTTTGATGCCAGCTGCCTTCTGAGGTCCTGACTATACATCATCTCCTTCCTCTCCATTTCTTCCTCCAGCACATATTTCCCGAGGACCTGTTATATGCCTGTTCTAGTTGCTATGGATACAGTGCTATCCAAGGCAGACCTACCACCTGTCCTGCAGTCTAGAAAATGAGTAGAGACAGTTCAGTGTGATGAGTGCTGTAAGAGAGACTAAGGAACCTGTTGGGGGCAGTTCAAGTGGGATCCCTTCCCCTTTTGTGATTCACAAACTTTCTGACCATCTCAGTCTTTTTCCAGGACCTACCCATTCTGTTCATCTTTTTCCTCAAGATACCATTTCTTGGCCTGGGGTATAGCTCAGCTTGTATGTGAGGCCCTGGGTTCCATCCCCAGCACTGCAGAAAAAGAAAACCATTTCTTCATAGTTGTGACATGTTGGCCACTCCCAACCCCCTGACTGGACTAGGATTCCTTATCAGCACCATCCATAAGCTCCTTGCTAAATCCTTGCTCCATATCCTCATTCAAACCCTTGCCACCTGGGAAGACTGTCCCCTGATCTCCACTGTTTGCTTGGCTCCAGTTCACTCCTGGCTCTCTTTCTCCAAGTCTTTGATACACCACTCCCAACTTTTTCACTCCTTCACTCCCACCCCAGGCCATCTTAGGAAACATTACTGTTCATGATATTCATCTGCCCAACCACCTGGCCTCCAACTCTGGCCTCTTGCTATTTCATTCCTTGGTTGCCCATATAACCATCCCTGTCATTTCCTGAAACTGCTCTACTCCTGACTGCTCCTCACACATTTTAGCCAATACCAAACTCAAGCCAGGCAAGTTTTATATGGTTTCCTCCTACTGGAATGGATTAAAAAGAAGGAGAAAACTTGATCATTCCAGGAAATGTTCCTTCACTATTACAGGAGTTAGACTTTTCAAACCAGCCTTTCAAAGAGCTATTTCAAAAGCAATAAGCAAGTGGTTCTATTTAAGGTTTATAATCATAGACGTACATGATAATTGGGTATGAGAAAGAATGGTCCTAAGGTGATGACTTGGATCAAACTTTCCAGTGTGTGTGTCAAACGTGTATTTTTAAAAATGCTGCTACTCAAAACAACTTAGACACAAGGGAAAGAGATGTGCTTCAAGAAACTCTGGCTATAGATCTGAACACATTGAAACACAAGATGCTTGTAGAGAATTTGAATAAAAATTGTTACTTGAAACAATGGGAAAAAAGCAATATTTTGTATTACTGTGTTGTATATACTGTTATTTTAAATAAGCATGTGTAAGTAAATAAATTAGCTATTATAAATAGACATCTGACTATTTAATCAACATTCCTTAAAGTATGAATACACAGATGGATATCTTAATTTTTTAAAAAAATTTATTTTCCTTTTGAGATGGGATCTTGCTATGTTGCCTGGGCTGGTCTTGAACTCCTGGGCTCAAGCAATCCTGCCTCAGTCTCCCCAGTAGCTGGAACTACCAGCACATAGCATCATGCCTAGCTCAAAAATGATTTTTTTTCCATTAGAGAAATAGGGATTTGCTTTAAATATATCACCTGTTTGCGTAACATTATTTGCTAAGTCCAAATTCCTTATTGAGCATTGAAGACATTGACAGACCTAATTTCAAACTATATATCTTCAATTCTTTTTTGGTTTTCAGAGTTGCTGTCTTTGTTCAAGCAGTGCACACAGTCTAAAATGTCCTTTTCCACACTGCCTGATCACCGAGGTCCTCGTCACTGCCTCTTTTGCCTCCTCCTTCCAAAAAGCCTTTCCTGATACCCAGTTCAGCTGAGTGTCCCTATGCTGCCCTAACAAAATGTCCAGTTTGGAACCATTAAGTTGATTCAGGGCGGATGTGATGTGGTGCATGCCTGTAATCCCAGCACCCAGCAACTTGGGAAACTGAGGCAGGAGGATCACAAGTTCAAACCCAGTTTCAGCAACTTAGCAAGACCCTGTCTCAGAGTAAAAAGGGGTGAGGATGAGGCTCAGTGGTTAAAACACTCCTGGATTCAATCTCAGGTACACACAAAAATTTTTTTTTATTGAGGGTCTGTCTCCTCCCCCAGATGGGAGTGAGCTCTTCCCAGGAAAGACCTGGGTTTCTCCTAGGAGATGCTAGGTGAAAAAAAAGTTTGCTTTAAATGAAGAAGGCCAGGCTAATGGCCTTCCTAGACTTATTTACCTAGACTTAGAACTAAACCTTCCTATAACTTGGGGCCTGAAAAACCCTATCTACTCTAGCCAGAGGCTGGTGAGATACTCCTCTCTTGGATTAGTCCACCAATTCACAAGGCATCATTTGTGGGTACTCATGTGTCCTTGAGACCCATTCTAGAGTTCTGCAAAGCCAAAACTATTTTTATACTAGCACTAGAATGTGGATTGTTTTTGTCCCTGTATGTATATTTGTACTAAAGTGCAAAAGTAATGGGTGAAATTTATGGCAACAGGAAGAGGCACTAAACTGTACCTGTCATTACTTTATTCTTCAACAACATGTTCTCTCCAGGAGGGGGAAAGCCAGTTTCCCATAAGAATTTTCTTGGTGCATCAATAACAATTACTAGTTTTATAAAATCTTAACCCTTGAGTACATGTTTTTTTAGTACCATGTGTGACAAAATGGGAAGTCCACATAAAGTGCTTCTGCATACTGAGGCATGGCCATCCCTAGGAAAAGCACTTGTCCTACGACAGCCACCATTTTCATGAAATGCCATTCTTGAAAAGACAACTGACAAACTGGTTATTCAGACTTGGTATTTAAAAGACATTTTCTTGAAAATGGAAGTCTGTCATGTCAAGGGAAACAACACTGACGTTGCTGAGGATAAAATTTGAATGATCAAGCAAAAACTGATTTTGGAAAACAGTAATGCATCACTGTAAATTTGATAGCTCCTCAATACTTAAAGGCATTTCTGATGAGATCTGGTTAACAAATTTGATTTTTTTTAAATTCTTTTTTTTTAAAATATTTTGTTTAGTTGTAGATGAACACAATATCTTTATTTATTTTATGTGGTGCTGAGGATCGAACCCAGTGCCTCACGTATGCGAGGCAAACGCTCAACCGCTGAGCCATAGCCCCAGCCCCAACAAATTTGATTTTTAATATTGTATTTGAAAGTTCTAAACCAAAAGAACCAATATTTTCCAAATGAGCAATGCATGTTCTACAAAACCACATGAAGGTAAAAGTTCCATTCAAAGTGCAAGGTCTACCACAGATTTTGATACAATGGAATATGACAAATCCATTGATAAAATTTAAATCCTTGTAACTAACCTTTAGGAAAAATTGTCACAATTTTGATGCACTATCAAAGAATATCCACAATATCTTAATAGGCTATATTCTTCTAGCCTTTCCTACTACATATATGTGAGGCTAAATTTCCTTTTTTTGTTTGTTTTTATTTTTTTATTCTTTGGTGCTGGGTATCAAACCCAGGGCTTCACACCTGCCAGGCAAGAGCTGTACCACTGAACTACACCCTCAACCCTTAGATTGTCTTCAATTAAAAGAGCACATCACAACAGATTTAATACAAAAACAGAAAAGACATTTAAAAACTGAAGAATCCAGCTGTCTTCTGTCAAAGACAGACATTAGAGATTTTCAAAAACAATGTCACTTTTCTTACTAAATGAGATTTTGGAAAAGACAGGTTTATATATATATTGCGTTAATTTATAATGGCCTTACTGTTATCATTAAATGAATGTTTTCAATTTTTCAATTTTATTTATTTATTTTTAAAATATCTTTATTTTATTTTTATGTGGTGCTGAGGATCAAACCCAGTGCCTCACACGTGCTAGGCGAGCACGCTACCACTGTGCCATAACCCTAGCCCCTCAATTTTATTTTTAATACAGTAATTATATCATGAAGTCTTGAAACTAAAAAATTTGAGAATGAATTAATTAAGCAAGTGATAAAAGTAACTAAAACAACTAAAGAAAAAGGAATAGAAGAAATGAAGACAAATATGAAACAAACTGGGTTAGGAATGTAGCTCAATGGTACAGCACTTGCCTAGTATGGCAGAAGACCCTTTGTTCCATCTCTAGCAATGCAAAAAGAAAAAGAAAAAAGGCAAATTGTCAATCCTTTTTAAAAATCTTTATCTTTGCTCTTTATTTGTATTATTGTGTGTGTATGTGTGTGTGTGTGTGTGTGTGGTACTGGGGATTGAACTCAGGTGCACTCTACTCTCTGGGCTACATCCCCAGCCCTTTTAAAAATATTTGAAACAGGGTCTCACTAAGTTACAAGCTGGCCTCAAACTTGAAATCCTCCTGCGTTGACCTCCCAAGTTGCTGGCATTACAGGTGTATACTACTATGCCAGGCACAAAATATTAGTTCTAAAAAAATGTTGTTTGTTATATGAAAATAAACCTGTTATTTAATGACAAAAGTGAAAATTACCGTAAAATATATTTTCATTTGTTAAACTCTGCAGTTTGTCCAAATGAAGTTTTAGAAACCCCATGGATTGCAGATGAGCAAAAACTTATAAATTTTACCAAGTAATGAAAGCATTTATTCCAATAAATTATGTATATGGGTATATGTGTGTGTTTTTAAAATCTCAGTATTACAAAGATTAAAAGAAGATTCCATGAACAATATTATTAATACTTAAGAGCTATTCTGTGCATATTAACATAAAGCCACTTCATGACTTCAAATTTAATGGAAAAGTCATGAGAATGGTTTGATGTAATTTCCTATATTTTTTGTAATTGGTGGTGCTAGAGACTGAACCCAGGGCCTCATGCATGATAAGCACATGCTCAGTCACTGAGATATCCCCCCATTCTCAATGATTAGATCATTAATTGTTTAGAAAAAGGCCTCATTTAATGAGAGCCACATCAGACAAATGATCACCCAACAATTTTGAAGTTATTAACACATTATTTAGGAATTAGCAAAGTAATTGAACAGATAATTTGTTAATCTTATGTGTCAGTAAGAAGCTTCATGGTATGTGTTGGTTTATTAAATATAAATATTAAATATTAGGTATTTTTTGACACCCCAGATCAAAGAAAAATTTATTCTCAGTAGCCCCTGAATGATAAAAATTGTTCTAGTTAATATATTGCATATTGAAAAAAAATAGTCATTTAAAACAAGAATTCTTTTTTAAAAACATACACAATTCTGTAGGAATTCATGCAGACCCATCAGAAATGGCTCATTTCTGCCCCACATGGTAATGAGGCTAGAAGATCCAGGACAACCTCACTAAAATGTTTCATGACTCTCTCTGGTCATGGTTTGAACACTTAGGACTGGTTGGGAGTGCCCAGCCTTGTCTTGTAGGGTGGGCTGGATTCATTCATGACCGAAAACTTGATTCCCCAATCAGACTTCTTGTGCCCTATACAGTCACTGTCTCCCCAAAGGTGGCACTATCCTAACTTCTAGATTTAATTTTATCTGGTTTGTATCTTTTTTTTCTTTTGGATTTTTGTTTGTTTGGGTATGAAGGATTAAATCCAGGACTTCGCACGTGAGGGCTCTACCAGTAAGCTACATCCCCAGACTTTTAAATTTTATTTTGAGACAGAATCTCACTAAGTTGCCAAAGCTGGCCTTGAATTTGTGATCTTCCTGCCTCAGCCTCCCAAGTAACAGGGTTATAAGTGTGCACCATCGTGACCTGCTTCCTGTTTGGCTTCTTTTACTCAGAATTACGTATGTGAGTATAGCTTTAATAAAAGGGGGGGGTCACGTGGCTTCTTGACAAGTTGGAGTCCAGAGAGACGGAGAAAGAAGGGGTCCCCGGGTTACACGATTTGGGGTCTCTCTGGACACTGGTGATCTGCAGAGCCAAATTCTCCAGGCCTCGGGGTGTAGGTAAAAATCTGCCCCAGTGGGACACAGAGACACCTGGGACAGGAAGAGGGACACCACTGGGGTGAGGAGCAGAAAAACAACATTTATTCTAGAAATAACAGAAGCTTGAATACACTCTTGGGCCAATCAGATCCAAAGGTCACAAACAAAGGAGTGCTCTCTGGCAAGAGTACTGTCTATTAGCATAGAATGGGGAAGGATGGAAGGGAGGGGTGGGAAGGTATGGAGAGTGCTCCTACATATCCCCCTTTTTACTTTTATTTTGAAATGTCAGTGGGGCCTGCATGGCCCATAAGCAAGCATGTTGGAAGGCTCTGTGATAATCTCCTCATGGGAGACAATCATTCCGCTGGATTTTCCAGACTCCTACATGCTGCATATGATGGGGGGGGGGGTTGCTAACAAAGCTGTAATCTGTCTTAGGTCGTACTCCTCTGAGCAACTTACCCGTCATCAATTACAGCTCGTGCGCAAGAGGAGGGGCAGACAAGACTGCACCTGGCTTAGGTGGTGCTCCTCTGAGCATCCTACCTGTCATTGGCTGTCCAGCCAGTATGCACGTGCCCCAAAATGAGCTCTCTCCCAATAGAAGGGGTGATGGGGTTGGGAGGGGTTGGAAGGGAAGGGGTTAGGATTGGCTGAAGCTGCGAAGCTTTGTGTTTCCAGCAAAGATGAGGTGGACAAGCTTCTCATATGTTTTTGAGGGCTGCGATCCATGTGGCAGGATTTTTCTTGTGTTCCTGTGATTCCTTAATGATATGAACTGAGAGCTTTTTTAGTTTGACAAAGAGAAGAACCAGAAGAAGGCTTAGAACCCTGAGCCCAATGATAACCCAATTGGATGGATCTAATAGAGTTGAAGATTTATTCTACACTTTTTGAAAAATAGAAGGGTCGAAAGACAATATTAGCTTTGGTTTAGGAACTCACAGAAGGGACTTTTTACTTTAGGTGGGGCATGTTGTCTTCTCCAGAGAGGCTTGGACGAATATTCCTGGCTGGGATCCAAAGGGACTTAGACTCTGGGGGGGTGGACACAAGCATAGCCTCGCCCTTGTGCGAGCAGAGGGTCTTGGCCTGTCCATTGAAGGGTTAAGGGGTCTTTCCATTGCACTGAGGGAAGAGGGGTAAGGAAGGTAAATGGACCCCAGTGTCGGATTACTGCATTGAGGCCTTGTTTGTCAAAAGTGAGGTAGTTAAGGGTAAATAAAGCATCCAACAACCTCAAAGAACGGTCCTTCTCAGGAGAGTTAAGTTTTTGAAGCATCTCCTTTAGAGTGTGATTGGTTCTGTCAATGATTGCTTGTCCCTGAGGATTATAGGAAATCTCTTTGGTATGGGAAATTCCCCAGGAAGTTAAAAATTCCTTCAATCTGAGGGAGATATAGACTGGGCCATTGTCTGTTTTGATTGACCATGGGACACCCATGAATAGCATTGCTTGCTTCAGAGCCTTAATTACATGGGATGCTTTCTCCCCTGTAAGGGCAGTAGCATATACAAGGGAGGAGTATGTGTCAATTATCACATGTACAAATTTACATTTCCCAAAGGTAATGAGTGACATCCATTTGCCAGAGGGAGTTGGGTATTAACCCACAGGGGTTGACTCCCTGTGGTTGGAGTGGACCCAGTGGTAACAATGGGCCACAAGAGGAGCATGCATGGATCAGATGTTCTCATTGAAGGCTCTATATGATCTAAAGCTAGTTGCTTGTGGACAAAGTTCTTTAATGCTGAAAGCTTAGGCTCAAGAATAGGCCATTGTTCCATTTAGGAGGGTGAAGTGTCCAGAGCTTCTGTGAGAGCCAAAATCATTAGGGGAGAGAGAGAGATACCATATGATAACTAGTGGTTTAAATATTGAGAAGAAAACATGGAAAGTATTTACATGGATCAGTTTCTTCATATAAATGCTATAACATGAGAAACATCCAAAATCAAACAGAGTTTTACCATCAAGGTGCACATCTAGTGAAAGAAAACAACAAAATACTACAAAAGGTACACAGAAGGTGTGGCTATAGGAAACCTTAGTGTAAATTGCAGTATATAACTTGGCCCATGTAGAATATAAAAATATTTATTAAAGTCAGATATATAATCTAAAGGTAGAAACTTCAAAAAACATTAACAGCATTAAGCCAGTGCCATTTACTTGTGTTTTCATTTTGCTGTTGTTTTAAAAGATGCTGTTTTGACTCAAGAAAAATCTCTAAGGCCAACATTCTTAAAAGTACTATCCATTTTTGTTAGATTTATGTTTAGTCTTTAGGAAGTGATTTAGGTTGGCAATGCAGCTCAAAGTAACTCTAGGAGAGGGGTTAAGTTAATCAAGAATCTGATTTTGAGCCAGTGAGGTTTTTAGGCTAAAGAGACAGCCAATTTAAGTGAGAGAAATTATTTATTATTCCAATAACAGTTATAGACATAAACATGTTAATGTGCAATTATTTATATCTTTATTTCCTATTGACTGGGAAATAAAGATATAAATTTGTTTTCTCCAAATAATCATAGAAACCTTGTATATATGGCTGCATATTGATATTTTTAAAATTTTAGGTATACCTCTGTGTTTGCATGTGTGTCTGTGTAGAAGCCAGAAGGAATACTTGAAGTGTTAACTATACATGCTGAAATAGTTTGCTTTTTTGTATAAGCATTAGGTGATGAACTGTAAATATATAATTGGTATATCTTCCCCAGTATAAAACTGAATACAAAGTACATGAATTATTAATGATTCCACCACAATGATCAGAAACATCCTTAGTGGCAGAAATTCACTTATTGAAGTTCTTATCTGATTGGGGCATATTTATTGGCTTAGAAGTGGAATTTGGCTTTGACCCTCTGAGCCCGAAGATGAGATCCATCCTGGTCACACTGGGGACAGTTTGTTTCACCCCTGGCAAATGAACTTTGTTGGTGGGGCTGCAAGGCAGGGAGGAGAGAGCAGCGGCTGGCAGGCAAGCGATTGTGCCGTGGGAGGAGAGCGGTGCTACAGCCAGGGGGCTGTAACTTTGGGCAGGAGTTGGATCTGCGTCTCCCTTGCCTGTAATATCCTTTTCCCCCAGAGAGTAGGAGGCAAGGAGGAGAAAGAGGAGATAGGTGCCTCCAAGCCATCTTTATTGCCTTAGGCCTTTCCAGCCGTCCAGCAGCCGGCTGCGGCATTTTGTGGCGGTGGAAAGTTGCCTGCCAGCTAGCTGTTGGTGGCTGGCCTGAGAGTGGTCCTTTGCCAATTCTGCCTGATTGGGCAGAGGAGACAGAAGGAAGAGAAGGCGGTTAGAGCCTGCCAATTGTGAGAAGAAGGAGAATGTGAGGCAGATTTAAAATAAGCATTGCCTGTGAAAGCCTGATTGGTTGCACTCTTTACGTTTGAGCAGCAAGTGCTGCGGATCAGAACTCTGGCTCGCCTGAGGGAGGCAGAGGGTATGGCTTCAGCCAGAGGAGGTGCTGGCACAGCACGCCTGGGAATTTTATCTCCGCAAGCAGCACTGTGGCAAGGGCATGGTCTCTTTAAGGGTTTGGAACAGTTTTTGCTAGCCAGCATGCCTTTGTGCCTTGCTAGAGTAGGGCTGGTGCCTGTGACCTGAGCTAAGTTTATCACACAAACACAAACACAAAAGACGATAACAAAGGAGCTAGTGTTACCTTCACCAGCAAGACAAACAGGGGAATCCCCATGAAATCTTACCTGTCAGGTTTTGTCAGGGTCCAAGATGCCCAAATAAGGAAGCTGGTCAACAGAGCTGCAAGCCAGATGTGACGTCACTAGTGGACACGCCTCCTGTCAATCATCGAGTTTTCCTGACCCATCAGGAAGGACTATGGCCTTCTCTTCCTGTACCCAACCCCTCCCCTTCCTGACCGGCTTTTCTTGAAATTCTCTGTGCACAGAATCTCCGGCGCCATTTCTCCCGACCCGCTCTGATGGACGGGGAGATGGTCTGAGGGCTCGCCTTCCAATAAAGCCTTGCTGAGTGGCTTAATTCATCTTCTCCTGGTTGTGTGAATTTTACATTACCAACCCAGCGAAGAGGAACGAGCGAAGAGGAGTTGAGAAGCCTGTCCCATCTGGGGTTGCCAGTTATTGCTTTAATAAAGGGGGGGGAGGGCCACGTGGTTTCTCGATGAGTTGAGTCCAGAGAGATGGAGAAAGAAGGGGTCCCCGGGTTAGATGATATGGAGTCTCTCTGGACAGTGGCGATCCATGGAGCCACATTCCTCAGGCCCCAGGGTGTAGGTAAAAATCTGCTCTGCCCCAGCGGGATGCAGAGACACCCGGGACAAGAATAGGGACACCACTGGGCGAGGAGCAGAAAAACACCGTTTATTCTAGAAACTACAGAAGCTCCCTCAACTTCTTATCTCTTTTACCCATTGATCTTTTTAGTGTCTGGCTCCTCCCACTGGAAGGTAAAGCTCTATGTGGGCAATCATTTGTGTCTACTTCATTCATCATTCTAGCCCCTTGGCTAGAAAAGTGCCTGGCACACAGTAAAGCCTCTATTTGTTGAATGACTAAATCTTGTCTCAATTCACCTGATCATGTGACTCTTTTGTAGCAGATATTTCGTCTTTTTCCCCTGAATAATCCATTCTTTGGTCTCAAGGACCATATCCCAGACAGCTCTGTATTTTTGTACCTAGATTGGCCTGACATGCAGTGACTGGAGCACCCCACAAGCCAGTGTGATCTGTCAAAAACAGAACTAGAACTAGAAGACACTAAGCAGATCTGGATGGAATCATGGGAGACTAAAATGGATTTTAGACAAGCTGGGCGCAGTGGCGCAAGCCTGTAGCCCCAGCACTTAGGGAGGCTGAGACAGGAGAATCGTGAGTTCAAAGCCAGCCTCAGCAATGGAGAGGCGATGCGCTAAGCAACTCAGTGAGACCCTGTCTCTACATAAAACACAAAATAGGGCTGAGGATGTGGCTCAGTGGTCAAGTGTCCCTGAGTTCAATCTCCAGTACCAAAAAAAAAAAAAAATGGATTTTGCACAAATCTGAAAAGTGATTCAGGGGTACATGAGGAAGAGTCCTCAGGCCAAGTTAGCAGGTTGTACCCAAGTACATAACTGTAAATAACCCAGTGGGGCTAAAATATAGGGATCAAGTGAGGATGAAGGAGATAAAGTTAGGAAAGAAGTGAAGGAGCCACATCATTTCTTCATTCAACAAATAATTGTTTAATACCTGGACAAGAGAGAAACTTGGGAGTCATCAGTGAATGTTTAGGAGATAAAGCAGCAACAAGTGTTTAGACAACTGAGACAAGAATAGAGAGGAGGAGAGACCTTGGGAACATCAAAAAATACTGGGGCTGGGGTGGTTAAGCCCCAGCCTAGCATGTGTGAGGCACTGGGTTAGATCCTCAGCACTGCATAAAAATAAATAAAGGTATACCCAAAGGACTTAAAATCACACTACAGTGAAGCAGCCACATCAAGGTTTATAGCAGCTCAGTTCATAATAGCTAAACTATGGAACCAACCTAGATGCCCTTCAACAGATTAATGGATAAATAAAATGTAGTACACAATGGAATATTACTCAGCCTTAAGAATTAAATTATGAGCCAGGCGCAGTGGCTCAGGCTTGTAATCCCAGCACTTTGAGAGGCTGAGACAGGAGAATCATGAGTTCAAAGCCAGCCTCAGCAACAGCGAAGCGCTAAGCAACACAGTGAGACTCTGTCTCTAAATAAAACACAAAAAATAGGGCTGGGGATGTGCTCAGTGGTTGAGTACCCCAGAGTTCAATCCCTGATACCAAAAAAAAAAAAAAAGAAAAGAAAAAAAAAAAAAGAATGAAATTATGGCATCTGCTGGTAAATGGATGGAGCTGGAGAATATCATGCTAAGTGAAATAAGCCAAACCCAAAAAAACAAAGGCTGAATGTTTTCTCTGATAAGTGAATGCTAATCCAAAATGGGAAGGAACTTTGAATTGTGCAGAGGGGAGAGTAGGGGAGGGCAGGTGGGGATGGGAAGGATGGTGAAATGACATGAACATTATCACTCTGTATACATGTATGACTACATTACTTGTGTGACTCCACACCATGTTTTTAGCCAGAGGAAGGAGAAATTGTGCTCCATTTTTGTACAATGTGTCAAAATGCATTCTACTGTCATATATAACTAATTAGAACAAATTTAAAAATAAAAACTAAAGATACTGTGTACATCTACAATTTTAAAAATTTTAAAGGTTTATCTTTTAAAAAAGTAGATCTCTATGGAAGTAGGAGTCAGTGAAGCATCTAGTGTGTGTGTGTGTGTGTGTGTTTGTGTGTGTGTGTGTCGAGTTGGGGTGGAAATCTTTCCTGAGCCAGGCATTGTGGTACAGACTTGTAGTCCCAGGATGCTGAGGCAGGAGTTACATTTAAACCCAGGAGTTCCAGGCCAGCCTGAGCAATACAGAAAAACCCTAGCTCTTGAAAGACAAAAACAGAAAAACCCCACGTGGACCCCCTACTCAAAAAGCACCATGATGGGCGTGGCCTGGTTACTTCACAGAGGGCCAGCTACAGGGGCCACAGGGTTCCCGGGGTTCCAGTGGCATGCTGGGCCAGCCAGTGTAGTGGCCAGCACTGGGACATCAAAGTGTGGAGGCAGTGGGGCAGCCCATAGGTTCTAGCTCCCCAGAAGCAAGAAAGATGGAGGAAAAGAATGAAAGAAGAAGGAGGAAGTTCTTAGCCTTGAATATTGTCATTTCTAAGGACACCTTAAACTGGATACCAAGATTTTTGACCATAAGAACTCCATGGCTAATGTAGAAGAGATATAAAGCTTAGAATCCATGTTATCCATTATTTCCTGGGTATAGAGGAAAATGATCATGCCTCAGGAATTGCTGACATTAGAAGATGTAGCTGTGAATTTTATTTCACCTTGGAGGAGTGGCAGCTTGTGGATCTTGCTCAGAAGAACTTGTACCAGGATGTGATGTTGGAAAACTATAATAATCTGTCTCGCTGAGGTTTCAAACTACCAAATCAAATGCATTCTCCAACTTGGACCAAGGAGAAAAACTGTGTATAGTAGAAGATGAAGTCCAGAATGGAACCTGTTCAGAAGTCAGAAGAGTTGATGGCCACCTGAAAGAGTACTGTCAAAAACAAAGATTCCTGAAGACCATGCATCAGTGCAGTGATCAGAATACATTTAAAAATATCACTCATTTGAGCAAAACACATTTTGTTCTGCAAAATCATGATACAAATCATGATTTGTATAGAAAAATTTTGAAATCAAGATTGTTTAGTTAACCAGAAGAGAAAACATGAAACAAATAACCCTGTTGAGTTTAATGGAAGTGAGAAAATCTACCTACACAATAATGATGAACACATGTATACTGAAATGAAATTCCCTGAAAGTACAAAAGGCACAAGTACTAATTTTCAACTCTTCCATCATCAGAAAACTAAAAAAATCAAGAAACCCCTTGCATGCACTGAAGGTTAGAAAACCATCAGAAAGTCTCAGCTCATTTATCATGATAGCATTCATACAAGAGAGACACCTGAAAGTGGACAAGGTGAGAAATCATCCAGAAATTTTATGATCACTAAGCATTAGAAAACTCATATAGAAGCCAGGCGTGGTGGCGCATGCCTATAATCCCAGCACTTTGGGAGGCTGAGACAGGAGAATTGTGAGTTCAAAACCAGCCTCAGCAATGGTGATGTATGGCTCAGCGGTCGAGAATCCCTGAGTTCAATCCCTAGTACCAAAAAAAAGAAAAGGAAAAGAAAAAGACAACTCATATAGAAGGCATACCCTGTATACTCAACATAGGAAAGGCCCTACTATGAAGAGCAGTCTCACTGTCAGTGAGCAATCCCAGACAGGAGAGAAATCCTAATATGCAGAGAGTGTGGAAAGGGCTTTGCAATGAAGTGCTAATTGCTCATCAGCAAACTCACAGTGGAGAGAAACCTTTTGTATGCAGTGAATGTGGAAAAGGCTTTACTGTGAAGAACGATCTCATCGTCCATCACCAAACTCATACAGGGGAGAAACCCTACTTATGCAGTGAAGGTGGAAAAGGCTTCACCATGAAGCACTATCTTGTTTTATGTCAGGGAACTCACACTGGACAGAAACTTTACGTTTGTAATGAATGTGGAAAAGGCTTTACTGTGAAGAACAATCTCATGGTACATCAGCAATCTCATACAGGGAGAAAATCCTACGGATTTCTTATGCAGTGAATGTGGAAAAGTCTTCACTGTGAAATGCACTCTCATCATACATCAGCAAACTCACACAGGAGAAAATTCATATATATGCAATGAGTGTGGAAAAGTCTTCACCACAAAGTATACTCTCATTATACACCAGCGAACTCATACAGGAGAGAAACCCTATGAATACAATGATTGTGGTAAAGCCTTCAGCCAGAAGATATATATGTCTCATACAACATGACAGATGTCACACAGGAAAGACTCCCTTTGTATGTACTGAGTGTGGAAAATCCTGTTAAAATGAGGGATAACATCATTACTCACCAGAGAATTCACATAGGAGAGAAGCTCTATGAGTGCAATGAAGGTGGACAAGCCTTCACTACAAAGTCAAGGCTCAATATACATCTAAGAACTCATGCTAGAGAGAGACCATATGTATGCAGTGATTGAGAGAAAGCCTTCTCCCACTTGTCAGACCTTGTTAAACATAAGAAAATTTACACAAGAGAAATGGGTAGATTCATTCAAGTTGAAAATTCCTCTAATAGAGTCACAGTATATCACTTAGAAATGAACTCCTGCATCACAAAAACCCTGTTTGTGCAGAGTGGAAACGTCTTCTATGGCAACTCAGATTGAAATGTAATTATGGCACTGCCTGTTGTATGCCCTCAGAAGGTTAAAGGATCTTCCCAGGAGATAAACCGGGTTGCAGTAAATTTGGTAGTACCTTCTGTGATTCTTTACCTCTCATGTTTTCTAACATGAAAACATGTTAGATAAACTCAGATCTTTTCAGAGTGGAGATGCCTGAGCAAAAATTTCTAGCTCATGATCTGGAAAGGGTATAACTAGGTAAATTCTGTGAATATGGAGACTGGGAAAGTCTTTGGAAAGATTTTATTATCAGGGCTCATCATAATTGTGAGCTCATTAATTGGCAGAAATAACAGTGACCATGGCAGAGCTTTTACCCAGCAACAATACCTCAGTGTCAAGTGTTACACTGGAGAATAGCTTTATGGTAATGAATATGACAAGATTTTAGTAACACAGTCTGCTTCATTGTTTGTTAGGAAGTCAAATAGAAAATGAAACTCTTCTGAACATGTTAAATGTAGACTACCTTTGGCAAAATATTGGAGAGCTCCTGAAGGAATGAAGTGCAGTGAAAATGAATGTTTGAGGGCTTTTGATATACAATTTCATTGTATATCAGACAGTATACCTGATGTGCATTTTCAGGCAGGCTACCTCATACCTCATTTCTAGTTGCCTTTCCAATGATTACTTATTTTTTCCCTCAATGATGCTGGACATCAAACCCAGGGCCTTCAAGCATGCTAGGGGAAAGTGCTCTACCATTGAGCTATGCTCTCAGCCCCAATTCCATAATTTAGAAAAATTGCTGTCTACATCACTGATTGATTTTTATTGTAAGAAATATATTTGGTCTTTGTCTCTGATTCCTTGCACAGAACTAAAACCCTTGGAATTTCGTAAATGATAGGAATGTCTTATTACTCACAATGAAGTCCTTTTAATCACACCTGGGTTTATCATAATCAGGTGATACAGGTTGGGGCTGGTTACTATAAAGAACAAATGATTAGTTCAAAGCCAGCCTCAGCAATGGCGAGGTGCTAAGCAACTCAGTGAGACCCTGTCTCTATATAAAACACAAAATAGGGCTGGGGATGTGGTTCAGTGGTCAAGTGCCCCTGAGTTCAATTCTCAGTACCAAAAAAAAAAAAAAAAAAAGAACAAATGATTATAGGGTGGAATCCTGGGGAGAGGGGTCTGAAGATTGAACTCCTGAATAATAAAATTGTAGAGCTTCCAAATTGGTGAAAATACCTGCATGCTGACAGGTTCTCACACCCCAGCTCTGAGATGACAGAGGCTTCTGAGCTCTGGGTCCTTCTACACTTTGTACCTTTTTTTTTTTTTTGGTACCAAACAACATCTCCAGCCCTATTTTATGTTTTATGTAGACACAGGGTCTCACTGAGTTGCTTAGTGCCTCACTGTTGCTGAACTCAAGATACTCCTGTCTCAGCCTCCCAAAGTGCTGGGATTATAGGTGTGCGCCACCACACGTGGCTCACTTTGTCCCTTTTTGTCTGACTGTTCGCTTGTATCCTTTATAATAAACCAGTAAATCTAAAAAAAAAAAATCTGGGGGACTGAAGGTGTAGTTTAGTGGTTAAGTACATGCCTGGCATATGTGAAATCCTGGGTTCTCTCCTAGCACCACAGGAAAAAAAGAATCTTTCCTGATTCTTTCTATTACATTTTTAAAATTTTTGATTTTTAGTTGTAAATGGACACAATAAATTTATTTATTTGTTTGTTTGTTTATTTATTTATTTTTATGTGGTGCTGAGTATCAAACACAGTGCCTCACATGTCTAGGCAAGCACTCTATCACTGAGCTACAACTCCAGCCCCTCTTCCCTGATTCTTGTTTGTAATATTATCTTTACTTATAATAAGAATGATAGGAATTAATTATAGAAAATTTTGAAAGTTATGCCATCCTGTATTGGCATAGAAACTCATAGTTACATGTCCAATCTGCTTACAGGTTTTGAAAATGAAAGGGGTGCTATTAGTGTGCACTAGTACCTCTGGTTTTTGTATATTTTATTATTTGTGTATATTCTTTTTTTTTTTTTTGGTACTGGAGATTGAACTCAGGGGCACTAGACCACTGAGCCACATCCCCAGCCCTATTTTGTGTTTTATGTAGAGACAGGGTCTCACTGAGTTGCTTAGTGCCTCACTGTTGCTGAGGCTGGCTTTAAACTCACAATTCTCCTGTCTCAGCCTCCCTAAGTGCTGGGATTATAGGCTTGTGCCACCGTGCCTGGCTATGTGTATATTCTTAATATGGTATTAATATACATGCTGGGGTTTTAATTTCAAATGTTTTTTTTTTTACTTCTTTATATTTTTGCTCATCTCCCTTTCTTCTCACCTAGGAGACATGTGTTAACCATCTATATGAATTTTCCCTATGCCAATAGAATCACATAGAAACATATGCAAGCAGATGCTTATTAACATATGCAGACAGTGCCCTTCACATGTATAGTAGAGCAATATAAATACAGGATTATGGGATGCACACTTTCCTGTATTTTGTTATTTGTATTTATTACCTAATGGAATTCTCTCCATTTAGCTGAAGTAACTCCAACCCCTTACTTTACATTTTACCTTTTTTTTGTTGTTTTTGGTTTGTTTTTTGGTACCCAGGATTGAACCCATGGGTGCTTAACCACTGAGCCACATCCCCAGCCCAAACTCCAACCCCTTTCAATGCTTGCATAACATTCCATAGTGTGGCTGTACCAGAATATATTCAGTCATTCCCTAATGTCAGCCATTCACTGTTTCCTGGTGTGTATGACTCCATGTGCAATTCCTTCCCCAAGAACTCATTTGTTACATTTATCCTTTATGTACTGGTGCTTTCATTTCTTGGAACAGATTCCCAGGAGTAGGACCACTAGATCTAAGAGTAGATAAATTTTCAATGTGATAGATTTTTCCAGATTACTTTTCTAAGTTGCTACCACAGTTCCCATTTCTACCTCTTTAATCTTTGCCTGTTTAATGAAAATAAAATGTCATCTCATTTTTCTTCCACAAATTTTCCCCTACAAACTAAGGAATATGATCACTAAAACTCCACATCAGGTAGAGTGCTCGCCTCACATGTATGAAACACTGGGTTTGATCCTCAGCACCACATAAAAATAAATAAATAAATAAATAAATAAATAAATAAATAAATAAAGGTATTGTGGCCATCTATAACTAAAAATAATTTAAAAAAAACTCCACATCATGTACAACCACAAGAATGGGATCCTAATTAGAATAAGTTATATTTCATATTTGTAAAATATGTCAAAATACACTTTACTGTCATGTATATCTAAAAAGAACAAATTAAAAAACTAAAGAATATGCATATCTTTTCATATATTTACATGCCATTTGGATTTGTTCTTTTGTGATTTGCCTGTTTGAGTATTTGGCAATTTGTCAGAGCTCTTTATAGAAATATTTAAGATATATACACATTCATGTATATATAATATGCACTCACACACACACTTTGCCACTTGACTAGAAAATATTGTTTTTCAATTTCAACTTTTAGAAATCACAGTCTTATTTCAATGTCAATTATCAATTAATTCCATTAAAAATATATATGTATATCATGAAAAAAAAGAAAATATTGTTTTTCAAAATCTGTAATTTCCCTGTTGGCTTTGCTTATGAAATCCTTCACGATACATTTTCATTTTTCAAATATGCCTTTCTGTTTTGTTTTAGTTTTGTTCATCTTCTGGGTTTCCTGTCTTAATTGGAAACTTCCTTTTTTCTCCATTTACTTTTAATTTTTGAATCTCATCTAAAATTGAGATTTTTCTTAAACTACAAAAATGAAAAATAAAATCATACTTGTAAAAATGGCCCTTTATGGAGCTGGGGTTGTGGCTCAGTGGCAGAGCACTTGCCTTGCATGTGTGAGGCCCTGAGTTCAAGTCTCAGCACTGCATATAAATAAATGAATAAAATAAAGGTCCATCAATAACTAAAAAAAAATTTTAAAAATGGTTCTTTAGTTTTCCCAAGATAATTGATTAAATGTTTTGTGAGGTCTCATTTGTTCAGTCCACACATAAGAGGTCAGGCCCTGGATCTGTCATGGTGGAAGTATGGATAATAAGACATTTCACAGAAGGGTTATGTGAAGAGAAGTTTGGCTCTGAGAGTCAAAGTTCAAAATCAGCACAAACAGCACATGGCAGAGGAAATGCAACATGCTTAGAGAAATGATGACTCCAAGTCAGCAAGATCTTTAATCTGAACGTGTGTTAAGCAAAAGTGAGCCAGTCAGAAAGGGGCTGAGAACACTGTGAAAATAAATAAGCCAGCACCAAGGAAACTATCTGGGTGAGACAGAATATGAGCTTAAGTTTTATTTGCCTTGACACAGGCAATGCCTCTAATGACATTGTCTGAGGTCAGCAGATACCCTGGTCTCTTACTGAGCTCATTTGGTACCCTGGAAGCTGTTTTCCCCCATGTAGCTTTGCAAGGATGAGGGTATGTGATGGTCTATTGCTACAAGCATTCTAGCCCACAGACAGTTCATTTACTTATTCATTCAGCAAGAATTTAAACTGACAAAGTCCTGTTCTCAAGAAGATAGTTCTCTAAAGGAGGAAGCAGACCTTAGATAAGAAAAAAGAATAAAATAGGATATGAGCTAGGGATAGGTACTAGGGAGAAAACTAAATCTGGGAAGGGAGATAGGAGATATAAAGATAGTTTTAAAACAGATGAGAATGTAACATCTGGAACAAGACCTGAAGGAAGTGAAGGTGTGCTCCATTAAGAGATTTAGAGAGAGAGAGCATTCCAAGTGAAAGGAGTAGCAATTGCAAAGGCCCTGAGGCAGGAGGCTGCTTGTAGCCTAATGTTGTTGAAGCCTAGTGAACCAGGAGGAAGGTGATTGGAGACAACATCACAGAGAAAAAGGGGGCCAGGTACAGTAGGGTCTCAGATCATATAAGAACTTTGACTTTTTCCTGGGTCAGATAAGAAGCCTTTGTAGGATTTTAAACAAACGAACAACATAATCTGGGTTACTTAAAAAAATAAAGTCTTTATTTTTAAAAGCAGTTTTAGAATCAGAGCAAAATCAAGCAGAAAGTACAGAGAATTGGGGCTGGCCAGGGTATAGCTCAGTGGTAGAGCACTTGTCTGGCATGCTCAAGGGCCTAGGTACAATCCTCAGCACACACACACACACACACATACACACACATACACACCTCAGAGAGGGACAACAAAGAAGGCCCAAATATTCTTTGTCTCCTCTCCCATAGCCATTCCCACAAATAGTTTTTATTCTTGGTGTGGTATATTTATGGATTTTGATAGCTGTCAAAGTTGCCATCATTCTGCTCTATTTCTAGATTGCTGAGAATTTTTGTCATGAATGGGTATTGGATTTCATCAAACACCTTTTACTGGTTTACTTTTTAACACTTGAACTTTTCCTCAGATAAATAAATTGACCGTCTGGAGCGTGTGTTTCATAACCTCTGGGAATGTATTAATGTGAACTGCTCTTGACAGAGATATCTCACTCTGATCTCTAGGTGCTCATGGAAATCAGGTGCGTGGACCTGGCAGGCCAAGTTCACATCCTGAACTGTGGTCTGTCTAGACCAGGCACTCCATTGTGAAATGTTACGGAGGACAGGATGCTGCTAATTTCTCTTGATGACCCCCTTTCTGTCAATGTGCAGTGCTGCAGGATAACCTCACAGCAGGGATTGTGTTGATTTTTCTGGTGTCCCTACTTATTTTCTCCTTCTTCCCTCACTCCCTTATCTCCTTCCTTCCTTCTTTCCTTCTGTTCTGGGGATGGAACCCAGGGCCTTGCTCATGCTAGGCAAGTGCTCTACTAGTTACATCCCCAGCACCCTCTGTACTTATTTCTGCACTGAGACCACACACATGGTTTTATTTCTTGTTGCCAGTGGGTTTTGCTTCTTCCTCCCTTTGAGGAAGGCCCACAGCCCCCATGGGTTTCCTCCCTGAGAGCTGCGGTGTTAGCTGTGTACTATGTGGCTGACCTCAGGCAGGGATCCAGGCCAGGTCCTCAAGAGACAGAGGAGATGGCTTTGGGCCCTGTGGTCAAGACAGAACATTCACTTCCTCTTGAGTTAGGTGAAAATATCAGATCAGCAATTTTCACCACACTGGAGAGAAAAAAAGGGAAATTTCAGTTTCCCAGTGTTGGCAATTACTCAACTATAAATACATCCTCATGATTAGAGACTTCTCTAATGAGGAATCAAGAGCTACTGGATCTGTATTAGGAGAGTACCCTTGAAAATAAGATGATTCAACAGAGTCTCTGTTTATAATGAGCCAAAGAAAACCAACTTCACCTCATCAGGACCTCCAGATTCTACCACCAAATGTTTCTCCAGTCAGCAAACATCTGTCTCTGCCACCACCAGCTAAGCTCAAGTGATCCTCCTGCCTTAGCCTCCCAAGTTGCTGGAACTATAGGCACATGGCACTGCCTATCCTGAAAATGTTTTCAGAGTCTCAAAAAGCTCTGGTTTATGCAGGTTCTATCTACTGATATACACTATATCAGAAACTAAAATGGGGCCAGGAGTGATGGTACAACACCTTCAATCCCAGGGACTTGGGAAGCTGAGGCAGGAAGATTGCCAAGTTCAAGGCCAGCCTTAGCAACTTAGTGAGATCATTTCAAAATAAAAAATAAAAAGGGCTGGGAATATAGCTCAACTCATAAGGTGGCCCAGATTCAAACCCCAGTACTACCAAAAAAAAAAAAAAAGAAAAAGAAAGAAGCAAAGAGAAATAAATTAAAATGGAGAAACATTTTTAAAAATTATTTTATAATTCAATTTAGAATAAATCCAGTAACATTAACATAAATGATATATTATGAAAAATAACTGTACTATTCAAATAAAAAAATTGGTGAGTATTGTTTTACGTGTTTGCAAGTCTTTTATTGTCTGGCTAACAGAAAACAGCTGGATTCTCATATCTATGTTTACATTCAATTTGTTTGATATGTTATTTTGGTTGAAGTATATAAAGAAAATATGGCCTTACAGGTAAGTAGTTGAGAAAGAGAGGAGTATTTTAATAGCCTTTTGGATAATCTTCTCTGATAATGTACCAAAATTTGACAGTGGCTATTTCTTTAAGGTTATTTACAATGGCTGGTTGCAGTGATACATGCCTGTAATCCTATCAACTCACGAAGCTGAGGCATAGGATCATGAGTGGAGGTCAGCCTCAGCAACTTAGTGAGACTCTGTCTCAAAATAAATAAAAAGGGCTGGGGATGTGGCTCAGTGGTAAAGAAACTCTGGGTTAGATTCCTAGTACTAAAAAAAATTAATTAATTAATTAATTAAAAAATAGAAAGAACTGGGGATGTAGCTGAGTGGTAAAATAACTCTGGGTTCAATTTCTAGTAATGGAAAATAAAAAACAACACACAGCTTCATTACAATGTAGACTCTGAACCACATCAACGAACTTTTCATACTCTATATTAAAATCTGTTGGTAGATCTTGCACTTTGAATGGAACTTTTACCTACAAGTGGTTTTTCACATCTTGTGTTATTTGGAAAATATTGTGTTTATGCAGATCTTCCAAATGTTTACACATCTTATTATACAACATTTAAAAACCATATTTGTTAATAAGATCTCTTCAGAAATGTCTTTAAGTATTGGGGAGCTATCACGCTCATAGTGGTGAACTACTGTTTTCTAAAATAATTTTTACTCAAAAACTCAAATTTTATCCTCAGCAATACGGTGGGTATTATTTTCCTTGATATGACAGGCTCAATTCTTTTAGTTTTAAGGAAAACGTTTTTTAAATACCAAGTCTGAATAGCCAGTTTGTCAGTTGTCCTTTCAAGTAAAAATGCATTCCAGGAAAATGGTGGCTATCATGGGACAAGTGCTTTTCCTTGAGTGGGCCATGCTTCAGTCCGCAGAAGTGCTCTCTGTGGACTTCCCGTTTTGTCACAAACAGTATTAAAAAACATGTACTTGAGGTTGAGATTACAGAAAAGTAGTAAATGGTTACTGCTGTACCAAGAACATTCTTATGAGAAATTGGCTTTTTAATTTTATTCTTTTATCTTGGCAATGGCATGGTGGTGAAATACATGATGAGAGTGCCTTTTAGTGACATTGTCCAGATCCTGATAAAATGCCAGATGTTTCATCCACCACTATTTTTGCAATCTCAATTCAAATACTGACACAGTGAAAAAGGCAATTCATTAGTTTGTATTATTATGAAAATAGTTTGACTTCATAGAACCCCTGAATGTGTTTTGGACACCTTCAGGAGACCTCAAAGTCCATACTTTGAAAACAATTAAATGGATCTATCAACTGAATTTTTCTTTGTGCAGTGCTGGGAATAAAACCCAGGCATTGTGCATGCTAAGCAAATGTTGTACCATTGAGCTACATCTCTAGCCCAGCTTGATGTTTTTTTGTTTTTTTTTGTTTCTTTTCAGTACCAGGGATTGAACCTAGGGGCACTCTGCCACTGAGCTACATCCCAGTCCTTTTTTATTTTTTATTTTGAAACAGAGTCTCACTAGTTACCCAGGCTGGGCTTGAATTTGCAATCCTCCTGCCTCAGCCTCCCAAGTTGCTGAGATTATGGGCATGTGCCACTGAGCCCACTATTTATTACTTTTTTAGCCTATTTTATAATTTTTATTAGGATTTATCAATCAGAATTGATAGCATTTCTTAGCTGGTTTGTCATCCAGGGCAACAACTGCCTGTCAAGGTCCAAGACTTCATTCAATTGTCAATATTTTAATTCCAATATTCAGATATTTATTTCATTCTCCCTTCAGTTTATTTGACATCTGGCGTAAATATAAAAGTTATTAAGGAAAGACTTAATTTACAAATTTTTTGCATCATCCAGAGATAACTGGATGTAATGACTAAAAGCCAAATTAAAATGTCTAAAAATTGTCTAAATATTTGGTTGAAATGCTAGACTTTTCCCTTAGTATACATTGGCACTATCAGTACAAAATTTAATATCAAAAATTTCATGTTGTTTTTATTTGTTTTTGTGTCAGGGATCAAATTCATGACCTCATACATGTTAAGGACACCTCTACACTGAGCTATGTCTCTAGCCCCCCAAGAAAGTTTTCATATGCATATTTTTCATTGAAACCATTTTTCTTGAGCAACTGACAATCAAATTTACTATGTGGTTAACCAGGTGTGGGTGGTGCACACCTGTGATCCCAGTAAGTTGAGAGGCTGATAGAGGATCCCAAGTTTCAGTCCAGTCTAGACAACTTAGATCCTGTCTCTAAATAAATAGAAAGGGTCAGAGCAGGGCGTGATGGCGCAAACCTATAATCCCAGTACTTTGGAAGGCTGAGACTGGAGAATCATGAGTTCAAAGTCAGCCTCAGCAATGGAGAGGTGCTAAGTAACTCAGTGAAACCCTGTTACTAAATAAAACACAAAATAGGGCTGGGGGTGTGGCTCCGTAGTCGAGTACCCCTGCGTTCAATCCCTGGTATGCAAAAAAAAAAAAAAAAAGAGAAAAAGAAAAAAAGGGTAGGAGATGTAGCTTAATGGTAAAGTGCCCCTGGGTTTGATTTCCAGTACCTGAAAAAAAAAATGAGTATATGCTTTCAGTTATTGTTCCATATTATTTGCAAGGCTCACTAAACAATCTTCACTCAAATTTGCATTTTAAGTATATTATTAAAATGATTCTATGTGGAAAAGAGACAGCAATGGGGTGTCATGTTGCATGCCTGTAATCCCAGTAACTCTGGAGGCTGAGACAGGAGGCGTGTTGCGGGGGTTAGGGTCCATCCGGAACCAGCGGGTCGAAGGGGCACCCCCACACTCAACTAGCAGTGGAAGTTGGGAAGAGTTGGAGCTGACTAGTCTGCCCGTTCCCAGCCCTCTGCGCAGGACAATCAGAAACGCCAGGGAGACCATTCAAAGCAAGTACTCGTTTAATTAAGGAACAAGCATTCAACTTATAGGGCCCTTCGGCCAATCAGAGACAATGCACATAGCCAGCAGCTGTCCATGTGACCAGGCACACAAGCTCCCTGAATTCTGTCCGCGAGCTGATCACGTTCATGGAACCAACAGTAAACCAATCACATAGTCCCTCCTTCCTCTGTGCCCTTCCGGTTTACATACTTTTCACAATGGCTAGTTGCCACTTTAAGGGCGTAGCATGGAGCTAGCTCCCCACAGAGTGTGAGAGGTCAAGGCCAGCTTGGACAACTTACTGAGACCCTGTTTCAAAATAAAAATTTAAAAAGCTGCAGGTGTAACTCAGTGGCAAAGTGCCCCTGGTTTTGATCCTCAGTACTGAAAACAAACAAACACACACAGAGAGATGTGGCATTGACAATGGTGGAAAATTATAGGCTGGCCTCTAAATTTTCTAAGAAGTTGTAGTAGCCTCAGAGATGTGCTGCCTAGGCTTCTCAGTTGGGGAAGCACAGCCTGCCAGCTATCAGTTCCTTCAGGATCTCAGCCACAGATTCTGGCCTTACTCCACCCTGTCAGGAGATGAAATGAGTGGGGCATTTTGGCTTAATGCTGGATAACTCTGACGTTTTGCTCCAGAACTTTCTGTTGGGGAGGCCCCGGCTTCGTCAAGCCCGTATCACATTCTTCTCCCTCGGTCCAATCCTATTTCCACTCCTTTCCTTTCATGTGTTCATCCCTAATGAACTAGCAAGATGGACCAGCATCTGTTTTCTAGAGAACTCAATCTCAGACAACCGTTTGGTCATTTCAGTAGGTCTTTGCTTTATGAGAGGGAATAAAAATCTAGATCTTGATGATACATCTATATTGGCCTCGTTCTTTTTTGAGATTCTAAAAAAAAATCCCATAATGGTCAGAGATGCTCTATTTTTAAAAAGCACACAGTAGATTGTTTAAATTTTTGTTTTTTAGTTGTAGATGGACACAATGTCTTTATTTTTTTATTGCTTTGTATGTGGTGCTGAGGATCGAACCCAGGGCCTCACGCATGCAAGGCAAGCGTTCTACCGCTGAGCTACAATCCCAGCCCTCTGTTTAAATTTTTGATTAAATTTTTAAAAATTTAAGATGTTTTTCATTTTGGGGGATGGAGATGCAGCTCAATGGTAGAGTGCCTGCCTAGCATGTGCCAAGCTCTGACTTTAATCTCCAATACCATGTTTAAAAAGTTCTTCAAGCCGGGCACGGTGGCGCAAGCCTGTAATCCCAGCACTTAGGGAGGCTGAGACAGGAGAATTGCGAGTTCAAAGCCAGCCTCAGCAACGGCAAGGCACTAAGCAAAACTCAGTGAGACCCTGTCTCTACATAAAACACAAAATAGGGCTGGGGATGTAGCTCAGTGGTTGAGTGCCCCTGAGTTCAATCTCCAGTACCAAAAAAAAAAAAAATTCTTCATTTTCTTTATTGTCTCATCAGTAAAATATATTTTTTAAAATGTGGAAAGTGGAAAAAATATTTGTTTTAGGTGTTTTGGTATTCCAAATGTTTATTTGGGAAACAGACTCATGATATTCTTCAAAATGTATCCCAGTGATGTTTGCAAATATTTTTTATTTCAACATTAACAAAATGTTAATGTTTTATTCACCAGCATTAACAAAACATTATTGCCATTCCTTTGACATATGTAATTTTTTGAGCTAATGATTACGGCAATAACAAAAGTAAGCCATTCATATTGGGAGTTGAAATAGCTAAACTGTTGTTTATTTTGGAGTGCTTTTTTTTTTTTTGTACTAGAGATTGAACCCAGGGATGGTTTTACCACTGAACTACATTACCCCAGTCCAGTCCTTTTTATTTTTTTATTTTAAAGCAGTGTCTCCTTAAGTTGCTGAGGGTCTGGGTTAAGCTGCTGAGTCTCCCTCAAACTTGTGATTTTCTTGTTTTAGCTCTTGAGTTGCTGGTATTATAGGCATGTGCCACCATACCCAGCAGAAGTGCAAATTTTAGACTGATTCTTGCACAGCATTAAAGCAGCTCCTGCCAGGTGTGGTGGTGGATGCCTACAATCCTAGCAACTTGGAAGGCCAAGGCAGGATGATGACAAGTTAAAAACCAGCCTCAGCGACTTATTGAGGCCCTAAGAAACTTAGTGAGACTGTTTCAAAATAAAAAGTGCTGGGGATGTGGCTCAGTGATTAAGTGCCCCTGGGTTCAATCCCTAGTACTGAAAAAACAAAAACAAAACAAAAACAAAACAACAACAAAATTCCCCCAAACTGCTCCCTGCCATTTTCAAGTTTGCATTGTATCAGAAAATTCCTAGGCTGAAGTTTATTATTACCACTTCAAAAGATTTATGTTTATAATTCCAAAGGTTTGTGGTTATGATATTTCTTAAAAACTTTAAGAAACATATACAAAATTCACTGTCCCATCCTTTTGTTTGTTTTCCATATTTAAAAAAATTTTTTTTTAGTTTTAGGTGGACACAAGACCTTTATTTTTATTTATTTTTATGTGGTGCTGAGGATTGAACCCAGTGCCTCACACATGCTAGGCAAGCGCTCTACCACTGAGCCACAACCCCAGCCCCTGTTTTCTATATTTTATTGCAAATTCTTTCATGAGCAAATACCAAAACACCACACTCTTAACTATTCACAAGAAACTCAAATCATCAGCAATTCATGATCAAAGTAGAAACAATAGAACCAAAATAGAAGCAATAGCAATGATGTGATTTGAAGATAATAATAAAATGGCAACTCTCCTAAATCTCAGAATGACTGCCTGCCAAGCAGAATATTTCTCACATTGATTTTCACAGGAGGCTCTTCACTACTAGAAAATCCTACATCATTGGATTGATGAACTAATGAATTTATATTAGCATTTTACATTCATCATTAATTTTGCCTCTCAGTGCAGTTACTATTGTACTCTCTTTACTAACAGATACTGAAACACTTCAATAATTTATCATATGTACCTATTTGTTCACATACATTCACATACATGTATAGTTAATAGGACAAATTAAAAACAATGGAAATGAATCAAATTGACCTTTCGATTTTAGAGGTGTAAGGTAAAAAGCAGCCTTTTGTTCTTAGTTTTAACATCCCTTCCCTAAAAGCCTAAGGCAGCTCCTGCCCCAGGTGGTTCCTCTCCTGAATCTTCCACCGGAAAAGACAAAGCCTAACCGCTCAGGTTAGCACATCAAAGAAGACAGACCGCTGCCGTTTATCTGCCACGCCGATTTTAAAGTGACCAATCCATAGCTTGCCACGTTTCTGTAGCCGGCCCTGTCCCACATTCCCTCTGCCCTTTTTCTCCTTCCTCCTCCCGGGGGCCCACCCCCTGAATAAAGGATCTCCTGGCTGCATCAGGTGTCGTGTATGGCTGGCTGATACCCTAGCAAGAGGAAAGTTAGATATCCTCCCTTGCTTCTATTCCTGAATAAACACTTATGTCGACCACTTTCTGGGGTACCTATTCAGTTCCTGCTTCTGGGGAATCACCTCTTCCCCTCAATACAAGCTGCCTGGCTTGGTGCCATTGCACATGTCTGTAATCCCAGCAATTTGGGAGGCTGAAGCAGGTGGATTAAGAGTTGGAGGCTGGTGCTGGAGTTGTAGTTCAGTGGTAAAGTGCTAGCCTAGCATGTGTGAGGCGCTGGGTTCGATCTTCAGCATCACATAAAAATAAAGGTCATATAGTTATATATGTATATAGGGTAATAAAATCTGATTCATTTTACTATCCTTTCTACCCCCACACCCCCTCCCTTCCCTTCACTCCTCTCTACCTAATTTAAAGTAACTCTATTCTTTCCCAGTCCCCTACGCTTGTGAATTAGCATCCGCATATCAGAGAGATTGATGGCTATCAGTGCTTATCTTCTGGCCACTTAGGAGGTCTGTGACAAGAGAAGAAAGTGGCCTCTCTGGGTCTCTGGTTCTATTGGTAGTTCGCTCTGAAGGCCCTGCCTGGGAACTCCAAAGAGAGGTACACCTATATTTTTATCTCCATTTCTTTACTTTTAACTTTATCACATTTGATGCTTGTTATTTGTTACCCACATAGTCCTAATTAAACATTTCTTTAGCAAGGCTTAAACCCACCACTCCTTTTGATAATGAGGGTCAATGTAAAAAGATTCTTATGTGAGTGAGCTACATATGTTTAGCCTATGAATATAGGGCACGAATGATGTTTACATTAAGGGCCTAGAGGTGGATTCTTTTTGTTTTTGGTACTGGGGATTGAACTCAGGGGTACTTGACCACTGACCTACATCCCCAGCCCTAATTTTCTTTTTCTTTTTTTTGGGGGGGTACTGGAGAGTGAACTTGGGGGCACTTGACCACTGAGCCACATCCCCAGCCCTATTTTGTGTTTTATGTAGAGACAGGGTCCATTGAGTTGCTTAGCGCCTCACCCTTGCTGAGGCTGGCTTTGAACTTGCTTTGAACTTGCGATTCTCCTGTCTCAGTCTCCCAAAGTGCTAGTGTAGGAGCACTCCAACCCCTCCCTTCCATCCTTCCCCATTCTATGCTAATAGACTGTGCTGTTGCCAGAGTGCACCCCTTTGTTTGTGACCTTTGGACCTCATTGGTCCAAAAGTGCATAGTTTCTGGAATAAACAGTGTTTTCTGCTCCTCGCCCTGGTGTCCCTGCTTCTTGTCCCGTGTGTCTCTGCGTCTCGCTGGGGCAGAGCAGATTTTTACCTACACCTCAGGGCCTGGGGAGATTGGCTCCATGAATTGTCACCACCGTCCAGAGAGACCTCATATCATCTTCCCCCGGGGACCTCTTTTTCCTCATCTCTCTGGACCCCAACTCTTCGAGAAAGCCACGTGGCCCTTCCCCCTCACCCCCTTTATTATAGCGATATGCTAGGATTACAGACATGTGCTACCTTCCCCCGGCTGGAGTAATACCCTAGTGTGGGGATGTAGTTTTAGTGGCATTAAAACATCTCAGATTTTAATATATGTGTATATATATATGTGTGTGTATATATATATTTATGTACACACATACATGTACATATATATGTTTCTATATATATGTATATGTTTCTAGCATATATATGTTTATATACACACATACATGTACATATATATGTACATATATATGTTTCTATATATATGTATATGTTTCTAGAATATATATGTTTCTAGCAGATACAACCTTGTAAATGGGAGTTTTAGGGTCTTCAATAGTAGGATTTTTAGGGATTATGAATTGTATCTCCTCATCAAAACATGAAGACACAGATGTGTGTAAAAATATTCATCGAGTTCATTGGTTCAACTAACAAAGGTTACACTTGTCCTCATCTGGACGGTAAGGTGACCAGCAGGAGGGCTGAGGTCTGCTCCAAGGAAGCACCTCAGCAGACAGATGCTGAGGTCTGCAGTTTCCCTGCTTCTAGCAGCCAGAGTGGGCTCTCCTCCAGTTCCCTGTGATGTTAGCTACTGCTAGACACTGTGTGGAAATTACTGTCAGTCCTACTCCAGCTGTGTTATCTCCCTCCCCTGTTGCTTCTCTGCTACCCCAAAATTTTACACTCATTGCTTCTGTAAACAAAGTTTATAGGAAGTGAATTCTGCAGGTGTCTGCAGATAAACTCTCTTTGGTAGGTTTATCCCTGGAGCTGAAAAACTTTGGTCTCTGTTCACCTGAAAACCACCTGGGGAATAGATAGAGAAGAATGGAGGTGGGGGATCCTGAAGGCTGGGTTTGGCAGAGTGCTGCCTAAGAGAAGCTTTGATTTCTCTATACTTAACCAATACTTAAATAGTTCTTTATTTGTGCTAGGTGGTGATCTAATCACTTTACACTTTTAGTTCATTTATCATCATCATTCTCATTTTTACTTTTAGCTCAGTTAATCCCCTTAATAATCCAATGAAGTAGTGGCTGTTCTCAATTTGAAGGCTCCAGATTTTCAGAGTCTAACACAACCACCTAGGCCAGATTTTGAAGTAAGGTTCAAATAATGTGGGAGGGCACAGTAGTGGGAACAGTAATCCAAAGCCCTTACATTTTGAGGGTGTGAGGAAGGAGGGTGCTATGGTTTAGATATGGTTTGCTTCTTCCAAAACTAATGTTGAAATTTAATCCCCATCATGACATGTTAAGAAACAGGACCTTTCACAGGTGACTGCGATTCTGCTTTCATGAATGGGTTAACCCATGCATTGCATTAGTACATTAATGGGTTGTCTTGAGAGTGAGTCTGCCATATAAGCCAGTTTGGGGTTGGGGATGTAGTTCAGCAGTAGAGCACCTGCTTAGTATATGTGAAGCCCTGTGTTGGATCCCCAGCATTGCTGGGGCTAGTGGGGGAAGAAGGGGAACCAGTTTGGCTAGGTTCCTCTCTTGCTCCTTGTTTCTTCTATTATGATGACATGTGCCATCATGTGATGTCATGTGACTCTTCAGCATGAAAGTCATTGCCAGAAGTGTCTCCTCAATTGGGAGCCAAGAACTGTGAACCAATGTAACCCTTTTTTTCTTTATGACTTGCTGATTATGGTTTGGATATGGTTTGAGCTTGGCCCCCAAAATTTCTTGTGCTGGAAGCTTGGTTCTCAATGTGGTGGTGTTGAAGTGGTGAAACCTTTTTAAGAGATGGATCCTAGGAGAGGCCATTAGGGGTGCCAGCCTCAGAAGAGGTTAATATGATTCTGGGATCCTAGGTAGTTTTCTCCAGAATGAATCATTACTAAAGAACAAAACTGGCCTCTTCCTACTCTGGCCTCTTTGTCATGTGATTTCTCCATCTCCCACAGCTCCCATCATGATGCCATTTGCCATGAGGCCTTTACCAGAGTTGGTGCTATGCACTTTGGACTTTCAGCCAAATATTTAGCTCTCTGTAAGTTAAATAAACCTATCTTCTTTATAAAGTACCCAGCCTCAGGTATTTTTCTAATAGCAATGGAAAATTGACTAATATACTTATTTAGTCTGTGGTATTGTGTTATTAGAAACAGAAAATGGAGTAAAAACAGAGGTTTCTCTTGGAATTCTGAATTGATTGCTACAAGGCTGGAGTTTTTTTAGGGTCCTTGCTTGGCTTTCAGAGATGGAAGTGCAGGGATAGGCAATGTTATGGAGGTAGTAAGATAACATGAAAACAAAACCCTAAAAACATGTTGAGAGAGGGGGCTGGGGTTGTGGCTCAGTGGTAGAGCACTTGCCTCACATGCATGAGGCACTGGGTTCGATCCTTAGCACCACATATAAATAAATAAATAAAGATATTGTATCCATCTACAACTAAAAAATTTAAAAAAAAACAAACATGTTGAGAGGGCTGGGGTTGTGGTTCAGTGGTAGAGTGCTTGCCTGGCATGTGTGAGACCCTGGGTTTTGTAATGCCCAGATCACGGCCACCCTAAAGACCACCAGGGAGACCGAGGCACGTGTAAAAACAAAGAGCCTTTATTCGGGCTTAAGCTCTGACTCTCAGACCTCACCGCTCAGTGGGTGGAGCAGAGAGGCCCAAACAATAGCTCAGCAGGTTTTTATAGGGGGAGGGGACAGGTGGTGGCAGTGGACATGACGCATGCATTGCATCACTACGTAAACACCAATTACAATTGTACAGCACCTGTGGTGATAATAGTGACCACTCAGAGTTAGAGGGGTGTCCGTAACATTTGGCGGGACCCAATCATGGCTTTTGGGAATTTTTTGAAAATGACCAACTACAAGGTGAGTTTAAGTGACCCACGTGGGTTTAAGCAGACTCAGACCTCAGGAATGCCAGGTATGTGATTCTTAACCTCTTTGTCTGCTCTGAGGGTGGTCCCTGAGTGGCTTCAGCCTTGAGCAATGTGTATATTTTCCCAGAACCAAAACTCAGGCCTACTAATTTTTCTGGAGGGTCCAAAGCCTGTCATGGGGTTCATTTTAGCTCGGGTCTTTCAGGTTCCATCCTTAGCACCACATATAAATAAATAAAAAGATCCATTAACAACTAAAAAAATATTTAAAAATCACGTTGAGATATGGGGCCTGAGTTTTCTTTGTCATTTTCAAGCATATTGTTTATAGTTTCATGAAAGACTTCCTTAAAGAAAAGTTGACAAATAAGCTCCTTGTTACTTGAACAACCTTAATAATTAGATACAAAAGAAATTTTCCTTAAAGCCATCAAAGGAAAACCTGAGGTCAAACTGGCAGTTTACCTGCTAGGGCAGACTTTACAAACATACACAATATTAACTCTGAAGGCATAATCATTTCTCTGAGAAGGGGTTCCCGCACTGTCATTAGCTACTCACAGAGGCCAAGGAGCGCCCAAAAGATGCAGAATCCCTGCTGGACACTATCCGTTTAGAGACCCCGAGATAGCAAAGCCCAAGAAGGGTGGGAGAAAGACTGCAGTTTGGCAGTTTGCCTTCTGGTTTGACAGGTCAGGGGAAAGCCTGGGCTCTGGGAGTTGCTTCTTTTCCCTCTCTGGATCCTTGGGGGTCTACACTGCACAAGCAATACCCCCGTTCCGCCTGCAGTTGGAGTTCAAGACTGGTTTCCCTGAAGCCCGCCTCCTGGAAGGCCGACTTGAAGCCAGGGCGTGGCCGGCTCGAATCTGCTCCCAGCGCCAGAGCGGAGCCTGCAGCGGGTAACTCTCTATGGCCACCTGGGCCCGCACCGTCCTTGCCTCAGTGACTGTTTATTTCTTCGGCTGTGGGCGCCGCACCCAGACTCACGAACTCCTTTTCTCGGCGGAAGGAACGGGCCTCTCCGCGTGCTGCGTCCTACAAAATGTGATGACGTCGCGGAGGGCCGGCAGCAGGCACGGAGCGGCCGGCGTGCCTGTTAGTGTGGCCGCGAGGCGGGGAAACGAAAGGACAGCGGCTGTGCGGGTTTTAGGGCGGCGGCTGCAACAGCAGCAGCGCTCTGGGCGGAGAAAGCTGAGGCGACCGAACGAGCTGGGGATGGGGAGGACCGGGTGCCGCACCTCTTTCGGGTGCGTGTGCGACTCCGGGGTCGCACAGTGACGGCGACGGCGCCCCTGGCCCGGCATCGCCGAGGCCGCTTCGCCAGAGAGCTCGCGGCCGGCGGCGGGCCGGGCCATGAGGAGCGTCCGGGGCCGGGCCAGGCCTCGCTGACCTCGTCTCCGCGCGGCGGCCTCCCCCATTTCCGCTCCGGCCTTACGGCATGAGTGTCCGCCCGGGCCCGGGGCCGCGGCTGCCCCAGTCCCGCTGCCCGCGGGCGCGCTCAGGGTTCGCGGGCCCCTGGTGCTGATCCCGGTTTGCCGCGCCGCCTGCCCGCCCGCTGTATGCCCCCGGGGCGCGGCCATGGAGGTGGTGGGCGACTTCGAGTACAGCAAGAGGGACCTCGTGGGACACGGGGCCTTCGCCGTGGTCTTCCGGGGGCGGCACCGCCAGGTGAGCGCCGCCCGCCCAGTTGGCCAGGGCGAGGCCGGGACCCCTGGGGCGCAGCCCGACTAAGAGGTCCTGAAACTTGACCAAGCCGCAGGAGTTGAGGTCCCCCTACTTGGCTCGCCGCCTGGGGCCTGCCATTGTGCGCGCTGTCAGTGTCGCGGGGTTTGTTTTGGTAATGCGAGGATTGTTTTGAGGCCCGAGCCTCTAGGCAGCGCTCCACCTACCGACGGGCGCCAGGTCATTGATGTTCCCTCTCAGTCTGTAGTGCGCTTAGGGATTCGACCCCATATGCCGCCCAGGGAAGCCTTTCCACCTGAAGTTAACCAAAATGATTGCACTGTCCTTTGCATCTCGGGAGGCTCAATCAAGGACCTTTGGTCCCCCGCACTTCCAGCCCTGGGTTGCCAGGACTTGTCACCTTTGAGATCGATAATTGCAGACCCAGCGGAAAATGGGCGGGTTTCCCGTAAGCCTGAGGCTTTCTCCAACTGGGAATTAGTACTTTCCCCAGCGTTTGTTCCCGTATAGTACACACAGAGGAGCTCCATATTATCTTCCCCTCCTTGTTAGAGGAGCTCCGTGTGGGAAAGATCGTTGGACGCTTCATTTACAATAAAAATAAACATTAACGCACGTTCAAGCCTTTAAAATAGATTTTAAAAAAAGCTTTTGCAGTTTCGCAAGTAGGGTCACATGAGGTTTTAGAATCTGAAGAATTTGGGAAGGCACATTGGGAGTGGAAAGCATAAAGGCTTTGACTGTTCTGATAGTTGCCAAGGGGCATGTTAAAAGTAGGCTGTCTTCATTTGTTATGAAAGTAATGAAAAACTCAAGAAAAAAAATTAAAACACTGTATAATCTAGCCAAGCTAACAAATACTATTTTGTTAACTATATTATCTTCCAAATTTATATACACATTTCTCCATAACTCTTAGGTGGTTGTAAACTGAGTTTTTTCATTCGATGCTAGTTCTTGTTATGGTCTTCATATTTACTGTTTTTAGTAGCTGCGTTGTAGGAAATTGACTTGTTAAAGTGTAATTTATGAGACTATTTTCTTGTTGTTGAAATCGAAGTTCTTTTTTATTTTCCCCAGTGCCATACATTTATTTGCTAAAAGGATCTTTGTGCTTACAGATTTTTTTCTGTTGTTGTTTTTATGTAATACTTTCCAGGAGTGACACTGTTTTTCTTTTCAGAAAACTGATTGGGAGGTAGCTATTAAAAGTATTAATAAGAAGAACTTGTCAAAATCACAAATACTGCTTGGAAAGGAAATTAAAATCTTAAAGGTATGTTACATTATGCAGTGTTACATTCTAGGTTAAAGCTTATTCTAAATTTAATGAATATGTGATGATATTCTTTGCCATTTTGGTAATTGGGCCCAGGTTTGAGAATTCATCTGCTGCTCATTTTTGGATGATCAGTTTTTTTTTTTTTTAAACATTGAATATTCTGAAACTATTTTTTTTTTTCTTTTTGGGTACCAGGGATTGAACCCAGGGGCACTTAACCACTAAGCCACATTCCCAGTCCTTTTGATTTTTTTTTGTTTTTGGAGACAGCATCTTGCTAAGTTGCTTAGAACCTGGCTAAATTGCTGAGTCTGGTTTTTTGAGCTTGAAATCCTCCTGCTTCAGCCTCCAGAGCCATTGGGATTACTGGTGTGCACCAGCACTCCCAGCTTCTGAGACTATTTTTAAGAATCGAAGTGCATTCTGCTGTCATGTATAACTAATTAGAACTAATAATAATAACAACAAATAGATGTTTGTGGTTCTCTGCCAAACTTACAGGAATTCTGTGAAGAATGATTTTAGCTTCTCATAATTTCTTTTTTTCAGTTATTGTGTTACTGTTTGAGAAAAGGGCTCCATCTTATACATTGTTTTCCTCTTTTGTTGATCTATTACACATACAATTAAATTTTTGGGAATAGTGAGGGCACTTGGGGTCTTTTTTCTTTCCTTATAAATTGAAGAAAGTTATTTTCCTTAGCAGTGGTCTTTTTAGATGATTTACTGCCAATGTTATCCAAGGGTGAGGCTTTCAGGAAAAAAGTATTCCATGGTTAAATACATTTGGAAAATTTTGTTTACTAAATACCTGGGCAGTCACAAAACACTTGGCTGATTACAGTGAAAAATCTTACCAGTTTCAGTGTACTTAACCCAGTGTTTCCCAAACTAATACGAGCATGGAACCTTCATCTAACACTCAACAGCTTTCTTCATAATTTCCTGTTGAGAGTTCTTTGGAAAGAGTTATAGTTCTTTGGGCTAAGAATTATGCTTAGTTTTCTTGCAAGCTTATAATATACTTTTTAAAAGCACTTTGGAATTTTATATCTCTGTTGCCATTAGAAATTATATCAAATTTAGAAGACCAGTAGAAAGTCTTCAGCCCTATTTAAGTAGCATTTGCTTTGTAAACAAGAGTTCTCACTTTATTAGGAATCTAAAAAATTATAGTAAAGAAAATATTTAGATTTCGAGTAAAGTTTGGTCAGGCATATTTCTTTTCATTCTAATGAATTGAATTGTTCTAGCCTATTAATAAAGGCATAATATGCTAGAACTAGTACATATACATATCTGTCTGTACTTAATTTGTATTTACATACTGAAATATATTAAAATTAATAGGATACATATTAATATTTAAAATTCTCAATTTCCTTAACAGGAACTTCAGCACGAAAATATTGTAGCACTCTATGATGTTCAGGTACCTTATTTTGGATTATTTTTTTCCCTATTTAACATACATTTAAGTGAATTTTAATAAAAATTGCCTTAATTCTTTTGAAAAGAGACAATATGAGTGGTATGTTTATTAATAAATAAATTGTTTAAGATAGCAAATAGCAGTAGGTTGAAATAAAGTACTGTGTGAGTAAATTTATTAACAATTGATAATATACTTTGGGGGTAGTGTTATTTTAGGTCAAGTACAGGAGTACTGATACCAGATCTAGTATTTCCATAATAAATATGAAAAGGACTATAGTAGGCTATTTAAAAATATTTAAAAATAGCCCAGAAGCCAGACGGGGTGGCGCAAGCCTATAATCCCAGCACTTAGGCTGAGACAGGAGAATCGCGAGTTCAAAGCCAGCCTCAGCAATGGTGAGGTGCTGAGCAACTCAGTGAGACCCTGTCTCTACATAAAACACAAAATAGGGCTGGGGATATGGCTCAGTGGTCGAGTGCCCCTGAGTTCAATCTCCAGTACCAAAAAAAAAAAAAAAAAAATAGCCCACAATAAGAGTGTTTTTCTTTTCTTTTTTGGTACCAAGGATTGAAATCAGGAGTGCTAAACCAGTGAGCCATACCCCCAGTACTTTGTTTTTTATTTTGAGACAGGATCTCCCTAAGTTATGAAAATGTTAGTAAATTATAAAAGAACTATTAGAAAGTAAAATGAATAAAAACAAGAACACTATGCATGTTTATCACAGATATATCTATGGTTGCCAACATGGCATAAAGTAGAATTGCATTGTATTTGGAGGTGGGAAAGCTGGGTTCTAGTCATCTTCTAAGGTGAAATTTTTCTGTAGTCAGAATTATTCTTGGAAGTTCTTTTAAGAGGCCAGCTTTGGAGAAAATTACCATGTTATGGGTAGTGTACCAGTTGAATTAGTTGGTCCGTATTATGTTAAAATTTTTTTTTTCTTTAACATAACTTGAATCACACTTGGCTACTGTGGTGTTCACTGTGTGAGAGCCATGGAGAGAGACATGGAGAGAACTGCAGGTTCAGGTTTTCTCTACACTAATTACTCTAGGGCAGACCAATGTGCATGATTTACATTTCTTTTGTTTTGTTTGATTGTACAGTTGAATTCCAGTAAAGTAAATGGACATGTTATGTGATTCTGTTGTTTTTATTTCTAGTTAAAAACTTTTCTGTATTCATTTGTATTATTCAAATTCATTCAGTTTTGCAAATTTTTGAGTGGCTACCACATGCTAAGCATTGTTCTGAGTGCCAGGAATAAAAAATAAAGTCCTTGCTCTTGGAGTGCTTAATATTAGTGGGGTGAAACAAAATGGACTGTTCCAGATATACTTTTAAAACATGTATTAATTTTTGATGATTTCATATCATACCACAAAGAAACTAAACCTATATTATGTTTTGTTTTTTGCCATTACAGAAAAATGCTGTATCAATAATGCATACCTTCTGTACATATGTTTATTTCTTTTAAGTTCAAGAATTGGATGTACCAGATCAATAGTCTGCACATGTTTAAAATTTTTGATTATAGAGTAGTATTGTGCTTCAAAAAATTTGCAATTTAAACTTCCATGCACAGAATATGTGAGTGCTGTGGGTGTTTATTACCTGTTTAAATAGGTGTAATTTATTCTTTCATTCAGGAAATTCAAAGCAATATAGAAATGGGGGTGGTGGTGGTGGTGGTGGACCCTTTAAATTGGAAACTATATTCATCTCACAATCCCTAGTTGAAATGTCCATTCTCTTCAGAGCTGTTTGTGTAGTTTGTCTTAGACTATAGATAGAGGGCACCAAGTGGTACAAGCCAGTGCCTAGTACAAAAATTGTTAAATAATATTAACTCTTAATTTCTCTTTTCTTGAGAGGTACAGAAAACCCCAGCATTGCTGAGTCTGTTTTGCTTTCATAGTAGAGTATACTTAGATTTTATCTATCAGAATGAGAAGTATTTTTAAGTATCAGCTTTGGCTGAGAATGAGATAACATTAGGGAGACATGTACTCAAAAACTTGGAATTTTCAATCAGGAATTTCAAAGTGATTGCTTTAAAATGTTTTATTATTTTATACATTGTATGCTACTGGAACTAATGTATAAAAATAAATTTAAGCAGTATCAGTCAAATATCGTCTTGAGCATTTGGCTATCAAATAAACAGTCTTAATCTAGCATTTTAGATTTGCTTCCTTGATTCTGATTGTTTATCAAGGAGTACACTAGGTTTAGAAACTAGTACTTTTATTAACTTGAAATGAACATCATTTTTACTATCAGTTTTGGAGATCTGTCTAAAGTTTATTTTTATGTTTATTATTTTTCATTTAGTTATAACTACTGGTGTTAGAGCCCAGGGCTTCACTCATGCTAGGCAATCGCTTTACCACTGAGCTACATAAATATAAATAAAAATAAATAAATAAATATGTGTATACATATATATTTAATTTTTTAATTTTTTAATTTTTTTTGGTACTTGGGATTGAACCCAGGAGTGCCTAACTATTCAGTCACATCCCCAGCTCTTCTGATTTTTGTATTTTCAAACAGGGTCTTGCTAAATTGCTTAGGGCTTCACTAAATTGCTGAGGCTGACTTTCAACTTGTGATCCTCCTGCCTCAGCCTCCTGAGTCACTGGGATTACAGATGTGTGCCACCATTCCTATCCCATATGTTTTTTTTTTTTTTTAAATGGAGAGCTTTTATTATTTTGGTGTTGGGTTTGAAATAGCACCAAAACTGCTAAGTATGTCTCTACCACTGAACTACATCCCCAACCCCCAAACTGAGAACTTTTAACATTATAAAAATCAGTTTAGATGACACTTAAAACACATGTTCTCTTTCTGATTACAAGAGTATTTTATGTGCTTAGTTACAATTATCAAACATTGTCAGAGCTGGGCGCAGTGGCGCATGCCTGTAATCCCAGCACATTGGGAGGCTGAGACAGGAGAATCACAAGTTCAAAGCCAGCGTCAGTGATGACGAGGTGCTAAGCAACTCAGTGAGACCCTGTCTCTACATGAAAAAACAAAGTAGGGCTGGGAATGTGGCTCAGTGGTCGAGTGCCCTTGAGTTCAGTTCCTGGTACCAAAAAAAAAAGGAATGACAATTCCCAGAGATAAGCAGTTTGGTATATTTCTTTTAGATTTTTCTAAATATATTAATCCTTTGTCATTGATAGTTTTTATGCTTTTCATTATGAGAATTTGTACAGAAATACAATTTTTATTAAGCTTAATGTATCTTGAATATCTTTTCATAATTATAGCACTGAAGTAGTAAATGACAATTTATTTACATAAAACTCAATTATTGCCCTTGGGTTATCTTTTCCTTTTGGATACAATTCTGCAGAGAAAGTTGTGTACATGTTTTTGATTAGTTTTATAGTGTTCCTGTAGAATAACTTCCTTAAAGTGAAATTGCTTGGTCAAAGATATATCATTTTGCTTTCCAAAGGTTAAACCAATTTATTTTGACCAATAGTGACTTTTTTTTTGGACAATTTCATAGTAGGAAAATGTTTTAAGTTTTTATCTTTTTAAAAAAATTTTTTTTAGTTGTCGATGGATCTTTATTTTATTCATTTATTATGTATATGTAGTGCTGAGGATTGAACCCAGTGCCTCACACATGCTAGGCAAGCCCTCTACCACTGAGCCACAGCCCCAGCCCCAAGTTTTTATCTTTTTATTTCATAAAGTTTTAGTATATGTTGCCTTCTTTCTTTCTAACTTCTATTGTTGTTCTGATGCTTCTGTTGTGTTTATTTCTGTTACTGATTTTTTTGTGATTAATATTTCTTGAGCCAGTTAATGAGATATACAGAAATATAGTGGTGAACAAAACAGAAATGGTTTTTGTCTTTGTGGAGCTTATAATATATAAGGGGAAGATGATAATAAGCAAATACTTGCTAATTCTAAGTGTGCCAAGTGCTGTAAGGAACTATGGATGGGGTTTGGAAGAAACAATATAGGGGCAGAAGGGTGGATCCTTAGAAGGAAGGCTCCCTAAAGAAGTGATGTTTAAACAGACTTGATGGGTGTGTGGGAGAAAGGTAGACCGGGGGTTGGTGGGAGAAGAGCAAGTGAACTTGTGTGGGAGAATGAAGCCTTTTGTAAAGGCCACAGGCAAAAAAGTTTGAGGACCTGGGAGAAGGCCAGTGTGACCAGACCACAGGAATGAGAGAGAGGGAGTATTGTTTAATGATGCTGGAGAGGTTAACAGGGACTAGATGTGCTCTTTATTCTAAGGACAGTGCAAAAACCATTGAAGAGTTGTAAAAACAGGAGAGTGAAGTCATGCCTATTTTTTGAAGATAAATCTTGAGCATTCTAAGTATGAGACAAGTATTGTCAGTTAGGAATACTGTACTTCCATGTTTTTTTGATTGCTGACAAAACTGATACTTGAGAAAAAATAAAGTTGGAACCACATTCTCATCATTTTCCAAAATTATTTCCTAATGAATCAAAGGCTTAACCATGTAACATAAATAATAACAAACTTAGAATGATATTTAGATGACAGTATATACTCCAAGGGTTAGAAAGTCATTTTAAATCAAGAGAAGACATTCAGAGCAGGAGAATTGCAAATTAATATTTTTTTGGTACTGGAGATTGAACCCAGGGGCGCTTAACCACTGACCCACATCCCAGTCCTTTTTTTATATTTTATTTAGAGACAGGGTCTTGCTGAATTGCTCAGGGCCTTGCTAAGATGCTGAGGCTGGCTTTGAACTCACGATCTTCTTGCTTCAGCCTCCCAAGCAGTTGGGATTATAGGCATGTGCCACTGTGCCCTACGAGCATTACACATTTGAGGCCAGCCTTGGAAACTTAGAACTTTTCTCCAAAAAAGGTTGGGGGGAGCCAGGCGCGGTGGCGCACACCTGTAATCCCAGCACTTTGGGAGGCTGAGACAGGAGAATTGGGAGGTCAGAGCCAACCTCAGCAATGGCGAGGTGCTAAGCAACTCAGTGAGACCCTGTCTCTACATAAAACACAAAATAAGGCTGGGGATGTGGCTCAGTGGTTGAGTGCCCCTGAGTTCAATCCTTGGTACCAAAAAAAAAGGGGGGGTGGGGGCTGTGGTCATAGCTCAGTAGGGGCATAATTTGTTTTTAACCTTGTTTTATGACAAATAATACCATGACAGCCATAAAAAGGGACAAATAGCATATGATATATAACATATGAATCTCAGCATGTTAAGAAAAACAAGCTAGCCACATACTGCTGAATCTAATTTTGTGAATTTTGAGAAGAGACAGAACTAAGCAAGGGTGTTTGAAATCAGGAAAATCAGAACAGAATTGTCCCTTGGTAGCTGGGACAGATGTTAAAAGTGCATGAGAGAACTTTCTGGAGAGAAGGAAATGTAACATGTTTTGATTGGAAGTAGAGTCACGAGTGTGTATACGTACATTTGTTATAATTCACTGAACTCTACATTTAAATAAGTCTGAGTGTATATAAATTATATCTCTGTAACATACCAAAAAGCATAATTGGTAAATAATAGTTTGAGAAAGGGCTAGGGCTATAGCTCAGTGGCAGACCGGCTTGCCTAGCGTATGTGAGTCATTGGGTTCAATCCTTAGCACCACATAAAAATAAACAAAAGTGTTCTGTCCATCTACAACTAAGAAGAATTTACAAAAATAATAGTTTGAGAGAATATTTGCAACATGACAGCCACAGGCTGATATCTAAAGCAAATTCTCTCAAATTGATAAAGATAATCCAAAGAGAAAATAAGCAAAAGATATAAATTATTGGTTCTCATAAGAAACATAAAAATGACTAATTTTATGCATTATACTCACAAGGACTCAGGGAAATGTAAATTAAAGTTACAGTGAGATGTCACTTTGTCTCATCCATCCAATTGGTGAAACTAAAAAGTTCAGTAGTTCTTACTGGTAGAGTTGGAGAACAGAACAGTGTGGGATAGTTGCATGTGCCAGTTACAGAAATGTGAATTGTGAAAACATTTTTTGAAATACTGCTTGGTGATACCTGTTTCTGTTCCTTTGCTTCCATCCTCCTAGGAGTATCATATTCAACATTCTTTTTGTTTTTTTGATACCGGGGATTGAACTCAGGCTCTTGACCACTGAGCCACATCCCCAGCCCTATTTTGTGTGTTATGTACAGACAGGGTCTCACTGAATTGCTTAGCGCCTTGTTGTTGCTGAGCCTGGCTCTGAACTCGCGATTCTCCTGTCTCAGCCTCCCAAAGTGCTGGGATTACAGGTATGAGCCACCGTGCCCGGGTCAACATTCTTATCAAAGTGATTTTGTTAATGCAAGTCAGGGAACACTGTTCCTTCTGCACTGGCTCCTAATTTCTGTCACAGTAAAAGCCAAAGTCCTGTTAACACAGCCAAACCAGTTGAACTTTTATCAACTTCAAATTACTTTCATTTTTAGTGGCCATCACTTTTGGAGATCTGTATAAAGTTTATGTATATGTTTTTTTTTTGGTACTGGGGATGTGGCTCAGTGCTTTTTGGGCTTTTTGTGCTATTTTGTGCTTTATTTAGAGACAGAGTCTCACTGAGTTGCTTAGCGCCTCACTGTTGTTGAGGCTGGCTTTGAACTCACAATTCTCCTGTCTCAGCCTCCCAAAGTGCTCGGATTACAGGTGTGCGCCTCCAAATAACATGCCTTTATTTTGTTTGTTTATTTTTATGTGGTGCTGAGGATCAAACCCAATGCCTCATGCGTACTAGGCGAGCACTCTGCCACTGAGCTACAACCTCAGCCCCCCTCCCTTCCTTTTGAATCCAGGGCCTTTGCATGCTAGGCAAGCACTCTACCATTGAGCTACATCCATGGTTTTGAGACAGGGTTTGGCTGGGTTGCCCCAGGCTGGTTTTGAACTTATAATCATCCTGCTTCAGCCTCCCAAGTAGCTGGGAGTACAGGTGTACACCAATTGATCTGGACTTTCTTTTTTCCTTTATTAATGCATGTATGCAAGTATACATACACTCAACATTCTTTGAAAGCATGCAACCTTTTTTTTTTTTCCATGTTGGGGATGAAACCAAGGCTCTCAGTCTTCTAGGCAAGCACTCTATGACTGAGATACATCCCTAAACTTTTTTTTTTTTTTAAATTGGCCCTGACTTTACATCTTTGCAAATCAGGACCTCCTTCTTAATTTTATAGCATTTTTACTTTCTCCCCATGTCAGTGCCTCCTTAAGAGGTTCATAGGAGCAGTGAAAACAGCTTGTTCCTGTGGTTTCTCCTTCAGTTCCTCTTTCACCATTCTTTTGTGTTGAAATGGGTATAGTTAAGGACAGTATCTAGGAGAATAATTTCTGGATCATAAGGCATGTTGGGCCCAGCTTTAGTAGATACTGCCAGTGAATTGCTTTGTACTCACTAGCATGTGTTTGACAGTTCAATTGCTGTATATTCTTGCCAACACTTGGCTATTTTAAACATTAATTATGATTTTTATTTGCGTTTTCCTGTTGACTACTGATTTGAGAACATTTTGTATGTTTATTAGCCATTTGAATATCTTTTTGATGCTGGATGTGGTGGCTCACACCTGTAATTTCAGCAATTTGGAGACTGAGTCAAGACGATCGCAAGTTCAAGGTCAGCCTCAACAATTTAGTGAGGCCCTGAGTAACTTAGTGAGATCCTATCTTTTTTTTTTTTTGGTGCTGGGGATTGAACTCAGGGGTACTTGACCACTGAGCCACATCCCCAGCCCTATTTTGTGTTTTATGTAGAGACAGGGTCTCACTGAGTGGCTTAGCACCTCACTGTTACTGAGGCTGGCTTTGAACTCGCGATTCTCCTGTCTCAGCCTCCCAAAGTGCTGGGATTACAGGCGTGCAGCACCGTGCCTGGCTAGGATCCTATCTTAAAATAAAAGATATGAAAGGGCTTGGGGATATAGCTCAGTGGTAAAGGGCCTCTGGGTTCAATCCCCAGTACCAATAAATAAATAAATATCTTCTTTTTGAAATTAGTATGGAAATATCTTGCCTGTTTTTCCATTGGGTTGTCTTTTTTTTTTCTTTGTACTGGAGATTGAACTCAGGGGTACTCGACCACTGAGACACATCCCCAACCCTATTTTGTGTTTTATGTAGAGACAGGGTCTCACTGAGTTGCTTAGCGCCTCGCCATTGCTGAGGGTGGCTTTGAACTCATGATCCTCCTGTCTCAGCCTCCCTAAGTGCTGGGATTATAGGCTTGCGCCACTGTGCCCGGCTGGGTTGTCTTTTTATTATTAATTTGTTGGAGTTTAGCCAGGCATGGTGGCACATACCTGTAATACAGGAATGTGGGAGACTAAGGTAAGAAGATTGCAAGTTCAAGGCCAGCCTGAGCAACTTGGACCCTGTGTCAAAAAAAAATGTATTTCTTTATATATTGTGGACATGAGTCTCTTACTAGACATATGTATTTGAAATGACTTATCCCACACTGTAACTTGCCTTTTTATTCTATTAGTGGTTTATTTTAATGAACAGACATTCTTGATTTCAATATAGTCCAGTTATTGTTTCTTCCTTTTGTATTTAGTGTCATACTTAAAAGGCTGTCTCTACCTACCCTAGAGTCATGAAGATATTCTCCTATATTTTTTACCTAGTCTTTATTGTTTTGCCTTTCACATTTAGCTCTGCAATCCACCTCGAAGTGATTTTTTTTTTTTTTTTTTTTTTTTTTTGGTACCCGGGGATTGAACTCAGGGGTACTTGATTACTGAGCCACATCCCCAGCATATTTTTTTTTAAATTTTTTTTTTTTTAGTTGTTGATGGACACAATGTCTTTATTTTATTGCTTTGTATGTGGTGCTGAGGATCGAACCCAGGGCCTCATGCATGCGAGGCAAGTGCTCCACCGCTGAGCTACAATCCCAGCCCCATCCCCAGCATATTTTTGTGTTTTATGTAGAGACAGGGTCTCACTGAGTTGCTTAGTGCCTTGCCCTTGCTGAGGCTGGCTTTGAACTCGTGATTCTTCTGTCTCAGCCTCCCAAAGTGCTGGGATTACAGACATGTGCCACTTCCCCTGGCTCGAAGTGATTTTTATATGTGGCATGAGGTAGAGGTCAGGATTTAGTCACATTTACAAATGGGCAGCCATTTGACCTATAACCATTTATTGACCCAGACATTCCTTTCCTTTTTGTCTGGTAGTGTCTCCTTTGTTATAAATGAGTAGCCACATATGTGTGGGCCCATTTGTAAACTCTCTTCTATCTCTAGGCTTTTTCCATTGTTTTTTCTTCACTGTAGTTAAGCCTGGAAACCTAGAGGTATAAATCCTTCAACTTTTGTTTTTATTGTTCTAGATTACTTTTGGTTATTTTTGACATTTTCCATTTCCACGTAAATTTTAGAATCAACTTGTTAGCTTCCATAACACAAAACATCCAAGGATTTTGATTGAGATTACATCGAATCTTGGGAATTTCTTTGTAGAAAGGTTTTAAATTATAGTTCGATTTCTTTAATAGCTATTAGCTTTTGCAAATGTTTTATTATTTTTGTGTTTTTCATCAAATTGTTTTTCAATTCATGTTATCTAAATTTTCACATTGGCATACAAAATTGTTCATAATATCTCTTTTATTTTTAGTAATTAGGTTTTAATTCTTAGTTATTAAGGAGTTTGAGTAGGGGAATGATGGAGTGAAATTCTGTGACTTCACTTTTGTGGTTGGAGATGCTGGAGAGAAGCAAAGAATGAGGATTTCTAGCTCACTTCTCAGTTCTGTGTTCTGGCTCACTTCTCAGTTTTTCTGATTCTACAAGTACCTCTCTTCCAAGTTCTTTGGTGTCTCAATACCAGTTGTTTCAATTTGTCTATAAGTGACTTGACTGATTCTGTTAAGAAAAAGAACATTTTCTTTTTTCTTTATTAACTCTTTCCTGTCTTTTATAGTGACATGTTCCATATTAAGCACTTCATTTTTAAAAAATGTGTGCTATTTGTAAAGGGGGCCTGAAAGGAGGGGGTGTTCAAGAGAAAGAATGAGATCTTCACTGTTTTGAAGGTGGGTAAGGAAGGTGTGTATGAGAGGTCAAGATATTTCTATTTCATTTATTATTTATTAGATAGTGAATGAATGGAGAAAACTAAATAGGTATACCTCCTAAATTGTGAATACCAAAATGGGAATTTGACCTCTTCTCTTGAGTGAGCAGAAGTTATTTATGGCTGTTGAGCTTCCTTGGAAGAATTCCTAGCTCTTTTTCCTCTGCAGTAATTGGATATGGTGCTGTTACATGAATAAGCAAAACTGATCTGAGATAATATTGTACTTATACTTGAGAAGAAGAAAATATTATTGAAAATTGTCAATGTCGAATGATTTTGCATTATTTTAAGGATTACATGATGTTTGGTTTGGATTTGATCAGGTTTTGTGATAAAAACTGGCTGGTTCACAGTAGAGATGATTTAACTCTTATAAATATATTTTGTTTCCATTTCTGATGTTAGGAAGCATTTGTTTCTTACAGACTTGATCTTCTAGGCTGTTGGGTGCTGGCTGTTCTTTGCCTCCTTCCTGATTTGTCAGTGGAGCCCTGCTGTTAGGAAAGCCAAGTTAGTTGTGTAGGCTTTTCATGTTGGGATTTTGCTGTGGTGAAACTGGCTCCTTTTTCTTTAACAGATAGTAAATGTCATCTCCATTCTTGTGAACTTCTGCATAACTCTTGGATCAAAGAGTTTGGCATGATGTATTTTGATTTTTTATTTAGTCTTCTTGAGAAATAAGTTTAGTGAATTGTCCTGAGTTTTTTATAGACCTACTTTTACATTGAGGTCTTGAATTGTAGCATCTGGCCCTATGGTGACTGTATGGCAGCTTTGTGTTGCTCCTTGTTGCAGGGAAGCATTCCACACTAGCTGTCAGGAATCACCAGTTTATATTTGTGATATATTTCTGGGTGAACTGATACTTTTGTAAAATCCAGTAAAAATGAATTATTATAAAAGTAAAATAAAGAGGGCCAACAAATGGACATTTAGTTTTTGTTTCTATTTTTTTTTTTTTTGGAGGTGCTGGGGATGAAACCCAGTAACACCGAGGTACACCTCAGCTTCCAGAGGGTTTTTTTTTTTTTTTTGGTACTGGAGATTGAACTCAGGGGTACTCAACCACTGAGCCACATCCTTAGCCCTATTTTGTGTTTTATGTAGAGACAGGGTCTCACTGAGTTGCTTAGCGCCTCACCGTTGCTGAGGCTGGCTTTGAACTCGCGATTCTCCTGTCTCAGCCTCACAAAGTGCTGGGATTACAGGCATGGGATTATTACTGTGCTGGGATTACAGGCTGGAATTATTACCATGCCTGGATCAGAGTTTTTATTTATTAGGTTCAACAGACAGAATTACCTTATAGAATTGCTTTAAACCTTTTCAAATTCTTTCGTTCATTTCTGTAGTTAACTTATTGTGGGCCAGTGTGAGATAATTTGCTGACTGGCATGATCTTTGAACCAACTCTGAGTAGTACTGCTCTAAACTGCCCCCCTTCTGCCCTACCCTTCTTTCTTTTTCCCACAGAATACCTTATCTTTTGATTTTAGGATCTTGGTGAAGCCAAATGCTACTTGGAAGCACTGTGTTTTGAATCACATTTAAGCATGGGCTTAAGCCCAAGGGAGGCCCAATTTAAAATTTAGTTACTGTTATAAAAATTGTCATTGAAGAGCTAGCTAATCAGTCTTTGAATTATTTACTCAAGAAACAGACCTGAAGCTATCTATATATATTTGAAGGGCTTTGTAAAATTTCTCAAATTAGTTCCTTACAACCTTGGAACATATCTTGGTATAACATCTGATGAACCATTTTTGCCAACAATTTGCCTGATTGCCTTAAATAAACATAAAAATCAGAAGAAAAGAACAGGGCATCCTGAGTCATGAGTCCTAGGAATCAGACTGTATGTTTACAGTAGCTAGAAAGGATTATAAGTCATTTTGCTGCCCAACTCATACTTTTCAAAGTGCAGCTACTTCTCTAAGGACACAAGAATCTTTCCCTTTCTCATAATTAGAAAATTTACTGTGTTTTTTGTCTGAGATATTGTTTTAGGTTAGTAATAACCAAAAGATGAATTGCTGTTTATTTTTTTCATAAACAGTATTGAAATTCTTGATAAATTGTATCCGTATTATCAAACCTTGCTTTGAGTTTGATGAGGAGGTGCTTAAATCATGGTATTGGGAATTTTCATTTCACTTTCTGATAGATTTTGTGCATTTACTTTATTAATTTAATAATGATCAAGTATATTTTTTAAGTATTAAAACTTAGTTTTTAGTTTTTTTTTTCTTACATGTGATATTTAATATGTTTACTTTTTAGGAATTGCCCAACTCTGTCTTTCTGGTGATGGAGGTAGGTATACAAATTTCCATTGAATTCATTTCAAATTCATTTTGATTAATTTGTACTTTTAAATTGACAGTAGTTTATTATTAGAAATTTTAAATTAGCCGGGCACGGTGGTGCATGCCTGTAATCCCAGTGCTTGGGAGGCTGAGGCAGGAGGATCTTGAGTTTAAAGCCAGCCTCAGCAAAAGTGAGGTGCTAAGCAACTCAATGAGATCCTGTCTTTAAATAAAATACGAAATAGGGCTGGGGATGTGGCTCAGTGGCCGAGTGCCTCTGAGTTCAATCCCTGGTAAAACCCACCCTGCCCAAAATTTTAAATTAATAAAACAGATTCAGTGATTTAGATTCTACTTTATAAGAATATAAAATTTAAAAATATTATTTATGATGTTTTTAGATTAAATTTATATACAGATGAATTTTAATGAGAATAGATTGAATTTATCTTGAATTGCTGTCTTAATTTTAATTAATTTTTCTTTTGTATATCAGTATTGCAATGGTGGAGACCTGGCAGATTATTTGCAAGGTAATTTTGTGTGCGTGAGAATGTTCAGTAAAGATAATATTGCAATCTGTTTAATCCTCAGAGATGGTTCTGAAATATGCTGTCCGTTTCCTGCACTTGTGTAGCAATGGTCAATAAATATTTGTGTATTTGTTTAACTTGTAGTCACTTTGCTGACCAGCTATTCTTTGTTGTGAGTTTTTTGTATTTGTTTATATATAGTTACTTTTTTGTTTTCCCTGGTACTGGAGATTAAACTCAGGGGTACTCAACCACTGAGCCACATCCTCAGCCCTATTTTATGTTTTATGTAGAGACAGGGTCTCATTGAGTTGCTCAGCGCCTCGCCGTTGCTGAGGCTGGCTTTGAACTCGCGATTCTCCTGTCTCAGCCTCCCAAAGTGCTGGGATTACAGTCATGTGCCACCTTGCCTGACTTATAGTTACTTTTTAAAATGTCTTTCTAGGCAGTGAGAAAGGGGGATCCTTTCCCTAGGAGTAAAGAAACCAAATAGAATCTCTCTCCTTCAGAAGACTCTACTGGAGGGCCTGGGGATTTAGGTCAGTGATACAGTGTTTGCCTAGTATGAATGAGAGCTGAGTTTAATTCCTAGCACCAAAACAAAAAACAACAAACAAAAACTTTAGCTGGCCATCGTGGCATATGCCTGTATTCCCAGCAACTTGGAAGGATAAGACAGGAAGATCACAAGTTTGAGGGCAGCCTCATTAATGTAACAAGTCCCTGTCTCAATAAAAAATAAGAATGACTGGGGCTGTGGCTTAGTGGTAGTGCCAGCACCCTTGGATCCAATCCCTCTTTCTGCAAAAGAACAAAAAGCCTCGAATATGTTGCCACTAGCGACCCAAAATTAAAAAATAAAATAAAAAAGTTTTTACGGGAAGAATGTATTCAAGAATCTATTTGTGGGAACATTTCTTATAATAAACCCAACAAAAATTCAATAGCATTATAAAGGATTAAATGTGACATAATTTTTGGCACCGAAGTAAGCTTTTAGTATTAGATGGTACTTGAAATTCTGTACCCAAAATGCATACATATAAGGTTTGAAGCATTCAGATCAAATGGTGTACCTCCACAGTATTTTATTTTAATGATGCTATATGAGACCAACATCTACTTGTTCATCCCTTAAAAAATGCCAGGGAAATATGCAAAATGATAGTAAAAGATTAATACATTCAACCTATAAACAGATTGTAGCAATTGGTGGTAAAAGCACTAAGGCTAGTAAATACACACATAAAATGGACAGTTTGCAAAAGAGAAACAATTTATTAAAAACGTTTGATTTTACCTAGCAGCCAGAGAGTGCAATTAACAATGAGACTTAAAAAAATCTTTAAAATATAGAATATTGCCCATATTCACAATCTGTGTAAAGAAAAACATAAAGTACACTGGTATATACTCCAAATTAAAAAAGAATTATAAATACAGTTGAAACTTCTTATAAGTCTTTCTGCAGTTCTGTTCCCATTCTTCACCTATAGGTAACTATTGTCCTGAGTTTGGTAGATTAAAAAAAAATATGTCAATTTATAAAATGTTTTCAAAATGTCTTTCTTGAATAGATAGAATGCAATAAGATGAGTACTTTGATTTACTACCGGTGGAAAGGTGTTGAAGCTAGGAAGCACCTTTCTTTGTCTTGCTGTCTGTCTCTGAATCTTGTGTTCCTTGACATCCTAAGGGTTCCTGGTGAAGACACTTTTGTGCTAGAGTCAGACCAAGTGGCAGTTGTATCAGCTTACAGTACTCATCATCATAGAGTTTGCTTTGTATACAGTACAAACATGTTATCCAGTGAAGCAGATTTAAATTAATTTTGACAGTACTTTTGTAATTGATGTTGAATTCTTGTGTTTGATATTCCAGAGCAGTATTGTTAGAACAGAGGACCAAATAATGAAGAGTTTGAATGTTGGAGTTAACCAGGCAATCACAGTTCTAATTCCAATATTTATATCACTCAATTGCTGTGTAATTTTGTTTTTTTAGTTATTGATGGATCTTTCTTTTATTCATTTATTATTTATATGTGGTGCTGAGGATCGAACCCAGTGCCTCACGCATGCTAGGCAAGTGCTCTACCACTTTTTTTTTTTTAAACCTCTCTCCAGACTTTCTCTGTCATAGTCCTTAAGGGGATCTCTTGTAGTTTAAAAATACTTTTAAAGACATATAAAAGAAGTTATGGTTTTTTATGAATTGCCTGCAGTTGCATTGTCTGATACAGTAGGCACTGACCACATGGCTAGTCTATGTGGCTAGTCTAAATTCAGTTGTGCTATAAGTGTAAAATGCACAATGGGTTTTGAGCACTTCAATAGAACAAAATAATGATTAAATCTCATTAATATTTGGATATCATTCCAAGTTAAAATTTTGGATGTATTGGTTTAAATATGTTAATTTTATCTTTATTTCCTTTTTTTTTTTTGATACCAAGGATTAAACCCAGGAGCATTTAACCACTGAGCCACATCTCCAGCCCTTTTTATTTTTTAATTTGAGACAGGGTCTCACTAAGTTGCTGAGGCTGGCTTTGAACCTTGTGATCCTCCTGCCTCAGCCTCCCCAGTTCCTGGGATTACAGGTGTGCACCACCTCCCCTGGCTTCTTTGCAGTTTTTGAAATGTAGCTACTAGAAGATTTAAAGTTACATGTGTGGTTCACATGGTGTTTCTATTGTAGAGCTCTGGTTTATAAGGTCTGGAATGTCTGGAAGGTCGACTGCCATTGTATTATAACATGATCATTCAGTCCTTTTATTTACTCTGATAACAAAAATTCACATTTTCAAAAGATAGAAAATAAATTCCATCAATTGGAATCTTAAAACAAATTCTAGATTAATTAGTAAACTGTATTTTAACATTTGTTATAATAGAGTATTCAAAGTATAGCAGCTATAGCTGAGCCTACTCTTTTGATGTTAATTTGCTCAAGAATTCATTCAAAATAGTTTTGATGTCGTCACTACCTTTGTGGTTTTTGAAGTGAGAATTTCAGTTTTCAGAATTGTGTTGAGAGGAGCAGAGCCTGTATTCATTGATATATGTGAATCATTACTATAGTTTGTGCTTAAAACAGCTTAAACTTAGTCATTGTTTTATTTCCTCATGGGAGAATTCATGTTAGGATTTGGACTCTGAATCAAAGAAAATTTCAGGTATATTCAATATTATGTCACAGGACAAAGATACAAGTTATAAGCACCTGCAGTCAGTTTAAAGTAGCTAAATTGTTCTAAGCCCCAAATTGAAATTATAAATGAGTAAAATGGTATCCATTTTGTTGGATTGTAATTTAAGTACAACATTACAAAGAAAGCTTTCATCATCGATATGCCCCACCAGCTAATAGAAAGTAATGTGTATGTCGACATTTACAAGAAAGTAGATCTGGAAGAATGTGCTCCAAATTCTTTTTTTTTTTGTATTTTTTTGCAGTGCTGGGTATGAATCTAGGGTCTCACACATGCTAATAAGCAAGTATTCTACTAATGAGCTTCACCTAGCTCTGTACTCCAAATTATTCCTTTTTTATTGGTACTGGGAATGGGAACGGAACCCATGGGCAGTCAACCACTGAGACATGTCCCCATCCCCTTTTTATTTTTTATTTTGAACCAAGGTCTCACTAAGTTTCATAGGGCCTTGCTAAATTGCTGAGGCTGGCCTAGAACTTGGAATCCTCCTGTCTCAGCCTCCTGAGCTGCTAGGTTTATAGACATGAGCTACTGTGCTTGGCTCAAAATCTTAACTCTGTTCTTTTCCAAGAATGACATGGAAGATTTCATTTTTGTGTTTTTCTGTATTTTTATTTTTATTTTTTTAACATTGAACATCAGGACAAGAGCCCCAGAAATTAAAAAGAGGGAGGATAGGTTAAGAACAGTCCTCATAGGAAAAATATTTGGTAATTTTTAAACCCATGTTGATTTATTTTATTTGAAGTTATTAAGGACATAAATGTCAATATGTCATTAAAGTGGTTTTATTTTATTTTTGGTACTGAGGATTGAACCCAGGGGTACTTATACTGCCGAGCTACATTCCCAGTCCTTTTTAATATTTACTTTGAGGCAAAGTTTCACTAAGTTGCTGAGGCTGGCCTTGAACTTGTGATCGTGCTTCAGCCTCCTTAGTTGCTGAGATTACAGGTGTATGCCATCATGTCTGGTGATATTAAAGTGATTTTTAAAACCATGAAATATCACCTGAAATGTCATAAAATGATTTTAAAACCTTAATATTTCACTTGTTCTAGGTGTTAGTTTTTGCCTTTTGAAATTATATATGGAAAAGTTATGTAGAATGTATTCTGAGAATTGTATAGACAGAAATGTGTTCACAAAGGATTTAAATAGGTTTAAGGATATTTAATCTTTAAAGTGGAGTCAAGTAATTGCACTTGTGATGTTTAGGTTCATTACAACAGAAAGTTTCTCTTTGCATATTTACTACATTTGAGTGTGTATTATACGTTAGGCCTTCTGAAGTCTTCATTGTTAAGTGTGTTATCTTATTTAATTCTCACAACAACCTTATGTGATCAGCCTCTTATCAGCTTTGTGTGGAAAAGGGGGAGAATGGATCATCTTCCAGGTCACGCAGGGAGGGAGAAGTGGAGATTTTGAACAAAGGCAGCCTTACTGAACACCAGGCTATTAGCCATTACCTACCCTAAATGCTGCTGTAGTTGATGATTAATGAATGTTTCTAATAATGTGCACACTTTCTCATTGCTGAAGATATCTCTTTATAAAGGTATCTTTAGTTATGAAAGATCCTATGAGGGACAGGGGTGTTGGAGCAACAGAGAACATATGAAGAAAAAGAAGGGAAAAGCAAAAGAAAACAAACCTAGTAAAAACAAAAATGCAAATGCAGAATAACTCTTTTTACAACAGATTGGTTACCGTGTTTGAGAAATCTGGTATCTCTTCATGGTAGACTTAATTATTAAAAGTAAAAAAGGAATAAACGTGAATCCTAGTTCCTTATTCCTTTCATGCCCTCCTTCACAACTCAATTTTCTTGATGGAATATACAGATGGTATTTGATTTGTGTTTTTAAATATTTATGTGATTCCTTTTCTACCAGCTAAAGGAACTCTCAGTGAAGATACTATCAGAGTGTTTCTCCATCAGATTGCAGCTGCCATGCGAATCCTACACAGCAAAGGAATAATCCATAGGGATCTCAAACCGCAGAACATTTTGTTGTCTTACGTCAATCGCAGAAAGTCAAGTGTTAGTGGTATTCGCATCAAAATAGGTAAATGACCATGTTTTGCTTTGTGGAAAGGACATTTTGAGACTCAGTGTTTTTAGATAATTTTAGTTCAGCTTCTTTTGACAGTTTTTTGGTGCTCTTTTATCAAAATTATTTGAAGCAGTCAATAAGAAAAAACAGTTCAAATTCTATATCTGGTATTGATACTTAGTGAGAGCTATATTAAATCATTTATTGTATTAGCATTTTTACTTGTGAAGATTGGTATTCTTTGGTTATGAAACTTGTTGAGTAGTGAATTGTAACAGTTGATTATTACTACTATTTTTTAGTTTGTTGAAATTGAGATAGCTACTACTTTTCCTTTGGTGGGCAGACTTACTCAGTAAGTTATTTTTCACAATTCATTTGTGCCTTCTTGTGTCTTAGAGTCATATGATATATGTTAAGTGTGAGCCAAAGGTATCATTTGTTTTTCTACTTTTTATTTTGTGAAATAGCGGATTTTGGTTTTGCTCGTTACTTACACAGTAATATGATGGCTGCAACGCTGTGTGGATCCCCAATGTACATGGTAAGTAGGTTTGTATACTTGGTTTAAAACACAGCACCATAAGCATTGAAATTTAAATATAATGTTTGTTTCTGAGTAATATTGATTTTTATATACAGTCTGAATTTATTATTTCTATTATCGATGTTAATTATATTACCAATACTGCAACTTGCTTTAGCATAGTGGGCTATGAAATTAAATCTTTTTATCCACTTGTTTTTATTTTTAATAATTAATCTTTTATAACTAATAAAAGAAATACTGTTAGATTAATTTGAAAATAAAAATTCATGAAGTATAAAAATGCTATACTTGATGTGTAGTACTTAGGAATACTTAAAAATACCTCTTCTGCTGTAGGATATGCTCATCTTCTCCATGTTGTCTGTCTTGACAAGATCCCTGTACTGTAGACAGCTTCACACTTAAGGCTGAAAAATATTACCTTTTCTCTTTATTCTTTCATGTAGATATTATTATGTCTATTAGTGCTAGGCTATGAAACTTCTGAACTAATGGGAAAAAAATTTTTTTTGTTTTTGGTATTGGGAACTGAACTCAAGGCCCTGTATATGCTAGACAAGTGTTTTACTGCTGAGCTATACGTACAGACCTAATGTGAAGTATTAAGCTTAGAAATAACTTAATTCTGGAACTTCAGAATTATGTGAAGTAAATAAATATCTGTTTCGTTCTAAATATAATGTAGGTTTATATTCCTCTAATTGGGCTAGGGGAATAGCTCAGTGGTATACCTCTAACTCTTAATTTGATGAGAAGTGGGAAAAATACCTTTAACAAAGTAGTAGAGAAATGCCTTTGCTTTTAAGACACATTTTATTATTGTGCTTTACACCATGGTTTTTCTGTAATTAGAAAAGCTTTCAAATTGCAGAAAAATATAGGGAAAATGTAGTATACATACTAGCCTGTGTACCTACCATCCGTATTTAATCAAAGTAATATTTTGCCATGTTTGGCTTGAACTTTGTTTAGAAATTAAGTATTTCAGACAACCCAGGTCCCTTTTGTACCTTCTCCCTAATCTCATTACCTACTTTCCACCTCTCATACCTTTGAGGGAATCTTTGTCCTGTACTGTAATGGGTGTGTATTTTTCCTTATTGTTTTAATATTCTCACTGTACTTTGTGTCCATCATAATATGTAGAAACATTTGTTTCTCTTTTTCATGCAGCACTGTTGTTGAGATTTACTAGCAAATCTTAAAACTTCATAATAATGAGGATCTCATAATTACGTAGATCTAAATTCATTGCAATGTCATTTGATTAGAGAATTACCACAGTGTGTTGATTTTTTTTTTAAGTAGTTAGGAGTGTGACCATTGCCAGTTAATTAATATATGCATGTTAATTTTGTAGCTAACATTCATGTCTCTTCAATTTTCTATATTCAGGCTCCTGAAGTTATTATGTCTCAACATTATGATGCTAAGGCAGACTTGTGGAGCATAGGAACAGTGATATATCAATGCCTAGTTGGAAAACCACCTTTTCAGGTAGCCTGACTTTTTTCTTATGTCTTTAGTTTTAGAATTTTCTCATTTTGTAGTTGCCTTTGGCTTATAAAATGAATACTTTGAAAGCAGTGATTTTGGATCCTTTGTGACTTACTTTGATTTTGTTACAGGCAGAAACTTCTGTGGTGAGCTAAAACATCCTTTGCTTTTCATTTATCTGCCTGCCCTTTGTAGTTGGACTGGGCATGAAGGCTGGAGGATATTTTCCAGGCTAGAGAAAACTAGCTGGCGTCTAGCAGTGGTGGGAAGTGGGTGTGAATGTTGACAAAAGCACTTCTGCTTAGCCTGGTTTTGGGGTCCTGGAATCCATTTGAGGGTTGAAGCTGGTCTGGGAGATCACTAGAAATCGTGTTTCTAACTCTGACAATGCTGGGTGAGAGGGAGGTAATCATTGAGGCTTTATGTAAATTACTTTGGGGTTTTCTTTTACTAGCCTGTAAAAGATAATAATTATGATAATTATGATGAATTCTGTTGAGTTCATATTACCATGTTGTAATTTCTTAATTACAAAGATTTTTTAATCTGAAAATTTGGAACAAAGTGAAATTATTTGCCCAAGATGGTTTAAACAAAATCAGTGACAGCAGGTTAATCATTTTAAATTTTCCAATCTAGTTTGTATGTAGAGTCACTTTCACTAATCCTGCAGTTTTTACTATAAGGATACTATTTATTCCTGTGGAGAGACTAGATAGTGCCAGTATACTTAGTTCTTTTCCTTGAATCCTTTGAAGGTCCTAAGTTAAATACACCTCAGTTTTACACAGTAATAGTTTACCTTTTGGGTAGATCATGTAACCTCCAGAATAGTAGTTTTTTGGTTTGCTTGTTTGTTTTGGGAATCTAACCCAGTGCACATGCTAGGCAGGTGTAATACCAGCCCTAGAATAACAATTCTTAACTTTGACAGTTTGATTTTAGAAAAGGTATTATATCCATGTGTAGAATTTGTACTTTTTCGGAGGTTCCTTAATGACTACCTTTAGCAATCCATGGCTTTGAAGTTAAAATTCTGTGTTCTCTATATCAAGAATATAAATAGTGATCATATGATTTAAAAGTTCACCCCCCCGCCACTTTTTTCAGGAAATTAAGCCCCTCCCCCCCCTTTTTTAACAGGCCAGTAGTCCTCAAGACCTAAGGATATTTTATGAAAAAAACAGGAGCTTAATGCCTAGGTATGTATTTAGATTACACTGGATTTTACTCTTTGTGAACACTGTAATTTATTTGAACCCTAGGTGTTTTATGTATTTCTGTTAGTCTTTTTGCAATTGACAGTGATGTTATAGCAGAAAATTAGAAAATTCCTAATAGCAGAGGTACTTGTGTAGTGCTGGACCATTTTATTTTTTGTTTTTTAAATATAAAGTAAATTTAAGAGAAAAAATTACAGAAATTTTATGTTTTCTTTGTGGGGAGGCAGACAGATTAGATGTGCATAAGTAGAAAGTAAATGCCTTCCTACACTTTGCCCAGTTCTGTAGGATTAACAAGTTTGCTCTGTGTCTTTCCAAATCTTTTATGTGGGAGTTTTTTTAATACATGTTTGAGCACTCATTTATAAATGTGTTTACACATAGTTTAAGACAAGTTACACTGTATTTTATGACTTGTTCTGAAGCTTAAGTTTTCTACTCTGTAGTGTATCTTAGATATTCATTGACAGTATATAGAGAGATACTGCATCCTTTTGAATGGCAGTGTAGAGTCCTTAGTTAGCTGTTCCATATTTTATTTAATCAGGTCCTTGTTTTCATTTTTTGGTTACTACAAGCAGGCTTTAATGAAGTAAGAGGGAGTGTGTGTGTATGTTTGTGTGTGTGTTTGTGCATGCGCACGATCATGCTTTTGTGCATTTCTTTAGGATGGACTCCTAGAAATGGAATTTTTGGAATGAAAGGTATGCTTTCCAAATAGGCTGTCCCAATGGAGATAGCAGTGTAAGAGAGTGCTTCTTTCCTTGCATTTTAAAAAATTCATAAAAAAATTTTTTTTTGGTAGTTGTAGATGGACATCATGTAAAAAAATTTTTTTTGGTAGTTGTAGATGGACATCATGGCTTTATTTTGTTTATTTTTTTATGTGGTGCAAAGGATCAAACCTAGTGCCTCACATGCGCTGGGCAAACACTCTGCCACTGAGCTACAGCCCTAGCCCCTTTCCTCACATTTTTACCAATGTGTAATATTAAATTACCAGACTTGATGCTTCATAAATGGAGTAGGACCAATTAGATATTAATTTAATTTGCATTATTCTCTTCATTAGTGAAATTGACTCATCTTTCTCTTTTGGTGTTAGGTATGGAACTCAGAGCCCCTTCCTTGCATGCTAGGCAAGTGCTTTACCTCTTGAGTTATACCCTCACCTAAGCTGGCTATTTTTTTTTTTTTTTACCTGCCTTATATCCTTTTGTAGGTTTTTTTTTTTGGTACTGAGGATTGAACTCAGGAGTACTCGACCACTGAGCCACATCCCAAGCCCTATTTTGTGTTTTATGTAGAGACAGGGTCTCACTGAATTGCTTAGTGCCTCACCATTGCTGAGGCTGGCTTTGAACTTGCAATTCTCCTGTCTCAGCCTCCCAAAGTGCTGAGATTATGGGCGTGTGCCACCTCACCCAGCTATCTTTTGTAGTTTTTATTCCATTATTTATATATTCCTATTACTCATTTTTCCATTGCTTTGCCATTTTCATATTGGATTTAGGAAATTATATTTTTTCTTGTATTTATTTAAGCTCTGCCCCTTTCCAGACAGAACTGGAGGTGGCTCGTTTTCTAATAGTGAGCTTCATAGTAACTATTTGTGTAAGTTGTGTTAAAACTCAGAGATGTTAGTGTTGTGCTTCTGGAGTGCTTTATTTTTGTAAATTCTCTAAACCAATAACAATAATAGTCATAACACAGGAATCTTCTCAAATTGATGTTATTTCTCAAGGGTTATTGTAAATGTTCTATCCTCTCCCACCAAGATATGATGCTTTGCTGTGGTCTTCTTGTATTTGTGAAACTGCATATACATTTTCATTGGCCATAATGGAGGCGAAAATAATGTAGTTAATATAAATAAACTTAACACTTAGTTTTTTATTAATTTTATTTATTTGTTTATTCTACTTAGGTATACATGATAGCAGAATGCATTTTGATTCATTGTACACAGATGCAGCACAACTTTTCATTTCTCTGGTTGTATGTGATGTAGAATCACAACATACATGCAGTCATATATGAAGCTAGGGCTATGATGTCTATCTTTTTTTTTTTTTTAATATTTTTTAGATGTTGATGGATCTTTATTTTTTGTTCATTTATTATTTATATGTGGTGCTGAGGATTGAACCCAGTGCCTCACGCATGCTAGGCAAATGCTGTACCACTGAGCTACAGCCCGAGCCCCATATGATGTCTATCTTATTCCACCATCTTTACTGTCTCCATGCCCCCTCCCCCCTTCTACCCCTGTGACCAAAGTTCCTCCATTCTTCCCATGTCTTCTCCCACATTATGGATCAGCATCCACTTATCAGAAAGAACATTTGACATTTGGTTTTTTGGGATTGGCTTACTTCACTTAGCATGATATTCTCCAACTCCATCCATTTACCTGCAAATGGCATGATTTTGTTCTCTTTTATTGCTGAGTAATATTCCATTGTGTATATATACTGCTGTTTCTTTATCTATTCATCTATCGAAGGGCATCTAGGTTGGTTCCACAGTTTAGCTATTGTGAATTGAGCTGCTGTAAACATTGAAGTGGCTGCGTCACTGTAGTATGCTGTTTTTAAGTCTTTTGGGTATAGACCAAGGAGTGGGATAGCTAGGTCAAATGGTGGTTCCATTTTAAGTTTTCTAAGGAATCTCCATACTGCTTTCCAGATTGGTTGTACCAATTTGCCATCCCACCAGCAATGCATGAGTGTGCCTTTTCCCCCACAACCTCGCCAACACTTATTGTTGTTTGTATTCTTGATAATTGCCGTTCTGACTGGCATGAGATGAAATCTTAAAGTCGTTTTGATTTGCATTTCTCTAATGGCTAGAGATGTTGAACATTTTTTCATGTGTCTGTTGATCGATTGTATATCTTCTGAGAAGTTTCTGTTTAGCTCCTTAGCCTATTTATTGATTGGGTTGTTTGTTTTTTTGGTGTTAAGTTTTTTGAGTTCTTTATAAATCCTGGAGATTAGCGCTTAGTGATTAGTGTTTTACTTTTCCCCAGTATTCCTAGAGAAACATCACCTTATTTGGCTAATCTCCTTTTGGGTTTGCTTCAGAGAAACCAGAAAGACAGAATGGACTTTGGTAAGTAATAATTTCAAATTTTGTGTGCTTTATAATTTTACTTTTATGTACTCTGAAGAGATTGAAAATTGATATTATAAGGATGTCAGAAGAAAATTATGGTTAATTTTACTTCTCTCTCTTTCTTTTCTTACTGTTTTATTATTCTGCCCCTCTTTGTTCATTTTCTTTCACTAGTTTTGAAATATTTATTGAGTGCTTATTATATTCAAGGTATAGAGATAAATAAAGAAAATCCCTATCCTCTTATAGCATATATTCTAGTGGGGGAAAGACAAAATAAACAAGTTATAAACTATAATTCCATACTATATTAGAAGGTGCAAGGTACTATGAGAAAATATAAAGAAATGGGGTAGGGGATTGAGATTTTAAGGTCAGAGAAGTAAGGTCTTTACTGAGAAAGTGGCATTCAAGTGATTTGATAAACTTGAAATGAGAGTGAGCTATGCGGATAGGTGTGGGAAGAGCTTTGTAGGCAGAATGAATAGCCGGTACAAAGGTTTTAGAGTAGAGAGCATGTGTGGAAGCTTGAGGAACAGCTAGAAGGCTAGTGAAAGACAGGCTTTTCTCTAAATTGTAATGGGAGCTATCGGAAGGTTTAGAGTTGGTAAATTGATCTGACCAATGTTTTTTTTTTTTTTTGGTATTGGAGATTGAACTCAGGGGTACTCGACCACTGAGCCCTGTACCCAGCCCTATTTTGTGTTTTATGTAGAGACAGGGTCTCACTGAGTTGCTTAGCACCTCACCGTTGCTGAGACTGGCTTTGAACTTGCGATTCTCCTGTCTCAGTCTCCCAAAGTGCTGGGTTTACAGGCTTGCGCCACTGCACCTGGTGTTTTTAAATAACGTTTGAATAATGTTTTTAAAAGGATCAGTCTGGCTGCTTCTTGAGCATGGACTGTGTGTGTGGGGAAGGTCAGAGGCTGGAAGACTCTAGGAGAATCTTGGTTACCAAAGTGAGACAAAATGAAGCTTAGACTGGGGTAATAGTGGAGGTTGTAAGAAGTAGTTGGGTTCTACATCTTTCTGAAGGCAGAGGCAACAGTGTTTACTGATGTTTTAAATGTGGGGTGTGAAACAAAAGACTCAAGGATGACACTGAGGATTTTGGTCTGAGCAACTGTAAGGGTAGAGTTGTTAGTTACAGAGTTAGGAAAGATTATGGATAGGGCAGACTATGGGGACCACAAGAGGAGTTCCAGCTGGATATGTTACATTTAAGATAATCATTAGATATCTAAGTGCAGTTGTCAGAGGCCACTTGAATTACAGAGGAAAGATCTGGGGTTTATTTTGGGAGTTGTCAGCCAATGAGTTGATATTTTTTAAACAGATTGATTTCTAGTATAGAGTTTAAGTTCCTTTATTGATTCTTTTTTTGAATACTGTTGAGTCATTTTCTGAATGGTTGCTTTAGGGATTACAGTATGCATCGTAAGTTAACATACTCTACTTCATATAAACACTAGTTGAATCCCAGTAAATATAAAAACTTCATTTTTCTGATATTGCTCCATATTATCCTCCCTTTTTGCTATAGTTGTCACATATATCACATTTATGTTATAATCTCAATAGTGTGGTGTTATAGCTATTGCTTTATACAGTCTTATGTCTTTTTCAGAAGTTAAGAAAGAAAAAAATAGAAAAATCTGTGTATCTGTCATTCCTAGTATTCTTCATTTCTTCTTGTGGATTCAGATTACTATGTAGTGTCATTTTTTGGCTCCAGTATAATTCCATTTCTTCTTGCCTGTCTCCTTTATGCTATCATTGATTAACATCTATTTGAAGATGACATTCTCATTTTTCATTACAGAAGCATTTTTTAGCCATCCTTTTCTAGAGCAAGTTCCAGTAAAAAAATGTGAGTACTCTTTTTTTTTCCATTTTTTAAAGAGTGAATGCAAGCTGATAGAAAAATTAGTATCTTGTATTACAAAATAGGAGTTGTTTTTCCATCCATATTCAAGTTGAAAAATATTTAGTAACTGCTGTATTTTTAGTTGCATCCGTGGACGCTTTACTAAGTAGTTAAATGCACATTTTTGATTAACACAAAGATGTAGTAGTTTTGACAGCTCATTCTATTAGACAAGTCTTATAATGCACTACAGTGTGATTGATATAGCTCTTTGGCTGTGTTTATTCCCCAGCTTGCCCTGTACCAGTGCCTGTGTATGCCGGCTCTGTCCCTGGAAACTCCTGTGGCAGCTCTCCCTCTTGTCGCTTTTCTTCTCCACCAGTAAGTTCTGATTTTATTAGAAATAATTCCAAGAATTAGTGCTATTGCATTTATTCACAAATGGAGCTTGCTGTGGAGGCTCTTTTTATGTGAAGTATTTACTGATTAAGCTGAGGTTTAAGAGAAAGTGTTAGAGTTGGGTCAGGTGGACCTAATTTTGAATCTCTTCCCTTTCTTTGCTGTATAGCTTCAGCAAAAAATATTACCTCTCTGGGCCATTTCCTCTGGACACTGAGTATAATACTATCACTTTTTTATACTCTATAGGATTTGGGTGATGATACTTGCAAACAAAGAATACCCATTACAGGTGAATAAGCAATAAATATTTGTTTTACCTAGATGCTGTAAATAAAGGATTACATAGGATTTCTAGTGGTGGAGGAGTGACCTTGGAGCCATATTTTTACTGGCTTAGATTATCTTTTGATTACTGGCTCCCTTAAAGTTGTTTCCACTCAAACCTCTTTTCTTCTTTTAAAGTTTCCAAGCTATTTCCTCCATGACTCTGTTCCTTCCGGTTTAAGTACTTTCTCCTAGTCATTTCTTCTTACTCTATTCTCCCACGGTTTTATTTTATTTATTTATTTTTTAAAATAGTTTTTTAGTTGTAGATGGATATAGTACCTTTATTTTATTTATTTATTTTTATGTGGTTCTGATGATCGAGCCCAGTGCATCACATGTGCTAGGCAAGTGCTCTACCACTGAGCCACAACCCCAGCCCCCAGGGTTTTATTTATTTATTTTTGAAAATATTTTTAGTTGGGGGCTGGGGCTGTAGCTCAGTGGTAGAGCGTTTGCCTAGCATGCGTGAGGCCCTGAGTTCGATCCTCAGCACCACATACAAATAATAAATGAATAAAATAAAGATCCATCAACAACTAAAAAAAAATTTAAAAAAAATGTTTTTAGTTGTAGATTTACACAACACCTTTATTTTATTTATTGATTTTTATATGGTGGTGAGGATCAAACCCAGTGCCTCACACGTGCTAGACAAATGCTCTGCTACCACTGAGCTACAACTCTAGCCCCTCTCTCAGGGTTTTACTTAGCTCTCTTATGTACTTTTTAAAAAATTGACCCTTCTCCCAAATCTGTGTTGCAGCCTTGTGACCTGAGGCTTTTATACAGCTGAAGGTCTAAGACTCTTGTGTTAGCTATTGTGAATATTTTCCAGGTTAGCCGGACAGATATGAATTTCTTGAATTCTCTTGGCAGAATGGTGGAGAAGCCATAAAAGGAAGTAGTAGTGTGATTATCCAGTTGAGACAACTCAGGTTTAAAGAGCATGGAATTTGGAAGTTCTTACTTGTCATAGTAACTAGGACAAGGACCTTCATTTCTCTGAGCCCTCCTCATATGTGAAACAAGTATAATTTATCTCCTTCGTAGGGTCCTTTAAGGATAAATGAGCTTAAGTTCTTACTACAGTATCTAGCACACAGTAAATACTCAAGTTGTGACAACAGCTATTATTATTATTTTTCAGGGAAATCTAATAGTTCATAGATAAAGCAGATGGAAAAGTAACCTATTGCTAACAGATAAGTCTTAAAACTGGCAAAAAACCTTTCTTGTAGAACCCTGTAAATCCAAATCAAAAGTTGATATATTAGGAAGATTTTATATTCCTGTGAAGGTGGAAAATTAAGAGGGGAGAAAGAACTTTGTGTATTTCCTATGTCAGTCTGGAATATTTGAAGAACACAACAAAACAAATAAACAAAAAAAGCCACATTGGATTTTGAGCTTGTTGGGGAGAAAGGTAGAGGAGGTGTATTGACATACAAGATTTTATCTGGAGCTGGGTAGACTGGCCTCAGTCCTGGCCCTGCTGCTTTCTCACTGGCAACTTTGAGTGGCCACTTAGAGAGCTGAGTCTGGATGTCTTCCTTTGGAATTAGGTCTGGTTAACCTTTGCTTGCAGGGTTTTTATTTATTTATTTAATTCATTAATTAATTTGCTTTCCATATTATATATAACATTGTGTCAAATATATACTTAATATTAGCTACAATTACTATGGGTAGGCCCTTTCTACATATAACCACCACCATTAAGGGGTTTTTAATTTAATTGTGTGGACAATAGGTAGGTAACTCAGTCATTACTAGAAAATTTTGTGTGTGTGTATGAATTATATATATAAAGATATGCAAGTTGTATGTATATATGCATATACATACATATACATATATACATTTTATACACACACACAGCAAAGGGCTGGACGTAGAGGTGCACGCCTGTAATCCTAGCTATTTGAGAAGCTGAAGTAGGAGGACCACAGGTTGGAGGCCAGCCTGAGCAACTTAGTGAGACCCTGTCTCAAAATAAAAAATAAATGGGGATGTAGATCAGTGGTAGAGTGCCTCTCGGTTCAGTGCACCAATAAATAAATAAATAGATAGATAAAATAGATAAATAAAAAGAACTAAAGACATTGCTCAGTGGCAGAGCACTTGCCTAGCATGCATGAGACCCTGGGTCTAATCCCCAGTTCCACCAAGGTGGAATACATTAATTGCCTGTGGGAATAAGGACTAGGGGCATCAAAATCAGGAATTCAAGAAGCCTGTTCTGAAGAGGGGTTGTTTGAGCTGAGTTAAGAGTTGAGAAGATGAATTGGCAAAAAGATTATAGTCAGGAATCACCATACATGAAATGAAATGTGAAATTCATAGAAATGTGAACCACTGAAGGAACTCTAGCTCTCCTTGGGGACTTGCGTTATATGTGTTAGAATTTGAAATAATCACATCAGCACCATGTGAAGTACTCGGTATTCATAGCTAGTGGCTACCATGTTGAACAGCTCAGATATAGAACTACTTCTTCATTGCAGAAAGGACAGAGCTGCTTTAAGTAGTTCACTCTGTCATTGTAAAGGCATTGGAAGTGCCATGAGGGGAAAGTGAAGGAGAGAGGAAGACAGAAAAGAGGCTGCTCTTGACTGGAATTAAATGATGAGCAAAGGAATTTAAACTATATCCTTAAAGCTGGGGTGAACCATCTGAATGATTTTAAGTGGAAGAATGATATGATCCACTGTGTTTTAGCTAAATTCTATAGCAGAGTGGATGCCTAGATTGGAGAACAAGATATGGAGTAGAAAGATTTCACTACTAGAGAAAAGATACACGGAACTTATTGCAGCTCTTACTGTTATCGTCATTCTTATTTTGAGAATAAGAGTCTTAGTTAAGGCAGCAATAGGAAAGGAGAAAAGGAAGGTCGAGTTTGCAGATCCAGGGCTGGAGTTGCGGCTTAGTGGTAGAGCATTTGCCTAGCATGTGTGAAGCACTGGGTTCGATTCTCAGCACCACATATAAATAAATGAATAAAATAAAGGTCCATCAACATCTAAAAGAGTTTGCAGATCCTAGTTGTTTGAACTTGGCATATTTAAGGAGTGGGGAGACCTTACTGGTGACTAGTTGGCTGACAAAGTCACTCAGTGAGGAAACATGGGAGCAGTGCTTGGGGGGATACAGATGAGGAATTACTGTTGTGCAGGTATGGATGTGTTGTCTAGGCATGTGAACTCATGTGATCCTAGAGCCCATTGGAGAGAATATAGGCAGAAGATGATGATTTCTTTCCATAAGTTTTAGTTGAAGGTAGAGAGAATGGTGGTCAATAGGATAAAGATACAAAGTAAGGACTGAAGGGTGGGGGAACCCTGAGAAGTTCTGTATTTTTCTCCTGGTTTTCAAGAGGCAAATGAGAAAATGTATTCACAAAAGAGACAAAGGAGGAGTCCCCATGGAGTAGGAGGAAAAATGAGCACAGGGCCATTGGATGAGGGGGAAGAACATTAAGTACTTTCCTGAAGTATTGGTAGTAGAAGTTATTTGTAAGCTTAATAAAGGCAGTTTTATTGGAGACTTGAAGACAAAAATGGATTATGGTAGATTAAAGGATGTATAAGAGGTGAGGAATTTGAGTCGGTAAAGATTGATAATTTCAAGAAATACTGTTAAGTGAAAAAGAGGGCTGTAGCTGTAGCATAGTGATAGAGTACTTGCCTAGCATAAATGGGGTCCTGGATTCAATTCCCAGTATCTGTCTATCTCTAGCTATTTCTCTCTCATGCACACCAAAAAAAAAAAAAAAAAAGAGGTGATAATTAGAGGCTATGGCCATTTGAGATGTGAGAAAATTAAACATATTTATGTGCAGAGGAGCAAAAAGGCAGAATCAGCAGAGAGGATGAAAATGTCAGGAGCTGATTGATCTGTGTCCTTGGCAGTTGGGGGATGGGATGGAATGAAGTGCAAGACTAGGTGGAAAGATTAGCTTTGAATGGAAGGGAAGTATTTCTTCTGTGAAGAGGAGAAATGAGAGGATCAGTTTGGTTGTAGATGTAGATACTTTCATTAATAACAGGGAAATAAATTGAGAAAGTTTTTGCTTAACCTACTGTCAAGAAATTGTGAAGTTAGAGCTGGACATGGTGGCGCACACCTGTAATCCCAGCACTTTGGGAGGCTAAGACAGGAGAATCACGAGTTCAAAGTCAGCCTCAGCCACAGTGAGGCACTTAGCAACTCAGTGAGACCCTGTCTCTACATAAAACACCAAATAGGGCTGGGGATTTGGCTCAGTGGTTGATTACCCCTGAGTTAAATCCTTGGTACTAAAAAAAAAAAGTGTGGAGTTAGATACTTGGAATCACATCTCAACTTGACTGCATTTTAGTTGTGTAGTCTCAGGCAAATTACCTAACCATCTAAGCTTTTGTTTATTTAGATATGAAAGGGAGTTCAGAATAAGGCTAGAGTTAGATAACAATTGGAAAGCCTTGAACTCGTCTTGCCTTTATTACCTTCAGATATAAAGTCTTCAAAAAATGATGAGAGTTTACATTATGTATGGCATTTTATTTTATATATGTCACATACACAAAAGGAAGTAATAAAGTGCTTTGAGACTGATTTCATTGCATAGTGATATTTAGAGGAGCAGCAGGAATGAATTGGGCATTTAAGGCTTGGTGTTAACAGCATGATGTAGTGTGAATTCTCTTTTTTAGAAAACCATTGTATAATCAAGACATTCAGAGTTATCACGAGAGAACTTAAATGATGCAATTGCTGAAAAGTACATAGCTAGTGATGCCTAAGTATTTGCTTAAATAGATTTCTGTGCTTTACTTCCTGCCTGTCTCCCACAAACTCCCTCTTCCCTTAACAAAATAAAAACAAAAGCAACATACCTACACCTGTAAAGTTTTCCAAATTTTTTTTCTGTGAGTGTAAATAATTTCTAGTCTAACTAATAGCCTAGTCTAGTCTAATAATTTCTAGTCTAGTTACTTTTATTGACCTGTCTATTTTATCTTACATAATATGGTCTCTCACTTCCTATTTGTGATATTTTCTTCATGGTAGATTTAGAACTTTTTTGTTTGCAGAACATGATTAAAGTCCCTGGGCATTTTGTGTTTAGTCATTAAGTGAATAGTTACTGAGATCTGCTTTGCTAGGCCACAAGCTGGGACAGGAGATGTTTCAGTGATAAAAACTAACCTCAAAAGCTTTAGGAGAGGCAGATAAATACTGTGATAAGTTGTATGATGCATTTTTAAGTATCATTTTTTGGTAAACATTTTAGAACTCTCTATGCAAATACTTTTAAACTGTGCTTTTCAAAAGAAAAACTTTCCAAATAGATTTTTTTTGACATCTTATATTGAATTTAATTTTGTGCCCCGTTTCATGGAAGAAAAAATTCCTTAGTCTAATGGCTGTTCTGACTGATTATAGGCCAGTTTTAATTTTATGTTGTTAATTTTAGTCCCTTCCAGATATGCAGCATATTCAGGAAGAAAACTTATCCTCCCCACCATTGGGTCCTCCCAACTATCTACAAGTGTCCAAAGATTCTGCCAGTACTAGTAGCAAGAACTCTTCTTGTGACACGGATGACTTTGTTTTGGTACCACACAACATCTCGTCAGACCACTCATGTGAGAATCTTTTCTACTTGTACACATTATATTTCTTAATTTGCTAAATTAGCATTTTAAACCTGTATAATCACACTTTCTTGTGTAGGGCACCTTTTCAAATGGGCATTTTATTTAGTTGTTTGAATACTCAGAATTACTTACCTGCCTTTCTAAGATCAGTTCAGTCATCTATAAAACAATAATTTTGGATGCTGAAGGCACATGAAAATTTTATAATAAATTATCTCAAATTCTGTTTATATCCAAACAGAAAAGAAAAGAGAAGCCATCAAAATAAGTAAAATTAAGGGAAGGAATTAAAGTAAAAACTCATTTAAGGAAAAATACTAAGACCAGAGAATCTTTTAGGAAATACATTCAGGAGTAAGTTCAGGAACAAGCTTCATAAATATATAGGAAGAATTTTTTTATAAAGAAACTAGAATCCAGGATAACTAAGTATTTTACTATTCCAAGTATTCTTGGAATAGTAAAAGATACCAGGAGATCTACAGAAGAGAGAAATTAGACAAAACTGTTAGAAGAAAACTATGATTTGGGTATGAAAGAATAGGATCAGAGGAGCTAGAGATCTCGTTCCTTTAGCAATTGAATAGTACTAAGTGCTGACTATTTGCAGAAGTTTGCATCAGGAGGTTTATTTAGTTTGTCAAATGCTTATTTAATAGGTACTGCCAGGTGTTGTGCTCATTGTTGCAGAGGCCAAAATCCTCAGACTGATTAACTTATGGATTTATTGCCTGGGGAGGGAAAACGTGGACCACGGCAAGTGTATGTACAATTTATAGTCAGAGCTGTGAGAGCTATAAGTTGCCTTTAAAAATCATCCAGTACAGTGGTTTTATTTCTTTACAAAAATTTTAAAAATTTTAAAAATTATGAAATATTTCAAACAGAAAATAATATAGTAGATACTCATCACCTCCCTCATGCAATGCTGCTTTTTATACATGTCAACATTTTGCCATATTTGTTTTAAATATTTTCACTAAAGATATAAAAATTCTGTAGGAACATCTAAATTTTCTTTCTATTCTTTCTAGACATATTATTCTTGTAGGTATTTTTATCCTTCAGTATGTATTCATATATAATATAGTGCTTAATCTTTTCATAGTTTGAAGTAAATGGTATATAGAATGCTTCTCTAGATTGCTTTTTTATTCCTATTTTTATTATAGATCTGGATACATATCTAGTTGGATGTTTTGTTCATTTTAATATTTGAATCTTATAGCACAACTAAAGCCCAGATTGCCCATTTCCCTACTGATTTATATTAGATTATTTCTGCCTTCCCACTGTTTAAATTGTACTCTAATAGTTGTCCTTGTGTACATGTGCCAGAATTTCTTCTAAGTAGATACACTAGATAGGGACAACTTCAATTCTATAAAATATTGGTACAAGCAAATTGCAACAGTTGTCTCTGTCCTGCTGCCCCAGTGTTATAATGGTATGCTCCTATATTTCCTTCTGAAGATTTTTAGTTTTTTCATATTTAACTTTACCTGGAATTCATTTTTGTAAATGGAGTAATGTGTAGGGATCTGTAATTATATCAGTATTATTTCTTGAGTGTTCTATCTTTCTTCCACTGGTAATGCAGTGCCAGATTTGTCATTTCATGTTTAAATATAGAATTGGATTTCTTTTAAGATTCTCCATTCTATTGCATTGTTCTGTTTGTCTATATTATTTTATAATAATTTTTATATTTGTGTGTCAAGCATATATATGTGATCTGGAAGCAGTGGTAGGGGAGTGGTAGTATTCTTAAAAATCACTCTGGCAATTGGCTTTTCTCAGTTCCAGCTTGTCAGATCTCATAAAAACCATTCTCGGATTTTGATGGGAATTGCATTGATTCAGCAGACTTGTTCAAGGATGATTAGAATTTTTACAGTGTTAAATTACTTAATCAAGATGTTTGTGTCTTCACTTATTTAAGTTTCTTTAATATTTTCTTTTTTTTTTGGTACTGGGGATTGAACTCAGGGGCACTCGACCACTGAGCCACATCCCCAGCCCTATTTGGTGTTTTATGTAGAGACAGGGTCTCACTGAGTTGCTTAGCACCTCGTCATTGCTGAGGCTGGCTTTGAACTCGTGATTCTCCTGTCTCAGCCTCCCTAAGTGCTGGGATTACAGGCTTGAGCCACCGCGCCCGGCTCTCTTTAATATTTTCTGATACATCATTTTATACATTCCTATATGAGAGCATTTACATCTTTTGTTTTATTCTAGTCACTATGTTCCCCTTGTCTTCCTGGTATGGCTACAGTGATTAAAGTTCCTTTCCTGTCTTTCACTATTACTTTTATTTGTTTGATTTCTTTGAGGCAAGAAGCCAGACCTGATTTTTTGGGACACTGAACCCTCATCAGAGTCAGCTCTTTGGCCTAAGACTCTGGTAATATTAGAACAAAAACAAAAGCATAAACATATGACTTAATACTCTATTGTTTAGGAAATATCCTTAATGTTTTCTTCTAATCCTATCAAAGTATAAAATTACAACAATTTCGTTTAATGTTCTTAGATTTATTTTCTATTCTGGAATTGAACAACACTTTGTTGCATGAAACAGAATGTGTGTTCTCTAAACTGAGCAGAGGAGCTTAATTTTAGGGACAGAAAAGGGCGGAAGAAAGCAGAAACAAAAAACAAAGACCCAACTAATTATTTCAGTTACTTTTCTTATAAGGCTCAGACAGGGAGACAGGATAATGAAAAAAAACTGATTCGTTAACATCAGGTTACTTTAGGTTACCTTTCCTGCAAAAGAATTAAGGCAGAGAAAACTTCATAATCATGCCAATTAAAACTAGATTGGTTGGGAAGTTTGACTGTTATCTCTCTAATCCTGATTTCTTGGAAGGTCAGATAAAAAGCTTAGTTTCAGGTTGTTGATGTGGAACTTCAGTATGAGTAACTCTTTATTTTTAGCCTGGTCTGTTGGTTGGGGTCTGGTGTTGAGTTTAGACCAAAATAATGGCCTCCTGTAATTTTTATATAACTCCATTCTGTTGAATTTTTCATATATGCTGTCATGTTTTTAATTTTCAGTCCTTTTTCTCCCTCCTCTGACATTGTTCTTATTTCAACGTGCAATATTGTTTTGTTGTATGCTTATTATAGTTAATGGAAGATTTAAAAACTGAAATCTCTGTATAGAGCTAAGTTTGATTGACAGTGTATACTGGGTAGTATGGCTGGGGATTTTCTTGGACTATTTGCTTTTTGAAGGGCTACTTAGATACCTCAAAGAAGATTTATCCAGTCTTCTGCCTAAAAAGTGTAAACCTGATGCTGTTTGGGGGAACCAGTAAAGTAGTATGTCAGGAGGTCTTTATTATCAGTGTAAAATTTCACTTACTAACTTTTCCTCATTAACCGTTTTTAACCATAGGACCTTTGCCTTTAATTCTTCCTAGTGCTCTGTGATCCACAGACCCAGTTTTACTCTGTCCAATGGAAACATCCAGTCTTTTGCCATAGTGGGAGATGGGCATTACCTTTCTTCATTGAATTAGAAAAAGGATATGAAATTCTAATGCTTTTTGTTTTTGTTTTTGGTACCTTGGATTGAACTCAGGGGTACTCAACTACTGAGCCACATCCCCAGCCCTATTTTGTGTTTTATTTAGAGATAGGGTCTCACTGAGTTGCTTAGCGCCTTGCTGTTGCTGAGGCTGGCTTTGAACTTGCGATTCTCCTGTCTCAGCCTCCCAAAGTGCTGGGATTACAGGCGTGTGCCACTGCACCTGGCAAAATTCTGATGCTTTTAAAAATTCTTTATTTTTTTTTTTATTTATTTATTTATTTTTTTTTAAATATTTATTTTTTAGTTGTAGGTGGGCACAATATCTTTATTTTATTTTTATGTGGTGCTGAGGATCGAACCCAGTGCCTCCCGCGTGCTAGGCGAGCACGCTACCACTGCGCCATATCCCCAGCCCCAAATTCTTTATTTTTTAAAATAAATCTTACTGTGTATATTTAAGGTACACCACCTGATGTTATGATATAGATATATCTGTATCTAGTAAAAAGATTGTTATAAAAAACAAATTGACATATTCGTCCTCTCATATAGTTACCTATTTTCCCTCTTGTGGTACAAGCAGTTATAACTACTGATTTAGTAAAAAATTTAAAGACAATACACTGTATTTACCATATTTTATTTTATTATTATTATTATTTTTGGTGCTGGAGATTGAACTCTGGGACACTTGACCACTAAGCCACCTCTCCAGCCCTATTTTATGTTTTATGTTTTATGTTTATGTTTTATGCTGAGGCTGGCTTTGAACTGGCGATTCTCCCTAAGTGCTGGGATTACAGGCTTGCGCCACCGCGCCCAGCTTATTTACTATATTTTAATTGCTTCTAAATAGACTTTCAAATAAGCCTGTGGGGGTGTTTTTTGTTTGTTTTGTTCCTACTTTTAAGGTCTCTGGTACTGCTAATTACTCAAGCCTTTTGGGGTTCTGTGATTAAATTGCTTTACTTCTGGGGTTAAAAATTCTATCTTCTTGGGTCTGGTAGGTCAGTACCACTTGTCCATCAGCTTTCTATCTTCCAAATTTTTGTGGCAGTGGACTTTTCTGTTATTTTTAAATCTGTATGAATTTAGGCTCTTATCTTTTATCTCACTCTTTGGAGTTTCAAAATGGCAATATTGCATCAAAAATAACAATACAGATGTTACTTGAAGTATAATTACTAAAGTTATTTAAAATCTTTTTCTGGATTTTGTTGTCCTAGGATAGTCCATTAGGGATAAGCAAATTACTGAGTTTAAAGTCATTTGAAATAATTTCCTACTGATGATTAAGGTACCAAGTTGATCTGTGGTTAGGTTCCTTTGCTTTATTTTATTTATTTGTTCATTTATTTATTTATTGCAGTCCTGGAGATTGAACCCAGGGCCTAGCACATACTGGACAAATACACTATCACTGAGCTATATCCCCAACCCTTTCTTATTCTGGGGCAGGTTTTTGTTATATTTCCTAGGCTGGCATTAAACCTGGGATGACAAGTGTATGCCACTATGCCAGGCTTTATTTTACTTTTGATTTCCAGGGATTATTTCTTTTGATTTAATTTTGTTCCAAACTCAAAGTTATAAAACAAGTGAAATGTAGCTTCTAGACTTGCCTCCTCTTCTCTTTTTCTTCCTTTCTACTTATAGGAACTATTTAATATCTTTAAAATAGATTCCTCTCTTATCCTACTACTTGTTTTTCATTTTCCTTTTTTTTTTCCTATCACTACCTGACATTATTAAGTTCTTTCACTTCTAGAACATAAACTTGATGAGAGTAGGGACCTGAGATGTGCCAAATAAATACCTCTGTCAGTTCCCATGTAGGGTTATTCAGAAGAACATTTGTGACTCTTTCCTCTTTTGAGTATAGGTTAGCAGCATAGTTTATTATATTTGTAAAGATCATATTATTTGGTCAACACTTCTGTTGTATATCACATAAAATGGCATAGAGCAGTGTGTAGTGAATATAACAGTGGCAGGGAATGAGGGATCGCTGAGTTCTGAGCTGTGCAGTACTCCCACATACAGAGGATGTAGGGGTAGGAGTCTTCAGCTTCCACACTATCTTCCAAAGAGTTATATTGGAGGATGGGGTAGTCTAACATTAGATTGAGATAGACTTTGTTATATGGTAATTTTGTTGATGTATGTGTTCTTTGCAGAATGGTGCAATAAAAATCACAGAGCAAGCCTGATGTGGTGGTGCATGCCTATAGCCCCGAGGGCTAAGGTGGGAGAATTGCTTGAGCTTCCTGAGTTAGAGACTAGCCTGCACAACATAATGAGATCCCTATCTCAGCAACAACAAAGCATCTCTCTCTCTCTCTCTCTCTCTCTCTCTCTCTCACATGCACACACACACACACACACACTCACACACACATTATTACACAGACCTAGTGAAGGAAAAAGGTTTTTAAAAATCACAGAGCTTATGGGCTAAATGGTATTAGTAGTACAACACTCAAAACATGTCAGTGACTGATGGAAAAGAATCTAATAAAAATAAGAACACAGTTTTTACACATGTTGGATGGTGAAAACATACTTAAACACTGCAACAAATATGGCACTTTACCTTGGAAAAGGTCATAAGTTTGCTGGTAGAAGTGGCAGTGAAAGGGCAGCATCCCGTGTATTCAGATGAGTAAAATTTTCTGTGTTCACCTATTATTTTCATGGATGGAATTGAAACATAAATGGACCATTCATGTTGTACTCAGTATGTTTCCTAATAATCATGTTGGAACAAATTTGCATTTTATAAAAGCATGAGGTATAACAGAACTGATTGTATTTTTCTCTTTCTCCTTAGATGATATGCCAATGGGAACTACTGGTAGACGTGCTTCAAATGAGTTCTTGGTGTGTGGAGGGTATGTTTGCATGTATTTTACTAAAAGTTTCATATTTTGTTATTTTTGTGAGTTTATAGAACTTTTGTTACTTGATTTAGTATTTTGTTTCAAAATTTATCATTTTAAAAATATTCTGTGATAACCAACACACAAAATCTACCCTCTTAACCATTTTGAGCTTACAGTTAAGTAGTGTTAAATATATATATATTGTGCGTCCAATCTCTTGGATTTTATCATCTTGCAAAACTGAAACTTGGTGCTTACTAAACAACACCCATGCTTATTAAACACCACCTCCTCATTTCTCACTCCCCTCAAGGACCTTGTAACTACCATTCTACTTTCTGTTTATGTGAATTTGACTAATTTAGATACTTCATGTCAGTGAAATCATACAGTATTTGTCTTTTTGTGACTGGCTTATTTCAAGATTCATCTATGTTGTAGTGTGTGACAGATTTCGTTCTTTTATAAGGCTATTGGACTATATATCAGTTCATCCATTGATAAACATGTAGGTTGCTTCTGCCTCTTGATTATTCTAAATAATGCTGCTAAATGAATGTGTAAAATATCTTTTCAAGTTCCTGCTTTATATATATATATATATATATATATATTTTTTTTTTTTTGGTACTGGGGTTTGAACCCAGAGGTACTTTATCACTAAACCAAATCCCTAGCCCTTTTTATTTTTCTTTTGAGACAGGATCTCAGGATCTCACTAAGTTCCACAATTTTCATTTGGTTCTTTTGAATATTTTTTTTCCTCTTTATTTGATATTCTCATTTCATTTCATGCCTCATTTTCCTGATTTCATTTGTTATCTATCTGTGTTCTCTTTTAGTTCATTGAGCAATTTTATGACTATTACTTAAAACTTTTTCTTGGACTGTTCATAGGTATGTTTTCTCAGGATTGATTTCTGGACCTTTATCTGTTCCTTTGTTGAATCATGTTTCTGTGTTTATTTGTATGCTTTGTGATCTTTGTTGAAAATTGGGTATTTGTAAAAATAGCCTCCTCTCTTAATATTTATGAACTAGGTTTGTAAAGGGGAAGATATTTATCAGTTAGCCTGGCTAGAGATTCTGGAACCTCACAAACCTTTTCTGGGGTGTTTTTGGGGTTGTGCATGTGCTTTTATCCTAGTATTTCTTTATCCTCTCCGCTCCTTTCCTTGCAGTGCTGGGGATTGAACCCAGAGCCTTGTGCATGCTAGGCAAGCACTCTAGTGCTGAGCTACAGTCCCAGCCCTTATACAGATTGTTTCTGACTGTTTTAATTTCCTGTTTTTTTCCTTAGGGTGTTTTGGTTTCGTGTGTGTTATATTCCTCTGCCTTTAATCTCTTGCTCCTTTGTGCCTGCTTTCAGAACTACAGTCTCTGCTGCTCTAATGTACTCTGGAGTTTGCCTCTGCTTTCACTGGCCTCCCATCTGGTAATCAAACTGTGTCACCTTTCCCATTTATACTTTTGAGCCAGGCAAGACACAAACCAGTTCCTCAGACAGACCCTATATAAGCCACAATGCTAGGTGCAAGTTGTTACAGGAAGAGATAGGAATTGAGTAGTTTTCTCCTGATCCTGCCTTGGTATGCCTGGAGGTAGGAGGCACTAGGGCAAACAAAATGTGAGCTTTCTTACCCTCTTCTGTGCCATCTCCTTTTGTTTATGCACTCAACTGGATGTTGCTCCCTGTAACTAGTTTCTGAAGTTCCCCCCAAAATGTTTTAGTATACATATTGCTGTTAATATATTGTCTCCATGGAGAAATGAGGACCTGTAGGTTCCTAGTCCTCCATCTTACTGGTATTGTGTTATCCTTCTTTTCAAAATGTGGTATTTTAAGCAAAGTATGGAGAAAAGAAGAATATGAAGAATGATGTATATTTAATCTGTAGCTAGGGGTGGTGGCTCAAACTTGTAATCCTAGTGACTTGGGAGGCCAAGGCAGAAACCAGTTCCTTAGACCTCATATAAGCCACAGTGCTAGGTGCAAGTTCAAGGCCAGTCTAAGCAATTTAGTGAGACCCTGCCTCAAAATAAAAAATAAAAAGGACTGATGTAGTTCAGTGGTAGAGTGCATCTAAGTTTAATCCCCAGTACTCCTCCACTACCCCCCACAATATTACCTATACACTCATCCTTCAATTCTGTTAAATCTTAAAATTTTGCCTTTAAACAGCTAAGAGAGAGAAAAATATCTTAAGATCATTCAAAACCATGTGCATAGTCATATATTATCTGTAAATAGCATATAGTATTTTTTCATGTTTTATATTAGTGGCATAACATATATTTTGTCTTCAAATTTTTTTTCCATTCAACAATGAAGTGTTAAAAGGTTGAACTGAGGTTTTAAATGTCCTGGGCCACAGTGGTGAACTCAGTAAGGAAAATTAGGCAGGAGAGATATGAATACAGTAAGATAAAGGATTTCTCTAGCTTTTTAGAAGGGTGAGAGTGGAGGGCTTTGATACGAAAGAGATGGCATGATTCAGTGTTTGTTAGATTAATGCTATGGTAGCAACCCCAAAACTTCAGTGGCTTGCAACAAGGGCTTATTTTTTGCTCACATTACTACTGGCTGTGATCAGCTATAACTTTGCTTCATATACCTTCTTCTTTCTAGTTGGAAGATCAGCTGCTATTTGGGACATGCTGTGAAGGCAGAACTTCAGTGGCCCTGAAAGCTTCTGTCCTGCTGTTACCCTCTCACCCTCCACTTTGAGGACAGCATGGCCCAAATGGGAGCTACTCTTTCAACCTGTTTGCCAGGGACTTGTGGCAGAGTGGGAAGTACATCATGGAATGTAGAAATGGGTCCAGAGGTTGTGAATACTTTGAAAAATATTGATAATGCATTCTCTCATAACATGATTCATAATATGATTGAAAACAGAAGCACAAAGGGAATATTAAAAGTTATGCTGTATGTAAGATTACAATAGTCGATGCAGGTGAAAAACTGATTTGTCCTGAAACCATTAAGATATTTGTATCTATATCCAAAGGGCTCTCATCACATGATAATCCCTCTAATTTCAGTAGTAGTATGTGTTAGTTAAGATTTCTCTAACTGTGGGGCTGGGATTGTAGCTCAGTGGTGGAGCGCTTGCCTCACATGCGTAAGGCCCTGGGTTCAGCACCACATACAAAGCAATAAAATAAAGACATTGTGTCCATCTACAACTAAAAAAAAAAAAATTAAAAAAAAAAAAAAGATTTCTATCACTGTGACAAAATACCTGAGAAAGGAGGAAAAGTTTATTTTAGCTTATGATTTTGGTGCATACTTAACTTTGCTTTGTTGTTTTTGGGCCAGTGGTGGAGCAGAGCTTTGTGGCACAGAGGGAGTGGTAGAGCAAAGCAGCTTACCTCATGGCAGTGGGGAAGCAGATTGAGGGGGCCAAGGAGAGGGAGGTAAGGGAAGGGGATAGGGACAAAATACACCTTTAAAAGACATGCCCTGGTGACCCACTTCTTCCAACTAGCCCCACATCCTAGAATTTCCACCACTTCCCAATAGCCACCAGCTGGGGACCAAGCTTTAATACATGAGCCTTTGGTGAACATTTCAGATTTAAACCATAACATGGTGTATTTAATTCTTCTCCTAGAGCTTAGCTTATTGAAGTTTCTTGGAAATGGTTTGTTCTGTGAAATGAGTAATTTGTGTTTAAGAGTGAGGAAATTTCCTAGAAAAAGTAGTTGCAGTCTTTTTTTTTTTTTGGTGCTGGGGGTTAAACTCAGGGGCATGCAACCACAGAGCCACATTCCCAGCTCTATTTTGTATTTTATTTAGAGACAGGGTCTCAGAGTTGTTAGTGCTTTGCCGTTGTTGTGGCTGGCTATGAACTCATGATACTCCTGCTTCAGCCTCCTGAGCTGCTGGAATTGTAAGCGTTCGCCACTGCACCCGGCAGTAGTGCAGTCTTACAATAGTATTTAGGAAAATATAATTCAGGATATAGAATTTTACATCAGGAAAATATAAATAATATATAGAATTTTACTTCCTCGCATCTATTGGAGAACATAATTGAGGACAAATTTGTGCATGTTGTATAACTAAAGCCTTCAAAAGTATTTTAAGACCTGAAGTTTATGGCCTATAGTGTACTGGCATTATTAGGCACAATTAGTCTCACTGTTTCAACTTTCCTTTCCTTCACCAATAAGTGTATTTTCCCCTAAAGAAACAATTCTTGGTAATGGTTTCTTCATTGCTTATATGACAGTGTACAGTATAAATTGGAATATAATATCTATTCCTTGTGTATACAGGCAAAAAGTAGGCACAGGTATGAAGTTAGTGTATCAGAATTGTGAGACTAGTTGTTACCAGCCATTGATGAAGGCCACCTGCATACACAGGCCCTGGTGTATTAAGGTGAGTCATGAGTGGATTGCTGCTTTCTAACAGCCTCCTTCCATGGACACTAATTTTTTTTTTTCCTTTTTTTGGTACCAAGGATTGAACTCAGGGGTACTCAACCACTGAGCCACATCCCCAGCCCTATTTTGTGTTTTATTTAGAGACAGGGTCTCACTGAGTTGCTTAGTGCCTCGCCATTGCTGAGACTGGCTTTGAACTCACGGTTCTCCAGTCTCAGCCTCCCAAAGTGCTGGGATTATAGGCATGAGCCACCGTGCTTGGCATGGACACTAACATTTTTCTTGTTGGACCTTTCACCTACTTTTCCTCTGCAGCTATAAGCAGGTATTCTAGACTAGGCCCTTCTCTGTTGCTCCTTTGGTCTCTGGGGAATTAGTAAGTTTATCCCCAATTGGCTTCTCATCACTGACCACAGCATGATCTCCCAGCTTTGGCTCATTTGGTGTAGGATTGGGGTTCACAGGAACTCCTGTATACAAAAATCCTTCTCTTCTTTCCCTATGTTTGGGCACTATGTATTCTAGTTGTATTTCTGCTATTCTTGTCACTGATTAAGCTCTTGGGATTTACTCTTTTATCTTTTTAATTTTTAAAATTTTTAGTTGTACATGGAGACAATACCTTTATTTTATTTATTTTTATGTGGTACTGAGGATCAAACCCAATGCCTCACATATGCTAGGCAAATGCTCTGCCATTGAGCTACAATACCAGCCCAGGATTTACTCCTGAAGTCTTCCTAAAACAAAGAGGCAAGCGGGCATCTCCTAGCATAAAAATTGTGATTTTTTGAAGAAGCTGCCATGCAGTCAGGTATTTTTTCTGTCTTTTTGCATTTGTGTCTTCCTCTCAGTATTCATGGAAGTAGCTAGAATGATAGGTGATTGTGCTACTGTGTGGTCAGACTGCTTAATCTTTGTATTCATGTGTGAAAGATGATGGTCCACATAGAAAGCCATCTAAACTGCAGGACCTCTCGAAACTCAGGACATACATAGACCTCTCTTTTTATGTTGGGTTCATGGAGTTTTGAGGGATGATTAAATATTGGTGTTCATATAAAACTAGATAGAAAAATAGCAGCAGTGATATTATATAACTAGAAATTCAGAGAAGACTTTCTTTTCTTTCACTGCTTTTAAAAATTAATTAAAAATTGATTTCTTGACTGCAACATATTGTACATATTTATGAGATACAGTGTGGAATTTCAATACATGTATATAATGTGTAATGATCAGACCAGGACAATTGGTATACCTATAACTGCAAGACTATATAATTTCTTTGTATTGAGATCTTTTAAAATCTTCTCTCTTGTTGGGCATGGTGGTGCACATTTGAGATCCCCGCTACTCTGGAGGCTGAGGCAGGAGGATTGCAAGTTTGAGGCCAATATGGGCAATGTAGCGAGTCCCTGTCTCAAAATAAAAAAATAAAGAAGACTACGTATGTGGTTCAGAGGAAGACCTGGGTGCAATCCCCAGTACCATACCAAACAGAACAAAACAAACAGGAAAAAAACAAAACCCAAAAAACCCAGAATCCTCTCTCAAGTATTTTGAAATTCAATTTATTATTGTCAACTGTAGTTATCCTTTTGTGCTATAGAACATAAAAGTTATTCCTCCTATCCATTTGCACCTCTGTACCCATTCAGCATCCTATTTCCATCTATCCCTCCCCTGTGTACTCTCCTCACTCAGGTAACCACTCTTCTATTCTCTCTCTTTTTTCTTTTTCTTTTTTTTTGAGATCAACTTTAGCTTTCATATATAAGTGAGAATTTTTATTCCTGTGCCTAACTTAGTTCACTTAAGGTGATGTCCTCCAGTTCCATCTGTGTTGCCCCAAATGACAGGATTTCATCCCTTTTTATGGCTGAAAAATGTCCCATTGTGTATATAGTATCACATTTTCTTTTTTTTTTTTTTTTGTTTTTTTTTTCCAGGCAGAGTATTTTAATCAGCTTTCCAGGTGATTATGGCCATTATTCAAGACTACACTAAAACCTTAAACATTTTAGTTTCTTAAAGGACAGTTACAATGTAGAATCTAAACTTTTTGTGCTATATTAACATTAAAATCTACTAAACACATCTTTTACCCATGCACAACTTTGAAACATCATTTGGG
>CM053402.1:55406183-55475690 GCA_028644305.1 Xerus rutilus
GCTCCTCCCTACTCCGTGGCTTTCTCCTATCAGAACAAAAGCATGGCGTTTGTTTCCCGCCGTTTGAATTAAGTGGCGGGAAGCTTTGGGGAGGAGAAAGACAATATGGCAGCGGCCTGGGAGGTTCCTCCGGTGCAGGTGCCGGGCCCCGAGTGAGCGGCGGCGGAGAAACTGAGGGAGGAGGGCCTTGTGAGCTCCGGGCTGTGGAAGAGCGCTCAGAGGGTGCTGTAACATTGCTCTTCTCCCGAGCCGGAGTGTTAAGGGGTAAGTCTCCACAGAAGCTGCCCTTTCAGGGGGTGCCTCGGGGAAGGGAGGGGCGGTTTGCTCTCCGAGAATTTTCTACGTCTTGAGAGGGGAATGATTACGTTCCCTTGCTTTATTTTAGGAGGTGGGTCGGGCACAAAACAACCCTTTAAAGCCATAAGCGTGGGGTACACTCCCACAGGAGAATTTTTTCTTAAATTGATCTCTCTCTCATGTACTAGTTGCTTCACTTTATTCCAGCTATTTCCATTAAAGAAATTTGCCGCCGGGAGCCGCAGCCGGGGAGCCACGCCTATAAGCGCCTCCCAGACTCTCTCGGCTCGAGTATCTGAAATCCCTAAACTTCTGGTTTTATTTTTTTTGGCGTTTTAAATGCTGATTACCCCGTAACTGCGGTAATTACGAGGATGCCTACCTCGATCCTCCTGTGATTACTCAGCCCGCCGAATCATATATGTCAGGTCCCTGTGAGATTCCAGGTTCCTCCGTGCCTGTTCCGGGCGTCAATCTGTTGGGGGAAACGGGCCCAGCTGGGTACCAAACTCCCTTTTCAGCCAGCGAGTGAGGGAGAGGCACTCTGGGTGTCTCTGGTGGGGGTCGAACTGAAAGAGGAAGGCCGCCTGGTCAATTCACCATGAACCAGGGGGTCTCGTCTAAGCAAGTACCGATTTATTGAGGGGGTTCACAGGCTTATATAGAAGGAGGGACCAGTGGTATCTGGTTTCCAAGCTAAAGAATCAGAAGGGGCTGTCCACCTGGAAGCAGTTTAGGGTCACTGGGCTAAAGCAGTATGGGAGCAGAGGTCAGCCAATAAGAGTGTGGGGAGGTGGCTTCTCAGGGCAGCGTGGTCAGTACTGAGCTGACTGCTCGGCGCCATCTTGTGGCACGCCCCCACACAATTGTTTTCAATCTTTTCTGCTCTGTAACAAATTTGGCATGAAATATTATCTTTAGGGACATTTTCTCGTCATGGCAGTGATTCTGAGCTGATTGGAGGCCATCTCTCATCCCTCCTGCTCTAGAACCCCATTCCCAGCTTCTCCTTGAGAATATCTATATAAATCTGTTAGGATTGCTGTTGGAAATATAATAGTATAAATGAATCTTACATGTCAAAAACATCCTCATTGGCTTTGGTATCTAAACACAATGCCAGAAACCTTAGGTTAAAGTACATAAAATGCCTACCTTCTTTATTACTCAGATGCATGAGAATTAAAATAAAACATCTCTGAGTCACATTCACTATACACTTTCCAGCTCTAGTAGGAGTATACTAGCAGCTTTGTTACACATCTTCCCATTTTGCCTTTAAAATGTTTATGGTAACAAAGAGAACCCTAAAACAGAAAAACTACAAAAACAGAAACCTTTCCAAACATAAAAACTTAAGAGACCAAGTAGTGAGACATAAGAGACAAAATGCTCAAACTTAGCATGTGTAAAGGAGAACAAAGCCACTGAGGGCAGTATCTGTGAGAAACAGCATGAGATAGTGGGAAGAACAGGTGGTACAGATGAGCTCCACCTATAGTCAAAACTTCTGAAATCTTAGGAGACAGAGCAGGTTTATAGGTAGTCCCCAGGAACCCCAAGATGATGATTTGTTTTTGTTTTGTTAAATGTTTATATTGCCTTATCATTTGTTCCAATGATTTCAGCTGAAAAATCTTCAAACAAAATCTTGGGACTCCAGGGTCTCCAAAGACAAAGGTTATGCTTGCATGTCAGCAAAAACGTCCTTAGTATCTAATCTCTGCTTGTTGCTTTATCACGTGGACATTGCTCCTTCTTGTTATAGAAGACATGTTTCTTGTCTGTTTAAATTCCCTGGAACCGTCCCTGATTCTCCCTCTGTGTCAGTTTGGGTTTTCAGGAAGGTGGATGCAAAGAAGGTATTAAGTATGTAAGAGGCTGAGGGGAGTGGGGAGCCATGGAGGGTCTTCCTGGGAAAGGAGGGTAAGAAGGGGGAAAATTGGGTAAGAAAAGTATGAGACTATAGCATAGGTCTAAGAAAGTTTTATCTATATTATGAGAGTAGCCCTAAGCACTACGTTGTCAGAGGAATTCCCTGACCCACTCCAACATGCCTGAATCAGTTATTGACCCCTGGGGAAACCTGGCTTCAGATAAATGTGAATCTACAGGGACAGCCACTGGGCTGTCAGTCATCTGTGTTCTGCAGCTCCACAATCCCCAAGCACTTTGTATAAACTTGTACCTGTCTGTTATAGGCATTTATTTATTTGGACTTCTTTCCTAATGATTTTGTTTGAAGGCTGGATATACTTTTTATCTTAGCTTACCTAGTGCCTAGCATATTGGTCCATTCAATAAATGTTAGTTCAACTAAATTTTTGATAATTACATTCTTGGAAATTATGTACTGAGCAATTCATGCATGCATTGCCTGTTTCCACTTTCATTAGTTTTGAATAATTTCTTCCTTTCTCCATGTCTCACTTTATAGTTGGTACCATTCCTGAGCAGTTTAGTCAGTGCTGTTGTGGACATTCTCAGAGCCATGAATCCAGAAGTAGAAACTCTTCAGGTAGGAAAATATATTTGGTATGTTAGAAATTTGAATTTTATTATGAATGGACTTATTTTGTTTTTCTAGTCTTATCAAAAGGACAGCATTGATAAGAAATATTTCCAATGCTATCTTGTTTTTTAGAATCTTAATCTAATGTATATTAGAATGTTATGTAGCTGATGTGTCCTTTTTTTTTTTTTTTTTTTTGGAACTGAGGGGTACTCGACCACTGAGCCACATCCGCAGCCCTATTTTGTGTTTTATGTAGAGACAGGGTCTCACTGAGTTGCTTAGCGCCTCGCCATTGCAACTTTGAACTCGCAATTCTCCTGTCTCAGCCTCCCTAAGTGCTGGGATTACAGGCTTGAGCCACCGCTCCTGGCTTGATGTGTCCTTTTGAGTATAAGATTCCTTTATGAAATTAGTCTAAGGAATTAAATAATAAATTTTGGCTATTGTTGCACAGATGATGAAAATTAATTTAGAAAATGAAATTTTATTATGGCATTTGCTGATAAATGGAAGGAACTAGAGACTATCATGCTGAATGAAATAAACCAGATTCAGAAAGTCAAAGGTTGTATGTTTTTTCTGTTATGTGGAAGCTGATCCAAAATAAGGGGGAAAAAATTAAAAGAAGAGGGGGGGAATTCCATCAAAACAGAAGAAAGATCAGTGGAGTATAGGAAGGGGATTGAGAGGGAAGGAGAGGGATAGGATAAGCCAAAGGACAGTGGAATGAATCTGACCTAACTTTTCTATGTACATATATGAATATACCATGGTGAATCTTGCATTATGTGAATCCACAGGACACTAATTAAAAAAACAACAATAACTATAAATAAACAGCAGAAAGATCAATAGAGTAGAGGGAAGGAGACAGGGCAGGAAGGAGGGGAAAGAAAAAGAAAGCACTGGGGACTGAATTAGAGCAAATTATATTCTGTTTTTCTAATTATGTTAAAATGAATCCTAATGTTATAGATAACTAAAAAGAACCAATAAGCAAAAGATAAAAATAATAAAATATTTTAAACGTGCCTAAAAAAGAAAATGAAATCTTGTTGCTTTGATAAATATATTCTTGGTAAGAGCCACCAGTCAGCATTTGGTAAAAAAACATATAGATGCTTACTGCTTTATTATAAAATATATGTGTTGGAAAAGATATGTGTTAATCATACTTTTATAAGTCATATTCTGTTATTTAGTCATGTAAGGAGTTGGTTAGGTGAAGGAATCCTGTACTGATAATGGTTAGGTCAATAAGAATATTTGCATTTCCTTAATGTTATTTGTGATAGTTTGGCTTGCAAGAAATTCCAGAGAATGTGTAACTGGAACTCAATGTTTAGTGGACCTTCAGGTGGCAGCAGCCTGATTTTTATGGAGAAAGGAGTGCCCAGTTTCCAAGGCACTTAATGTAATGTCCCTTTAAGAGTCAAGAAAATCCATGGGGAAGTGTATTGTCTTTGTAGAGAATTCAAATATTTTAGGTTTCCAATGTGTCATTCTTGAAACTGACACAATACATAAAAATATCCTTATATGTCTGTTATGTTTAAACAAAGTAAAGCCCAGGACCGGTCTGGTAGGGGCTTTATGATCTTCTTTCCTATACCTTACATATTTTCTTTTCAAATAAGGAGTTAGTTTGAAAAGTGTCTTTTAGTTGCTGTGTAAGAAAAGAGAATAATTGCTTTGATACACTCAAATATATATTCATATCAAGAATAGAAATTCCATGTTCATCTTTGTTGTTTTAATTAACTTTAACCATTAACTACATAGATCTCGTTAGACCTTGCATTAATCTGAGTTGTTAGTCATGACAAAAACAGCTCATATATCCATCATCAATATATTTCATGTCCTGAGAATATCAAGAACAGTGTATTTGTCTTTGTTTTATAAAGGAGGCCAGAGAATATCTTAGCAAGCAAATAACTTTTAGAAAAATCTTATTAAAAATAAGATATTCAGCGGGGATGGAGTTGTGGCTCAGTGGTAGAGCACTTGCCTAGCATGTGTGAGGCACTGGGTTCATTTCGCAGCACTGCATATAAATAAATGAATAAAATAAAGTTCCATCAACATCTAAAAAAATATTTAAAAAAAAGATATTCAGGGGCTGGGATTGTGGCTTAGTGGTAGAGTGCTTGCCTAGCATATGTGAGACACTGGGTTCAATTCTCAGCACCGCATGTAAATAAAAATAAATAAAAAAGTCTATCAACAACTAATAAAAATATTTTTTAAAAAAATAAGACATTCAGGGCTGGGGTTGTAGCTCAGTGGCAGAGTCTTGCCTAGCACGTGTGAGGCACTGGGTTTGATCCTCAGCACCACATAAAAATAAATAAAAGTATCATGTCCATCTACAACTAAAAAAAAAAGCTGGGCCCCTTGGTGCACGCCTGTAATCTCAGTGGCTCGGGAGGCTGAGGCAGGAGGATCATGAGTTTAAAGCCAGCCTCAGCAAAAGTGAGGCGCTAAGCAACTCAGTGATAACTCTGTCTCTAAATAAAATACAAAATAGGGCTGAGGATGTGGCTCAGTGGTTGAATGCCCCTGAATTCAATCCCCAGTACCCGTCCCCTACCCTTGTCCCCAACCCCCCCCCCCAAAAAAAGACATTTATCGGAATTCTTATTTTAAAACTTGCCCTCTTGTTTCCTAAGTTTTTGCTCTACTTCTGCACTATTGGTTAACCTTTTCTTTCATTTTCTTGGTAGGTTCTCCAGTGCCACAGACTCAGTCACCACAGTCTCTGTTATTGGGTGCTAGACTGCAGAGCGCCCCCACCCTTACTGACATCTATCAGAACAAACAGAAGCTAAGAAAACAACACTCTGACCCTGTGTGTCCATCCCATGCTGGGGCTGGATACACCTACTCACCTCAGCCCAGTCGGCCTGGCAGCCTTGGAACCTCTCCCACCAAGCACATGGGATCTTCTCCACGGAATTCTGATTGGTTCTTTAAAACTCCTTTACCAACAATCATTGGTTCTCCTACTAAGGTATGTTTCTTAAACCTTTTTGTAGATCATGAACTGCTTTAGTACTTTATGGAAGGAATTCATGATGACAATAACCATAATTTTGAGCATTTACTATGTTTCAGGCACAGTGTAAGTGCTTGTTGAATGCTTTATATGCATGATCTCATTAATCTTCAGAAAAGGAAACTGAGGTTTAGAGCGCTCAAATGAAGTAAGATCACACAAGCTATAAATAGAAGAGCCAGTGTTTGAATCCAGGTCTGACTAACTCCAAAGTTTATATTCCTGATTAGTGTGTCATAAAGCCTGCCAAAATTCTGAATAATTCACACATCATATTAACTAGCTTACATATATTTGTTTAGACCACAGCTCCTTTCAAAATCCCTAAAACACAAGCATCTTCCAACCTGTTAGCCTTGGTTACTCGTCCTGGGCCTGCTGAAGGGCAGTCCAAAGATGGCAGTGACCCACGGGAATGTTCCCATTGCCTTTTGGTACAAGGAAGTGAGAGGCATCGATTTGAACAACAGAACAAAGCAGTGTTTGGCAGGTAAGATATTATTTCTTCTATAATCTTAAAAATGAAATAAAATAATTACATAATTATTAATTATTAATAATTATGTAATTATCAAAATAATTACATAATTACAATAAAATAATAAAAAATAAAATAATGAAGCAAAATAAATACATTTTTGTTATAAAAACAACCAGACCACATGAATAGCTGGCATATACTATATGAGTGTTAATGCATATTGTGTACTTCAGAATGTCTGAAAACATCCTATAACTGTGTAAATACAGAGCTCTTTCCTGAACTTGAACCTTCTATTTCTGTCTCTTTTTTTGTGTTATGGAAGTTTATCTTTACTCTGGATTGTTTGGCATCTATTTTTTGTTTCCTTGTTCTCTAATGTCCTATTAACCCTTCTACTTTTAAAAAGTGAATTTTCTGTTAATAGCATCACTGTTCTTTTTAGATCTGTCAGTACTGGGAAGTTATCAGATCAACAAGTAAAGACATCTTTAGGTGGACACCAGGGCAGCACTGATAGTTTAAATACAGAACGGCCAATGGATATAGGTAAGAGAAATCTAGTTTCTTTTTAGGCAGGTAATTTATAAGTGTATGCATTAGTTTCTTATTACTCTGTGATAATCATCACAAGCTGGTGGCTTAAAACAACTTGGATGTATTAATCTTAAAAGTGTTGGAGGTCATCCCTGTCATCTCATCTTCCTTCCTAGTATCAGTTCTGACAGAGACTTATTTGATATCTTGATGATCAGCAACCTATGAATTGGAAGAAATTCCTCCCAAGAATATTTTTTATCAGTAAGATTATATAGGTTAAAGTTAGCCTAAACATGCATGTACTCCTGAGCATTTCTTTGACAGCAACTGGATCCTATACAGATTTGGTTACTGAGATCTTTAAACCTTTCATAGTTGTTTCAGGGACTGTTATGTCCATAGACACCCACATCTAGATTTTGTGAACTGTTTGTCACTAATGAAAACAAAAACAAAATGGATATTTTAGACCCTAACTCAGACTTGATCAAATTTTCCTGGGGATGGATACTAGGAATCTCCAGGTAATTATTGTGTACATTCAGATTTGGGAATCTATTTTTCTGATTTTTAAATTGACTCACTCTATGAATATCCAAAAGAGGAAGTACCTGGACCAGCAAAACAACTGATTGAACATGGTTTCTAATCCAAAGAGACATTTCACTATGCTCTCTTCTTGCCTGAAGGGGTTTTGAAGAGAAGGCTAATGTAATTCTTTTTTTTTTTTTTTTTGGTACCGGGGATTGAACTCAGGGGCACTCAACCACTGAGCCACATCCCCAGCCCTATTTTTTTTGTGTTTTTATGTAGAGACAGGGTCTCACTGAGTTCTTAGCGCCTCTCCGTTCCTGAGGCTGGCTTTGAACTCGCGATTCTCCTGTCTCAGCCTCCCTAAGTGCTGGGATTACAAGCGTGAGCCACCACGCCCGGCGCTAATGTAATTCTTATGATGGTTATTTGCATGATGTCATTACCCATCCTTTACTTTCAACCTTGCTGTATGGTTGACACTAAACTATGTCCTCTGTAGACAGAGTAGGGTCTTGTTAATTTGACAATATCCACTTACTGCTTGGATTATTTAATTTGTTTACATGTTAATATCATTGACATAGTTGTATTTACCTTTTGTATTACCATAGTTGTATTTTACTTTTTGGTTTCTTTTCTCTTTTTTTTGAACCCAGGGGTGCTTAACCACTGAGTCACATCCTCAGTCCCTTTTTATTTTTTATTTTAAGATAGAGTCTTGCTAAATTGTGTAGGGCCTCACTAAGTTGCTGAGACTGATTTTTGTGATCCTCCTGTCTCAGCTTCCCAGGTTGCTGGGATTATAGGTGTGCATCACCATGCCTGGCTTGTTTTCTTTTTCTTTTCTTCCTTTTTGTTCCTTCTTTACTGATTTCTTTTGCATTAAGTGAATATTTTCTAGTTTCATGTTTTGATCCCTTTAATGATGTCTTTTACTTCTACCTTTCTTTCTTTCTTTCTTCCTTTTAGGATTGAATCCAGGGGTACTTCACTACAAAGCTCCATCACCAGCCCTGTTTTTTTCTTTTTTAAAAAAATTTATTTATTCTAATTAGGCATACATGACAGAAAGCATTTTGACTCATCTTACACAAATGTAGCACAACTTTTCATTTCTCTGGTAGTATACAATATAGAGTTACACCATATGTGCAGTCATACATGTATCTAGGGTAATGATGTCCATATCATTTCATTATCTTTTCTGCCCCCATGTCTCATCCCTTCTCTTCCCTCCCCTTCAACCAAAGTTTCTTCATTCTTCCCATGCCCCCTCCCACATTATGGATCAGCATCCACTTATCAGAGAGAACATTTGGCCTTTGGTTTCTTGGGATTGGTTTACTTCGCTTAGCATGATGTTCCTCAACTCCATCCATTTACCTGCAAATGCCATAATTGTATTCTCTTTTATTGCTGAGTAATATTCCATTGTGTATATATGCCACAGTTTCTTTATCCATTCATCTATTGAAGGTCATATAGGTGCTGCTATAACATTGAAGTGGCTGTGTTACTGTAGTAATGCTGTTTTTAAGTCTTTAGGGTATAGACCAAGGAGTGGGATAGCTGTGTCAAATGGCGGTTCCATTCCAAGTTTTCTAAGGAATCTCCATACTGCTTTCCAGATTGGTTGCACCAATTTGCAGTCCCACCAGCAATGTATGAGTATGCCTTTCCCCCTACATCCTCGCCAACATTTATTGTTTGCATTCTTTTTTTTTTTTAAATATTTTCCTTAGTTGTAAATGGACACAATATCTTCATTTATTTTTATGTGGTGCTGAGGATCCAACCCAGTGCGTCACATGTGTGAGGCAAGCACTCTACCACTGAGCCACAACCCCAGCCCCTCTTTGTATTCTTGAAAACTGCCATTCTGATTGGCATGAGATGAAATCTTAGAGTAGTTCTGATTTGCATTTCTCTAATTACTAGAGATGTTGAACTTCTTTTCATATATTTGTTGATCGATTGTATATCTTTTGAGAAGTGTCTCTTCAGCTCCTTAGCCCATTTATTGATTGGGTTGTTTGTTTTTTTGACATTAAGTTTTTTGAGTTCTTTATATATCCCAGAGATTAGTGCTCTGACATACATGTGGCAAAAATTTGTTCCACAAATGTAGGCTCTCTCTTCACCTTATGGTTTCTTTCTTTTGCTGAGAAGAAGCTTTTTACAGTTTGAATCCATCCCGTTTATTGATTCTTGATTTTACTTCTTGTGCTTTAGGAGTCTTGTTAAGGAAGTTGGGGCCTAATCTGACATAATGAAGATTTGGGCCTACTTTTTTCTCTATTAGGCACAGGGTCTCTGGTCTAATTCCTAGGTCCTTGATCCACTTGAGTTTGTGTATGGTGAGACATAGGGGTTTAGTTCCATTTTGCTACATATAGATTTCCAATTTTCCCAGCACCATTTGTTGAAGAGGCTATCTTTTCTCCAATGTATGTTTTTGGTGCCTTTGTGTAGTATGAGATAACTGTATTTATGTGGGTTTGTCTCCATGTCTTCTATTCTGTACCATTGGTCTATATGTCTATTTTGGTACCAATACCATGCTGTTTTTGTTACTGTTGCTTTGTAGTATAGTTTAAGGTCTGGTATTGTGATGCCTCCTGGTTCACTCTTCTAAGGATTGCTTTGGCTATTCTGGGTCTCTTATTTTTCCAAATGAATTTCATGATTGCCTTTTCTATTTCTGTAAGGACTGACATTAAGATTTTAATTGGAATCACATTTAATTGGAATCGCACTGTATAGTGATTTGGGTAGTATGGCCATTTTGACAGTATTGATTCTGCCTATCCAAGAGCATGGGAGATATTTCCATCTTCTAAGGTCTTCTTCAATTTTTTTCTTTAGTGTTCTGTAGTTTTCATTGTAGAGGTCTTTCACCTCTTTTGTTAAATTGATTCTTGAATATTTTATTTTTTTGAGGCTACTGTGAATGGGGTAGTTTTCCTAATTCCTCTTTCAGTGGATTCATTACTGATGTATAGAAATGCATTTGATTTATGAGTATTGACTTTTTATCCTGCTACTTTGCTGAATTCATTTATTAATTCTAGAAGTTTTCCGGTGGAATATTTTGGATCCTCTAAGTAAAGAATCATGTGTCAGCAAATAATGATAGTTTCAGTTGTTCTTTTCCTATTTGTATCCCTTTAATTTCTTTTGTCTAATTGCTGTGGCTAGAGTTTCAAGGACTATGTTGAGTAGAAGTGGTGAAAGAGGGCATCCCTCTATTGTTCCCGTTTTTAGAGGGAATGTTGCCAGTTTTTCTCCATTGGTTGTTGTTGGCCTTGAGTTTTGCATAGATAGCTTTTACAATATTGATGTATGTTCCTACTATCCCTAGTTTTTCTAGGGTTTTGAACATGAAGAGGTGCTGTATTTTGTCAAATGCTTTCTCAGCATCTGTAGAGATAATCATGTGATTCTTGACTTTAAGTCTATTGATGTGATGAATTATGTTTATTGATTTCCATATGTTGAACCAACATTGCATAAGTGGGATGAAACCCACTTGATATTTTAAATGTCTTTTTATGCTGTTTGCCAGAATTTTAAAAAAAATTTTTTTAGTTGTACATGGACACAATATCTTTATTTATTTATGCTTATGTGGTGCTGAGGATCAAACTGAGCACCTCACGCATGCAAGGCAAGTGCTTTTACCACTGAGCTACAACCCCAGCCCTGTTTGCCAGAATTTTTTTGAGAATTTTTGCATGAATGTTCATCAGGGATATTGGTCTGAAGTTTTCTTTCTTTAATGTGTCTTTTTCTGGTTTTGGAACCAGGGTGATAATACCTTCATAGAATGAGTGTGGAAGGGTTCCCTCCATTTCTATTTCATGGAATAATTTGAGGAATATTGGTATTAATTCTTCTTTGAATGTCTTGTAGAACTCGGCAAAAAATCCATTTGGTCCTGGACTCTTCTTGGTTGGTAAGATTTTGATGCTGTCTTCAATTTCCTTGCTTGAAATTGATCTAAGTTGTATATGTCCTCCTGTTTCAGTTTGAGTGGATCATATGCCTCTAGAAATTTGTCGATGTCTTCAGGATTTTCTATTTACTGGAGTGTAGATTTTCAAAATAGTTTCTAATTATCTTCTGTATTTCAGTAGTATCTGTTGTGATATTTCCTTTTTAATCTCAAATTTTAGTAATTTGAGTTTTCTCTCTGCTTTTCATTATGGTGGCTGAGTGTTTATCAATTTTATTTTTTCAATGAACTAGTTTTTTGTTTTGCCAATTTTTTGAATTGTTTCCTTTGTTTCAATTTCATTTACTTTAGCTCTGATTTTAATTATTTTCTACTACTTCTGGTGTTGATTTGTTCTTTTTCTAGAACTTTGAGAAGTAATGTCAGGTCATTTATTTGTTGACTTTTTCTTTTTTTCATGAATGAACTAAATGCAGTGAACTTTCCTCTTAACATAGCCTTTATAGTGTCCCAGAGATTTTGATATGTTGTGTCAGAGTTCTCATTTACCTCTAAGAATTCTTTTATCTCCTTCCTGATGTCTTCTGTTATCCATGTGTCATTTATAGCATATTATTTAGTCTCCAGGTGTTGGAGTAGCTTCTGTTTTTTAAATTTTATCATTGATTTCTAATTTCATTCCATTATGGTCTGATAGAATGCAGGATAGTATCTCTATTTTTTTGCATTTGCTAAGAGTTGCTTTGTGGCATAACATATGGTCTGTGTGCTGCTGAGAAAAAAGTATATTCACTTGTTGGATGAAATATTCTGTATGTCTGTTAATTCTAAATAATTGATTATAGTTTGGAGTTCTGTGGTTTCTTTGCTAGTTTTTGTTTGGAAGCTCTTTCCAGTGGTGAGAGAGGTGTGTTAAAGTCACCCAGTATTATTGTGTTGTGGTCTATTTGATTCTGAAATTGAGAAGGGTTTGTTTGATATATGTGGATGCTCCATTGTTCAGGGCATAGATATTTATGATTGTTATATCTTGTTCACGTATGGTTCCCTTAAGCAGTCTGAAATGACCTTCTTTATCCCTTCTGACTATCTCTGGTTGAAGTCTACTTTATCTGATATGAAAATGGAAACCTCTGCTTGTTTACGTGGTCCATTTGGGAGATATGTTTTTTCCCATCCTTTCACCTTCAGTCTGTGGATGTCTTTTTCTGTAAGATGAGTCTCTTCAAGGCAGTATATTGTTGGGCCTTTTTAAAAAATCTAATCTGCCAGTCTATGTTTTTGAATTGATGAGTTTAGGCCATTAATGTTCAGGTTTATTATTGAAATATGGTTTATATTCCCAGTCATTTTTTTTTTTAACTTGACATGGTTTTTCCTTTGATTGCTTTTCCTTTAGTGTAGTTCCTCCCATTGCTGATTTTCATTGCTGTTTTTCATTTCCTCATGGAATATTTTGCCAAGAATATTCTGTAGTGCAGGGTTTCTCATTGTAAATTCTTTTAACTTTTGTTTATCATGGAATGTTTTTATTTTATCATCAATCTGAAGCTTAATTTTGCTGGGTATAAGATTTCTTGGTTCACATCCATTTTCTTTCAGAGCTTGGTATGTGTTGTTCCTGGCTTTGAGGGTCTGGGTTGAGAAATCTGCTGAAATCTGAATTGATTTTCTCCTGTATGTAATCAGAGCCTTCTCTCTTGCAGCTTTCAAAATTCTATCCTTATTGTGTATCTTGGGCATTTTTATTATAATGTGCCTTGGTGTGGATCTGTTGTAGTTTTGTGCAGTTGGTGTCCTGTAAGCCTCTTGTATTTGAATTTCCAATTCATTCTTCATGTTTGGGAAATTTTCTGATACTTCATTGAAGAGGTTGTGCATTCCTTTGGTTTGTGTCTCTGTGCCTTCCTCCATCTCAATAATTCTTAGATTTGGTCTTTTCATGTTGTCCCATGATTCCTGGATGTTCTGTCCATGATTTCTTACCATCCTCATTGTGTGGTCAACTTTATTTTCAAGATTATGTATTTTGTCTTCATTGCCTGAGGTTCTGTCTTCCAAGTGATCTAGTCTGTTGGTGATGCTTTCTATTGAATTTTTTATTTGGTTTATTCTTTCCTTCATTTCAAGGATTTCTGCTTTTTTTTTTTTTCCTTTCTTTCTTTCAGAGTCTCTATCTCTTTCTGGAAGTATTTTTTTGCTCCCTGTATTTGCTCTCTTATCTCTTTGTTGGATTGATCAATTGTTGTCTGTAATTGCTCTCTTATGTTATTCTGTGTTTCACAGATCATTTTAATTATGTATGTTTTGAACTCCTTCTCTGACTTTTTTTTTAAATATATATATATATTTTTTAGTTGTACATGGACACAATGTCTTTATTTTATTGCTTTGTATGTGGTGCTGAGGATCGAACCCAGGGCCTCACGCATGCAAGGCAAGTGTTCTACCGCTGAGCTACAATCCCAGCCCCCCTTCTCTCACATTTTGTCTACTGTGCTGTCAGTGGATTCTATCATTGTAGCATCTTGGTTTGACTGGGACATTTTCTTTCCTTGTTTTTTCATGTTGTTCATGTGTCTTCCTCTCTAGCAGTGCCGATCTGATATATTACAGTTTCTCCCCTATAATCTTGTAGTGTCCCTGCAGGTTATCAATATCTCACCTCTGGTGTAATCGGGCCCACAGGGACCTTGGGGATGGTCTTCCCAGTCCTAGCTGTTGTCTCTAGATGGAAGTAGGCTGGGATAGCTGCCTGCTAGTAGATGGGGGACTGCAGCACGGTTGGTCTCCTCTGCACATTGGGCTGGGGTTTGTCTCCTCCGCCTTTTGTTTTTTTCTTTTTTAAAAATATTTTTAGTTGTAGGTGGACAAAATGTTTTTATTTTGCTCATTTATTTTTATGTGGTGCTGAGGTTTGAAATGGTGCCTCACATGTGCTATACCTGCACTCTACCACTGAGCTACAACCTCAGCCCCATTCCCGGCCCTTTTTATTTTGAGACAGGGTCTCGCTAAATTGCTGAGACTGGCCTTGAATTTGCAATCCTCCTGCCTCAGCCTCCTGAGTCACTGGGATCACAGGCATGTGCCACTGTGCCTGGTTTAGTTCTTTTCTTCCTAGTTGCTTTAGGGCTTACAATATACATGTTAAGTTATTACATTGACTTAATATTTACACTAACTGGATTCCAGTGAAACAGAAACATTGCTCCTAAGTAATTCTTCCCTCTTTAAGTACTATATTTGTACTTTTTTTTAGTGCTATTGTTGTTACTGTAGAAACTCAGTGATACATTGTTATATTATTAGTTCATATGTCTTTTTAAAAAATTTTTTGTTATAGATGGATACAATATATTTTGTTTATTTTTATGTGGTGCTGAGGATTGAACTCAGTGCCTCACATTTGTGAGGCAAGTGCTTTGCCACTGAGCAACAACCCCAGCCCCATACATTATGTCTTTTAAAGAAGCTTAGGTCAGGGGCTGGGGTTGTAGCTCAGTGGTAGAGTGCTTGCCTAGCATGCATGAGGCACTGGGTTTGATTCTCAGCACCACATATAAATAAATGAAAAAAATAAAGGTCCATCAACAACTAAAAAAAATATTAAAACAAAAAAAGAACAACAGCTCTGCCAGCAATAGATTCCCTCAACTTTCATTTATTTGGGAAAGTATGTTGGCTTCACTTTTGAAAGAATTTTGATTCATAAAAGATTCCCAGGAAGACATAGTGATGCAACTTAGGAAGCTGAGACAGGAGGATCTCAAGTTTGAGGCCACTCTCTGCAATTTAGCAAGACCCCTGGGTTCAATCCTCAGTACTGGGGGAAAAGATGATTCTTGGTTGACAGCTTTTTCTTTCAGTACTTTAAATATGCCATCCCACTGCCTTCTGGCTTCCACTATTTCTGCTCATAAGTTAGCTGTTACTCTTATTTGAGTTCCTTTGTGACAAATTATTTTTCTCTTTCTATCCAAGTTGCATTTTCTAAAGCTCACTCCAGCTGCTGTGAGAAGAACACAGCTATAGGGTTGCAAGGAGATCGAGGTCAGTTTACACAGGTTGCTGTGTGTGTGCCAGGCATCAGCCAAGCATTCCTTCCTGGTTAGCTGATTCCTGGTTAGCTGAGTGATGTGAGGAATGGTTTTTTTTTTTCTTTCTTTTTTAAAAAATTTTCTTGTTACTTGTAGATGGACACAATGCCTTTACTTTGTTGGTTTATTTATATGTGGGTGCTGAGGATCGAACCCAGTGCCTCATGCGTGCTTGGCAAGCGCTCTACCACTGAGCTACAACCCCAGCCCAAGGATCGGCTTTTATTCCTAGGTTTATGGAGAATAAACTTGTGGCCCAAAGAGATGAGGTAACTTACCTAAGGTCACGCAACAGCAAACCAGGAAGGGAGCAAGGGATCTTGACCCTTTTGCTTTGCTACTTGCTGGAAGCCAGGGGACCTGGTTTTTGTTGCGAGTGTGCCACTGACTCACTATGTGGCAGCTCTTCCTTCCTCATCAGGCAGATTTTCTTAGTTTGTTTCTTTCACTATTTACTGTGATGTGTTTGGGGATTTCTCTGCCTTTATCCTCCTTGGAAATTCTTGGTCATTTTTGATAAGTAGATTAGCATTTTTATTAATTTCTAAAAATGGTTAGCCATTCTTTATTTGGATATTTTTCCTATTCCTTTCTCTTATTGAATCCTCATTATGCATATATTGACATACTTAATTGTGTCTCATGTTTCTCTAAGGCTTTGTTCATTGTACAGTTGGCCCTTGATCAACAGAGTTTTGAACTATCTGGGTCCATTTGTATACAGATTTTTTTTTTTTTTGAGATTTATAACAGTTTGAGAAAATCTTCAAAGATCAACTGTGTAGCCTAAAAATATTGAAAAAAAAAAATTAAAGTTAAGTTTGTCATGAATGCATCAAATACATGTATATAAAAGTATTTTATCATTTATCACCATAAAATATACACAATCTATTATGAAAAATTAAAATTGATCAGAATTTAACAAAAAATATTCAAAAATGTGCAGGGTTGCCTTTACTATTGACAGAAAAGTAAACAAAGATACAGTATTAAATCATAACAGCATAAAGTTAATTATAGCATATACAGTACTACTTTAATAATTTCATAGCCTCTTCCTGTTGCTGTTGCAGTGAGTTTATTGTGAATATCTGCTTAAAATACTGTATTACTGTAATCATCTTCGCATGAGCAGTTTGTCTCTCCAGTAAATTGCATATTGTGCCAAGAATATACAGCGAAGAAAGGACAGCCTGTTCAATAAATAGTGTTTGGAAAACTAGATATACAAGCTAGGTGCTATAGTACACACCTGTAATCCCAGCAGTTTGGGAGGCAGAAGCAAGAGGATTGTAAGTTCAAGGACTGCTTCAGCAACTTAGTGAGACCTGTTTCAAAATAAAAAATAAAAAGGACAAGGGAATGTGGTTCAGTGGTAAAGCACCTCTAGGTTCAATCCCCAATACCAAAAGAAGAAGAAAAAAGAAAACTAGGTATATATATGCAGAAGAATGAAACTAGACTCCTACTGTCACCATATACAACAAATCAATTCATGTGAGGTGTGTTGAACCACAAGTTTGAGGCCAATCTGGGCAATTTAGTGAGACCCTGTCTCAAAATAATTAAAGAGCTGGGAGTATAGCTCAGTGGTAGAGCATTTGCCTTGCATGCCTAAGGCCCTGTGTGGAATCCCTAGTAGCACGCACGCGCGCGCACACACACACACACACACACACAAGATCAACTCAAAATGGATCAAGGACCTAAACTAAGTAAGAACTAAAACTAATATAAGAAAACAGGAGAAACTCTTCAAAACATTGTTATAGGCAAGTTTTTTTGGTAAGTTTTTTTGATAAGACCCCAAAAACACAGGCAGCAAGAGCAGATTATTATCAAACTAAGAAACTGCACAGCAAAGGAAACAACAGTGATACCCAGTTCCCTACAGAATGGGAGAAAATATTTGTAAACTATTCATCTGGCAAGGGGTTAATACACAGAATAATAGGAACTCAAACAGTTGAACAGCAAAAGACCCTAAATAATCCAATTTTTTAAAGAGGCAAATTTTCTGAATAAAATAATTCTCAAAAGAAGACATACAAGCTGGATGCGGTGGCGCAAGCCTGTAATCCCAGCACCTAGAGAGGCTGAGACAGGAGAATCGTGAGTTCAAAGCCAGCCTCAGCAATGGCGAGGCGCTAAGCAACTCAGACCCTATCTCAACATAAAACACAAAATAGGGCTGGGGATGTGGCTCAGTGGTTGAGTGCCCCTGAGTTCAATCTCCAGTACAAAAAAAAAAAAAAAAAGACATACAGGTATATGAAAAACTGCTGAACATCACTAATGATAAAGGAAATGCAAATTAAAACTATAGTGAGATAACATCTCACCCAGATACAAGCAATAACAAATGCTGCTGGACACAGTGACCCATGCCTATGATCCAGTGACTTCAGTGGTTGAGGCAAGAGGAATGTAAGTTTGAGGACAGCCTGGACAACTTAGCAAGATCTTGCCTCAGAATTAAAAAATTATGAAAAAAGGACTTGGGCCAGGCATGGTGGTGCACACCTGTAATCCCAGCAGTCTGGGAGGCTGAGGCAGGAGGATCACAAGTTCAAAGCCAGCTTCAGCAACTTAGTGAGGCCCTAAGCAACTCAGTGTGACCTTATCTCTAAATAAAAAATATTTTAAAAGGCTAGGGATGTGACTCAGTGGTTGAGTTCCCTGGGTTCAATCCCTGGTACCACAAACAACAACAACAATAACAACATTAGTGAACAATTTAAAAAAAAAGAAGGACTTTGGATATAGTTTTTAGTTTTTAGTGGTGAAGTACCCCTGGTCCAATTTCTAGTAACCGCCCCCCCAATAAATAAATAAATAAATAAAACATGTTGTTAAGCATGTAGAGAAAGGAGAATTCTCATACACTATTGATGGGAATGTAAATTAGTACAGCCATTGTGGAAAACAGGATAATGTTTCTGTAAAAATTTGAAAAGTGCCATTTGACTCAGCAGTCTCACTACTGGCTGAATATCCAGAGTTAATGAAATTTGTACGTAAAAGAGACATCTATACTTGCCTGTTTATTACAGCACTACTCAGTATTAAAAATGCAGAATCAGGGGCTAGGGATATAGCTCAGTTGGTAGAATGCTTGCCTCATATGTACAGGGCCCTGAGTTTAATCCCCAGCACCCCCACCCCCACTCACAAAATAAATAAATGTAAAAAGTAATCTCTTGCCATTGCTGCATATTTTTCACCATATATAATACATGTGATATATAAAATACTTGTTAGTTGGCTGTTAATATTATTAGTAAAAGTTGCAGTCAATAGCAGGTTATTACTGGTTAAGTTTGGGAGAAATCAGAAATTATACTCAGATTTTCAGCTGTGTGATAGTTGGTACCCACCCCCCAACCTCCATGTTGTTCAACATCAACTATACTATGTTTTCTTTCTTCGTTTTTCTGATTACCTAATTCTCATTGATCTGCCTTTAAATTCAGAGATTTTTCTTCTGCCAATTCAAACCTGCTTTTGAGCCCCTGTAGTGAATTTCATTTCAGTTATTATATAGTAATTTCCCTTTATCTGCAGCAGGGGGTACATTCTAAGATCTTTAGTGGATTCATGAAGCTTCAGGTAGTACCAAACCCTGTGTGTCCCGTTTTCCTGTGTATACAAGATTAAGTTTAATTTATAAAGTAGGCTCAGTAAAAGATTAACAACAGTAATAAAACAGAACAATTATAACAGTGTACTGTAATAAAAGTTATATGAAACATGGTCTCTCTTTTGCTGTTTCAAATTTTGGGGGTGGAGTTTGATATATATTCACTCTTTTTGAAAGGAAGAATTTCATGACTTCTCCTTGGCCAGCATGACCACTCTTTTTACTTTGAGGTCACTTTTAAATATAGTAAGAGATGAACAAAAGTGCTGTGATACTGCACCAGTCAACTTGATAACCAAGACATTAAGTGAATAATGAGTGTGTAGTATATACACTCTGGATAAGGAGGACAAAAGAGTGTTTCCCATCTTAGACTGGACATCATGAGATTTCATCACACTTCCAGAATGTAGAGCAGTTTGAAACTTATGAACTGTTTATTCTCCATTTTTGGACAGTTGACTGATAACAAATCACAGAAAGCAAAACAGTGGAAAAGGGAAGATGACTATACTTTTCAATTCTAGAATTTCCATTAAAAAATAATTTGTGTTTTTTCTGAATGTGACATATCATCATACATACTTTTACTTTTTATTTTATTTTTTGTGGTACTGGGGATTGAACCCAGGGCACTGTACCACTAAGCTACACTCCCAGCCCTTAAAAAATTATTTTCTTTTTGAGACAGGGTCTCACAAAGCTGCCAAGGCTCCTAGCCTCCTAAGTAGCTGGGATTATAGGCATGCGCCTCCATATCTGGCTTCTTTACTTTTAAAAGCCTGATTTCTTTTCATTATTTGAACATGTTTAAAATAGTTACTGTGAAGTCTTTGATTAGTTTGACATTTTAGACTTCGAGTCGTTTCTGTTGCCTGCTTTTTTTCCTGTGTATGATTATACTTTATTAATAACTTGTATCATAATTTTTGTTGAATACTGAACATTTTATGTAATGTTTTGTAATAATTCTAGATGTGACTCTCATCCCACCCCCACCTTGGTTTTTTGCTTTATTTGTGTAGTCTTGGTGGACTGTTTCAGTGAAGTCAGTTTGCCTTACATTGTGAAGCCTGATGTCATTCCTTAAAGGGTACAGCCTTGGCTAAGTAGACAATAATTTTGGGTTTTGTTTTGTTCTGTGGTGTTAACATTTGAATCCTGGAATTTACACACATGCTAGACACAGGAAGTGCTCTACCACTTAGCTACCTGACCATTCTTCACAAGACAGTAGTCCTAGCAGGAGTCTCTTTGTTCTCTGATCTCCCAAGCTGTTTGTCTTGGTATCACACCCAGCTGTTTGCCTCCACTAATTGCCATTTGATTGCTTTGGTTTTAACAGTGCCCTGGGAGAGAAATTGTTTCCCAGGTCTAGTTAAATTCTGGCCAATTTGTGGGAACAGTCTTTGAGAACAGTATTTGAGCCTTGTTAATACCACAGGAGAGTTCTTAGCTATCTTTCCCCGGTTCTGATAAACTTCTGGCTGGTCTGTTGTTTAGTTGTTGCTCTCATGGAGTTACCAGCTTCCTTTAACTTGCTTACCACCAAAATCTTCAGCACCCTTAGGGTTAAACTTCCTATGATCTCATTTCAAAGGAAGTCAAGTGTCAGAATTCTGTTCCTTGCCTCCCCAGCACTAGGGAATACCTCTCCTCCATTGCTCTGGAGCTAGGAATAACAATTGCCCATTGTCTTGGAGGGACACCCCAGCTTTGTAAGCCTGGTGCTGGGCAGAGATGGAAGCCTCTGGTCTTCTTGATTTGCCTCTGCTGGGCAAATGAGCAGGAGTGAGTGCAATAAAGGCCCTAGTCTACTGGCCTGGGCTACAACTTGTACCCTGTGAGTAGAGGCTAGACACAGTTCTTGCTGAGATGTGGATTTCCCTTCTTTTTTAATTTTCTTTTGCAGCTTACTGGGGATTGAATCCAGGGGCACTTTTGCCACTGACCTATACCCCTAGAACTTATTTTTTGAGACAGAGTTTCACAGAATGCTGAGGGTCTCGCTAAGTTGCTGAGACTGGCCTCAAATTTGTGATCCTTCTGCGTCAGCCTCCCAAGTTGCTGGGGTTACAGGCATGTGCCACTGTGCTTGGGAAGGTAGACACAAACTTTTTAGAATAAATGGCTCTTCTTTTCCTGTATGTCTTCAGGATGATTTCTAGACACTTTAAGTTGTTATTTTGGGCAGTGCTGTGGATTTGAACAAAGGTCTTTCTCATGCTAGGCAAGGGGTCTACCATTGAACTATATCCCTAGCCTTAAGTGGTTGTTTTTAAAAAGTTTTCACCAGTTTAGTTGTTTCACTGAGGAACTGGTCTGTGGAGCTCTTCACAGTGAGAATATGAAAGTCATTTTCTTCTTAGTGTTTTTTGCCAAAAGTCACCAAGTCACCAGGAGTAAGAATAGTTTTTGAAAACACTTTTCTGAGTGTGACCATGTTATGTCTTATTCCTCTTTATAAATGAATTTGAATTTTACAGAGCTTATTATTTCCACATGTGTGCTTTCTAGTTTAAATCCAGGTTAATAGATGTGAAACTAGATTTTTCTTAAAGAATTTAGGCATAAAATACATCTTTGATCATTTGCATTCTCTTCTTTTTATTTTGCACATGAACTTTGTTATATCATTTGAAATTACAAACTTCTCTTTCTAGCCATGAAGTTTCTGTTGTGGAAAACAAAAACTATTCAAAACAGGAAAAACTTGAGACCTTCAGAAAAAAATAATTAGCGTCACTGGGTCTTAAAATATGCCCATGAACATCCCTGAAATAAAGTCTTGGAATATTATTAAGTAAAGAGAATATACATCTTATGTAACAGTAGGTGGTCTTCAATTAATTTCTACTTACTGTTTCCTTGCTCTCTATAATATTTTTATGCCCTTCCCCCCCCCTTTTTCTTATATTTTGATTTGTTCTTTTTAATTATACATGACAGTAGAATGTATTTTGACATATCATACATACATGGAGTACAACTTCCCATTCTTGTGGTTGTAAATGATGTGGAGTTACACTGGTCGTGTATTCATATATGAACAAGAAAGTTATGTCTGATTCATTCTATTGTCTTTCCCATCCCCATCCCTCCACCCTTCCCTCATCCCCCCATCCAATCCAGTGAACTCCTCTTCCTCCCACTCATATTTTGAGTTAGCATCTGCATATCAGAGAGAACATTTGGCTTTGCTGTTTTGGAATTGGCTTATTTCACTTGGCTGATAGTCTCTAGTTCCATCCATTTACTGGCAAATGCCATAATTTCGTTCTTCTTTATGGCTGAGTAATATTTTGTTGTATATATGTACTATATTTTCTTTATCCATCTGTTGAAGGGTACCTACGTTGGTTTCATAGTTTAGCTATTGTGAATTGAGCTTTATGAGCATTTTCTTCCTTTATTTATATGTGCTCTTATTTTGTTGTGTTCTGCTGTAGATAAGATGGACACCGAGGAAATCTTGTTCTGTATTTCGTTCAGTGTCTTTTATGAATAAATTAATCCTGCTCTATTCTGTGTTCCCAGAAATGAATATTTGAGTGTGAAAATCAATAATTTTATTGATTCTCCCTGTTCGGTAGATGAAGGGGTTTTCACCAACTCTTCATGTAGGCCAAACTTAGACCCTCAGTCCCTTTGACGCCTGTCTTACCTGTTTTCAAATCCTGACAGGTGTTAGGTTTTGTTCTAAGGCATAAATATACTTTATCTCAACTTTTTGTGTTTTTCTGAAGCTTTATTACAGTGGAGATTTCTTATCGCCATTAGCTTAACCAAGTGTTTGTATTCCCAGTTCTCAGTTTCTGCTTTTTATCTTCAACAGGTGTGACTTGGCAGTTCATGTATTTTAGAAGTATTCGAAAGTAACTCTGAAGGACTGGAAATGAACCAGGCGAGGTGGCATACAACTGTAATACCAGTGACTGTGGAGGCTGAGGCAGGAGGATTGTAAAGTTCAAGGCCAGCCTCAGCAACTTAGTGAGACCCTGTCTCAAAATAAACAATAAAAAGGGCTGGGGATGTAGCTCAGTGGTAAAGTGGTTTTCTAGTGTATTCAAGGTCCTGGGTTCAGTCTTCAACACCACAACAGCAAAACAAAAATAACTAAATATTAAACTTTGGTATGAAGAAGATTCACAGCTGAAATTACTCGAAAATATTTTAATGGAGATATTGTATCAAATTTTCTGATTTTGAGTAATAAATACTTTTTGTTAAGAAAAACTAATATAAAAGTTAAAGTCTCCCTGTAATTCCACCTCCAGATAGTAGAAACACTGTCAAGATAACATGACATTTTGTAAACTCTTTATTGTAGCTCCTGCAGGAGCCTGTGGTGTTGTACTGGCACCACCAGCAGGAAGTGCTGCAAGTTCCAGGGCTGTCCTCTTCACTGTGGGGTCTCCTCCGCACAGCGCCATGGTCCCCGCTTGTACCCATATGGTCCTTCGAACAAGAACCGCCTCAGGTGAGGAACATTTGTCTTGTTCAATCTGTGCTTAGTATTTGGAGTGTGGTGGTCTGAGGGTGATGGAGGGTTACAACTTAGACAAGTCACTGAATTTCTCTGAACTTCAATTTCTTTGCCAGTGAAACAGGCCTATTTTCTTCCCTTCAAGGGTTTTAAGAAGTAAATGAGGCAACATTTTTTTAAAAATATTTATTTATTTTTTTAGTTGCAGATGGACAGAATATCTTTATTTTTTTTAAATATTTTTTAGTTGTATATGAATGCAATATCTTTATTTTATTTATTTATTTGTATGTGGTGCTGAAGATCGAACCCAGTGACTCATGCATGTGAGGCAAGCGCTCTACCACTGAGCCACAACCCCAGCCCCTCTTTATTTTATTTTTATGTGGTGCTGAGGATCGAACCCAGTGCCTCATGCATGGTAGGCAAGCACGCTACCACTCTGCCACAATCCCAGCCCTGAGGCAACATTTTTTTGAGGAAAAAAAAGACTTTGTAAAGTAAAAGTGCTACATTATATATATATATGTTAATCTAGAAATATCCATTATTCTTACATGTTCATATGTAATATATGACATGTATAAATGACATCCATGAAGAAGCAGCTGTGTATCCATAGTGCTTCTGAGCTTATATTTTTAAATCTTATTTTAGTGTATTTAATAAGTAGAAAATATATTGTTTGTTTTGTTTTTTAGAAGCTTAAGTTTTATTTTTATACTTTGGGTTCTAATGTTTCTGTTATGTTTGGATGGGCTGATATATTTTTTTTATTATCCATACTCTATAAGTAGTTTATTAATAGAAAAATTAAGAAAGGGTTTAGATTGGACTCAAAGTCAGTATATAATATCTATATATCCATTGAATCTTACAATTATGAAAATGATGGAGCGACAGGAGAAATGTTTATGATATAAATTTTTTAGAATAGAATATAAGAAAACTAGCTCTGATGTCTATAAAATATACACATAAACAAAGATTGTAAGTGAACATGGAAAAAAAAACTATTCATATGCTCAAGTAGGGTGGGATAAGGGACATTTCTTTGAAGTTTATTACTCAGTAGGTTTTGTTCAGTAAATAAGAGGAGCAGTGGGTGTAAATGCTCCTCTGTGACCTAACTCAGGATGCTGTGCTATGTTTTGTTTCTTGCAGTGGGGTCCAGTAGCTCAGGAGGCTCTCTGTGCTCTGCAAGTGGCCGCGTGTGTGTGGGCTCCCCACCTGGCCCAGGCTTGGGCTCTTCCCCACCAGGAGCAGAGGCAGCTCCCAGCCTGAGATACGTGCCTTATGGTGCTTCACCCCCAAGCCTAGAGGGGCTCATCACTTTTGAAGCCCCCGAACTGCCAGAGGAGACACTGATGGAGGTAGAGAAAAGACTACAGTGGTGTGTTAATATAATGTTGATATGATGTGGGTGTTCTAGTGATGACAAAAGGGCAAAATAAATCTAGCAGTTCTGAAATTATGCTCTTTTTCTTTATTTCCCTGGTGCTGGGAACTGAACCCAGGGGCATTCTGCTGCTGAGCTACATCCCCAACCTTTTTGTTTTTCGTTTTGAGTCAGGGTCTTGTTGAATTTCTAATGCTGGCTTTGAACTCACAATCCTCCTGCCTCACCCTTCCAAGTTGCTGGGATTATAGGCGTGTGCCACTGTGCCTGGCCTTTTTCTTCTCTATTTGAAAAACATTACTGGTATGTTTTCAAAATAATGTTAATACACTTATCTGTAGCAACCATGTTCATAGGAAGTGAAACATTATGTGTTCTCAATCTTTTATTTAAAGTTTATTTACTGTTTATAAGATTGTAAAGCATAATCTATGTCCTAACAAATAACCTTTTTTCCCTCAAAGTTTTCTTTATAAGATAAAAATAAATAGGTATTGTTTATTATTTTTAAATTCCAAATTTTAAATTTAAAAAACAAAACATTGTTTATTTATTTGGTATTGGGGATTGAACCCAGGGGCACTTAACTACTGAGCCACATCCTCAGCCCTTCTTTATATTCTTTTTATTTAGAGATGGGGTCTCACTGAGTTGCTTAGGCTCTTGCTAAGTTGCTGAGGTTGGCTTTGAACGTGTGATCCTCCTGCCTCAGCCTCCTGAGCCACTGGGATTATAGAAGTGCGCCACTGTGCCGGCTAATTTAAAATTTTTAACAATAATAGTAAACAAATACTTACAGATTGTTCATTAACAAAATAATATACCTGCCAAACAGCCTGAATGCTCATGTTTGTAGATTAGTATCTTTCCTTTGTGGATCCAGTTCTACAGAAAAGAAACATATTTTACGTAATATGAAATATGTGAGCATAAATCCAGAACCAGAATTTGTTTTATGATTTCAGAGCTATGTATGCTTAGTTCCTCACTCCTGACTCAAGGAAAATACTCAGTGGAATAATGTGTTCTCAGTCCCTGGATGCCTGAGGTCTTAACTTAGTCTGAGGTTTAAATTAAAATGATCAACTCTCTAGGCCAAGTAAAGAACACATTTTCTCCCCATGTAGGATCTCTAACATTTTGATTTTTTATGAATAAGAACTCTTTCACATAAAATTTATAAAATATTGCATGCAAATTTTTAGTAGTGATTTTGTGGTAGTAATGTTGAAAATATATCTAGTCCAATCTAAAGATGGAAAAAATAAACCTGAGTTTTTTTTCAGTCTCCCTCAAATTAGACACAAATTCCGTTCTAGCCATGTGTTCCAACACATTGGAGCATATAGTTGACAATATGCTGTCACAGAGCAGAGAGACTCAAAAATTGAATGGCTTATTCTCCTGTCTCTAGGAAAATGATTCTCTTCTTTTATACATGAAAGGAGAGTGAGAAACTTTTAGTCCTTGCTTGAGATTTCAAAGTACATTTACAACTAAAGACAAATCTCAAGGCAAAAATTGACTACACATTTTAAAAGAACAGCATCCCTCAAATTGCTATTATGTTTTCCTATGTTCCTCTCTTTAACTAACTGAAAAGAACACAGAAAATTAGAGCTTTGGTATTAGGAATCACTATTAACTGAAAAACCACCAGAAACTAAAATAATAATAACTCACTGAACTATGAAGAATTGTGATTTAAGAGGTGGGCATAGTGGCACATACCTGTAATCCCAACTACTTAGGAAGATTCCTTGAGCCCAGGAGATAGAGACTACATATAACAGAGACCACATCTCAAAAAATTTAAAGAAGTGATTTTAGTGTAGACAGTATCCTTGCATTAAAAAAAAATTTTTTTTTGTACCAGAAATTGAACTGAGGGCCTCATATAGACAGGGTAGGTATTTTCCCACTAAGCACTGGATCAGGTTATAGCCTTAGTCCATTTTTTGAAATTCTGTTTTTTGACAAGGTCTCATAAGTTGCCCAAGCTGGCCTCAAATTTATGATCTTTTTGTCTCACCCTCCTAAGTAGCTGTCCTTGCAGTCTGTCTTTCTTTTCTTTTCTTTCTTCTTCTTCTTCTTTTTTTTTTTTTAACATTTTCTGTATTTTTTTTTTAATTTTTATTTTTTGGTACTGGGGATTGAACTCAGGGGCACTCTACCACTGAGCCACATCCCCAGCCCTATTTTGTATTTTTTTTTTTTAGTACCAGGGGTTGAACTCACGGGTACTTGACCACTGAGCCACATCCCCAGCCCTGTTTTGTATTTTATTTAGAGATAGAGGAGTCTCACTGAGTTGCTTAGCACCTTGCCATTGATGAGGCTGGCTTTGAACTCGCGATTCTCCTTTCTCAGCCTCCCAAAGTGCTGAGATTACAGGCATGTGCCACTGTGCCTGGCTCCTATTTTGTATTTTTTATTTTGAGACAGGATCTTGCTGAGTTGCGTAGCACCTCTCTGTTCTGAGGCTGGCTTTGGACTCATGGTCCTCCTATCTCTGCCTCCCGAGACCCTGGGATTATAGATATGCACAACTGTGCCCCGCGTGTCCTTGCAGTCTTGATGTCTGTTTTGTCAAGTTTTTGTATTAAATATATTGATTTTATCTTTTAGTTTTTGTTTTTATTCTGGTAAAAGCATAATGACTTCCTCTTTTTGGAGCTTCCTTATATGAGTGTTCTGAAACATATATAAACACTTGTATAAACCCACGTTTGGTTTTAATTTTGTTAGTTTTCTTACTAGCTTCCTGAAATTTAAAAATGTCAATGTTCTTTGATTATTCTGACATTTTTATATATATATATGGAAAAACACTACATACAGAATGAATACAGACAAAAATGTTTTTTTCCTGTACTGGGGATTGAACCCAGGGCCTAGGCAAGCACTCTACCAGTGAACTGTATAACTATATCCCCAGTCCTTTTGTCTGTCTCTGAGTTAGCCAAGCTAGCTTCAAACTTGTCTTCTTGCTTTAGCCTCCCAAGTAGATGGGATTGAAGGTGTATACCACCATGCCCAGCCACATTCAGAAATTCTTAATCTAGAATGTTCTAAAACAATGTCTTTGCTGCAGCGGGAACACACAGACACCTTACGCCATCTGAATGTGATGCTGATGTTCACGGAGTGTGTGCTAGACCTGACTGCTGTGAGAGGGGGGAACCCTGAGTTGTGCACATCTGCTGTGTCCTTGTACCAGATTCAGGAGAGTGTGGTTGTGGACCAGATCAGCCAGCTGAGCAAAGACTGGGGGTACGTGCCGCCACCCTGTCGTTCATTGCTACATTCATGCTTTCCGTAAACTTGTGCCTGAGCTGCTGGCATTGTCATTCACTGAAGGTCAGATATTTTTAAAATCTTCAGAGGAATCTCTTACGTTACTTCATTGTGTAAGATATCACTGTGTGAACCAAGAGAATTTTATAACCTTAGCGTTGCCTTTATAAGAAGATGGTATGGCTTTTTATCTGAATATTTCTGTTGAAGTCACAGTTCACACGTCTGTCTTCATGCCAAACCTTCTCCCTTCAGGAGTTATATTTGCATTAAACAAGGAGGATGTGCTCATAGAAAGGATATTTCAGTGATGGCCTAATGTTGGAGCACCAAATCTGGTGGGTTGGTTCACAAGGTAACTGTCTGTTCCTGTCTTCCTTGTGCAGGCGGGTAGAACAGCTGGTGTTATACATGAAAGCAGCACAGCTGCTTGCAGCTTCTCTGCATCTCGCCAAAGCTCAGATCAAGTCTGGGAAGCTGAGCCCATCCACGGCTGTGAAACAAGGTATGACAGCTGTGGCTTTACGAGTCCTGGAGTTATCCCTTCCTGTCCAAGAAAAAGAGAGTTTCTAATGAGGAAGCACTGTTATTCAGTATTCTTAACAGGGAAAAAGATGCTGGTATTTGGTTTTATACCATGTACTTGATACAGAGAGATTGTAAAGGCATTATTTTATCTTTTCATACCGAAATAGAGATCATAGAACCTGATTTCTCATCTTCCCTTTCAGCGATCATGTAATGTCACTTTCCTCATGTCAATCAGCAGGAAAGGTGTGTGTCACTGTGCTGTCATTTCTAGAGGAAAATTAAAATTAGTTTTCATCTCAACTTTTTTTCAGTTGTCAAAAATCTGAATGAGCGATATAAATTCTGCATCACTATGTGCAAAAAACTTACTGAAAAGCTGACTCGCTTCTTCTCTGACAAACAGAGATTTATTGATGAAATCAACAGTGTAACTGCAGAGAAACTCATCTATAATTGTGCTGTGGAAATGGTAACTCTTTTGAAGGTTTAATATTGTATAGCACTACAGTACTTAATCTCTAAGAGTATCTTTTGAATCCCAAGTATTGTGATTACATCCTACAAAAGGAGGAATTGAAGTTCCCCAACATTTTTGTTTTTTGGGGGGGCCAGCAGTGCTGCACCAGGGATTGCACTCAGGGACATTCAACCACTGAACCACATCCCCAGCCCTATTTTGTATTTTATTTATTTATATTTTTATTTCTTTGGTACCAGGGATGGAACTCAGGGGTACTCTACCACTAAGCCACATCCCCAGTCCTATTTTGTGTTTTATGTAGAGACAGGGTCTCACTGAGTTGCTTAGTGCCTCACCATTGCTGAGGCTGGCTTTGAACTCGTGATCCTCCTGCCTCAACCTCCCAAGCTGCTGGGATTACAAGCATGCGCCACTGTGTCTGGCCTCACCAGTATTTAAGTAATACTTAATGTAAAGTAATTTATTTAATGAACCTCCTATAATTTATAAGTCTGGCTACCACTTTTGATAAAATTATCTTTTCTCTTTTTATTTTTGTGTTATAATGATTAAGCCCAGGGCCTTGTGCATGCCAGGCAAGTACTCTACTACTGAGCTACATCACCAGCCCAAAATTTTATTATATCTCTTGCTAAACTTTGCTGACATTAGGCTTGATGTCACCTTTTAATAGTTTGTGTCTAAAAGCATTGACTGGTCCTGTTTCTACATTTTCTATTATTTAAGAAATTTTAGCTTAGTAAAACTGTTATAAAAAATACTGCTTTGTTAACCAATACAAAAATTCATGGGCACAGGTTCCACTACTTATCTGATTTTATTAAATTGTAAGCATCAAGTAAAATCTACTTTTCCAGTTGTCTGATTGTAATATCAGAAATAATTTGTTTTCTTTCTCTACTGGGGAGAAATTGCTCTGAAGCATAAATAAAAATAGAAGCTATTAAATAAGTGGTTAAGTGGGAAAAATTTATTTTTGACTAATCTTTTTTTTTTTTTTATCATAGTAACAGTTGATTTCACTCATTTGTGTACTTTGAATTATACTGTTACTATACACTTGGCCTTATTTCAAAAGCCATTAAAATGAATAGTCACATGAGTGGCTGCGGATGTGGCCCAGTTGGTACAGTGCTTGCCTCACATGCACAAGGCCCTGGGTTCAGTCCCAGCACCATGAAAAAACACAAACAAATAAAAAAAAAAACCAAATGGATAGTCACATGAAAATAACTTTGGAATATAAAATGACAGGAATAATATATGTTTTATTGCTGTAAACTGTTGATAGGAGTAATATGCATTATATTACTCTATACTGAATTCGTAAGGCCAAGTGTGGTGGCACACGTCCCTTCACATCCAATAAAAAGAGGGCCTGGAGATCTAACTCAGTAGTAAAGTGCCGCAGGGTTCAATACCAAGGTGGTGGGGAAGACTTAAGAATTTTGTACCCAAGCCGGGCGCGGTGGCTCAAGCCTGTAATCCCAGCACTTAGGGAGGCTGAGACAGGAGAATCGCGAGTTCAAAGCCAGCCTCAGCAATGGCGAGGCGCTAAGCAAGCAACTCAGTGAGACCCTGTCTCTACATAAAACACAAAATAGGGATGGGGATGTGGCTCAGTGGTCGAGTGCCCCTGAGTTCAATCCCCAGTACCACAAAAAAAAAAAAAAAAAAAAAAAAGAATTTTGTACCCAGAAAAATGTCATAAGGAATTATAATGTTTCTTTTCTTTCTGATAATAATAGCCCTGTAACTTGGATAGGTTCTTCCTTTTGCCCCAGTTGCTTAGGAAGCTTAGAGGTATCAGCAGTTACATTTAGTTATTTTTTTCTCTTTCCCTTTCATGGCTCTGATTTTCTTTATCCATTTTTTTTTCTTTTTTTTTTTTTTTTTTGGTACTGGGGATTGAACTCAGGGGCTCTCGACCACTGAGCCACATCTCCAGCCCTATTTTGTGTTTTTATGTAGAGACAGGGTCTCACTGAGTTGCTTAGTGCCTCACCATTGCTGAGGCTGGCTTTGAACTCGCGATTCTCCTGTCTCAGCCTCCCTAAGTGCTAGGATTACAGGCTTGCGCCACTGCACCTGGCTTCTTTATCCATTTTGTTTAGTTTACTGTAAATGTCTTTAAATTATTTTTTGAAGGAGCATATTAACAATTAGAATGCTAGATTACTGAGAGTTCCGGCATTTAGTGATTCAAGAGAATATAAGAATGCTGTTGGGAAAACCCGTGTGAATAACACTACTGTTACCTCTTTCTGCAAAGATCTCTTCCCACCTTTCCCATCACCTAGCTTTTTTTTTTTTTTTAATTTGGTACCAGAGATTGAACTCAGGGGCACTCCACCACTGAGCCACATCCCCAGCCCTATTTTCTATTTAGAGCCAGGGTCTCGCTGAATTGCTTAGTGCCTTGCCGTTGCTGAGGCTGCTTTTGAACTTGTGATCCTCCTGTCTCGGCCTCCCCAACTGCTGGGATTATAGGGATGCACCACCACCCCTGAGCACCCAGCTCATTTTTGCTCCTCTTTATGATTCAGCCTAAACATCAACTTCTGGAGGCTTCCCCTAATATCCTTTTTCAGAGTTAGATGGACCACCTATGTATTCTGTATCATCCTGATGCTTCTTTCTGAAATAACACTTGCCCCTTGAAATTAGAAATGTATGTTTTGTCTGGGCATGGTGGTGCACACATATAATCCCAGCAATTTGGGAAGCTGAGGCAGGAGGATCATGAGTTCAAACCCAGTCTTAGCAACTTAGTGAGGCCTTAAGTAACTCAGGAGACTCTGTCTCTACATAAAATTTAAAAAAGGGCTGGTGATATGGCTCAGTGGTTAAGCGCCCCTGGGTTCAATCCCTGGTACCAAAAAACAACAAAACCAAAACCCAGAAAAGCATGTTTTGCAGACTTATGTCTGCCTTCAGACTGTGAGCATTCCTTTATTTGTATGCTCAGTGCCTGGCATTAGTAGGTGCTCAGTAATCATCTATGAATGATAACTACACATACCTGAAAATTATTTTGACTAGAAAAAGAAACCAGCAAATGACTTTTAACATTGTTTCATTGTATTATTGTAACAAAATCTGTTTTAATGAAATCGACTTTAAATGGCTCATCCTGATGAATCTTTAAGTTTTATGTAGTTTAGTAGGCTATAGCATTTCATCAAAATGTGTTAATTTTAGGTAGATGCTATTTAAAAGCTGCATTGCCCATATGAATTTGTATTTTCTTGGAAAATTTGAGAATCTTTTTGTTGACTGGTTCCAGGTTCAGTCTGCAGCCCTGGATGAGATGTTTCAACAGACTGAGGATATTGTTTATCGCTACCATAAGGCAGCCCTTCTCTTGGAAGGCCTAACTAAGATTCTACAGGACCCTGCAGATATTGAAAATGTACATAAATGTAAGCTGACCTACATAGTCTCTCAATACCTACAGTTTTGCTTCCCACATTTTCGGTACCCAAGGTCAACAAACAATCCATAAGTTTTAAATTTTGCAGTCCTGAGTAGGGTGATAAATTGCTCCCTCCCTTTGTCCAGCGTATCTATGCTATTAGATATGCCACCTGCCTATTAGTCACTTAGTAGCTCTCTTGGTTATCTTGTCTTGGTATTTCAGTGCTTGTAGATAGAGTTTGATGCTCTCAGTGCTTCCAGGCATCCATTGGGGGTCTTGGAATATATCCCTTGGGGATAAGAAAAGACTACTGTATTTATTGATGGCAATTTAGTTGTCTCCTGAAGTATGTAATAAAAAGAGCTTAGAGGTTTATAAACATACTGCCTGGGTTGAATCTTGGCTTTCCAAACTTTAGTAAATCACTTAACCTTTCTGTTGTCTTAGTTTCTTACTTTTTATGATGAGGATAACAATGCCTACCTTTCAGAGTTGTGAGGATTAGAGATTATGCATGTATACTACAGATGTTTTTTGTCATTAGTATTTAGAGTTCTACACTCTGTTACTTAGTTAGCAGGTGTGTGCTCATGTATGTAGGAGAATATTGTTTTTATTGTTGAATGCAACTATGTTAAGCCTCCTGGACTTAGTGACTGAAGAATCCTATAAAGGCCCTATGTACTGCAGATTGATACTGGAGAGTGATACTGTACTAGATATGTACTAGAGATGGATAGGATTCCAGGAGGATATTACTACTTACAGATATAAGCCCAACAATCTAATTTTGGAGGAGAAGGTGTTGGACCTTGTAAACTGTACTTGGTCAAACCACATTTTGAATAGCCACAAGGGGAGAGCAATCCTAAAATTATTTGTATTTATAAGCAAGTTAGCTGTTAAAATCCAAATGTTCTCTATATGATGTGCTTCTTTGAATTTTACCACTAAGTTAGAAATCATATCTAAACTATTACTGGATAGAAGAAAATATATTCTATTACCTTCAGGGCAAAGATCAAAAAGAGACAGTGATTCCAATAGAGTTAGTGATTTTTCTCCCTTAGTTGTTCTTTCCTTGGTTTTGAAAATATAAGTGTTTTTAATTACGAGTTTAATTTTTTTATTATTTTGTTTCTAGATAAATCTAGTATTGAAAGAAGATTGTCGGCACTCTGTTGTAGCACTGCGACTGTGTGAACAGCAGGCTTGTCCATGGACCAGCGTGGGAGCATGAGGTGATATGTTTGAGATTACAGCTTGCTTCTGTCACCCATCCCCAGGAAACTAGTTTAACTGGTGACTACCAAAGAACAAGCAGCAATTTAAAAAAGGAAAAACAATCCAAAACTACGTGTTTGTGGAAAATCTGCCTTACTGGAGAAGACACTCCCTTTTCCCTTTTTCTTTGTAGAAGCAGAAGCAAGAGTATTCCACTTTGCTCCCTGTTTGAACTTGGTAAATAAACGTACCTTAGAACTAGAATTATCATTTATTCTTATGGATAATTAAACATGAAATAAGGCAAGTGGCACTTCACTCAGTTCACAGAGTAATGTATGAAATGCCATGTATTTGTGGAGGTGTGTACAAGCAAAAGAATCTACATCTCGTCAGGCAGTTTAATGTTTGGGGTAAGTTTGTCTGAAACTGAGCATGCATCTTTCAACAGCTCAGGAAGAAACAAAAGATGGCTCTTGGAAGAAATTTTGAAATCTTCAATTTAATCTAGTATGGACACATGTTAATTCTTCCAAAATCTTTCATATTGCACTAATTTATTAAAACAACTGTGTATTGAATTTTATAATTTAAAACTAACTGAGGCACAATGGACTTGTTTACTTGATTATATACATATACCCTTTCCAGAATTCACATGTAATCTCTATTGAACTTTTAAATGATCAAAACTTGTGTTCATGTGAACCTTTGCATTTGTTTTACTTGTTTATTTACAACTACAGATCTTAGAAATATTTTGAGTTGCTGGTGTTTACTTTGTTTGCATTTTTCCTTGTGCATGCAGAATGTGCATTGATGCCTGTGACCTTAGGTTTATTAAAGGGTAGGCTTATTTGGACAGTATTAGAAAAACTATTATGGATCAAGAGATACTCTTGAGAATTTTCATAGGGCCAAAACAAAGTTGATGATCAAAGGCTTGTTAGTGATGTGGAATTTCTACATGGAGTGAAAAATTAGGTTTGTTTTCTCTTAGGAAAATGGGTAGCTTTCTCCAGCCTAGTGTGTATTTTTAATGTTAATCCTGACAGTTCACCAAATATCTTGTAATGGAAAAGCAGGCAGTTCACATCCCTTTAAGAATGGTTCCTATGTTGTATATTATTTGGTTTCTTTTACTTACCTGCTTGAATACTTGAATAAACCATTCACCAGTTTTAATCCTATTATTTTAAACCTTTTACATAAAATACTCTGAACTGACAGTTGTGCAGAAGCTCTTTGGCATTACTCTAATTTTAATGTACTGACAAAAACAAACAAACATGGTTTTACTTTACTTTGACAAAGTAATGTAATTTCTACCTTATTAATCTGTATGAAATTCCAGCAGTTAATTTGAACATTTATTTATATGATGTTTGTATTTTTAGGTCTTTAATACAGTGTCTTTCTACCTCTCATTCGTAACTGCATGCGTTATTCTTGAAACTAGTTAAAACTCACTGAATCATTGTGTAATAGCCTTTTTATTATTGCCTATACAAATGTATATTAAGGTCAAATAAAACTGACAGTGTTTCTAGGTTATAGTTGGGTCCATATTAAGTGGCTTGTCAAGGCAGATACTTCCTTAGTCTGGGGACGTGGTCATTAAGGTCCCTTGTCACATCCCAGGATATAAGATTCTTGGTGACTGTCATTCAGGCTTCCATAAGTGATACTGTATATTAGTGATACTGTATATTGTATAATTGTTTAGAGTTTACAGTGTAATTTCATCCATGTTCTTTTCTATGCTATCTCAATTGATCCTCCCTGTGGGTGGGTTGGTTTATTCTGCCCCTTCTCTAAATTTTTCAACACAGGATGAAACTGATTCAAAGAGGGTAAGTGATGGGTCTGAAGTCAGGAACTAGGAAAGTGGTCAAGTCATGCTTTGTAACTTTCAAGTTCATTCTTCTTCCTCTTGTGTAGTCAAGGTCTTATTATTATTGGCTTGTGTGAAGCAGTGAAGTCTCAACATCAGAGAAAAAACTGTAAATTTATGAGTAATGGTTCTGATTATACTTCCATTATCAAGGTTGATTGTTTTAAGAGATTTTTGCCTTGATTATAGCAATAATAAACAAGTGCTTTATGTTTCTGTGAGTATTTTTTAATTTTGTTTTTGTTGGGGGGAGAGTAATAGACTGTTAGTTAGCTTTCCATTGCTGTGACTAAAATACCTGTTAAGAACAACTTAGAGGAGGAAAATTTATTTTTGGCTTATGGTTTCAGAGGTTCAGGTCATGGTCAGCTGACTCCATTGCTCTGGGCCAAAGGTGAGGCAGAATATCATGGCAGAAGGGCATGGTGGAGGAAGGCTACTCATGTCATGGCAGCTGGGAAGCAGAGAGTGTGAGGAGCCAGGAACAAAATACATACCCCAAAGGCATCCTCCCAGTAACTTAACTTCCTCCAGCCATGCCCTATCTGCCTACCATTACCATTAGGTCATTCAAATTATTAATCCATCAAATGGATCAATTCACTGAATAGGTTAAAGCTCTCATAATCTGATAATTTCACCTCTTGCATTAACACAGGAGCTTTTGGGGACACCTTGTATCCAAACTACAAAAGGGTGACTAAACCCTGGGCCAGGTGGGCCATGGGCTTGGCAGGGCAGGCCTGTCCAGGGCAAGGCTGCCTGGATGTGCTTCATGCAGCATGCCTGCCTCTCTGAGACACTTCTGCTTTTTCACAGTTAGCTTATATAATTAGGAGATGCCAGCTTGAACGTTTGCCTATTGAAAACTGCATTTTACAACTTTAGGATTTCATATTTCTCTCTTTTTTGGTACTGAGGATTGGCAAGTGCTGTATCACTGAGCTACACCCATGTGTCAGGTAGGCAATCACTTTATGGCCCACACAGATAACTGGGGGAAGGCCTTCTGCAGACCTGGCCACACCCAGACCACTACCTTTTCCTTCCACCTCTCCTTGCAGATACAAAATCCTCCCAGCTAATCAGGCTGAGAAGAGAACAGTGAGACAGGAGGCAGGAGGTGGCTGCAACAGAGTGGACCAGGTAGCTCGATTGTGATGTCAGCCTCCTTCTGCGAGCCAAGGCGGGTAGGGACTGAAGGACTGAACCGTCTGCTTTTTTATTTTGAGACAAGGTCTTGCTTAGTGTCCCAGGCTGGCCTCAAACTTGTGATCCTTCTCCTTCAACCTCCTGAGTGGCTGGGATTACAGGTGTACACTATCACACTGCCTCCTTTAGGGTTTCTCTGACTTAATTTACAACTCAGTTTAAGTTTTAACTTTGCCCTGTTCAGCTGTGTGTCCTTGGGCAGGTTTTTTTTTTTTTTTAACTCTCACATCTGTCAAGTTGAGGGAGTTTAAATCTTGAAGAGTTCCTATCTTGAAGAGTGAGGTGGCAAATTGAATAAGTTGATGAACGTAGAGTTATTTGAACAACACCTGGCATTAAGTGAGAACATAGTAATGCCTGCAGTAGTTGTCTTCCTTTTGCTCATGTTTTCAGTTTGTTTCAGGAATGGGTGAAAAATAGTTTGCTTTGCATTTGTTTGTGGGAATTCCTGGACTTTGTGCTCTACCCAGTCTGCTGCTCAAATGATTGGTTCTTGCAGGAAAGCCACTTTTGTGCTTTTTACCAACCAACCACCCCAGCTTCAGGCATCCTCTGAATCATCCTTTAGATCAGTTTGGTTTTTTGTTTGTGATACTGGGGATTGAACCAGGGCTGCTCTACCACTGAGCTATATCCCCAGCTTTTTTATTTTAAAATAGGGTCTTATGAAGTTGGCAAGGCTGGCCTTGAACTTGTGATCCTCTTGTCTTTACCTGCCAAGTAGTTGTATTACTGGTGTGTACAACTTCACCTGGCTGTTTGCTGTTTGGTTGTTTTAATGACATGCTTGTATCAATCTAACATGTATTACTTCATTTGATTCTTACATTGAACCTTGTTCACTTTACAGCTGGAAAAAGCAGACCTGGAGAGTCATTTCCTCAAGAGAAAAGTCACACAGCTGGACAGTGGTGGGAGCAGCCACTGTTGGGGTTTGGACCCTCAGGGCCTGGGTTGGGAGTTCTGAGCACAGTCCAGAGCCTAATGCTGACTCACTCTTGGAAAGTCCCACGCTTACTCTCCTGTCTTCTAACACTTTCTGATGATATATAGGAAGAGGGAGGAAAAAGAGCTTTATGCCATTTGGTGCTCAGATATGTCCTGATGGTGCCATCTAATGCCTAGAGGAAGGCAGCCAGAACTCAAGAAGCAGGTCAGGGTCAGCAGCTCTATGCAGCCCACTTGGACCTGGGTCTGGAGCACAGGAGCTGTAGGTTTCAGAAACTTCCCTGCATCTAACAGTGAAATGGCTTCTGGGACTTCTTAATAAATTTGGGCATTTGGTTGACCCACCTTGAGGCTTTCTTGTATTGCCTATATTTACATATGGTGGTGGGATTGGGCTAGCAGGGTGTTTTTTCAGTGGGAAGGAGAAGAACGTCCACAGGCTTACCACTGGGAATGGAACCCAGGGGCTTTCTACCATTGAGCTACATTCTAAGCCTTTTTTATTTTTGATTTTGAAATAGGGTGTCGCTAAATTGCTGAAGGTCTTGCTAAGTTGCCCAGGCTGGTCTCTACCTTGTGATCCTCTTGCCTCAGCCTCCCCAGTTGCTGGGATTACAAGCATGTACCATCATGTCCAACACCTTCCAAGTTACGGGCCAGATCACACAAAAAATTTTGAGGACATGTCAGGTATGAGTAGCAGAGCAACAGATTTACTATAAAGGTAAAGTACACACTTGAGACTGGGAGTGTGGGTGATCTTGGAGAGAGTAAGTCCTGCTATCTTAGTATAGGGTTCTCTTTCACTTTTTTTTTTTTTTTTAAAAATATTTATTTTTTAGTTGTAGGTGGACAGAATATCTTTATTTTATCTTTATGTGGTGCTGAGGATCGAACCCAGTGCCTCCCGCATGCTAGGCCAGCACGCTACCACTGCGCCATAACCCCAGCCCCTCACTGTTTTTTTTCTTAAAATATTTTTTTAGTTGTAGATGGACACAATATCTTTGTTTATTTTTATGTGGTGCTGAGGATCGAACCCAGTGCCTCACACATGCGAGGCAAACGCTCTACCACTGAGCTACAATCCCAGCCCCTCTCTTTCACTTTCTTTATTGGTACATTATAATTATGCATAATAGTAGGCTTCACTGTTATATATTCATTTGATCTAGGGTTCTAACATTTATGAGTAGGTAGAAGGCTGAACTAGAGGTGGAGTCAGAGCAGAGTTACAAAATTTTGTGCCAGTTTTCCTTGGGGTTGCTCATGGCCTTTCCATATTTTAATCATGGTACTTCCTACATTGCATTTCTCATTAACATCTTAAATCTCTACCCAGGGTTGTGCCTTTATTATTATAATGAAGATTGGGTCATTTCTTGGTCACCAGAGTGTCTGATGCACATTCTCTGTAGAGGAATGGAGATGTCTTACGGTTGTCTTGTGGTCTTGTTTTTCTATCATATACCAAGTTGTGGGCAAGGACACAGGTGAAAGAACTGGGCCTGGGTTGCTTATGAGTTGTTAGTTTTGCATTCCAACAATTTGTAGGTAATTCTCTTTGGAGATTCAGTGTTCTCTGTCCCCCTAAATTCCCATCTCAGATCGAGGTTTTTGATACAGAAATTGACCGGGAAGTGATGGGAGATGCTGACGTGTAAGGTATTGTGAAATATGTATCTGGTCTTTGTTCCTCTTTGCTGGCATGTAACTCCTAAAATCCTTGGACTCTCCAAAGTGATGGGACTTGTGAGCATGGTGGGGCACACTTGTAATCCCAGGGACTCCAGAGGCTGAGGCAGAAGGAGCTCGAGTTTGAGGTTAACCTTGACAATTTAGTGAAATTCTGTTTCAAAATAAGAAATTAAAAGGGCTGAGGTGGGTGTGGCTCAGTGATAAAGCACCGTAGGGTTCAATCCCCAGTACCACAAAAACCAACCAAACAAACAAAAATCCTGAAGTGATGTCTTTTTGTATGTTAATGAGTTGCGTGGTTGTTGGCAGTCCCTCAAAAGCTTCAGGGTAGGGAATGGTCACCAGAAACAGCAAAGCAGGATTAGTAGGTTGAGACTTTCAACTCTCCTCACAGCTTTTGGGAAGGAGTAGGAAGCTGAAGGTTCAGTTGATCACCTATGGCCAAGGATATAATCAATCTTGCCTACACAATGAAGTCTTCATAAAAATGCAAAAGGACAGAGTATGAAGAAGCTTCCAGGTAGCTGAACATGTGGAGGTTACTGGAGAGCAATGTTCCTAGAGAGGGCATGCAGGCCCAAGTGAAGATTTGGTGGTTTCTATAACAGCAGCCTTCAAGTCCCTGAAAAGTGACTTCAGCAATGATTATTGTTATAAACTTTAGACTGGAGGACTTCTTAGTTAGATTTTTGTCACTGTGACCAAAATACCTGGTAAGAACAATTTAGAGGAAGAAAAGTTCATCTTGATTCACAGTTTTAGACTTCTTCATGGTCAGCAGAGAGGGGAGGAGGGAAGGACCACAGAGAAGATACATCCTTCCAGGGACATATCTTTCTCCAGTCATGCCCCATCTGCCTAGTTATCTCCTAGTCAGTCTATTTGAACTAGGATGGATGTTATGCCCAGATCATGGAGTCCCCAAAGACCACCAGGGAGACCAAGGCATGTATGTAAAAGCAAAGAGCCTTTATTTGGGCTTAAGCTCTGTCTCTCGGACTTCACTGACGACACAGTGGGTCAGTGCAGACAGCCCTGAACAATGGCTGAGCAGGTTTTTATAGGGGGAGGGGACAGGTGGTGGTAGTGGACATGACGTATGCATCCCATCATTACACAAGCACCAATCACAATCATACAGCACCTATGGTGATAGTAGTGACCACTCAGAGTTTGAGGGGTGTCTGTAACATTTGGCGGGACTCAATCATGGCTTTTGGGAATTTTTTGAAAATGACCAACTACAAGGTGAGTTTAAGTGACCCACATGGGGTTTAGGCAGACTCAGACCTCAGGAATGCCAGGTATGTGATTTTTAACCTCTTTGCTCTGAGGGTGGTCCCAGAATGGCTTCAGCTTTGAGCAATGTGTGTCTTTTCCCAGAACCAAAACTCAGGCCTACTAGTTTTTCTGGAGGGTCCAAAGCCTGTCATGGGGTTCATTTTAGCTTGGGTCTTTCAGTGGACTGATTAGGTTACCAATCTCATAATCTTCTCATTCCACCTTCCTGTGTTAACACTGGAGCTTTGGGGGGGCACTTCCTGTCCCCAAACCATAACAGGAGGCTACAGCTGAGCCAGTTGAAGACCAGCATATCTCCCAGCTGTGCCACCTCCAGATTTAGTGATTTTTAAAGTGAACTAAAAGCTAGTAACTAAAAGCAAGTGAAGCTGGAGAGTTTATTTGGGGTTCTCTTGGTTCCATGCCCATACAGCCTCTCTTTTCTTGGTGATTCTTCATTCCCAGAGAATGGGACAAAGTCTGGGGTCTACCCCAGACTAGACACTTGAAAATGTACAAATAGTAATCTCTAAATAAATCTTTAAGAGACAGAATCTATAGTAAGTGTATTGTAATGTGAATAAGATATCAAGTCATTTTCATCAAATATAATTGGCTCATTAAAATAGTTGCAACAAATTAAAAACAAGTGTGGATAAATGAAATTGGTATACTGTGTGATGTATATTTTGTAAAGACTAGATGAACAGAAGGAGATGAATTAAAGCTGCTTGGCAAGGATTTATTGGAATACATGCTCTCGGGCCGAATTCTCCCGTCCATCAGAGTGTGTCCGGGAGAAATGGCGGGGGAGGTCCAGTGTAGAGAGAATTTCAAAAAGCCCGGTCAGGAAGGGGAGGGCTTGGGGGCAGGAAGAGAAGGCCAGAGTCCTTCCTGGATAGGTCAGGAAAAACCCACTGATTGACAGATGGTGTGTCTACTGGTGACATCAGCGTCTGGCTAGCTGCTCCGTTTCGCAGCTGCTGACTGCAGCTGCCCTGACCAGTCCCTTTAATTGGACATCTTGGACCCTGATCTGACCTAACATCCCAGCCTTTTTGATGTTATAGGATAGCAGATTCTGTCTGGCTACTTTGTGCGGGATTGGGGGCGTCAAGAGGGGGAGATGGCTCAGGTGTTGGTCAGGTGTTCGTGTAAGACAGAGACCTAATCTGTTCTTCATGCCCTGGAATCCAGGTCCTGACTCTGGTGACCTAAGGATATTCTTTGAAGTACTGCTCTTGAAGAAAGGCCCCTCTTTTTCATAATTTGAAGTGACAAAACAGTGGTTTCAAGATTATATCATCAAAGCATTGATCTTCAGAATTTGGCTATGATTTAACAGCAGGCTTCTGAAGAAGTCTCAGTGTGCTTGTGTGCTTTTGCTGACAATCACAGAACTTGGCTGGTCTCATGTCACTTCCTCATGTCGCCACCAGAGGGCAATGCCTGCCTGCATGACACTGCCTATTGCAGAAGGTTTGCAAGTTTTGCCCTCTACAGAACTTGTTTAATAATGTAGATAATTTGTTTAGTAGACATTAATTTTCTTTTATTCTTCATTATGATTTGGAAGCTGATGAAAATTCTCTACCAGAAACAAACACATGATCATCTACTAGCTGGAAGATGTATCTGTGTCACATGAAGATGTAAAAAATGATGGATCCACCCCGCATCTTTATTTGGATCTCCCTTTCTCCTCCTCCTATTGTGTACAAACATCCATGTGAAACATCTTGTCACAGATGTGATGTACCACAGATCTGTTCAGTCGTGTTGTTCCTTTTGTGATGAGAATCTTTGGTGGGAAGCAGTTTGCTCCTCAGAGTCAGAATGTAATTGAAATGATGGAGTCCTACTACAGGCAGCATGTTTGTCAAATGACAAATCTATTGGTTAGCATTGCTAAGGTATGGCCTACATTGTCAGCCAAAGCACCCAGTTTTCCTTCCTCTAGGGAACTGCTAAAATTCTTTATATCCTGAAGGAGTGTCAGGCCAGATAATGAAATTGGCAATAAGCATTTGAGGAGGAGATAAGGATGTGATTTTAATTACCTAGAACTCTGCCCACAAGGCCCATCACTCTGTATTCTATCATGATTCTGAGACAGGGGCAAAGGACAGGTAGCATAAATAGTGAATGAAAAAATGGGGACTAATTATCAAAGGAAATGGGATGCTGACATTCCATGGGAGGAGCATTCCTCTTTTCAAGCTGTTGCTAACACCTCTGGGGAATCCCAATACAAGGAGATGCACCTGGGATGCTCTTTTCCTGCCTTTGGGCACATACACAGGATAGAAAGAGGAGATGGGGAGAAGAAATCTGAGATCTGTCAAGAGAGAAAAACCATCCCCTCTCACGGCATCTGGCTCTGGGACCTGAATTCTTTCTGGAGAAGTCCATTCTCTGTCTCTTTCTTAAATAAAAGTTGCTTTCTACTCTTGCATTGACAATTCTCGGGTATTGTTGTGAGCTGTGCTATTAATAATTGCTCGGAGGTGGATTGTCTTTAAATGCAAGCATATATTTGATCACATCAATCATCAAATATAAACAATGCAAAAAGTTTGGGATGAGCTGGAGCACCCCAACTAGCATTCAGTGTGCACTAATTAAACACTACAAGCAATTCACACAATCCTAGGGCAACCACAAGCCCCAATATACCTCTGGTGCAACGTGACTTCTCTTAGCCAAAGAGCAGACATTGTTTTTGTCTGGTGGTTCTCTTCAGCTGATGACTGGACATCAAGGAATGGTGGAGTTGATCCAGGGATGGACAGCAAGGTGGTCAGTCTCACTGATGTCCTTGGAGCAGAAGCCCCCAATGTGGCAGGATAAGCAGTTTAAATACAGTTCCAAGTTGGTTGTGTAAGCTGATGATTGGTTACACTCAATGAAAGTCAATGTCCATTGGTTATGTCCAGTGAGATGATACAATGGCAACTGGACATATTCTTTGCACATGTCCATGGAGCTGTGCTCCCTATCAATTGTAACCAGTCATTGCTAAGCATGCCTGTGGCTAGTGTCCCTTATAGCCCCTTATTGATTGCAAGCAGGCATGACTAAGCATGTCAATGGCTGCTGTTCCTTATGGCCAGCAACTTAGTGAGTTCTAGCATGTCAAAGCATGTCTACGGCATATGCTTCTTACAGGTATTAATCTTCAGTACCAGGGGAAAGTGGATCAGATCCTGATTTCCAAGACTGGTATCAATTCCTTGTGTCCTTCACCAGACAGTGACCTGGGAGGAGAATCTACACCTTGGTTTAACTGGACCTTGGGCTCCACCTTGGCTCCAGGCAAACAACAGGAGCTGATGAAAGAGCACTTGGGACCAAATGTCTAACAGAATGGAGGATAGTATTTGAAACTGAGATACTGTTAGAGCATTCTTGATGTGAAGTCACCCTAAACATGGTGGGCACAGGCAGACTCTCCTCAGCAGCTACAGTGTTCCCTGGAGCACCAGGAGCAGATTTGTCCATCCATCTTCATGGATATGAGTGAGAGCTCTAGTTCCTCACTAATTCAACCAGTGCTGTGAAGAAGAGCCTTGCACAAAGAATCTGAACAAACACTTTACAGAAGAAGAAATATGAATGATCAAAAAATATATGAAAAAATGTTCAGCATATCTAGCAATTAGAGAGAAACAAATTAAAATTACTATTCCATCTCACTCCAGTCAGAATGGCAGTTATAAAGAATACAAGTAACAATAAATGCTGGCAAGGATGAGGGGAGAAAGTTACTCTGATACATTGTTTGTGGGACTGCAAATTGACGCAGCCTCTATGGAAAGCAGTATTCTTCAGAAAATTTGTAATGGAACCACCATTGGACCTATTTATTCCACTCCTTGGTCTATACCCAAAGAACTTAAAAACAGTGTACTACAGTGATGCAGCTATATCAATATTTATAGCAGCTCAACTCACAGTAGCCAAGCTATGGAACCAACCTAGGTGTCCTTCAATGGATGAATGGATAAATAAAACGTGGTATATACATGATGGAATATTACTCAGCCATAAAGAAGAATGAAATTATGGCATTTGCCAGTAAATGGATGGAACTGAAGAATATCATGCTAAGTGAAATAAGCCAGTCCCTCAAAGCCAAAGGCTGAACGTTTGTTCTGATTTGTGGATGCTATACCCCAAACAAGGAAGTTGGAAAGTGGAATAATAGAGGTAGAATAGATAGACAAAGGGTAACAAAGGGAAGGGAAGAGGGAGGGGAATAGGAAAGACAGTAGAATTAATTGGTCATAACTTTCCTAGCCTGTATTTGTATACACAACCAGGGTAACTCCATATCATGTACGACCACAAGAGTGGAAACCTAATCGAATAACATATAATTTATGTATGCATATTCTGCCAAAATAATTCTATCATTTATAATTAAAAATAAAAAAATAAAAGAAGAGATTTGCAAAGAAACCTTGAAAACTGAGTGCAGAAATTGGATTAATCCCTAGCATTGGCTACGCTAGGTAAAGGGACATAGGCTAAGAACTTGGATGGGTACTGCCAAAGGATTCTCTGACAGAGGAATATCCATGCCATGTCTCTCATGGGATGTGCCAGGGTTTGTGCCTCTCACATTCTCAACAGGTCTGTTCAGCACCAGTCTTAAAACCTGTCCAGTTGATGGGGAAAATGACATCCCTGAAATGTGTGCATTTGTGTGGTGACATTTAGAAGTTGAGCATCTCTGACAGTTACTGCTATATGCAAGGATTCCTTTTGATTTGCACAAATTTGTCCTTTGTCCCATGGGAATGGTGTTCATTGCTTATATTCTTTCTCCAGGATTCGTGGTCTCCTGGAGCTTCACTACTTGCTCTTCTCTTTCCAGGACTCATTGGCAATGGGAAAGTGTAAAAGTCCAGGGCTCAGCATTTCAGTATCTGCCTTCTCCCTTCATGACCCATTGTGGTTGGGAAGGGATGAATGTTTGCTTTTGGTGGAGGTGCTGAGGATGAACCCAGTAAGGTGTTAAAGTTTGCTTTTTCCCTTCAGGGCCCATTGTTACTGGGAAAGGATTTACTTTGAGAGGATTAATGATTGACTTCCTCTTCCCTCTTCCTTTGGGCCAGTTTTGGGTGGTTGTTATTTTCCATATCCTTCAGTAGTTATGGATACCCAATTCAGAAAAATATTCTGGAACTACATAGTGGTGATTAGTGCAAAATTTTGAGAATGCACTTAATGCTAATAAACAAATAAAATGTTTTATTTTAGAAGAAGATAAATATACTAAAAACACAAATGCATAAAACAAAACAAAAAAAGGAATAAAGAAACAGTAGGGGAGAGCAACAGAGACTCTTGGGTTGGTCTCAATAAGCAGTGCTGGCTGAGGGGCCAGCAGGGGTTGTTGGTCTGGAGCCTTCATTGCCAGTGTTTGCAGCTCCAGCGCTTTCTCAGGTGGTGGAACTTGAGCTGGAGGTGGCCCTGCAGCTGCAAGATGAGTAAAGTTCAAAATACTATCCATGTTTCTTCAAGGGACAAAATATTTCTCACTGCTTTCCACAGAGCTCCATACACAAACTCAGCCCTTGGAAGTGTTCCCAGAATGGATGCTGACAATGACAGCTCTGCTTCTCACTGTTCCTCCCCTGCCCTTGTTTCTGGAAGATCTGCTCTGCATATCCAGCCCCATCTCATCCCTACATGCTCACACCCACCACCCCAGATCTTTTTACCTTTGATCTCTTTCTCCATGGGCTCTGGGTTTTCTACCAAGCCCAGGACCTGGTGGCCTTCGTCATCCATGTCAGGGCCTTTCACTTGAACTTTGCTGTGAATGTTGCATTTGGATTATGCAGTAACTGTAAGCCATGGCGTGAGGAGATCACTCTAGAGGACAAAGGGACAGTGGCCTGAGAGGCCTGGCCTTTCCTATCATGAGGTCAGTCTTCTTGGCACCCCACTGTTCAAAGGAGCAGGCTGAGGCTCAGAGAGGTACAGGGCCAGTTCCAGTACTCACAGCTGTATGTGACCCTGTCTCCCTGGGCAGGGCTTATCATCCCAACATTAGACCCATTTTCTGTTGGGTGGAGGAACTTCAGACAGTGGACATGGAAGGGGAATAGTCATCTAGGAAGTCTGGCTCCAGGGTCTCCACCAGGCTCTCCAGGGAGTTTTCCTGGAACATATATAAAATGCTGGTATAATCCACCTCTCCCTTCTACGGTGGGATGTGGAGGAGACAGAGTCAATGGCTAAAATGTGACCCACCAGAAGTATCTGGGGATGGTGTTCAGTGAAAAATCCAAAGCCCTAAGGGGCTTGTCCCACAGAGGGACAAGAGAGCCCCAGAAGAACAATGGCTAGCAGAGTTCAAAGTGGAATTGCTGAGGGAATAGTTAGAAACATTAGCAGCTTCAGGACAGTTTAATTGACAAGAGGTGGTAGCTGCATGCATTGGGAACATTATCCCATGAGTCCCACCAGAACCTCACCTTCTGGAGGTGAGAAAACAGGCTCATCCCAGACAGAAGGGTCCTTTTGTAAGGACACCCAGAATATCATTCTCTGTGGTGCTGTTGAAATGGCTCCAGGAGGGAATGAGGTCCAGGTCCCACAGTCCTGAAATGCTGAATGGCTGTGGAAACTGGGTCCCCCTGGAAGTTGGTGAAGCCCAGGGGGCCTCTGCTCCTGCTCTCAGTTTGCAATGTGTTGCTTGAGACAGCAAGTGACATAGAAATGGACCAAATGGCAAGGGTCCCCTGATGTTTTGGCTAAACACAACCCTACTAATGATGTAAGACATGGAGAGTGTGTGGAAGGACAGTTAGGCCACTATCACCTGGACACTTGACATTAGGAGTTATAATCAGTTCAATGGTGGAATGCAAAATTGTCAGAGGAAGGGAAGTGATAAAGGGTCACTGTTGCTGTTGTGATGTCTCCAATATGGGGAGAGTGACCTTTCATGTGGTCAAGGCCAAAGCTGGCAGAGAGGGTGAGATGGGTGAGGAGGTGGTGCTCAGATTTCCTTCCACTTTCCAGCCCTACAAGGAACATGGTCCAGGTGGTGTCTGGGCTCAGCATCCCCCTCTGTCCTTCTCTAGGCCCTGGCTCTGGAGTCCCCTCTGCTCCCACACTCACCCTGAGGCTGAGCTTGTTCCCACAGTTGCTCAGCCCTGGCTCCTCCACCATTGATCTGGAGTGGAAGAGAACCTGTGGAGAGCAAGTAAACAGAGCTTGGTAGCTGACAGGGAGCCCCAGGTCCTGTCTGGCCTCTGTTAAGGTTGTTTCTGCCCCTCATGTCCTTCTTCTCCCCAAACATCATACAGACCCTGTGTCCCAGAGTTGTACCCTAGGAGGATAGGAGATGGCACTAGGAGCCCAGAATAAACCCTGAACACTCCCATTTCCCACTTCTAGCCCTGTCCTGGGGGTGATCATGACAGGACACCTGGCTCATCCTCTTCCACTAGCTGCTCCTGCCTCCGCTCCCTGTTCTCCCAAACTCAGGAGGAAAGCATTGCAGGAGTACTCATGGTGATGAATTGTCTCTGGCCCTGGGTTGTTGGGTGTGGGCCTTTGTTGTCTATTGACACATGGGCAGAGGTTCTGGGAACAGGAATGCAACCAGCATCCCATTCTTACCAGCAGGTTCTGCCTGCAGTGTGTCCTGTGGCAGAGGTCTGGGTAAAGGGCTGTGCAGCCATAGGGAGGGCTCTGGCTACTAGGCCTCCTAAAGCTTGGCCTCTACAGGGGATGGAGCAAAACATGCTTTCCCTTGAAATGTATTTCACAAGATGAGCTGGAGAGGAGGCTGTTGCTTGAATGTGGGTGCCTGGTTACTGGGGTCTAAGTTCTGTTTGGATCTATCACCAAGGAAGGGAGGCCATGTCTTGGGGTTCCTAACTTGACCTTTCCTCCAGATAAGCCCACATTTGTCCCTCAGGCTACTGTTGCCTCCTCCAGCCCTACAACATTTCCATATGTGTACACAGCCAACCTCAACACTGTCCCTCGTATCCCTTGACAAGCCTGGGTGTAGCCAGGGTCCCCACTCTGAGGAGACACAGCTAGCTTTAAACCCAGCTCCTCCTCCTGTCCTCTCATGTGACTTTGGACAAGTCATCATGTCTCTTAAGCCTTCCCCAGTCTCCCACCGCACAATGGGGTCATCATAGCATCTGCTTCCTAGTGATGTCACCAGGCATATGTGAGATAGCATTTAGAAAACCTGCTGCCACATGTGTGTAATGCACAGAAGTAGAAACAAAATCTAGGAACAGGTGGGATGTCACATAGAATAGAGCTAACAGGTCTAGCCTCCTGCATTGTAATTTTGGAAATGTCATTTTCCTTTCTGGCCTTTTCATCTGCACCATGAGAGGATTAAAATGGAATTAGTGTGGATATCCTCATCTCCCTAGGACTTCCAGCTGCTTCTCATGGTCTTTAGATTCAGACCTATGTGGCCCAACTAGGGCTGTCTGCTGGGCCTGTTGCTTAGCATCTTTCAGTTCCTCTCACCCTGATGTGCACATCTGAGTAGTCCCCCCCCCTTCAGTGTGACCTGGATTTAGTGTATCCTTTGTGACCTCTAGAACATGACAAATGTTCATTTGTTTTCACCTCCAAGATTGACTTAAGAAATGACTGTGTCTAACATCTCATCCTCTCCTTTCTTATTTCTTTCTTTTTTTGTGTGTTGTTTCCTCTTCTCTCTGGACAAGCTGCTGCTCTCTTCTGTGGCTCCCTTAGGAGAGGCTCCTAACAGATTGGGCAACAGATGAGAAGAAATGAGGCCTTGTCCTAGCTGAGTCCTGTCAGTAACCCTGTGACTCAGCTTGGAAGCAGACCTTGCCATAACTGAGACTCAGCTGAGAATGTGACCCCAGTCTCATAAGAGGTATGACAGAAGCCCTGGCTGAGGCCTCCTGCATTTCTGATTAAAAAAAAAAAAAAAACTATGAGAGCACAAATGTTTGCTGGTTCATCTGCTCTATTTGTGTTAATTCTTCAAACAGTGTTGAGTCACTGTATAGTCTGTTAGTTTTCATAATCTGCCCCCAGCATGGTCCATCCCTCCCATTCTTTCCCCCTGGCCTCCCTCCAGCCGCACTGGCTGCCATCCTACCTCCCTCTCTTGAAAACTCACATCTGCCTTTGAATCTATCAATAATCTATCAATAATTCTCCCTCCTTGTGCAGGGCTGGATCCCAATTTGCACCAGCTCTGAGGCTTGAGTCACCTCAGTGAGGACCCTCATGTAGTAACTGCACTTCCTATAGAGCTCCAGGGTTCATTTAGAATAACACTTGTCTCTTTTTCCAGTTATGTTACTCTAGTACTTTGTCCCTCTATTCCTCCAGATTTGAGTTCTTGGAGGGCAGGTATTGGTTTCCAATATATTGGTCTCTTGCTTTGCAGTTCCCAGGCCTAACTCAGTATGTGGACTAAGGTAAGCAGAATAAATGAGAGGATCTGGGAAACTCTTGAAATAGGTTCCAGTCATGAGCACCTCAGGTAGTGGAGGTGGATGCTCCTAATAGGAGGTGCAGTTCTGTGTTTTGGTGGCAGGGAAATGGCCAAAAGCCCTCTGGTGGCTCTTCCTGCCCATAGGTGCTCCAGCAGAGCACAGTGGGCTCAGTCTCCCTCTGATGGCCATTGCTTTCCCTGCACTGGTGAAGGAAAAACCACCACAGGAAACAGGGCTTCACTGGAGTGACTTCTAGTTCTCAGTTTACCAAATACTTGGGGACAAAATCAGGGCCTGAAGAATCCAGGGGCATTAGAGGGAGCTTCCCTTACCCCTACTGGCTACAATGGCCCTCCATTGACTTCCCAAAGCCTTTTTACCCCAACTAGGACAAGGACTCTGGCTCCAGTTCCACATGAGACCCTGAGACTCCACCAAGGGTCTTTTGCTCCCTTTGAGGACGAGTGGTTCATAATCCATCATTCTGCCGTACCCTACATCTGTATTTTTTATCTGCTGTTTGCTCTGAAGGCCCTCCAGAGGCCAGAAAGCTTTTTTTTTTTTCAAGGACCAGAATAGTGTCACACCAGGGGCAGCTGAGATTGGTGAGCTTGCAGGACCCTTGTGATGACATCTAATTTCCATAATATGTAGGAAAGGAAAGTGGGGCCTTCTCTCTTGTAGTTCCTCCTCCCATGGGGTTTGTCCTTGTCAAAGGTTCCCAGATTGGTGGATATAGGGCCCCAGGCCCTGGTCTCCCCTTGCTCTGTTGGATGGTTTTCTGTTTTTTTCTCTTTTGGCTGTGCTGGGAATCAAGCTCAGGGCCTCACCCATGCCAGAAAACACTGTACCACTGAGCTACATCCAGAGCCACCCTCCTTGTTCTCTTTGGGATGGCCCAGAGTAAGCAGATCCCTGGGCACCTTAGGGACACCCTCACACTGAAATCCTGGCATCTTTCCCCCGTTTATGCTCTGGGTTGTGATTATGGTACATGGAGATGGGCTATTCCTGTCCCATGGAAGAACTGTCTTTAGCTTCTTTCTCCTTTTCCATGTGACCTCCTGGGGTCCACAATTTCTCTGACCTACACTTTGGTCCCCATGTATGGTATCAGTGTGTATGTACCTGATGGGATGCTGAAAGGAAATAATGTCAGATGGCAAAGTTAGGCAGGGTTCCCATGTTATTGAGAGTTCTCCTTCCAAAGGAAATCCCATAGTAGTTGACTGAGTCCTGACCTGGGAAATCAGGACACTACCTCTGGAGTCTGTCCTTGTCCTGAATCAGTATGTGCCTATCACTGGGGCTTTTTTCCCCAAAAGTGCAACTAAATGTTAGACTGGAACTAAAGTATAGGCCCTTCTGGTAGATGCTGCATAGTTCCTCAGGCTGGGTGGGATTGGGCAGGGTGGTGCTTCAGGGTCCCATGTGATTGCCTTTTCAGGATGGATGCAGGTGCAGCCTGCTTGGTGCAACCTGGCCTTGTGTTCTTATCATGTGTGTGCTGCAGATGGCCTGCTGCATGGAAGTAGTGCCACAGAGCACTTGCCCAAGGCTTCATTATTCCTGAAATGTGAGACCATATTTGTCTTATTTCCACAGCACCAGAATGTATAATCAGCCTTACTTAGGTGAATGGATGTGAGGGGAAGTTTGGATCCCCAAAGTGAATATGAGGTGCTCTGTTAGAAATGGGTTTGGGTGGGAGCCAGGGGAAGGCAACAGATCCTTGGAAACAGGCATGGAACCCCCAGCCTCATCTTCTGATCAGACAGGAATATGTATAGAGGAGGGAAGGGTCTGGCTTGAATTCACACAGTTAATCAGGGAGAAAATGGGGCCTCAGTTGGGAGTAGATGTGCCCCCACACTAGAAATTCCACAAATCCCAGCATTGTAGGAGCACAAGAGAAGGAGAGAGAGAGAGAGAGAGAGAGAATTCTTTCTAAATGAAAGAACTGGAGTTGGAGTTGGTACTCCATGCTGACCTGGACTGTCCCATAAGATCACCTTACTTTCTACCCCAGGCTCTCTGGAGCTGGTTTCCATCCCTGAGTCTGTCCCTGGCCCCATATTTTGCATTTGAGAGGGTTTGAAGGGAAAAAGGAAGGGCAAAATGCCACACATCTCTGTTGGTTCCACTGAAGCTACTCACTAAGTCCTCGCATTCTTTCTGCTCACATCTGCTCAGCTTGAGCTGTGGTCACTCTTAGCTGCAAGAGAGGTGAGGAATGATGACTTTTCAGTTTGGTGAACTGCTTGCCCTATAAACAAATTCTTTGTTCTGAAGCAAGGGACAAAGTAAAAACCATATGTTCAAGAGCAGACTCTCCTTCCCTAAACCCCAAAATTAAGGGGAGGAAGTGGAGTCTTTTGGGGGAGCTGGGCAGTGGTATTTAAATTACCAAGCCAGGCCTATCATGCCTTCTCACAGTATGCCCATCCTAGAGACAAACCATTTTGCAAAAGAGAATTTTCTCATAAGGCAGCAAATTGTGAAGGTGGGAGTCTCAAACGTCAAACCTGCTTCTGTGAGGCTAGGTGTCAGGGTCATTTATAGGATGTAGGCACAGGTGAAGGTGATTGAAGGATAAAGTAATCAGTGGTCTGTGCATGCACAGCCTATATTGATGGTTCTTCATGGGTTATGTTTTGGAACAGGGTGGTGTCAGCATGATGTGAGGGTGGTTTTCAGCCTTCTGACATCAAAGTCAACTTTTAGATACTTTTAGGTCCAGATGAAGAGTCAATGGTTTTGGCAAAGATGGCATGCACATCCCTGAAAAGTGACCTGTTTATCATCAAGATTCACATATCAGAGATTCTTATATTGCTCAGCTTGTGGACATCCCAAAGTAGCGATTTTTAAAGTAAACTAAAAGCCATTAACTCAAAGCAAGGGAAATTGGAGGGTTTATTTGGGTTTTTGGTACCATGTTCATCACAGCCTCTCTTTTATTGATAACTCTTTATTCCTAGAGAGAAGGGCAAATTCTAGGATCTACCTCAGGATCACAGCCTCTCTTTTACTGATGATTCTTTATTCCTAGAGAGAGGGACAAATTCTAGGATCTACCTACCCCAGGACACTGGAGTGGGAAACCTACCTTTAGTTCCTTGGAGCCTCTGTGCAGTCTTTCATCTACTGTGTCTCAAACGGAGCTGTGAAAAAAATCCCCTCCTTCCCTTACTTGGGGTGGGGAAGGGAATACACACTGAATAAAAACAGATCGTAGTTCAACTTTCATGTAGCAATACTGATCTTTTAAAAATATTGATAGATAAATATTTTAAAATTTTTTTACTGTGCATTATTTGATCCAGGACACTTGAAAAAGCATAAATAATGATTTCTAAGTAAATCTTTAAGAAACAGGATCTATAATAAATATATTGTAATGTGGAAAAGATATCAAGTCATTTACAACAAATATATTTATTGATAAAATACTTTCATTAAACTAAAAATAAATGTTGATAAATGCAATTGGAACACCATATGATATATTATTTTATTTTTAAGTGGTTGTTTGGATTGAACACAGGGGTGTTTTACCACTGAAGTATATCTTTGGGATATAGGTTGTTTGTTTTTTATTTATGAGACAGGATCTCACTAAGTTGTCAGTGTTGGTTTCAAAATATCTTTATATCTTAGCCTCCTGTGTCACTAGGAATATAGTTGTGTGGCCTAATGCCTGGCTAATACTTTTTTTTTTTTGGTATTGGGGATTGAACTCAAGGGCACTCAACAACTGAGCCACATCCCTACCCTTTTTTTGTATTTTATCTAGAGAGAGGGTCTCACTGAGTTGCTTAGGGTCTTGCTAATGTGTGTGTATGTGTGTGTATGTGTGTGTTTCAAACCATAGAATTAAAGGCCTCTGAAGAAGTCTCAGTGTGCATGTGTGCTTTTGCTGACAATCATGAAGCTTGCAGCTCTCATGTCATTTTCTCATGTCACCACTGGGGAGCTGTGCCTGACTTCTTGCCTCCATGACACTGCCCACTGCAAAAGGTTTGCAAATTTTGCCCTCTACAGAACATGTATAATAATGTAGACAATTTGTTTAACAAATACTTGCTTTTATTCTTCATTATGATTTGGAAGCTGATGAAAATTCTTTACCAGAAACAAACACTTGGTCATTCACTAGCTGGAAGATGTATCTATATGTCACATGAAGACATGAACAATGATGGATCCACCCTAGATATCTATTTGCATCTCCCTCCTTCCTCCATCAACCCTGTACAAACATCAATGTAAAACATCTTGTCACAGTTAGATGTGATGTACCACAGATTTATTCAGTTGTGTTCTTTTTGTGATGGAAATCTTTGATGGAATGTGGTGTGCTCCTCAGAGTTGCAATATAACAGAAATGATGAGGTCCTACTACAGGTCGTCTGCAAGAGTTCTCATTGGACCTTTGTGAAATGGGAGATCTCATGGTTAGCATGGTTGAGGTCTGGCACACATTGTCTACTATGCCCAGAGCTCTGAGTTTTCTTTTCCCTGGGAAACCTTCACTAAAATTCTTCATGTCCTGAGAGAACATCCAGCCAGAATAATGAGATTGGTGATAATCATTTGAAGGAAAGAGGTTATGATTTTAATTACCTGTACACAACAGTTTATCACTCTGCATTGTATTATGATCTTTGGTGTCCCAGTGACTTCAGAGCAGAGTCTATGCCTTAGTTCCAATTCTATCTCAAAGAGTAGTTGCTAAAGACTGAAGAATGAATATACTTACTTGAGACCTAAGGTCTAACAGGTTGGAGAATCTTATTTGAATTTGGTTAGTGAAACTATTTATTCTGTGGGATATTCTAATGGTGGATATGTTTATTATACATTTGTCCAAACCTATATAATACTAAGATCAAGTCTTAGTATAAACTAATTTATACTAGAGATAGTGGTTTGTCAATTGGCCAAATGTAACAAATACATCAAATTTAGTGGAAAGTGTTGATAATGAGGGAGATTATATATATGTGGGGTAGGATGTTTATAGGCTCTTTACCTTCTGCTCAGTTTTGCTGTGAACTCAAAAATGTTCTAAGAAATAAAGTCTATTTTTTTAAAAATGCTTATGGAGAAACTAAGTTATTTTATTTATTTGTGATACTGGGAATTGAACCCAGGGCCTTGTGCATGAGAGACAAGCACTCTACCAAGTGAGCTATATCCCCAACCTGAAACTAAGTTTAAAAGGGAGAAGAATAAAACATAAAAAATCATACAGAAACTAAAATTTTAATGATCAAATTATAATCATAAAGAATAGAACTGGCTGGGCACTTTGGGAGGCTGAGATTGAAGAATTGCGAGTTCAAAGCCAACCTCAGCAATGGTGAGTTGCTAAGCAACTCAGTGAGACCTTGTCTCTAAACAAAAGACAAAATTGGGCTGAGGATGTGGCTCAGTGGTCAAGTACTCCTGAGTTCCATTCCCAGTACCAAAAAAAAAAAAAAAAAAAGACTAGAACTATAGTTGCAAAAAACATACTGCCAGACAGTGGACACATCTGAGAAGAGGCCCTCAATGCAGAGAAAAGGTGTAACAGAGGAAACAATGTGAAAGGAGGTTATAAATGCATAGTAAAGAGAAGCACCATAGTCCATCCATTTAGTGATAAATATGCATCCAATGTAAGAGTGTCATTCCTGGGAGCAGTCTACAAGAAAAGGAACAGAGTCACACTGAAACATACACTAGAAAATCTTTGTAAACAGGATAATTCAAACTATGCTTTATCATTATTTTCCTTTGTTTCCGGGCTTATGTCTCTGTTCTCCTTCATAGCTTTGAGTGTAAGCAGTGCAATTTAGAGTGGACTTTTTGGGTATGCCAACCTTTTGGTTAAAAACAACTCATTGAGGGTTGAGGTGTGGTTCAGTGATAGATCTCTTGCCTATCATAGGAAAAGCCCTGGGTTGGATTCTTGGCACTACAAAATATATATATATATATTGTACCTTGGGTTTTTCTTGTTATGAAAAGAAATTGTTTCCTTGATATATTTAAAAATATTTATTTTGGGGGGCTAGGATTATGGCTCAGTGGTAGAGTGCTTGTCTTGCATGCATGAGGCACTGAGTTTGATCCTCAGCACCATATAAAAACATACTGTGTCTATCTACAAGTAAAAAAAATATTTAAAAAAATATTTATTCTGGGGCTAGGATTGTAGCTCAGCGGTAGAGCGCTTGCTTTGCATGCGTGAGGCCCTGGATTCGATCCTCAGCACCACATACAAAGCAGTAAAATAAAGACATTATGTCCATCTACAGCTAAAAAAATACTAAAAAAAAAATTTATTCTGTCTTCTGTAAACTACTTTTGTTCTTTTCCTATTGGTGATTTTGATTTGCTTTCAAAAACTGCTCTTTTGGTGACTTAGCTGCAGAGTCAGAATTTTTGATGGAGGTGCTCAGGGTAAAAATCAGTACCCCTACATTAGGTAAATCATTCTTTTTATATCTGAAGATGGTACTGCTTTGCTCTAAAGGAAGCTCATTAAGCTACCATTTTCAAAACTCCCAGTTTGAGTAGTCCCCTCCTCTTCCATGTGACCTGGATTTAGGTCTCCCATGTGACCTATTCAACATGTCAAAAGTTCATAGTATCCAAGTAGTCCAAGATTTACTTATAAAATGAATGTGAATAACATCTCATTCTCTCCTCTTCTATCCTCTTCTCTCCTCTCCTTACTTCCTTCCCTTCCTCCTCCTCCTCTTCTTCCTTCCTTTCTTCTTCATCTTCCTCCTCCTATTTTTCCTTCCTTCCTTCATTCCATTGTGGTTCTTCCTTCCTTTCTTTTTTCCTTTTATTTTCTCCTCCTCCTCATTCTTCCTCTTTCATTGTTTCCTTTTTCTTGTCTCCCTGGGATATGTGGTTCTGGGGAAGCTGCTGTTCTCTTATGTGGCTCCGTGTGGAAAGGCTCATGAGTCTTAGGATAGAGTGGGCAATAGAGGAGAAATGAGGCCTCTGTCCTACCTGAGTCTTGCCTGTAGCCATGTGACAGAGCTTGAGAGCAGATCTTGTTATAACTGAGCATCAACTGAGACCATGGCTCCAGACTCATAATATACATGGTAGAAGACCCCAGCTGAGACTGCTTGCATTTCTGATCCAGAGAAACTGAACCTAGAAATGTTTGTGTTTTTATGTGCTTTGTTTGGGGTAATTTTTTCAAATACTAGCATGTCACTGGTACATTTGGCAAAACCCAAGAATCTAACTGTGGCCCTTCCCATCCCTCACCTGCTCTCATTGTGTCCTCCCTCTATCTACACTGGCCTCCCAGATCCCAGTTATTAGCATCAATGTCACCACAGTGAGGCCTTATCAAATGGCTTCATGTGGTGAGTGCAACTCTCCCTAAAAACTCCATGCTTTCCTTGATATAACAGTTGATCTTTTCTTCCAATTATATTTCTCTAGTGATTTGTCCTTCTCCTCCTCCAGATTTGAGCTCCTGGGTGGCAGGGACCATATTGCTCTTTTTATTTACAGTTCTCAGGCATAACTCAGTACAAGGAACAAGGTAGGGATTTGGGGCATAGTGATTGAATAAGTGAGAAGATCTGGGAACCTCTTGAACAGGGCTGCAGTCACTGAGCAGCTCATGGTGGAGAGGGATGCTCCTAATAGGAGGTGCAATTCTGTGTGGTGCAGGATAATGGCCACAGAGCCCTCTTGTGGCTCTTCCTGGCTGCAGGTGCTCCAGCAGAGCAGTGGGCTCAGTCACACCCTGGTGGCCAGTACTCACCATGCACCCAGGGAAGAAAAACTACCACAGGAAACAGGTTTTTGCTTGAGTGACTTCTAGGCCTCAGTTTACAAAATGCCTGGGGACAAAAAAATGGGGCCTGAAGGATTCAAGAGATTAAGGAACTTTTCCTTTCCTCTACTGGCCACAGTTACCTGGAAGCCCTTGTCCTTAATCCTTTTCACCACAGCCAGGGAAATGACTTTGGTTCCAGTTCCACATGAATCCCTGAGATGCCAATAAAGTGGTCTTTCTCCCCCTCCAAGGATGAGTTGTTCTTTAGTGCACCATTTTGCTGTATCCTGCATTTGTCTTCTTGTCTCCTCTGTACTCTGATGGCCCTCCAGGGGCCAGAAAGATTTTGCCAAGGACCAGAGCATAGTGACACACCAGGGGCAACTCAGATTGGGGAGCCTGTGGGAACCTTGTAATGACCTACTCCAAGCTCCAAAATACGCAGGAAAGGAAACTGAGGCCTTCTCTCCTGTCATCCTGTCTTCCAGGGAACTTGTCCTAGTCAAATATGCCAAGGCTGGGGTCCAGAAATAGGGCCCCAGACCATGTTCTCCCCTTCCTATCTTTGAGAGCTTATTTTGTTTGTAGTTTTTGACTGTGCTGGGATAGAACTCAGGGCCTCAACCATGCCAGGAAGCACTGTACCCAGAGCCACTCTGTTGCTCTCTTTGGAATGGTCCAGATTAGGCAGATCTTTGGGGCATAAAGGGGAAGGGCAACAATTAAAATGACTACAGTTGGATCCAATTAAGGTCAAATCTTGTATTCTGAGAATGGACCATCAGACTTTTATTTCCAACTCATCTCCCTTTTTCTTTTTATAACTTTTTGTAGGAGCACTCTCTGATCTTCAGCCCCTCCCTTCCCTCTTTTCCCATTCTATGCTGATGGACTGCATACCGGCAGAGCTATTCCATTGTTTATAACCTTGGGGCCACGGTTGGTCTGAAGACCCTGTACATAAGCATCTGTACTTTCTGGAATAAAGGGGGCTCTGCATCTCACTCTGGCGGAGCAGTCTTACCAGCCCCCAAAGTCTAGGTGAAGTGATTTCATGGACTGTCACCACCCAAAACCTCATCTCACGGGACCCCATTCCATCCATCCTGGGGACTCCTCTTCATCCCGCAAGCGGACCCACAAGGCATGACTTAAAACAACATCTGGTGCCCACATGTTCTAGGGGCTTCTCGACCCATCCATAAGTGATTTTGTGGCAGTCCCCCCATCTTTCTTGTCTTGCTGGTGAAGAAAACATTAGCCCTTTTTGTAATTGTACTCTGTGTCCGTTTGTCTTTGTGTGATAAAGTTAGATCAGGGAACCCTGATTCTAAACATTTCTGTGTTTTTATCTCTCCTGAGACCCAAACTCCCATTCTCCTTCTTCTTCTTAAAATCCTCTTGGTCTTTTTTTCTGTCCCCTTTGCCTTTATTTCCTTTTTGCTAGCACTTTCTCCTACTTTTGGAAGGCTTCCTCAGGTGGTGGCCACCTCCCCACCCTTCACACCCTTCTGCCCCCACCACGTGGGCTGGTCCCACTTCTCCTTGCTCCTTCCCCTTTCCTCAGAGGTGTGCGGCCCTGCCCGCGCCGGCCCCGGTCCCGCGGGGCCCAGCTTGTGCAAGCCCTGTCTTTTGGCATTACCCAGTAGTGCTTGCACCCCCCTGGTTGGGGCAGAGCCCTACCTTGGAATAGACACACTCTTGGATGCAAGCTGGCAGAATGCACACCAGAGCACCCGCAGGGTCTGGAACACACACTGGTGGAAAGTGTCACATTGTCTTGTTGTGCTGCCATTAAGCATCACGCTGCCTTAAAGTGTCCCACAGTAATTTTTTTTTGTGCCCAGTGGGGAAAGGGAACATCACCAAGAGAGCTGCACCCACACCTCCTCTGGCCAAGGCCATACCCCCCACCTCTGGTGAGCTGCCTAACACTGCAGGTGGCCCGGAGTCACTGACTGCCCCATCTACGGAGCGAGCATGGATGCAAACAGGCAGCCTGATGGGCTTTGGCAGAGACTGCATATTGCGGTCCGCTTCCTGGTTGCCAACCACTCTTTTAACATGGGAAATCTACTTCGCATTCTTTTTTTCTTCTCACAATCAGCGGATCTTTCCTGCCCCCATTCCTCTTGGCCCCTCCACCCATAGGTCTTCTCTGCCCCACCACCATCTCTCCTCTCTCGCCGGCACAAAGGGCAAGGGACCACCCCTGGGGCAGCGACCTCCACTGCCAGATGCATTTCCACCACCGCAGCCACGGCTGGCTCTGGGACAGCTGGGAAGGCCTGCCAATAAATGTGGCTCAGAAAGGCCTGGCTCCTCTCTGTAAAGCCAGATGACCAAAAGGAGGTGAATTAAAACCACTGGGCAAGGCTTCATTGGGAATATGCTCTAGGGCTAAACTCTCACATCTGAGTGTGTCCAGGAGAATTACGCGTGTGCTCCTTGGTACAGAAAATTTAAAGGGCCTGGTCAGGAAGAGGAGGGCTTAAAGCAGGAAGAGAAGGTCAGAGGATCCTGCTGAGGTCAGAGTCCTTCTTGGAGGAGCCAGGAAAAGCCCGCTGATTGACAGGAGGTGCCTCTACTGTCACCTGGCTGGCTGCTCCATTCTGTAGTTGCCCTGGCCACCCCTAACTGGACATCCTGAATTGACCTAACATCCTGGCCTTTTTGATGATATAGGACAGCAGATTTGTTCTGGCTACTTCCTGTGGGATTGGGGGCACTGGAGAGGGGGAAATGGCTCAGGTGTTGGTCAGACAGGGAGGCAGACGCAGGGGTGTGGGAGCCTCTGGTTGTCAGTTATGTTGCTTGAATGTAGAAGCCCCACCTGTGGGTAGGAACAGAGCCTTGGGAGAGGTTACTGATTAGCAGAAAAAGAAGGGTGCTGCTGAGAAATTTTGAGTTTGGTGGGCCCCAGTGTGTTGGGAGTCCAAGGCTGGATGGTTCTGTAATGAAACTTGTTCAAGTTTCCGAGCAGAGGTTACTGCATAATCAAGGCCTCTTGCCCCAGCCCAGAGGCAGCAAATGGGGAGGCCAATGAGAGCCCAACTATTACCAGTAGTAAGATGGCCCTTTTTGCCCTAGTTTGTGTAATAGCTTTCTCAAATTTTGGCTGAGTTATCCATTATATCCCTGTTTGAGATCCTAATGATCTTTACAACAAAATCAATCCTTTGAACATATCTTTAAATGAACTGCAGTCTGGCCTACTTTGAAGTCATTGTAGTAAGCTGGGAGACAGAACTATCTCAGGTAAGACAGGGCTCCTTGCAAAATCTTAGCAGAATATTAAATAGATTAGGTCCTCATTTATTTAAAAGATTACTCTGATATAAAAATAACATAAAGCATTATCTTATTAATGATAGGCTCAGTTATAAAACATTAAATGATATAAATTGATACCATACAAGTTCAGTTTGGAGAACATCAGCTTGATATAATGCTCTTTAAAACCTTTAAAGCCTGTATATCTGAAAGATATGAACACATTTAATATAAAAATAGAACTAGTAGGACCATAATCACATTGATGTTATTATATTAAATTTAGTTCTCAAAGAAAAATTTAGATTTTAACTTTTTGTTTGATCATAGTTGTATAAACCTTAATTTCTTTAAGAGTTAATTTCCCAAGTGATAAAACCTGACAAATGTAAGAAAATTATTTTGATAAAAGCAGAACAATGTTTTATATTAGTACATTAAGTTTTAAATAAACTCATACTAATTATAGTCAACTTATTCATGAACATAAACCTTTTGATCAGAAATATTATCTTCCGGGGCTGGGGCTGTAGCTCAGTGGTAGAGCACTTGCCTAGCATGTGTGAGGTGCTGGGTTCGATCCTCAGTACCACATATAAATAATGAATGAATAAAATAAAGATCCATCAACAACTAAAAAAAAAAATTTTAAAAAAAAGAAATATTGTCTTCCAATAAATACCATATTTAGACTCTTTAATTCATTCTGTTCATATCTCAAAGACACTATCTTCCCATCTCCCTCCTTCTAAACTACTGCAGATCTTACATGATCTTCCATTGACAGTGAACACTCATGCCTTTCCCTCAAGCAAACCCATACCTATGGCCCCTTGTGTGTTCACAGATGGCAACACTCATCATCTTGGCTATGTTATAATGGGATATAATATAACAATCAATTTGTCCAAAGGCATTCTGATTCTGTCCAAGTAGCTGAATTGACTGCACTTATCCTGGTGCTGGAAAGATATCAGACCATTTCCCTTAACATAATCTCTGTTAGCGTATATGTTGTCAAAGTCTACTGTTCAATTGCTAATTCCACATTTAGGCCCAGAGACAGTCTTCTCAATCAGCCTACAGCTACCCTGAAGGCTGTACTAGAGGTAAGACAAAAACCATGGTATATTATGCACATTCACTCCTATTCTGGGTTGTCTGGCTTCCTATCAAAAGGGAATGCCTCTATTGACAAACTTGTAAGTCAGCCTAAAGTCATGATGTGCACTCTAGAACAAGCTAGAGGCTTATACCAGAGGTTTCACTTCTCAGCAGATAGTCTTCATTACTTATTGCCTGAAATTCCAATCCAGCAATGCAAACATCTGATTTATACATGCTCCTCTTGTGGCCCATTTTTACCATTAGGCCCATTCCAACCACAGGGAGTCAACCCCCATGGGCTAACACCCAACTCCCTCTGGCAGATGGATGTCACCCATATCCCTACCTTTGGGAAATGTAAATTTGTACATGTGATAATTGACACCTATTCCTCCTTTGTGTATGCTACTGCCCTCACAGGGGAAAAAGCAACCCATGTGATTAAGGCTGTGAAGCAAGCAATGCTATTCATGGGTGTCCCGTGGTCAATCAAAACAGACAATGGCCTGGCTTATGTCTCCCTCAGATTGAAGGAATTTTTAACATCCTGGGGAATTTCCCATACCAAAGGGGTTCTCTATAACCCCCAGGGACAAGCAGTAATTGAAGGAACAAATTGTACTCTGAAGGAGATGATTTAGAAATTAAATTCCACTGAAAAAGACCATTCTTTGACATTGTTGGATGCATTATTTATCCTTAACTATTCACTTTTGACAAACAAGGCCTCAATGCAGCAATCCAACATTGGGGTCCATTTACTTTCCCTACCCTCTTCCCTTGGTATGATGGAAGGACCCCTTTACCCTTCAATGGAAGGGCCCAGACCCTCTGCTCACACAAAAGAGTGAAGCTATGCTTGTGTCTTCTCCTGCACAGAGTCTAAGACCCTTTGGATCCCAGCCAGGAATATTCATCCAAGCCTCTTTTGAGAACACAACATAACTCCCCACCTGAAGAAAGAAGCCCCTTCCATGAGTACCTAAATCAAAGCTAATGTTTTCTTTGACTCTTCTATATTCTTCAAAAGGTGTGATCAGCTCTGTTAGATCCATCCAATTGGATTATCATTGGGCTCAGGATTCTAAGCCGCCTTCTGGTCCTTCTCTGTCAAATGTGTAAAAAGACAAATAACCAAACTAGGAACTAAACAAGCTCCCTTAGTTCATATCATTAGAGAATCACAGGAACATAAGAAAATTCCTGCTGTATGGATGGCAGCCCTCAAGAACATATAAGAAGCTCTCCCACTCCATCGTCACTGGAAATGCAAGGTTTCACAGCTTTGGTCAGTCCTAACCCCCAAACTCCTTCCTTTCTAACCCCATCCAAACCCATTACCCCCACTTTTGTACTGGAGATTGAACTCAGGGGCAATTGACCACTGAACCACATCCCCAGCCCATTTTTTTTAAATATAGAGACAGGGTCTCACTGAGTTGCTTAGCACCTCGCCATTGCTGAGACTGGCTTTGAACTAATGATTCTCCTGTCTCAGCCTTCCTAAGTTCTGGGATTACATGCTTGTGCTACCATGCCCCACTTCCATTACCCCTTCTCTTAGGAGAGAACTCATCTCAGGGCACGTTCACATGGGCTGGTTAGACAGTGACTGGTAAGATGCTCTGAAAGATGAGCACAACCTATGACAGGCACAGTCTCATTTGCCTCTCTCATTCACATGGGCTGTTTAGCCAATGATGGTTAAGATGCTCTGAAAGATGGGCAAAACCTAAGACAGGCACAGTCTTGTTTGTTACCCACACTCATATGCAACATATAGGAGTCTGGAAATCCAGCGGAATAATTCTCTCCCATGAGGAGATTATCACAGATCCCTCCAACATGCTTGCTTATGAGCCACACAGGCCCCACTGACCTTTCAAATAAAATTAAAAATGGGGATATGTAAGAGTACTCTCCATACCTTCAAACCTTCCCCTCCCTCTTTCCCCACCCCATGCTAATGGACTGCGCACCTGACACAGAGCAGTAACCCATTGGTTGTAACATTGGGGCCATGATTGGTCTGAAGACCATTCTTAAGCTGTTGCACTTCCAGGAATAAATGGGTTCTGGGTCTCGCTCCAACAGAGTAGTCTTACCAGCTCCCAGAGTGTGGGTGAAGTGACTCTGCGACCGACCACCCCATACCTCATCCCATGGGACCCCGTTTTGTCCCTTCTGGAGATCCTTTACTTTCATCCCCTGAGATCCCAACTCGTTGGCAAACCCATGCAAGCACAACATAAAACAACATTCTTGCATCTGTTGGTAAGAGATTATTGATTTCTTTTATCTTCATGATAATTCATTGACATGTTCCAGATGCTACAACATCTGGAACATTGTGTATTGATCTCATTGATTTCATTCCAGTGCTCATGTCTTTTGTTTCTGTCATAGAAGCACCACCCCCAGATGAATTTACAATCTGTTCTTACTGAATCAGAATTTCATCATGGACCCCTTGACCCAATTTATAAAACGGGACTCCACACTGCTTGCCACCACTGCACATCACCCCCTCTCAGCTTGAAGCAGCGAGAATGGGCATCACCCTTTTCCTTACAGCAGTAGGAGTTCCCTAAAATGTTGTGAACTAGGTTAGCGTGAGTGACTCCCTTTCTGCCTGTTTCCCACAGTTATGTTTTCAAAGTCCCTCCTTTTACTTGCTTTGCTTGCACCTACAAAAAATGAGCTCCCCCAGTCTTCTACACAAACCAGTTAGGAGTTATCAGGGACACATTAGCTCTGGTCTGAGAAAATTTAAGGGAAAGAGATAAATTGAGAAAAGATAACACCAATTGGAATCAGGGATTATTTTCCTGGTCACCATGGCTCACTACCCTCATACTCACTATTTCAGGACCCCTTATACTTTTGCTTTTGGGATTTCTAATAGGCCCATGCATTATTAACTGTCTGGTTAGCTATATAAAGCAAAGAATTAGTGCCGGTAAACTCATAGTACTGTAGTCCCACCATATCCTCCTCCCTATACATGATGATGAGTCAAAAGTTTGACACCATTCACTAGAAAAGGAGGGAATGTAAAATCCAAACTTGAAATGGAGTCATTCTGGCGCAGGACTGCATGTATCTGTTAACCTGCTGCTAACCTGCTTTTTGTGCTTCTGTGATTAATGCTTTGCTATGCTTGCTTCTCATTGATGGGGCCAAACTACAGGCTGCCAGACTCCCTGGCCAGTTACCTAAACTTACAGGAACAGAAAAGAGACATAGGAGGCACTTTCATGGTTGAACTGTTAATAACTATAGGTTGAATATTTGCCAAATCCTGTTTTCCTGAGTCATGTGGGTAGCCCACCTTATAATAACCTCTGAAACCCTCATTTTTGGGTCACTCTCTGAAGGAAAGGAGAGCTGACCCCAATTGATTGGTCTGTGTACCTATTTCCTCAATAAACTTTGCTGCTTTTGCAGAGTTGTCTGGGCTGCACTTCCTGGGGAGAGGTGCGGGTTGGATGCAAAAATGTGCTATCCTCTCTTTGTTATGCTCTTATCTTCACCTTGTCACTCATTTTGGTGTATGTGACTAGGCCCTGATTATGCTCAGTGAGAAGGTCAGTTGACATCAAGCTAATAGAGAAAGGGTCCAGGTGCAGGTAATTGTACAGCAACGGGCCTAATTAACAACTTTCCAGGAAGACAATCATTAACAACAGGTGGCAGCTGGGGCAGTTTTTAATGAAAGGGTTGGAAGAAGGCCTCTGAAGGCAGGAACATTTCAATAGCTCTCCAACTTTCCATACTCAAGTTGGCCTTTTCTTTCCATTCTGACTCTGCTTATCTATCTACACTGACTTGTCTAATTAGGGCTTCAAACGGATAGTCAATAGGAGAAGCATTCTTTCATTTATTGACCAAATGCACTCTACATAACTCTCACCTTACTCATTCCTGTGTAGGATTCTTAATATTTTGTATTTTTTCACATATTTTCAACAGTCTGTCTTTATGAATATTCATATTTCTCCAAATTCAGGTTAATTCTCTCACCCTCAAACTGATTCAGAACAAAATTTGATAAAGATTTTAATTATGTCTGTATCTTTCCTACATTTCCTTATTCCAGGTATCTTAATATAAATTCCCAAGTGTATTTCATTTTCTGTTTTCATTTCTGTTTATTACATTTTAGACATATTTTAGACATTATTTAGGAGATTTGACCAGGTTTCTCATATTTACATTTTGTATTTTCTTAAGGCTCTCTGTTGACACATGCTTGTGTAAGATTCTATGAATTCAACTTAGTTTTCCCACCTATTTTCAGAAGGACATTCTCAAGAATATTCCTATCTCTCCATATTTGTTTTAATTACCTAATGTTAACCGTAAGTCAATAGAACATATAATATTAAATTTCACATATGTCTTTGTTGAATCTCAAATTTCCTTAAATCCAGGTACACCACAATATTTTTTAAGTGTGTATCACCTTTTTTCTTTCATTATTATTGTTAAATTTGCATACATATCACTGTTTATTTTAAATGATGTTCAGCTTGATATTCTCATATTCACATATTAGATTTTCATAATACTTCCTCTGCAATATTTTATACTTTCATGTACGATTTCCCATATATTTTCTGAAGTATATTTTTAGGAGTTTTTCTATATCTCCATATGAATGTTAAATCTCTAACCCTAACTGAAATTCTGTACAAACTGGATACAATATTGGACCAACTTCAGAATCAATTCCTCCAATTTACTTTCATCCATTTTGTTTCTTTTATCATACAAAGACTTTCTTACCCAGAACCACTTTCTTTTTCCTTCCACTAAATACCATATCTAGAATCTTTAATTTCTATTTCTTCATCTATTAATTCCTTCTTTATATCCCAAAACAATCCTTGTAAATTTCTGAATTAAAATAAATTATTCCATTTTAATAAGAAATATTTTGCTATTTACAGCACTCTAATTAAACAGTAGAAACTTTTGACCTTCATATATAAAAATCTATAAACCTTTGTCCATAGAATTATATTTGTTTACCTTTTCATGAAAACACAATGTTCAATTATATAGAATTATACCTGTCAGGATTTAAACTTAATAATTTTGTTTTTAGTGATAACAAAGCAATTTTAAACATTTTCTTTTAAAATTAACCATTTTTGAAAACACCAAAAATGTTAAATTTTCAGAAGTATATAGTCATCAGCATTCATATTATTCCACATTTATGTTAACTCTCTAATAATCACCTTACTCAGGACAATATTTTATTTTTTGTACTTTATCTTCCTCTGTATATATTCCATCTTATGTTAAATGATAAAGAAAGTTTAATGTAAATGATAAAAAGATCAGAGTGACAAGAGTGTCCAAATAAAGGGTAAATTTCAAAAAATTTGTTTGTGATAAAATTGACAATTTAATATACTAGTATAAAACAAAGTCTAAAACATTGTTCTGCTCTTGAGATCATTTTCTTGTGTTTGTTAGATTTTGTCACTTGGAGAAACAGTCTCAAATTAAGGTTTATACAACTGTGGTTAAACAACAACTGTTATTTTAAAGTATTGTACTGTTACAGAATGTAGATTTTTCTTTGAGAGCTAAACTTGGCTAATACAATAACTTCAACATAATTATGGTGCTATTAGTCCTATTTTCATATTAAATGTGTTCACATCCTCCAGGCATACAAGTTTTTTAAAGTAGAAGGTTTAAAGAGCATTATATCAAACTGTCATTCTCCAAACTAAAGTTGCATGATATTTATTTATATCATTTAATATTCTATAACTAAAGCCTGTTATCAATGTCATAATTTTTTATGTTACTTTTACATTGGAGTAATCTTTTAAGTAGGTGAGGCTCAGAGAACCATCCTGGACCCAATGGCTTCCCCACCTGTTTGGATTTCCCACATTTTCCCTTCAACCCTCCCAGATTGGGAACTGAATTTGGGCAAGGCCCTAGACCAGTTTCACCAGACTCTCATGAGAGAAGTCCGTGCAGCTGCTTGCAAACTGACTAATCTTTCTAAGGTAAGCAAGACTGTCCAGAAGCCAGATGAATCCTCAAGTGCTTTCCTTGAATGCCTTCTACAGACCTATAGACTATATACTCCAATTGATCTGGAAGCCCCTGAGAATAAACAATTAATCTGGACTTTGTGTCCCAGTCAGCCCCAGATATAAAATGTAAACTACAGAAATTAGAAGGTTTTAAAGGGAAGGTCCTCTCCAAATTGGTAGAGATAGCTCAGAGTCTATAATAACCGAGTTCTTCCAGAAGGCAGACAAACCAAAAGATTAGCCAAGGTGCTTATAGCCATACCTGGATAATAAAATTTTAAACCAAATACAGGACCCATCAAACCTAGGAACCATCCTTTAGATAAAGATAAATGTGCCTATTGTAAGGAGAAAGGACATTGGAGAAATAAATATTTTCTAAGGAAAAGGAAAACTCCACGTAATGGGACTCCCTTCTCTAAGTCCATTTTAAACCTAAATAAGGGAGGTTGACCAGGCCAGGTGTCTTTGCCAAAAAGCGCCCGGGAGCCCATGATAACCTTAAAAATAGGTTGCAAACCGACATCTTTCCTGATGGATACTGGGTCAACATACTCAGTACTCAAAAGCCCTGAAGACCCCAATCAAAAATAAAAAATTCCCAGCCGGGCGCGGTGGCTCACGCTTGTAATCCCAGCACTTAGGGAGGCTGAGACAGGAGAATCGCGAGTTCAAAGCCAGCCTCAGCAATGGCGAGGCACTAAGCAACTCAGTGAGACCCTGTCTCTACATAAAACACAAAATAGGGCTGGGGATGTGGCTCAGTGGTTGAGTGCCCCTGAGTTCAATCCCCAGTACC